>JAUNZM010000032.1:2400000-3000000 GCA_033459285.1 Clamator glandarius
GGTAATATTAGACCAAGCTATTCTACTTCCAAAGATTAATACTAGGTAAACATTGTGTCCTTTGGCGATAACTGAAATCATCCAGTTTCATTATTGTGTTTGGATCATAAGCACAATATAATCTAGTTTTAAATATATTATTTACAAATACTATTTACATAATATTCTATAAAAAAAACCAAAATAATGAAGCTTAACCACAGAAGTTGCAAAAAACGCCAAGAAAGATGACCAAGTGGGTTTTAATTCTTCAATAACATCAAAAAAGCTTTTTCTTTATCAAACCATGAGTGATCATGAAGTGCTGTATACATCAGATAATTTATATAATTGAAACACTACGCTCTGGAAGTTAGAATGTACCTCTGTCCATCCACTGTGCAAAGTGACACACCCCACAAATCAGGGCTGAACTTGGCCAGTTGTGGAATATAGTCAGCAACCTATCACATTGGAAATAAAAGACAAGAGACATTACAACATCCATAGTATTTAACTATATGTTAAGATACATTAATTAAAATGTATCTTTGCCAATGCAAAGGATACATAAAGTACAACTGAATTATTCTACTAATAATCATCTGGCATATCTAAAGCTTCGTTACAAATTATTATATTCACTAGATCATTATCAAATAAAATATTTTTTCAACAAGAATGTAAACTTCAGCACAGTCTAAGAGTAATCTCTGTCCTACTTTATGCATTTCTAGCATTTTCAAATCACATAAAAAAATTTAACTTGTAACAAAGTTGGGGAGGTCTGTTAATTTATTAAAAATAAGCACTAGAATAAACTTTAATTAACATAGGTGTAGTGTTGACAATTGTTTCTGTCACATAAACCAGTCAGCTCTGTAGAGCAGCATAATTCTACAGACTAAGCTCAGTCTGACAAATTATATAGCAGTTTCATAGTTTATGTAAAATAAAGAACAACACTATTCTCACATTCTAACCTCAAAGCTGTAGACTGTTAGAGACAAGGAGATGTATTTCTAACACTTTTTACACATTGCAGACAGAACTGAACTTCCACAACTCTTTTATCAGGTTACCGATTTAACATTTTGCCAAAAACATCAAAATCTGCCTACTTAACAAAGAACTATTAACATCAAGAAACCTATGGAAGTACGACAAGCAGCTGAAGCTGAACTTACCTTTCCTCCAGATTGCTTTTTTGCACTTTCATAGAGCTCATCAATATGTGAAGTAAATGACATAAAATCCGGAATGACAAACTTCCTCCTGAAAGCTTGAGTAAGCAACACGATATTACTTTGTACACACCTGCAAAAAGTTGGAAATGTTTATTAGTGTAAAATTATTGTCAAAAAGCCTATTTAGGCAGCTATTACATGCTATTTAAATAGAGACTGTCAGTCCCTTGAAGTTATATGCTACAAGAACATGTCTTCATTAGAAAGACTATACAATTTTCCACTGCATTACAGTCATAAATAATTTTTAAAATAATATCTAGAATTGTTTCATTGCATTTGCTTTTATGTGTTTTTAATTAAAGTCCATATTTTAAGTTTCAACCACAAGGCTGCACTGCAAGGTACTATCAATTTGCCTTCTGGGACCACTTAAATTTACAGAAGGGATCTAATTCACCCATTTCTTAGGATCCAGACACATAGCAGTCATGTAAACCCAGCCCTTGCCCAAAGAAGTGCTAATTTTTGAGTTAGATCGGACTTTTCAAGTTCAGAGTTGGTTTCTCTCACTTCCAACTGATTTCACCACAAACTGAACAAGAACTGACCAAACTGGAATTTTTGTTCCACAAACAAAACCCCATGGAAGTACTAGATGACATCTTCCAAACTAGGCAGAAGTTAACAGTGAGCAGTTCAGCAAGTCTCTGGCTTTGAACTATACCAGTTAGGGAATCTTTGCTGCCTTTTAACCCACAATACCTAATCACCCACACCCTCTGAACATCAGCCCATTGGGTACATTGGAAAAAAACTATGAGGTAAAAAGGAAAAGACTTATCTAGGAGAAACAGAAGAAGGGAATAATCGAAACACAGGCTGAGACATGCTGCTGAAAGTGGTGTGCCTGTGGAGAGGGGGTAAGCAAGAGCAGGGGAGAGAACTGGGAGCCATAATCACTCAGTTGAAATATGACCTGATGAAGGGCATTAACAGCCCTATCCCAGGCAAGAGAGGCAAAGGGAGGTTTAACACCACAGAAACAATTCTGTTGACACTTTCACACTATGCTTGCTGGCAGCATTGACAAAAGCAGAAACATACTGTTAACAGAGAGAAATGGAAAAGTTAAGGACATCCATGCCCTTACCACAAAGAACATATCTTTCCAATGAAGACTTACTCGGAACAGTAAAAAATCCATTTTGAGGGAAATATTTTCACTTGGAATAGACATTCCAATAATCCTACTATAAGGAGTCATTCTCAGTTCAAAATGAACACACATGAAGACCAGTAAGTAGACAGAATTATCTTTCCTTTGAATCCCCTTGTCCTTCTTTAAAGCTTCAGTTTGAACTTAGCAGACTTCATCTCAAATTCTACTGTCAGTCATTTCAAATGCTGGCAAGCTCAAGTCTCCAAGAGTGAACAAGAAAGAGTAGAGAAGCTGCCATGGTACAGACCAGCATCTTAAGAATTGCTCTGCTTGTAACATGCTTCTTTGTTAGCCAGTGTTAAAACTGCAATTGATTCAGTTTTATTGCAACGTGTCATGTTTATCCACTCCCTTTTTACATATCTTGCAAAAAAACATGTTTATTTTTGCTTCCAGAAGCCTCCAACTAGTCACCTACTCCAGGTGCAACAACCCTTTTTCAAAAGCAATTAGTAACATTTATGTCAGCTATGTATGCAGAAGGAATAACAATATAATATGCACTAGGTTTAAACTTCAGATGCTCTGCTACATTGTCCTTACCACCTGGACAGCATTAAGGACTCTGTAAGAAGAAAATGAATAAAAATATTTTAAATTTCACCTAAGCCTATTGGAACAAGTTGATATGAAGTGTGGAAAACAAGAATGCAGTATTCTCTGCAATGCAGTTCTCTGATAGCATATTATGTTTCAGACACAGGAAGGACATTGATAACACTTAGCGATTTACACCAAGTCTAGGATGCTCACTACAATAATTCGATCATTTTAAGCTAAAGATTGGAATTTGCAGCAGAAATAGCTATGCTGCTTAAGAATAGTACCTATTTCTGCAAAAAGTTATGGTCCCCAAGACTTCTGCCATCGTCAGTGCCTGAGTATTTATCCCAGTACTCCTCAACTAAGGCTAATCATGTGAATTCACAGACTAAACTAAATACAGGGGCTCAATTCATTTAGATGGGTATTCGGAACACTTAATGCATGGACAAAATAACAGGAGTCTTCACAAGCTCCAGTTAATAGGGCAGTAATATTTTCAGTTAACAGAGGACAACAGCCTTGACAGCCTCTAATGTTTTGCATCTGACATCTCCTCCCCACCTGAATTTCTAAGTGGTTTGTGTTCCAGGTAATCCTTCAGAGATGAGTGGTCCGAGGCTCAGGAGAAGCAGGAAAAGATCACAGGTTGGAATTTAAATAAATTAATATACTGATAAATAAAACCCTTTCTACAGTCTAATTTTACATTTCTCCAAACTTTATAATATCAACCTAAAAAATTATGTCTTGGCAAATCCCAGCCCAAGTGTTTCTTCCCCAGTTTTGAAAATACATCTTTCAAACTATAACATTTACCAGATATATTTGGGTTAGGAAGATCAGGATGCAAGTCTTATCACCTAGAAAAACTTTCAGTGACTTCTAAAACCTGAAAGTAAGTTTGAGCTTTTTTTTGGAAATTGAATCTTTGATCTCTAGCATAAAGTCAGGATCACTTTGTTCCCTTCACCATAACACTTGTAACCTTAATCCATTCATTTTCAAGTTCTGGCTCAGCCTGCTGATTATGGCTTTCCTATCCAAAGTAGCTACTTTTTAAAATCACAGTCTGAACTCCCACCAGTTCTGAAGAACTGTTTGGCTATCCACACACCTGAACAGACACTGTTTTTCCTGTTTCAAAAGCTACAGCATAAGCATTACAGCGAGGAATGCAAAATTCCATTCTATTTAGGAAGACTAGCAAGGCTGTAAAATTTTTTAGTATATTTAGACATTCTAGGAAAAAAAAAAGTGATATCATTTTGACAAATTAGGTATTAATATTATAACATCCTCTACATCTTCTGTCAAAAGCTTTCTAAATACTGAAACAGGATGAAAACACTTATCAATATCTGGTTTAAGCATACCTAAAATGAAAGCTCTCCTCCAGATTTGCTATCTAGATTGGGAGAGCAGTATAGATGCTTAAGAGCAAGTAAATAGCCTTGTTTGAGATCCAGCAATAGATTGTCAGAATTTAGCACATCCAGATTGCTGCTTCCTACTAACAAAACAAAGGAGATCTAGCCAACAAGAACACAGTTCTAGGACAATGAAGCAAGACAGACAACACTGTGTGACAAAGGTCTACACTGCCTATGTAATGCCAAGTCAGTTATTCCAAAAAAAAAAAAAACCAACACAGACTTAAGCCTCAGACTAGTAACTGTTACTCAGCATCTATCATCTCAATCATGTTTACAACATTTTCAAAATAAGTAAGTTCTGATTGCCTCATGTCTTTCTTCCCCCCCAACCCAATACCACAATATCGCTAGTTAAGAAACTGGACTTTCTGCAAAGCTTCTGTTTCTGTGTTAGCAATGAGCTGTGATTTAAAGAAAGCACCAAGAGAGGTAGGAGGATTTCTTACAAGGACTGTCAGATTTTTTTTTTTTTTTCTAAAAATGAGCTACAACACCAGAGAATCTCTCTCTGGAGATCAAAGATTAAAAAATAAATCTATTCTGCCTGTTACAAGGGAGAATTTTTTCCAGGTTTTTATTTAAGTGGAGAGCACTGGAGAGCAAAAAATCTTCAAAATAAAGCAATTTCAGCCAAACTGGAGTATAATATTCAGAGCCACTAAAAAGCTCTTGAAAATCCTGTTATGAAGACAGACAGTACAGATGCAGGAGCTAAAATACTTGCAGGTAACTTCAGATAGACTTGACTAATTTAGTCAAGCTTATGCCCTCACTCCTCCACATGACTTATCACAGAATCATAGAATCGCCAGGTTGGAAAAGACCCATCGGATCATTGAGTCCAGCCATTCCTATCAAATACTAAACCATGCCCCTTAGCACCTCGTCCACCTGTCCCTTAAACACCCCCAGGGAAGGTGAATCAACCACGTCCCTGGGCAGACTGTTCCAGTGCCCAATTTCTCTTTTCGTGAAAAATTTTTTCCTAATGTCCAGACTAAACCTCCCCTGGCGGAGCTTGAGGCCATTCCCTTTTGTCCTGTCCCCTGTCACTTGGGAGAAGAGGCCAGCACCCTCTTCTCTACAACCTCTTTTCAGGTAGTTACAGACAGCAATGAGGTCTCCTCTCAGCTTCCTCTCCTCCTGGCTAAACAACCCCAGCTTTCTCACCCACTCCTCATAAGGCCTGTTCTCCAGTCCCTTCACCAGCTTCATTGCTCTTCTCTGGACTCGCTCCAGAGCCTCAACATCCTTCTTGTGGTGAGGGGCCCAGAAATGAACACAGGATTCAAGGAGCAGTCTCACCAGTGCCGAGTACAGAGGGAGAATAACTTCCCTGGACCTGCTGGTCACACTGTTTCTGATACAAGTCAAGATGCCACTAGCCTTCTTGGCCACCTGGGCACACTGCTGGCTCATGTTCAGTCTCTGTCAACCAGCACCTCCAAGTCTTTCTCCTCCAGGCAGCTTTCCAGCCAGACTTCTCCTAGTCTGTAGCACTGCATAGGGTTGTTGTGCCCCAAGTGCAGGACCTGGCACTTGGCCTTGTTAAACCTCATGCCATTGGACTCTGCCCAGCAGTCCAGCCTGTTCAGATCCCTTTGCAGAGCCTCCCTACCCTCCAGCAGATCGACACTTCCGCTCAGCTTAGTGTTGTCCATAAACTTGCTAAGGGTGCACTCAATGCCTTCATCCAGGTCATTGATAAAGACATGGAACAGGGCTGGACCCAGCACTGAGCCCTGAACCCCACTTGTAATTGGCCTCCAGCTGGATATAATACCATTAAGCACCACTCTCTGGGCCCGGCCATCCAACCAGTTTTCCACCCAGAAGAGTGTGTGCCTGTCCAGGTTAGAGGCTGACAGTTTCTGAAGCAGAATGCTGTGAGAAACTGTGTCAAAGGCTTTACTGAGGTCCAGGAAGACCACATCCACATCCTTGATGCTTCATTTGATCTAGGAGATTTGAATTCAAATTCAATAGGAGAATTACATTACTGACTTCTACATTTAGGAAATTGAAGTTTCAAAGTTCTAATGCAAGCACACCTGACATTATTATATTTCACACCTTAAACACTTGGTGAAGGATAGAAAATACAGGGACCTTGCACAAGTCTCTACACAGCAAAGTCAACGTGCCTAGCAGGAGCAGGTAACTGAAGTTTGGAGGTTTAGTTCATAACCAAAGTTAACACCTACTTCTATGAAGTAAAACCTGCTGTGTGAAAAGATCCACCCCTCTATCCTTTATGTGGTCTTCAAGTTCAAAACTCTTCCTACACAGAAAGCAACCATGCAAGCTTTTCACAAATTATCATACTAACAGCCACTCCCCTAGCACAGAGGATCCAATCCTAGAGACAGGGCATAGGACACAGGCTAATCTTCAGCCATGTAATTAATTAATTAATTCACAGTTTGCTGTTACAAACAAGCCTTCTAGTATAAATGCCATGCATAATAGCAAAAGTATTTCCATACACCCAGGAAGGTTTCTGATTCTGTAGCAATTTAGAGTTCTTACTATGCTGACAAATAACCAGGGAAGACCTGGTCTGAAACACAGGAATAAAGTTAGTACATGAGGTACCGTCAAGAAGTATTCCACATTTGATTAAAGAGTTGACTGGTTTATTATTTTGTTATGCATAGACATTAATTTTTCCTCAATGTACTTTCAAAAATGTTTACGTATATTGAAACACATAATATATATATGCTTCATATATATATATATAAATGTTGCAAATATATAAATTAGTATAAGCATATAGTATGCTATGTTTTATCTAATATATATCCACAAATATATATGCAAATACGCACACTCTTTACACACACATCTATAATTTTGAGTTGTAAATGAGGGGAAATAGCACTAAACAGTGTTAGTTCACAAATTCAAAAAATGCTACAGAACAACAAAAATACATCTTTTACAAAGATATACTCTTCATGAAAGAAGCAAGTTTTAGATATTATGTCCTTTACCTTGTAAATGGCAAAAACTTATAGACTCAAAAATAGTCTACAAATATTATTTCAAGATTTAAGAGTCTCTAGAATTCCAATATTTTGGCACACAAAAATTATAAGTAGGGGAGCAAAGGAGCATGTTTGGAATGAACTGAAGACAACCTGAACAACGTTTATACTGCTCAGCTAGCTGACCACAGACTTTTCTTGAAAAAAAGCATCACTAAAATACACCATACAAATCTTTTCCGAAACAGACCAAAGCAATGTCTACAGTCCTAATTGCTCTCATCTCCCCATATCTTAAAATTTAATTACATTTTATTTTTTCATATGCTCACTTTTATATTTAACTACACACTCTGAACACCCTCCAACACAGAAGCAGTGTCCTGAACTTCACATTGGAAACAGAACTCATGATGCAGCAAGAGAAGTTTTATGTACTCATACTAAATACTCCATGCTGTATTAATTAATTTATTTGGCACCTGATGAAGAATCACAGAATCACACAGAATAACCAGGTTGGAAGAGACCCACTGGATCGTCAAGTCCAACCATTCCCACCAATCCTAAATCATGCTCCTAAGTACCTCATCCACTCTAACCTTAAACACCTCCAGGGACGGCGACTCAACCACCTCCCTTGGCAGACCGTTCCAATGCCTAACCACCCTCTCCGTGAAGAGTTGCAGTATGGGTTCAGATACAGATGCACAAAACACGAATACATTGAACTCTTGCTGAGATTACACAGTCCATCTGCTGCGTAAAATCAGAGAATAAACTCATATGAAAACAGCATCAGTAGGAGTGTGCTTGGCTCTCTCTCTAATTACATGTAGATTTATATAACTTATGTCTTCCCTAAGACAGCAGTAACACACACAACATTCATTCAGGATTATACAGTTACATTATTGACAGAAAGTTTACTTTTTAAAAAGGTCTTTGTCCAGCATAACACCATCTGAAGTTGTCTGAAGGGTCAGTCTTAACATATCCATGCACTCTTTCAATCGGGGGTCAGATGTACGTAATCCTGTAGATTTGAGTGCCTATTACAACAAAACAATAATTACTAAAATGAAAAAACATGCTATTACAATCAAGTTGTCTACTGCTTAGTCTTATGTATCACAATAAAAGATGCCTGCCACTGTGTTACCACCACAGAAACATTTTGACACCTTATTGACCCTTTCTCCCTTTCCTTTTGCCATTTTGGCTACGTCTGACATCAAAGGATTAATGTAATTTGAAATCCACAGGGGTCCAATGACAAGTGCAAATACTACCCAGCCCTGCTACAGACACAGATGCTTCCAAGCATACTCTTCTACACAGCACCGTAGTGAATAACAATCCTAGTACGCTTATTATCTTAACTACAGAAATGGTATTCAAAATACAGTTACACTCCTTGCTGCAACTGACCACATATAACAGAAACTCTTCGATCTGTATTCTTGCATTTAGAATGTTATATAAAGCTTGTAGTAGTTAGCCTTCATACAGCACTCTGGAATGGTAAACTTACAGTTATGAACTTATGAACAGGTATTTTTTCTTGTCCTTCTGCAATAGTATAGAAAAGTAGATCTTCTAAGCTGGGAAGAAGACCTTGTTTCACTTTACTGGGAAAAAAAAAAGAAGAAAATATATGCATAGATTAGTTTAGTTCAGTGCATATTTTTATTTATACAGTTTTGCATTAGTCACAAGGGAACACATATTCACTACCAATCTAACTGCTATAATTAATTTCAAAGAACATTTTTATCAGTGAACACAAAGCTTAATTCTGCTTAGAGTAGGAAAATAAACAGTAATATTAATTAGCATACATATACTTTACAAAGCAAACAACTGCAACTTGGTCATGTCTTTACTGATGCACATATATTGCTGAGATTATATTTAGAGTTATTTTGGAGCAGATTCATCATGCTTCCCTCTTCTTGATGTTAGAGAACACACATGTTACTTGACAGAGGATAAAGCATTTATGAGACTCAAACCTACACGCCTCATAAGGAAGCTATAAAAGCAGATGAACCCAGTGGTTCCACGGGCAAGAGAAAGTAGGGATGATGAATGTGTATTTTCTTCAAAACAGTCCTCATTTTAGGAACTGCTAGAAGCAGTCCTAAAGCCCTTCTCCTTCTAAAAGCTTGTGTAAGCCACAGCACTCGCAGTGAAAGCAAGAAAAGTAATCTGCAGCCTAATACAGCAACCTGCTCAGGCATTAGAAGCAGTGACTCTCATCATGCATAGATTGCAGAGTAAGCTAATGTGCAGTCTAAGTACATCTTTAATGATCATTAGATTTATCAGTCTGGATACACTGCCTCTCCCAGTATGCCATGTGTTAACTATTTTACTCTGAGATATGCTTCCTGTATGCCTGCATTTTTTTAACTTACACCTCTGTTTTAAGTGAAACGTGAAGGAAATCTACCAGATAAAGCATCAAGAGTTCTTCCAAGAGAGGAAGCTGTAATACTGGCAACCTTCTCTCAATGCTTCTTTAAGTTCTCTACAGGTGCAACCTCAGTGTTTCACCCGTCCTTGATATTTCAAAGCACTCTGTAGCAGGCAGGAGCGAAGATCTGCCCTTAGTTTTTCATGCTTCCGCAGGAAGTACAGCACGGTACCATGTAGCTGGAACGGACACTTCAAATGGCTGGAGGCAGGGACAGCGAAGGCTTCCCATCAGTTCTTTTAGGCCCTGAATTGCTCAGGCTTGTTTCTAGACAAAGTTAGTTTAAAGAAAGCCAATGATCTGAAGCTTGAAGAGCAAAAATAAATAAAACCAAAACAAAACAGATCTCTAGTAAATGTAATCATAAACTAAAATGCAGAGTATGCAGTCTCACATTATTTTAGCTACCAATCTTAAATTCAGTCTTATAATCTAATAAGAGAGGCAATACTTTGCTAGTATATTGTAATATATAAAAGTTGTTGCCTGAAACTAGAATGCTCAGTAGCAACGTACATGTTTTTATACCTGTATGTATGTACAAAAAGCAGGTCTAAATTCGAGTCAGAAAAGTTTTCAAAAGATTAGTAATTCTTTGCATATCAGTACTTAAGGTTATAACTATGACAATAAAACACTACAACTAAGCATAGAGCTTTGGTGAGCCAATTCAGCCCTACAGACTGAGGTTAACCCTCCCTCCTCTCCCTGGACTAACTTACTCCAGCTCAACAACAGGTCAGATCTATGATTATTTTTAATAATAATCTGGTTATGTCCAAATACCCTTGTAAATTTAAGACAACCTCTAGACTGCACTCCCTTCTTTACTCATAACTAGCAGTGAAAACAAGCAGTAAAAACCTCACTTCTGATTTTCTGATTTATTTAAAACACTGTACTTGCATACTAAGAACAGAAGACAGCTTTGTAATCCAACAGAACTTTCTCTGTTTTCCAGTCTGGTTTGTTTGGTTTTTTTTTAAACGATGCTGGCTGACTAATGTACAGACAGGCTGGCAACTCAACCAAGACAAACGCTCACAACTACCTGAAGTAAATTACTGAACACATTTTTTCCTAAAGAAAATTCAAGTCTTTCACACAGCACATAATGTTTTCAATCTTTTTAGAACAGTATGGCCAGTCAAGCCCACAGAACCAAAACAACAAACATACCCATGAAAGTTCCACCCTGTATCTGCATACCAATTCTTGTTTTTTCAAGTCACATGGCCTACACCCCTACATTTTCCCCATTTACACAGAACATTTAACTAAGCTCCTCAAAGCGCTGAGATACCATTGTTTATGGAATG
The DNA here is from genome assembly GCA_033459285.1 of Clamator glandarius. Lineage (NCBI taxonomy): Eukaryota > Metazoa > Chordata > Aves > Cuculiformes > Cuculidae > Clamator > Clamator glandarius. The sequence continues at coordinate 2,411,156 of JAUNZM010000032.1, forward strand.
TCTTTGCTCAAAAACTGAGTACTGGATTGCTGAAGGTCTGATAGAGGAAACCCACATATTTCACTTTTGGCAAAACAAGCCTGCAAATAAATGGAGAAATTTTAACTGATAGCCTATTTAATTACAATTTTTTGAGCTATTACACGGAATTTTACAGCTGTTCCAAATGTAGAGTTTCTATCTGGAAGGGCCCAGAAAAAAAAAATTCAGAGATTTAACCAAGATTTTTATTTGCCTCTTAATAAATTTTTCTCTGTTAGAGAGATGTGCACCTTTCACAAATTCTATTGACACAATTTCCATCTCTTTCACATCTGCTGCTGTTCAATATTGGGTCAGTCAGCCTAATTTAAAAATGGATCTGCACTGACTGCCAGAGCAAAAAGGATGGCATTCAATATATTTACAGAAAATTGCTCTTTGTCAAGAAGCCCATCTTTTTGATAAAGTTTATCAGCTAAATAGAGCTGGAAAGACTTGCTCTGCAGTTTATCAGGTCTGCGATGTCAGTAACTAATGTTTGCTTACCCTAAAAGCCATGTTTTGGCACTGTGAGCATACTTAGCAAGATAGTGCTGTGCAGCGCATGTTCTGAAGAGCATGTTAGGGAACTTGCAATTTCCACAGCTAAACTAATGTGGAAATTCCAGTTTATTCCATTTCATGAATAATGAATTTTTATACTTATTTCCTTTCTTTAAAAGAAGAAAAACTTAAGCACCAGACTATTACACAACTTGACTTCTTCAGTGAGACTCTAACCTGTGGACTAGAATACTGCTGATGCTCCACACTGCTCTTTAAATATAAATAAAACCAGAATGCAGGAATTCCAAGCACAAGGACTTTGTGGCCCATATTGTTCTTTCTTTCAGCTCTTCCTTTTGCATCAATACAACGCTTATACCAGATTCCATGGAGGATTTCATTTTAACAAAAGTAGAATTTCTACAATATAAAATAAATTAATTTTCAAATACAGTGAAACGTTCTTCCTTTTGTGCTTCAAGATGTAACTGGCAAAATGCAGAACAGGATTTATAGAGTAACAAAAGATGTAAAGATATGATACTACTAACAACAGTATCAAGCTCTTTATTAACTGTAAGACACAGTCGTAAAAATATGAGGCCACAACAACTGGAAGGAAGAAAGGCTGAAAGGGCTGCAAACTGCTGTTGGTAGCCACCTTTATCTAGAGGAGGCATCTTGAAGAAGTGACAATACTACACACAACCAATATCCAACTAAGAGATTTGAATACCTGTCAAGTCACTAAGTAACTACTTTCTGTCCACTTGCACAGTTAGATACTGATACCATTAGCGGTAGGAAACCATTTACCTGAGAACTTACCAAGATTCAGACAAAGCTATGTATTTATAAACTTTCACTAAAGATGGCCATGTTTGAGTAGACGTCAAAGTGCTTATGGTAAAAAGCTTAGCGGAAGTTAAGAAAGGTCTAATAAAAGCACATTTCTAGCAGTTTCTCGCAAGTAGTATATCCACACTCTGACATGAGTAACAGTGAGAATAACAACTGCCTATACAAGTACCCCACTGGAAACTGGCCTCAGTGCAAAAGCAAAATTACTTCTGAAGAGTGTCTCCAGAATTCATCCCTGTCCTTAAAAAGGAAAGCTACCATTCCCTTGTCATTTTAAGGGAAAAAAAAATCCAAACAATTAATAAAATACTTTCACTAACCATTTTGCTATATTCCATATGCTAGTACCCATCACTAGAGAAATTTTGCTGTACTTTAAAAATCACGGTTGCTCATGTTTTGCTTCTCCCTCTCACCTCACTCAAGGCCTTTGTAATGTTTGATCCCACTAGTGTCCAGCATAAGATGTAAGAACAATGCATACTTCTATCGAAAGTAAAAGTGAACAACACAATTATACTGAAAGTAGAAGTGTGAAATATTATATGGGCTTATAATTTAGGACTGTATTGGGTTATTGTGTGTTAAGAATTTAAGCATGAACATAGACATAATTTTATTTTAGTTCACAGTCTTCATTAATCAAAATTACCAGCCTTTGACCACTCTCAGTTTAAGTTCAACTATTTTTCCTTTCCAAAACAGATTAAATTTCAGATGGATACACAGGCTGGAAAGCAAGGATAAGGAGGTGATGGAATACATTCAGGAAAAAATGCACAAGACGATCTGGTTATGCAATGGGATGCTAGTTATTTCATCAGCCACCAGACCTCATAATTTATTCCCCTGATTGGACCATAAACTTTTCAAAATTGCTGTACAGCCTTTTCACCAAACATTTTAGGTTTTCATTTGCAACTCTTACCCTGTACACGAGGCAAGCAACAACCACGAAAATCTTAGTGCTGTCTTTAGATCCTGCAGGCTATTCCAGCATCCCATAACAATGACCTTACAAAAAAAAAGTACCCCAAAACAAAAAAAGAAAGCATAAAAAGGAATACTGTCTTCCCTACTGGGTCCAAAAACCATCTACCAAACCTAACCCAAATACTGCTAGATGGCAAAGCACTGGAATCAGCAGAACACACTGACTCTGCTGACTTAGCCCAGTTGTCAATTTAGTCCAGAAACTTGTCTTCTGAAGAACTTCACTTTTCTTCTGTATCCTGCACTGTCTTAATATAGCAATGATGTCCCCACTCAATGTACCATTTACAAATGCTTAAAGAAGATTTCCATAATTATGCATTAAGAAAAGTAAGAATCAAAGTATGCAGTCATCTGGCTAATATGCCACATGAATTCCTGCAAAGCCTGAACTGAAATGAAACTGCTTCCAGATTTTTCCTTGTTCATAACTACATGCTGTATGTTTTACATAATTGTTCCTTGTTCATCCTGCAGTAAGGCTCAAAGAGCAAGCATCTGACTTTCAAAAACATCCCTTCATCAAAAGCCAAAAATGATTAAAAGGGTATAACTGGTTTGTGACTACACAGCCTTACCAGACACCACAGACATTACAGGATTTCCCTGATTGATGCTAGCTGTAGGAAGCCGTTATAAAAACTCGGTTTAAGAAAATGTTATCTTTTAATACACCACATTCTCAACACCCTCAAATCCTCCTCACAGTTGGCATACTGCTTCTTCCTCGTTTTTTAACAGTACTGTCTGTATTTCTAATTGAAAATGGAAGTGTAACCTTTACAAACCACACCTACAGGAGCCTCAGCTGAATAATTTTTTGCTTCCAAAAAAATTGATTATAGAGTTAATCCAAAGAAGAGACTTCCTATATGTTGAACGCTATTATAAATGTAATAATAATAGATGTGGTTGTGTATTACATTGAATATGGTTATATAATCTGACATGCATGCAATTTTTTAAGGAGTTTGACAGCAGAAATTCTAGGTGATGCCTTTAAAGAAGACTATATCCCTTTGAAACAAAAGGCTCGAACCAATCTGAGCAGCTAAGGCATTTGGTAGGAGAAAGAGGAGAAAAACAAGAGAGCTTCTTTCTCTGCTTGCCATGTTGAAGAAGTACAAATGCATGCTGGAAACAAGACCAAAACAAACCAAAACTCAAAAGTAGAACTAGTAACAAGCTAAGGGGTGGAGCCTTTCTGACTGGAGCCTTTCTGACTGGCCTCATGGAATCTTCAAACTTCCTCTTAGCATAAGGCTCACGGACACCTTGCTCAGGTGCTCCCTTCTTGACCTCATTTCCTCTGTCCTTTGGTTTTTGCATCTAGGTAATAAGCATAGTAAAGCCTGGGAAAGCAGCTCGGGGTTTAGATTTTAATTATGCTGCCCCATAAGCAGTGCAGAGAAGACACATGGCCTGCCTGCAGGACAGCCAAAGTGCATGGTCCAAACACATGCAAAGGAGATAGGTCCTTTTGGAGCTTACAGTTAGGCCATCAAACTTCTTGTAAAAGTCCAGCAGATAAACTAAATGTACCGAGGTCCCAACACACTCTGTGGAAACTGTCAGATGGGAAGGGGCCGGGGCGAGGGGGCGGGGAGGGGGGAATGGCGGGAAGGGGAATGAAGACTTTTTCTAGACCTGCATAATTCTGAGGATTAGCAGGGCAGAGCACTCAGTAGAATCATCACTGGAGCAGCTGCCCAGGAAGGTGGTGGAGTCACCATCCCTGGAGGTATTTAAAAGACTGGCAGATGAATTGCTTAGGGATATGATTTAGTAGTGAACAGGTATGTCCAGTTCTGGAATCCTCAACGTAAGAAGGAGCTGTTGGGTCCAGAGGAGGGCTACAAAGCCAATTCGAGGGCTAGCACACCCCCATACAAGGACAGGCAGAGAAAGTTGAGGTTGTTCAGCATGGAGAAGGTTTTGAGGAGACCTCAAAGTGACCTCCCAGTACCTGAAAGGGCTACAAGAAAGCTGGGGAGGGATTGTTTACAAAGGCTTGTAGTGATAAGACTGGGGCAATGGGTATAAACAGGAGAGGGGCAGATTTAGATTAGACATTAGGAAGAATTTCTTCACCATGAGAGTGGTGAGACACTGGCACAGGTTGCCCAGGGAAGCTGTGGCTGCCCCATCCCTGGAGGTGTTCAAGGCCAGGCTGGGCAGGCCTCAGGCAGCCCGAATGTGTACCTGCCCATAGCAGGGGCATTGGAACTGGATGATATTTAGGTCCCTTCCAATCCAAACGATTCTATGACTTCATTATCTCAAAGGACTTTTCCAGCCGAGTGATTCTGTGACTCTATGATCAATCCATTCCCCTCATCATGGTATTCCATCCCTAGTAGTCCCTTCTGGCCATTACCAGGGACAAACTGCAGTCGATGCACCTGTCCCTGACCAATTCTTTTAGGAAAATTTCAGGTTCCTCTCTAAGTGAAGGAATGTTACCTTCACAGTCTTAATATTCTACCACCGCGCGTTCCTTTGTCACTTAGGGCCAAGCCAGGCCCTTCTGGCTCAGGGACAGACTCTGCAGCCCCCACGGCCGCCTGCGCCCACGGGTGCAACGCGAGAGGCGGCAGCGGGGGAGGCAGCGCCGCGGAGCTACCAGGCGAATCCGCGCCCCCTCCGCGTCTCTCTGCCCCTCCCGCGGGAAACGTCCGGTGCTGGCAGCCCCGCACGAGCGCGCGCTGGCCCCCCCGGCCCCGCCCCTTCCGCGGGCAGCACGCGCCGTGGGGACGGGGAGGGGGGGGAGCCGACGCGCCGCCACCGCCCGCCCCGCACTCACTTCTCGCCGCCGCCTGCGGGCAGCTCTTTGCCGCCTCCATGGTTATTGCCGTGGCCGCCGTCGGCCTGGGGCTCGCCCGGCGCCGGCGCCCCCTTCCCCGGCTCCTCCAAGGCTCCCTCGGATGGCGTGCAGAGACCCCGCGCCGGGGCCGGTCCCGCGCCGCGCCGGGAGGCGATCGGGCGGGAGATGGCCGGGCAGATGGCCGGGCAGGCGGCCGGTGGCGCCGGTGGCGGCGGCGGGAGGCGGCGGGAGGCGGGCCCGGGAGTCGGGCCGGCCGGCGGGCCGAGCAGGAGCAGCTCCCGCAGCAGCGCCGAGCGCCACAGCCGCATCATGCTGCGCCGCCGCTCTCCGAGTGCGCCGCCCGCCCGCCCGCCAGGCCGCTCGCGCCGCGCCGCGCCCGCCCCCGCGCCCGCCCCATTGGCGGTGCCCGCGCGGCTGTCAGGCGCGCGGCGCTCCCGTTGGCCCGCGGCCGCGCCGCTCCGTCATAGCCGCGCCCGCGACCGCGCCCGCGCCCCCTCGGCCCGTCCGCGCCCCCGCCGCGGGGCCGCGCGCTGGCGGAGCCCGGGGTGGAGGGGATGCCGCAGGTCTCGCTTTGGGAACCACCGTTCCATGGCGATGCGATGGCCGAAGTGGGGGCTCGGGTGCAAGGTATCACTGTCACTGCTTACATACCCTTGACCTGCTGTCACAGGATCCCCGCGTGCTGCTCGCTGGCAGACAATCTTGGGAGTCACGGATTTTTGCAGTTGCTCGGTAAAACTCTTCACTCACATAACCGATTGCTAAACGTGTCCTGAAGGACTACAAATCTGCATTAATAAATTGTATCCATTATGAGTAACAGCAGAAGATGAGATCTGTTTTCATCCAACTTAATCAGTAAAGCCAACGTGAAAACCAATATTTAAATTGCCACTAGCCTGCTCACTTCAGAAATCATAATTTTCTGAGCAAAGATGTCAGTACCTCTGGAGCCCTGAGTCTATTACTGCTAAATTTCCTTTTGAACAATTTCCCCATGCATTAAGGTTTATCTCTTTTGGTCTGCTTATTATATTTGGGGAAGACAGGTGGAGAAGTTGTAGTCCTGAGCTAAAATGATCTTGCTGCACACTTTATTGGAAATGTTTTACACTGAAGATACTGATACGTAATTGTCCACCACCCCCAAGACTAGAAGTTTCATCAGTCTAGCCATAGTAAGTTGCTCTTAAAATACCATGTAAAACAGAGGGCAAGTTGTTACCTTTTTTCCATGCTTTCTGAGTTTGAAATAATCACTACAAACAGACACAGAAAGTAGCCTTTGCTTATATTTAGACCAGCACAAATGCCCACAGAGGTTCCTTCTGTTGATAAATTGTCACGACAGCCATGAGAGTTTTTGAAAGCAGGTTTAGGGATAGCTGATAATGTATGCGTATAAAATGCAGCCATAGTTTTCCTTCCCACTGAACAGGGAAACTTGAAATATCAGTGTAGGAAGTGTAATCTTGGGTTACAGTTACTTCATATACAAAAATGCGAAGTACCTATATTTCTCACATGTTTGTTAAGTTACCTATTGTATTTCCTGACTGTGGGTTTTTCCATTTACGAAGTCTTTTGGGCAAGCCAGTAACTGACCTGTTTATCCTGCCACCCGGTAATAATATTTCTCATTTTTTTAATTCTGTTAGGTAACATACTCTAAAGAGAGATGCCTCTCAAGCATGTTTTCCGTTCTCTGTGCAGAGGCTACTGCTGTAAGATCAGAGGCATCAAGCATGCTTCCAGTAAGTGCATTTGGTCACTAATTGAACACAGTTCTGCAGACATTTACAAGATTCCCCGTAGATTTTTAGTTCCAAGGTGATATTTTCGGTGTGACAGCTGCATTCTTTCACAAGCCAGCTGTTTAGCAACTGACCTGGTTCAGAAACTTGTCTAATTCTTCTCTTATACTGTAGGAGGAGGAGAAGAGAAAGAATGCAAAATGTAGTGATCTGGATATTTCCTTTTCATGCTCTGGTTTCTGTTCAGAGCATTGCAAATAAGGTTGTGAGAATTAAAAGAAAAAAGTACCACATTAACAAAAATACTTGCCTCTCATGACAGCACCCTATATTACACACTCTTGACCCTACATGAACTCTTTAATTTTACTCATTTCCTTCTTTCTTTTTTTTTTTTTTTTCACTTTGTATGCTATTGCTTTACACCTTTATTTAACCTTTTGGTATCGCTCTCACATCAGTTATCTCACAACACAAGTATTCTTCAATAAAGTTTTTCTTAAAACTCACTTCAAGAAATTAATCCTCTGCTTCTCTCCCTGGAATTTCCCTTGTGTGTGTTTTAGCTCCTCAGTGCAGAAAAAACCAAGTTGCTCTGTATGCGGAACTACAAACGCACAGCTCAGGAACAATGCAAAATGATAAATATAGTTCCAGATTCACGAAGTTCAAGGGCAATAGTGACTCATTCCCTATTCTGAGAACTTCTGCTGCATATTTCGGGCCATCACTCCTTGTTCCTACTATGACTAAGCCTAAGAAGTTTCACTAAGTGATTCTTTCCTTTCCCAAAATCATAGCTATACCAGAGAGTCTTAATTTAAAGACGGAATTTTTTTTCACTTTTAAAATAAGCCATTGAAAAAATACAGTGAAGATAACATCAGAAATACATCCATTTGCTTGTGGAAAGTGTTCTACATAAGCCTGTTAAACCAACTCTTATCTTACAGTTTGATCTAGGTGTTAGTCTGGGCTCCCCGATACCTCAGAGAAACCCCCTTTAGGTTTCCCTCTTGAACAAAGTGATATTGCTCGTCTCATTGGAAACAGAAGATAGACTGTCTGCCCTACCATTCTGTGTTTCACAAAGTATCCCAAGAGGAACAGAAAACAACAAAAACTGTTTCCAACAGAGTGCAAAGAAATTTGAAATTAAAATTCCCTATACCTTTTATTTTGACTTGGTTACACAACTGGCAGTAGCCATAAGCCAATGATTCTCTTTTTCATTTCCACAACTATATATGTACTTCTGCAAGATAAAAATCAGGAGAATTTAAGACAACATAGTTCTTCTGTAAAGAAAAAAGAAAAAGGGTGCATCATTACTAAATTTTAAGTATTCCCTTTGACCTGCATTACAAGAAAATACTCCTAGTATATCCCTCTAGAAATAATCCATATTTTCTTTCTAAAAGGGGCATAGCAGTGTTAATCTTCTAGGAGAAAGGGCTCTGAAAAACAAGTGGAAAGAGGTCTTCCCAGTTCAAGCACATACACTGATAACAGCTTTCAGGAAGGTTAAATCCTCCCATCAGATAGGCAGGGCCGATCTCAGATAAGCAGCAGAAATTAAGGATTATCTTAGCTATGACATGAACTGTTTACTTTGCTATTTTAAATGGTTATGTTGGCTCCATTTCATTTGTTGCTGGGTAATGCTTTCCAATTGAGAACTGAGGGCCAGACACTGCAATTTTGACTCTATTTGAGTATTCTTACCAATTCTAGCAACAGTTCCTAAAATATTTTTTTCTTTTTTGAGGTTGACTTGCTGCACAGTTGGGTAACATTTTGATAGCAGTTCAAATCACTCAAAAGAAACATTCCCCACTGGATTGTACAGAGGATACATAACAGCTTCCTCTGACCATAGAATCATAATGAGTAAATAAAGTTACTATTTAACCTAAGAAAATGAAGGTTTACTTGGTTATGCATAATAGCTTAGAAACTGAATGAGGAGGAAAATAATCAGTGGAATAGTTCACCTGGAAGGTAACAGTTGAGGGAGTGATAGCAAATGGCAAGCAATAGGAAAAATTCCAAATTATCTTCCTCCTCTAGTGCACCAGTGACACCATAGCTCATTTCCTCATCAATTTCATTCCAGGTGAATGTGGGCAGTGAGGATTTAATTCGAAGGAAAGCAATAAAAGTATTTGAAGGATGTGCTGAGACTGGCATGAAGAGAGACTATGAGTGCCTGGGAAGTTCCTGGCATGATTAAGAGACCATATATTGCATTTTAATGTACATGACAGAGTAAGCAAATAACAGAAGAAGGTTTATTGAGGATGATCTGCAAGTGCTGATGCAAAGTCAAGGGATGAAAGCAAAGAAATGCATAAAACCGATAGAATTGCCGTTTGATTTTAAATAAATGGAAAAGATGATGATTAAAATACAAAACCAAATCTTTGCAAAACAATGATATTTAAAATGCTTCTCCTTTGGCTCATTTCCTAACCTGAGTATTGAGGAAGATTTTTTTGCCACTGAAAAATCAGTGCATAGGAGCAGAGTCTCAGAGGACAAAATTTATTCACCCCAGTCTTGGTCACTTCCGTACCCATTGGCTTGATTTTCAGTATTGACCTCCTTTGTTAGCTGCCTTGAAATTAAATTATGAAGAGAGATGAGCACTAAAGTGGATGTAAAGGAACTAGATTTATTTAAAATACAAATGAACAATGCACTTGTGTTCTGTGGGGTGTAATCACACACTAGTTATGCGCTAAAGCCATCAATTGTTAGGTCTTCTCTGTCAATAACCTCCAAAGGGAAATCATGTGAATATATACATCCTATATACCCAAATTACAAAATAACTCTGGCTCTAATGGTAAAATTTGACCTACAGATAACCTTGGTTCCTATGCATTCAAATGTTGCATCCACATTACCAGACACACAGGGGTGAAAAACTTCTTCCACAACTACATGGACAAATTGCTTTGCAATTTCTGAATTATAATCTTAATTGTTTAGTCTGTCAGTCACAATATTCACCCATTACTTTGTTTGTTAATGTGTTTCCTTTCATCCTCACCACTGAGACAGCACCATTTTTCTCATGCACATTATGGGTTATAGCACTTTTCAGGTGCAAAATTCTTTACACATCAGAACATTCACCTACAGAAGCCAACACCTGACCTATTGGAGAAGTGTCCCCTGCTGCATCCAGCCCACTGCATATTATTTGTGCTCCAGTATAGCAAAATAGTAGCATTAGAAAGGCCATGCATTCCACCCACAATTATATTTAATGTTTAATGATGATGACACCTGCCAAACTGAAGTCCAGGTCTTGATACTGTAGCAGGCCAGGGAGTGGGAGCAAACTTGGATTTTCTGTTCGTGCTCATCAAATATTAGCCTTGGTAAGCTTGTGCTAGCAAACAGAAACAAGCAACAACATCATATGGCTGCTCATTGTATCCGAGATGTCTGTGCCAAGCATGCATGAGAGAGCCTGGGAGCTCAGGGGAGCCCATGAACTCACATCCAGCTGCTTTTGAGAATAGACAGGCCTGCATTTAAGCAAAGGTCCTCTGACCTCAGCCACTTAGGCTGGCCACAAGCTGGATCCACGTGTACAAAGGTATGCTGTGTTTGGTTGATAGCTGGCTCAACCTTAAAATCTGCATGTGCCACCCTGTTCATGAAGTGATGGAAATGACAGTACACTGCAGCCACACCTCATCCCAGGCTGTTTGCTTTCAGCTTTGAATTCTAGCATCTCACAAAAAGACACTTGGAGAAATACAGTCTTCCAGACAAAGATACACAAGTGAATCCCATGTAATGGTCCCATGTAGGAAAAATCCTCTCTCATACATCTTGTTCTGCCTTTCCTCAAATGGAGGTTGAAATTACCTGTGTCCATGTAGAAGCTTAAGCTTAGGACACACAGACTTAGGAGCAGGGCTGCTCATCCTGGAGGAAAACAAAACAAGGTAAAAGCAAGCAAGCAAAAGGAGCAGTCAGACTGTTGCAACAGAAGTGGTGATCCAACTAGTTTAAAAGTATCCGACTTCCAGAAGGATCCTCAGGAGTACACAAAAATCAGACCGATTGCACATGGAAAAGTGCACCAACAAAACCCCACTAGCTCTGAAACTGCAAAGTAATCAGCAAATCATATATTCCTTTCTGCTCTGATACTTTTGGAACCTTCTCATTTGAATAGACACTTCAAGTGACCTAAGGACTCAGCCTTCCTTTGCAACTGCCATGAGCTTGCAAGCCTTCTTGCAAGCTGTTAAAGTCTCCTGTTGACTTAAAAACAAACAGTCCCATAAAGATCAAGTAAAAAAAAGTATCTGATGTTTTTTAATTATTCAAGGCTGTAACCTTGAAGAAAGGTTCTTCCCCAATCTGATCCACCTTTATAAACACCTGACTTTCTTAAGAAGGTGAAAGGAAGGAGGCAAGGGAGCATAACAAAGCAGATACTCTTGCTACCAGCAGGCAAGCTTACATGTTGCTGATGATTGTGGACACACTACCCACAGCTCTTCCAGTAGCACACAATGTACCACTGCACTCCAAGGGTATTTAATGTTTAGACAAGGACTTTCGAATAGTTCCAAAACAGTAGGCCAGTGGGGACTGAATATCTGTGAAACTGGATTCAGAGATTAAAATTAGAGCAGGCAAGGTAGTAAATTAGCCTGGATTGAGCATGCGATTTGGTTAATTACTAGTTTAGTGCTTGAATGTCTGCATGTTCATCTTAACTTCCAAGAAGACAAACATTCAAAATTCTTGTAAATTATTTTTAGTGCATTTGAAACATTTGTGAAAGCACAAGATCTGTGTTTCCTTAGAGACAACTGCTGTCACAAAACATCTTCACATCACCTTTAACTGCTTCATAATGCTCCATCTTTTCAAACAGGTCTTGAAACAACACTCACTGAAGTCAGAAGTTGATGGAAAAATGCACAAGAAAAGAAAATCAACTTTTTAAATAGTATTTTTAGCCCTCAGCATAGTTTCCATAGCCACATTAGATCCAATTATTTGGGCTTTTGCCTCAGCTGACTGAGTAGTGCTGTTAAAATTCAGAACATTTCTAACACTACATGATCTCTAGCAGTAAAGTCTCTCATTCCCACATACATGCCATGGCTTGTCACTGCCTCACAGTTGTTTTGAGACAACAATTTAATTGGGTCATACCGTAAACTGCACGAGAGAAAAAACCATGATTAAAAATTGATGAGTGATAATCTTCCAACTTGAGAAGAAGGAGTTTCACATAACAAAACTGTGAAACATATCTTGAGGAGCCTTGAATTAGATGTACCATAGGATGGCTCAAAGGAAGAGCAGGAGCCAAGAAATATGGATAATTGTGTTTCTCTCTGTATCCTTGGCCTTGTACCACAGGAAAAGGATGTTGTCAGATAATAGACTTCACAGCCTTCCCAGTACAGGTAATTTTTAAATGATGACCAAGAGCTTAGATATTTTGAATATTCAGATAAATTTCAACTGGTTGCTTGGTCAACAAACAGAGCCTTGGGCAATTAGATATACATGAAGATGAAGCAGTTGCTGTCTGGATAATATCATAGAATCATAGAATAACCAGGTTGGAAGAGACAACCGGATCATCGAGTCCAATCATTCCTATCAAACACTAAACCATGCCCCTTAGCACCTCGTCCACCTGTGCCTTAAACACCTCCAGGGAAAGTGACTCACCCACCTCCCTGGGCTGACTATTCCAGTGCCCAATGACCCTTTCTGTGAAAATTTTTTTCCTAATGTCCAGACTAAATCTCCCCTGGTGGAGCTTGAGGCCATTCCCTTTTGTCCTGTCCCCTGTCACTTGGGAGAAGAGGCCAGCACCCTCCACTCTACAACCTCCCCTCAGGTAGTTATAGACAGCAATAAGATCTCCTCTCAGCTTCCTCTTCTCCAGGCTAAACAACCCCAGCTCTCTCAGCCACTCCTCATAAGGCCTGTTCTCCAGTCCCTTCACCAGCTTCGTTGTTCTTCTCTGGACTCGCTCCAGAGCCTCAACATCCTTCTTGTGGTGAGGGGCCCAGAAATGAACACAGGATTCAAGGAGCAGTCTCACCAGTGCCGAGTACAGAGGGAGAATAACTTCCCTGGACTTGCTGGTCACACTGTTTCTGATACAAGTCAAGATGCCATTGGCCTTCTTGGCCACCTGGGCACACTGCTGGCTCATTTTCAGTCTCTGTCAATCAACACCCCCAGGCCGTTCTCTGCCAGGCAGCTTTCTAGCCAGTCTTCCCCTAGTCTGTAGCACTGCATAGGGTTGTTGTGCCCCAAGTACAGGACCTGGCACTTGGCCTTGTTAAACCTCATCCCATTGGACTCTGCCCAGTGGTCCAGCCTGTTCAGGTCACTCTGCAGAGCCTCCCGACCCTCCAGCAGATCCACGCTTCAACCCAGCTTAGTGTCATCCACAAACTTGCTAAGGGCACACTCGATGCCTTCATCCAGGTCATTGATAAAGACATTGAACAGGGCTGGACCCAGCACTGAGCCCTGGGGGACATGAATTGTCACTGGCCTCCAGCTGGATTTAACGCCATTTACCACCACCCTCTGGGCTCAACCATCCAACCACTTTTCCACCCAGGAGAGTGTGCGCCTGTCCAGGCCAGAGGCTGACAGTTTCCTGAGCAGAATGCTGTGAGAAACTGTGTCAAAGGCTTTACTGAAGTCCAAGAAGACCATATCCACAGCCTTTCCCTCGTCCAGTAGTCAAGTCACTTTGTCATAGAAGGCGATCAGGTTAGTTTGGCTTTCATGAACCCACATTGACCGGGCCTGATCACTCAGTTCTCTTGCATGTGCTTCATGATAGCACACAAGATGGCCTGTTCCATGACTTTCCCTGGCACTGAGGTCAGACTGACAGGCCTGTAGTTCCCTGATCCTCCCTGCAACCCTTCTTGTTGTATATGGTTCTATGGATTTTAGGAGGAAACATAAGCAGTTCTGGAATTGCTAGAACAGCCCCTTATTCTGCTACATAATTGCAAACAAAGTAACTTTGTAATGCCCTACAGGAATCACACAAGACCTCATGGGCCTGGTGTGAGAACAAATCTAACGGAGCCTACCAGTAGGTTATTGTATTCAGGCTCTTGACTATGCGTGCTGTGTTAGACTAAACTCTTGGTGGGCACTTGAGGATTAGCTCTGCTAGAACAGAGTCAGAAGATTGGTGGCACAGCTGAGCTGAGCATAGGAGACCAGAACAGGCTGTGGTAGGGAGGATATTTTGAGCTAAAAGGACTTTAAGACAACAAATTAAAAATGTAGTAGGTTGAGTATTTTGAGCTAGAAGACATGCAAAACAGACAAGTGTAATTATTAGCATATCTATAGTTAGGAAAACACATCCCTTCTACTTCCTCCCCAGCTTTGCCTTACTGCATCATGTCTGCGGCAGTATTACAGACTCTCAATGTAGGGCACATGCCTTTTAATCAAGAAATTACATTTGTTTTATTTCTTTTACTTTCTTTATGTGTATTCTGATGAAGTTTTCATTCACTTTACCTCACCTTGTACATTTCTGCAAGGTTTTCCTCTGGTTATCTATTTTCTAAGTTGTATCTTTTTGTCTTTTGATTGATATACTTTAATAGAGAAAGCATGATCAAAAAAACAGTTTAAACAGTGATTACTTTCATTCTGCTTTACTGATTAGTTGCATTGTTTTGTATGTCAGCATATTTTATTAACATTAAAGGTAAAATTTAGAGTTGAAAAAACACAAGCACTAGAATACATTGCTCTTTTAACAGCAGTACAATTGAAGAGAAAGGTAATAACTGCTCAGCATGGCTTACTTAGTCTGCTTTGGTGTGAATTCAAATAAATTCTACTGCTTGAAATTAAAGGAATTCGTAAACTACCAGTAGTTGTTAATGATTACTAGAACTTGAAATAATCAATCAAAATCCACATGCTAGTGAGTAATAATAACATACAAACATCCTGAATATAGGGATTATACCCTTTATTTTAACAGCTAACAGGCAAAAGGTTAATTTACATTTCAAGACTGATTTGCGTAACACGAACCATTAACTTACGAAGTTAATGAACTGGTATATCACCAGCTCAATCCAATGTCCCTTTACTTTGGGAAAAGCAGAAGGATGTGTGTGGTGGAATGCTGTTGATCATTTCCTGACAATTTGACTGGGTTCTGGATGCCCAGTACACCCCAGCCAGATGACATTCAGCCTTGCCCAAGATTACCATTGCCTTAAGCAGTTATTTGGAAAAAGAAAATCATGAGGAACAGTGCTCTTCCCATGTAGTAGCTCTGTAACAAGATTACTGGCATTTTTTTGTGTGTACCTGAATAGATTGCATACAATTGGCTCCAGTATCATCTGTTGGAGGGAGGGGGGAAAGAATGGGCACCTTTAACAGCTTAGCTGTACTTTCTTTCTTGCCAATTTCTGTTTCTTCTACATTTCTAATTTTTAGGCATATTAAGACTTACAACTCAGAAGTCAGAAGAGCATAATATGTACAAGATGAAGGGTAGAAGCACTATAGTCACCAGATAGCTGTCACCCAGAGAGGCAGTCATGAACCAAATTGCAAGTTAAGTACTGCTGAAACTCTATGTTGGGAATTTTGTGCTCCAAAAAGAGCAGCGGGTTCAGCTTGCCCATAATGGGACAAAGCTAGTTTCTCTGTGCCTCTGATACCTACTGATCATCTCAGTTCAAGGGCATGGATAACAGGCAGCTGTGCCACAAAAGTTAAAGGTGTAACCTTTGGATGCATATTTCAGAGTTGTCCTATAAAGATAGCCTGCTTATTCCAGCTGGAACTCAAACTGCTTAACCATCAACTCTCAGGGGCTTTCAGATCAGAGCTGCAAATGGATGGAGATTATTTCCAAACGGTCTGGCAGCCTGTTACACATTATCTCAAAGCAGAGTGGGCAGAGAGATGGCAGGGTGCTCTGCCTCAAGCAGAAAGGAATGTCTTAGGAAATAGACAGTTAACTGGGTCACAACTTGTATCTGTGCAAAGGTCTTGGCAAGTTTACTAGAAGGCCATGCAATTCCCAGAAAGGGAACCCTTCCTCAGAAGTGTCAAGAAGACAAGAGATGCTAGGCTTCCACTGAAGGCAGTAGGAGATCTAGGTGCTTGAATTCTTTATAACTGGGCTGCATGAGAATAAAATTATTCTTAACTACTTCACTCTTCCTTCCTAAAGATTTATACAACATTTGTACCATAAAGTGACAGGAGGAAAGCACTGAGGAATGATGTTACTGATAACTATGAGGTATGTGGTATTTTTAATGAAGCTAATTAGTTTTGGTTTTATGAAAAATAAAAAAAAGTTATTTACATTCCATAAGTGACCCTTTCAAATGAACTGTGGCATACGCCACTAAAAAAAAAATATTCCGGAACTCTTGAGGTACAAGCTTACATGGAAGACTATGGTTTAAAGGCGTATCTTTTACTAAGCAAATAATCTGTTTACTCTCACTGTTGTGAACCTTTTAATTTTTTACTCATATTAGTGCAGCAGATGGAACTTACCTTTACATGGGAAAGGTTTCTTTCCATAGCGTTTTATGCATCCTCAGTAGAATTTGGTATCTGTTTAGTGGCACTGCCAATCTGTTCAGCTTTTGTAAGACACGAGGCAGTACATGGGAGCCCTGCTCCTGGCACAGCCACAGCTGTCGATGTTTTGCATGCTGCCTCGAATGTCAGGAATGATGGACTTTTGGAGCTGGGGCTGGTGTCATGAGCAAGTAGGAGCACAAATTGTTTAGCAAATGGACAAACACAAAGGCAAGCTTATAATTTTTATAACTGTTTTAGAGCTGAATCTTGCTTAAAGAAACAATTCTGAAAACAATAAATAAATAAATAAATACATTTTAAAAGCCTTTAATAGCCTTTTCAGCCACAAGGAAGTTAATCTTTCATGAAACCTGGAGGAACAGATGTGACTGCATTTCCAAGCAAGTAAAATCTGGAAGGAAATGAACCCCATTATTCAGGAAATGGAAATGATTGGAAACAGCTGTGAACTGGAGCTTGCTGGCTCTCCCTGGGAAGTTCTGTGGCTGTGCTCAGCCCTGCAAAGTGGGACCTCAATGTCCCCTCAATTAAATTTAGACTGTCAGGGACACCCCTCCCCCCAAAGACTGGCTGCTGCCACCTGGCTAGTGTACAGATTAGTTTAGGGAAAGTTTAGATTCCGTCCTAATCTTGTGTGAAAGCCATGATTGAGTGCAAACCCTGTACTACACAGCAAAGTCCTTTTCTGACTCAGTGCAAAGGATTTCCTGGATGCCCATGGCGATGTTCAGCTGAACACAAGGAGGATGCATAAGGGAATGGGAGCACAGCTCCATCAGTTACACCACAGACATGACCTATCCAAGGCTTGAAATAAGAGTTACTGGCACGTTTCAACACTTCTGGGCAGCCTTCCTGCATACAAGATTGACACGCTTGTTGCAAACCCATGTAGCTATTTAGCTCTAAACTCTAAGGATTAAAAAAACTATGTGAATTCTCAGGTCCCTCTGAATTCTCAGGTCCATGCACCTGTGCCTTGCTCCTCCTCACCACAAGAACATCCTTCCCAGATGCTGCTGGAAAAGGGTGCTACCACCACCCTTACCTCACAGCCGTCTTTTGCATCCTGGGTGGCAGCCATCAGCACTTCCAAGGAACTGAAGATAAATGAAGAGAGAGCTTTCAGCAACCCAATAGCATTGCAAGAGCACAAAGCAAACTTTGCCTGCCTGAATAAAGGTGTGTGATAAAAGAGGCTATCATACCATAGCCACAGCTGCATAAATGCAATGTCTTGTGTCTGGAATGTGTTTGCAGTAATATGGATGATGTTATTAACCACTTGCACTTCTGGATTTGCTAAATCATCCCAAGAGCTCTGACAAACTGCAAGTGGAAGACATCTTCTTATTTGTTCATCTGGAGATGAAAAAAAAAACCCAAACCCACTGTGTTTATTTCACTAATTGAGCACTGCTGAGAGGACTACCAGCAGTCGAGTACTTCATCAGCTGCTTTGGGACATGTAGGTGGCATCAGCCATGACATTGAAAAGGCTGCATAACAATAACAAAGAAAGCATGAGTTATCTTGAGTGAGCTGGTCTGCACTCTCTGCCTGGCTCTGAGCCCCAGCTCCAAAGGTCACATGTCATCCTGTGAGTCATTCCCTGATACTGTCTGTGTCCGGCATAACTCATGTGGTTTGGCAGCAACAAGGGAGGTTCCTTCTCCTTTCATGCTGCCCGGAGTCAGTGTCATCCTACAAGATGGTAAAGCCAGTAGAAGACACATGTACAGCAATCTGACCACCTTGCTAGTCATTATCACCTCCTAGAGTGGCAGCATTAGACGAGATTCATATCACAAACATCACTTGCAAAGCTGTCTGGATGAAGTCGTCTGTATCAACTTAGAAAAAATACACCTACCTACACCAAAAATAAAGACTTAGAACCCAGGTCAACTACTTGACTCTGTAAAGTTCCTGCTTAAATACCAGAACATGTGCAGATCATAGCCATACGTAAACAACAGATGTATTCATGAAACACTAAAATAGATGCCTGATCAGCTCAGTACTACGGTAATACAGATTTCATTCATGCTCTGCACCATTACAAGCTCTGAATCTACTCCCTAAACAGATAGTCAAAGCATTGGAGATGCAACTTGCACCCTGACAGCACTAGGATATTGCCAGGCATCACTCCATCAAAAGGGTGCTCACTCAAAGGCAGCATTCTCCCACACAAGCACTATTTCTGCCCAAGCTGGCAGGTACAGGAGCCTAAGCCCCAACCTGCAGCAGGCAGCTGGAGTCAGCTGGAAAAGCAGGAACTGAAGTTGTACATAAAAGTGGAGGGTGTACATTAATGAGAGAGAAAGGCAGGGAGAAAACGCAAATGCAGTAGATCTTCTGGTCAAAGATGGAGCAGAGGGGTTTATGAGTGAGTGAAGAAGAAAACAACAAAAAACAAACCATGAAAGTACATATGAAAATTATAGTCACACCTGAGTCCCCTGAATTTTGGCTAAACATGAAGAAACTCACATACACCAGGGGGAAAGGCATGATGTTTAGGGAATGAATGCATGGAAACAACAGATGCAAGAAGCAGAAACAAGGTGAGACAGGAGTCCCCCACAGCTTGCCAGGTGTGCCTCCATCCCTTCCAGCCAGGCACTGCCATTTAACCTAGAGGAACAAATGCCACATCAGAAAGGAAAACTGTCTCACTGGAGCATACGACAGCACCCAGCATACAACTTGTAAATGTACTGACAATGAAAGGATTATGAAAACAGCCATGTAGCTATTATGAAAATATAGTGACAGAGGTCACGCACAATACCTCTCTGAAGATGCAAAAAGGAATTGCCACTACAGCTGAGCAGTCTGTTGACCATACAGACCGATATTTAAGATGGGAACTCAAAATCAGGCTTTTTTTTCATTAAGAACAGGACCCACACACCAAGGAGCTTGCATGCAGTGTCTCTGGTGGGTACTAGAGGCTGCCTCTTTTCACCAGGAACACAGGTAGCAGGTCACAGCCCACACAGCTGTGACACTTGAGAGGACAATGTAAGCAGCTGCTGCCACTACTCGGGCAGACACTACTGTTTGAGATAATGAGCTGAGTGGAAAATCAGCCCAGGTGAGCCTGTGAGTCAAAGGCAAGTTGTACTGTACACCTGAAATAACACAGCTTTATGACTGTCCACTGTGAAAAACTACACCAGACATTTGAGATAGCTGCTACGTGGAGAAGAGTGGCACACATGAAATTCACAGGTTACAAAAGATGCTCGAGAACATTTTTCTGACTAAGGCTCACAAACCCCACTTCCTGAACAATGTGCTGAAGTTACTCATTAGCAGTTCACATTCAGACACAGGGACAATTGTTCAGAACAGGAATGTATGTTTGTTTGTATTCTCTCAGAAGCATGTAGCTTGAATCTGAGGATGATCAATTATTAACTCCAATCTGAGATGAAGGTGTACAAGTTTAACTTTCCTGAGGGACAGGTACCTCATTGTGTTTCTAGAGCGGATGGGTTCTGCTGTTGCTTGCTCCAACACAGGAGGTTAACTACTGGTACCCAGAAAAATGGTTCAATGGGGAGTCTCTGAGTACTCAAGGGATAAAATAGGATTGTTTTAGTTTAAATTCACATTTAAATTGAAGTTCGCTTTCTATTACAGTGTTACTAGGAACAGTATTGTGGGGAAAAAAAACATTTAATACTGCTAATCAGTCCTAGGGCTTTGGTTTTTAAGTTTTTTGGCAAGGTGCAACGTTCCTTCACCTATGCTGAGTGGGTGATGTTTCAGACCTCTACAGGGCCACTTATGACATATATTTTTAATGTGGAAAAACACCCTTGTGTTTCTGAAGACTATTCTTGAAGTCAAATATAAGGTCATTCATCAGACCTAATTGAGCTCTTGGATACCAAATATTTCTGCACAAATACAGTTTCTCCATGCACAGCACAGTGTATATATATATATACAATTTTTACCATTTTATACTGTATATCCTTTAGTAAGGGGAGCTGCAGCTTTCATTTAATAACACCTAAAAATCATCTCAACTTTATGGCTAAGTGACACAGCAACATCACCCATACTTAGTAACAGCATCAGCAGCAGGCGGTAAACAGGTGCTCTCACAAGCAGGTTTCACATGTTACACAACCACTTGCCCTCACAGTGTATTCTGGAGCTGAGACTGCTCCCTCAAAAGTCATAACCAGGTTCAGAGCATCTCTGATAACTGGCACTGAACAGCTTCCTCAGAGGTGCCTCTCCCCTTCAGGGAGGATCCATGTAATTCCAAAGCAGAGGGGCTGATCCAGTGTTTGAAGCATTCATGGTAACTGCTGAATTCCCAAAGCATTGCAAGGTCCCTGCCCTTCTCTGTGGTCTTCACAGCTGGGCTCAACAGCAGCTAAGATCAGGTGAAGCTCATCTGCTGGGTGATGGTATACGCATGGCAAGCTGACAGTGGTTTCTGAGTTTTGGCCCTTCTTTTCTAAAATGAGTAAGAGAACTTCCCCACATCTGCTCATTTGCAAATTCATTTTCTGTCTGACAGCACATTTTATTAGCCTGCAGTTGCAGTGCTGGAGGAAGTACAAGCAGAGCTGGGGGCTGGAGCATTGCCACAATGCTCTGCTTTTGAGCAGCCTTCCGTACAAAGATGACCTTATACTCTACTGCCAAGGCTGTGTTTCATTCTGCCCCATCCCAACAAGACCTCTGCAACTGCTGCCTCACAGCTGAGACACTGAAACCCTGGGGAGTCACGTAGCTGTGTGGCACATATTAACAGGTCTATTTAAATTGATTTTCCCTCAGAGAAAACTGGTGCTGTCGATGTCTATTTACATTAAGTTTCAGGAGCATTTCATGACTACTTACTCTTTTAATTAAAAAATATACTACCTTCTGTGTTAAGCCAGCAGTCTTTATTGTCTCTCTAGCACCACAATACCTCAGGAAGGGATCTGTGGCAAAACAACAGGACCCATCAGCCACATTTCCACTTTAGAATCCCATGGGCTGGGCAGGCACACCTGCAGGTGGATGATGCTCTTGGGGGCTGAAACATCAGTGGTCTGCTCCAGAAGCTGGCGAGGACAGCTCAGACTGGGGAACAGTCTGACAAGCAAGAGCTGAAGCCAGGAATGTTTCCCAAATCTTGGGAAGGGAGTTCTCTCTGCTCAGCTGAAAGTGCCTGGGAGTCCAGAAGGTGTTTTTCGCTTTCAGCTGAGGAGGTAGAGAGTCTCCTCTGTTTCAAGGGAGGCTCCTGTTCAGGCAAACTTCATAGAATCATAGAATAACCAGGTTGGAATAGACCCACTGGATCATCGAGTCCAATCATTCCTATCAAACACTAAACCATGCCCCTTAGCACCTCGTCCACCCGTCCCTTAAACACCTCCAGGGAAGGTGACTCACCCACCTCCCTGGGCAGCCTGTTCCAGTGCCCAATGACCCTTTCTGTGAAAATTTTTTCCTAATGTTCAGCCTAAACCTCCCCTGGCGGAGCTTGAGGTCATTTCCTCTCATCCTGTCCCCTGTCACTTGGGAGACGAGGCCAGCACCCTCCTCTCTACAACCTCCTTTCAGGTAGTTACAGAGAGCAATGAGGTCTCCCTTCAGCCTCCTCTTCTCCTGGCTAAACAGCCCCAGCTCTTTCAGCCATTCCTCATAAGGCCTGTTCTCCAGCCCCTTCACCAACTTCATTGCTTACTTATAGATGTTACTTCAGCACACACTGCTCTTCAGGAGGAAGCCTCCTTCATGCTGAAGTTTTGTGAAGTTATTTGAAGGAGCTTTGTATTTCTGGCCACTCTGCAACCGCCTTTCTGACACATCACCATACTGCTTTGTGGGGGAGAGACTTGCCAGAGAACTGCAGTTTCTTGGCAGATCCCCTATAAGGTAAAGCTCCAGGCCCAGCTGGGTTTAGCTGTTCTCTTAGTCTTTATTCTTCATTGCACAAATAGACCTGTGCTCTGGTATCCATTGTACCAGTATCAAACTGGAAAGAAGAAAACATTATTCCTCTTTTTTTTTCTTTGCTAAATACCAGCTGAATTCACCATTTAAAAAAAAACAAAAAATCATACCCCTCCCAAAAACAAACGATGCAGAGAACATGTAATATTTGTACCATTAGTTTTGCCCACCAACGACAGCTTTTAAACTCTTCAACACTTGTCTCTTTATCACATGTCCTTACAGTGCTTAACTTGACAGAGCTCTGCCCCTTGTCCCTGATCCCTGGCGTTAGTCATGTAAGCATTACAGAAAATAGGGAAGGCTCCATCAAACAGTGCCCTGGGATGACTTGAGCTGCCAGGAGATTGAGCTGGGCCCTTACTTGCCCCTCGCAGGAGCCCTCTCAGCAAAGGGTACCAGAGAATTGGTAATTACACACACCAGCCCAAATAGCTCCCTTTTGAACAACTACTATCTCAAATGCAGAGAGTGCAAAGCAATTTGAAGATGGTGAGCTCTTCAGTTACTGCAGTAACAATCCTTAGAAATGAAAGGAAGGGGCAGAAGAATACTCAAACAGTGGGTACATGTATATTTATACTACACTCATGTTGGAAGCCAGGTTTCAGGCTGCCTGTGCTTGTTCTTGAACTGATAAGGCTCAACCCAGATCTCAATTCTTAAATTTTCAAAGGAGTTGCAGAAATGAAAGTTTGTACTTAGTTCTGCACATGGCTGTGATGCTCTTGTTAAAGTTACTCCACATCAGCCATCCTAACCTGTAAACCCTTAACAAGTAACACTTCTCTGCTGAGTGAAGTGAATTAAACTCTTGCGTAAAAAACGTGCTTTTCTTAAAGCAGACCTATTGCCCAGATCCAGTTTTGGGCACAGATTCCATGAACTTTTGAAGCAAGGTGACAGAGAAGATGATAATCTGCAGCAGACAGGGCAGCTGAGGATAGCAAGTCAGTGGCCAAGAGTATCTTTAGCCTCCATCCTTCTCTACCTAAGCAGCAGCAATTCCTTTGGGATTACAAACTAACAGAAGTTATCATTTGTTTGTAAATGATTAGCAGCATGTTCATTGATTATTCAGTACAGTCTGCTTAAAAGTTGATAGCTGGCATCACAAATGCAAGTCACCCTTCTCTGCAAGACAATTTAAAGGAGTCATTTTGTGCTCCTTAGCTTGGAGATGATTCACTTCCAGAGCTGAAATGCCATTAGTTATGTGACAGTTTCTCAAACCCCAAGAGCATTCAATTGGAATAATGTCATTGGGCAAAAAAGTCATCTTAACTAAAGGGACAAGCTGAAATTCATCACCTTGCATCTACTGCCCATTTTATTTGTTACCCAGCTGGTGGAAAATTGCCTCATTAGGTGAGGTTCCTTTTGAAAGGACACTGATAAGCACTTTGCAAAACCAGTGCATAACAGACTATCCTTCCAGAGTCCTGTGATCCTTTTTTCTCCCCAGCAAAATAGCTGTGCAGCAAGGAAGCTGTGCCACACAGGCTAGGTTGGCAGAACAGGGCTTGCCTCCATGCGCTCCAGTGGCAGTGGCATGTGAGCCCTGCTGAATGGGTGCCTGGACATGTGCCGAGTCAATGGGGGATTTATCACTCCACCCAAAATTAATCTCATAATAATCAAAGATATTTGTGCATCAGCAAGCTTTTCACTGTAGACAACAGCCAGGGCTGCTGTGTTACAGGAGACTTGTCTATCAGCCAGGACACGTAATATCTCTCATTGGTTTCATGGGTTATCGCGCAAATGCTATTGCAGTAGTTGGAACAAAGGCTAGGAGATCATAAAAGCCACTGGAGGACAACAAGGATTATTCAGCTGGTAGGTTTGTAGTGCGAGAAGCATTGTGCTGCACAGAGTATACAGTGTAAGTGTCCTTTTTTCTTTATTTCAGTAACACCATCATGAATACCACAGCAACGGCTTAGTCCAGGATAACATTTTGTGTGTTTGAGAGAAGGAGGAGGAGAACTGAGAAAGGAACATGCTGTAAAAACAAATACAAACTGGATATGTAGATATGAGGGATATTTTTGTTTCTTCTACAAAATCTTTAAGCAAAACAAAATAAAACCCGTTGTAACTAAATTCATCTTGTTCTGAGCCAATCTCCCTATTTCCTCCTGTGCCTACCATATCCAAATTACTTCTCCATTTAGCAGCACTTCCCTACTGTTTTAGCAAAGTCAGCCCAGGCTTTTCACTGCATTTCACAGTCTGAGAACTGGCACATTAACAGGTGTGGCCATTGGCAGGGATCCTTCACCATGAAAAACAAACAAATCAACCAAAAAAACCCCTCAACCACACAAAAAAAAAAAATGTCCCGGCCCCAGCATTTTCCTCATGCCACTGACGTTAATTATGCAAGCAGTAACATTACTGCTCAAGCATCCCAACTGCATTAGACACTTCCTTGCTGCCCTTGCTCTGAGTGGCTGTTTGCTTTGCAAGTGCTGCAGGGCAAAGATCTGTCTCTCAAGGCTCTGAAGTGCTTAGCACACTATTGGCATAACATGAAAGTATCATAAAATATACACAAGTATAGGTAATTATTAAGACTGTTGCTATCTTTGCTGATTATTCCACCGTGCAGTGGCTATCTCACTCTGATTTATTGTAAGCTCATTGTGGGTTTATTGAAATGCAAAGGTAATCTAGCAAATGCAAGCGATTAATAATTTCCCCAACAAATGTAATCTGTGAGAAGACAGAAAAAGCGTCATTCGGCAGGAGGTGCCTAGGAGAGCACTCAGAGGGGCGGGGAAAAGCTGACCAGACGCACAGCCTACAGGTGCAAGCTGATACTGCACTCCAGGCTGCAGGGCTCAGCCTGAGTTTATGGAAAGGCTGTTCATGAAATTAAAGCCCTCCTTATAGGATGAAAATGGATTACGGTTGTAAGGGGGATACGGGTCTTTTGGGAAGTCACATCTAAATATACCCTCACAGGAGTGGAGGCCTGCCTCTTACCCTTTCTGGGGGGCTGAAATAGGAGTTCCAAATCAGTTATGGGCACAAGCATAAGATACCTGGGGAAAAAGGTGATTGGAGGTTGAATCATCATGTTAATGATGATTTTTCTCTGAAGGTCTTCTCTCCCTGAAGTGAGCAAGGCACCGTAATTAGCAATATCACCTCCTTTCCAACAAGCCAGGAAGACCTGGAGTCCACATAAGCATTGTTTACACCAGATACAGGAAGGATAAATGACAAAAGAAAATGTGACTTACCTCCAGGAGAGTGTCCTGATCTTGAGGGAAATTTCTGAGTTGTCCTGCATGCAGCCTGCTCACACTGTTGACTACCTCTTCTGTCTTCATCCATGTTCCCATTCCCACTGTGGTTTCACAGGGAGAGGTCCTAACCCCATACTCCCGCACCTCTGGCACATTACATTGACTACCAGGCAACACTATAAATTTCTCCAGTCCTACCAGTGTACCCAGGACCAGCAAGCTCAGGCATGACCCCAGCAAACTGCTATGGTCAAGGCACTCGGGCTTTATGGATCCCACCTATCATAATCAGGGCTATGCTGGTACCAGGTCACTGTGGTTATCCAGATCATGCGTGAAGAAGAGGAGAGACCCTAGCAGGTGCTAATGCTGACAGCTGTGCTCCCAGCTGTGCTCCCTGGCATCCTACACCAGAAACAAGGGGTCCTTTCAATTCCACTCTCACTGGGCAGCTAGATCTCCATCAGTCTTATAACTCCCAAATATATGAAAAATGAAGTATGTGGCATTCAGACACTCCAGGACTAATGGGAGAGGATGTTTCTGGTCTGGTATCTCTAAAAAGGCCTGATTTTCAGCTGCATAGCAATTTTTCAAAATTGGCTCCCCTTGAGAATTTTCAAATGGGATGGCCAACCAACTCCTACGACTCTTCAAAATATCAGCCTTAATATTTGCCTTGTGAAGGCCACATACAATTTGAAGACACTTAGACTACCAGGTAGTTCAGTCATGCTGTTAACAGCAGCAAGTCTAAGTGCAGAAATCAACTGGAAAAACTGCTCCCAAAACACTGCAGACATTTTGTTCAGGGATAAAAGGAGCATTATTTCCTGACTTTTTCTTCATTCTTTTTGTGTGAAAAGTCATATGGAAATAATCATCACATGAGCATCTGGGAGAGGTTCCAGAGCAGAATCAAAAAATGGAGTTTTTTTTCTCTGTTGCTATTCTGGTAATTTTCTTCATGTGGAAAAATCCTAACTGGTTGAGCTTGTAGTCTTGCTTACCTCTCTTAAGACATGCAGAGTTGCCACATACAACCTGCTTTAGATCTTAGCCATTTCAGCTACCCACATGATAAAGTTCTGGTAGGCACAGGTCTGGCAGAGACTTCCAAAAGCACTGGGATCTGCTGTGGGATCTCTCCTCAACATCTCAAGCATCACTGTGCATGATATCAGAAACGAAAATCAAGAGGGTGATACCATGGGAAAAAGGTTAATGTAGTTGTAAAAACATAGGGAAGCTGACTTTTTTTATAAAGCATATGTAAGTGTTCCCTTTGCACTTTCCCTACAAACCAGCAGGGTGTGCCTGCAGACCAGTTTTCTTACCCGTATACAACACATTTTTTGCCTTAAACTATACAAGCTCTCTTCTTTATGCATCGTAGATTTCTTCAGTCAAAGAAAAAGAGGCTATGCACTGAATCAGACTAATAAAAAAGATCATTCTTGTTGACACTACACCACCTTTCTGTAGTTTCTCACGAAGTGCAACTAAATTTCAGCAATATGAAAAATCATCAGGAAGACAAGAAGCAGAAATCATCTCTGGTTTTCTAATGAACCTAAAATACTCTCAAACACCTCCTTACACTGCCTGCTCTTAGACGGATCAGTTTGGCTGTCTTCCCACCAGGATCTCTAAAACTAGATTTCCTGAAAGGCAAACGAGGGCACTACAGCTCCTCCTTCCACTCCACTGCCTCCAGACCCTGTTTAACATCACTAAATTTAGTGAGTTCTCTGGTTCACACTGTTGAGACTGGACTCTGTGAAGTTCCCCATCAGCAGCATAGCCATAGCCACCTCCAAGAATGGGATACAGATGCTGAATTGCACCACACTGAAAGATAAATCTACACAGAATACTACTTCTATAGTATCAGGCAGTATAGTTTACTGCTGAGTGAGATGCACAAGGACAGTTGTGCCAAAAGTCATGAGAAATTGCATTTTAAGCCATTTAAAAGCATTTTGTGTGGCTGAAAGGAATGCCCGATTTTTTCCCTGCTTCTGCTGCAAAGTGCAATATTGTACACATCACTGTGAATTCACCTCCGCTGACCCAGAAGAGCTACATCTATTTTTGACACTAATGCAAAAAAAGCTGTCCTGGGTCACTAGCAAGTACCATCTGTTCTTTGCAACTGAAATGCCATCAATTCACACACCAAAGCCAGGAGTTTAAAAAATAGCTACTCTGAAGTGAGATGCCTTGATCCATATTTAGGTACCTGCCTGACTTTGAGGGAGAGCTGAGCATTCTGCAGCTCCCATTGTCCTGAACCTGAATTCAGTGCCCCCTGCTACTGCAGCCTCGGTAGTGTCCTCTGGGTTTCTAAGCCTGGGGACTACCGATAAAGGACTGGTTTGTACTAAGTGCTGATTTTACGGTCTCCCAGATGAGTGAAATTCTCCAAAGTATCCATACAACTAGTATGAAGTGAATAGATTGCTTGTGAATTTTGATTTTTTAAAGCCAGGATTACGTTCTAGCTCGCTCACTTTTTCTTAAGAAAAATTGAAGTTAGAATTATTATTGTTTTCACTGTATAGAGTTAATAAAAGACAAACTCCAATTTAAGTGATTACAAGGTGGAAACCAGTTCCCAGAAGCAATAAGAATGCTATGCTAGATTTGCAGCTACAGTCCATGGCACTCTATTTACATAAAGGACTTTCAGGACTACCCTTGTTCCTACCACACTGGTGTACTGTGTTCATTTTCTTCTGAAATCTCCTATGTACCATGTTGGTCCAGGAAGACATTTCTGTACCAGTGGAGATCTGGCATCCATACAATGCAACACAAAAATCCTGGAAGCTATTATTTTGATGTAAAACTACCTTTAATGAATACTTGACAACTAAATCTTTAAAAGGATTGATTTCACTTGACATGAATGCATTCAGCTACTGTTTGTTAAATGAGATTCTTCTTAAACAGCCAGCTGAAGTATGTAGTGATGCTGTAAGTCAAGGGTTTGCTGCCTTTACAGCACTCAGGACTGTGTTTTAACACTGTCGGTGCTCTCAGGGTGATACTGGATTTAAGAACAAGCTTAGGGGGATTTGCATAAGCAGAGAGAGAGGCCTTCAGTAAGCTGGTATTTGCTGTATAACCAAAGAGCAGTCCTCATCATGAATATTGTCAAGTATTGTACGCAGAATATTTTTTTTCCCAGAAAGCGTATTTATCTTCTTTCTATCAAACATGAACCAACATAAATCCAGCCTCCATGAGTTCACCACTTTCAGGTCAGGTCTGGCAACCTATAATTCCTGCTCAGATCCAGCCTCACCACTCCACCTGGAGCAGAAAACTAGCATGTAAATATGCCTTGCAGCTCTGTGGCCCTCCCAGGCTTGGCAAAACACTGGCCAAGCACATTTTGAGCAGGTACCTCCTGCATCAGAGCAGTCTGCCTGAGTTTTGTCAGGACCCACAGAGGTGAGCAAGCTTGTAGTCATGAAGGTAAGCATAAAATAAAATTTGATTGTAAAGAAGGACTCTGTTTTGATGTAAAAATATGGTCAACTTTCTTTAAAGTGATGGCATTAAACTACATTGCACTGATTTGCATGCAGAGCAGTTTCTGTTGCCACTGAAATAATTTGAAGCTTATTTAGTTTAGGGGTGGGGGTTTTTGAGTGCTCATCTACTGCAGAATCATAGAAATCTAACATCTAGAGAGATAGGTCCTGTACATGTATACCTTGGACAAGTATTTTCCAGCCCACCAAAATGAGACAGATTACTGAGAATACTGGTTAAAGAGTGCCAAAAACCCCCATATGGGCAAGCAGTAAGACAGGCATGCTTTTTTGAAAAATATAAAGCCACAAACCAGATATAATTTCTAAAGGGCAGCCCTGCCTTTTCGTTACCAGCAGGTGTCATATGGAAATAAGATGTTGTCTGAGCTGGCACCACATCCCCCACCCAGGCCAACAAACCTGTCCCTGTTTGAAGGTGTCTGGGGTACAAGGTCCTGAGGAGGAGATAAATGGAGTTATATTCCACCTGGGTGAGGTCTGTGGTCACTCAAAGATGCATCCCACACAGATGACCAGGGTGACATTTCAGAAGCCTCCTCTGATTAAGCAGTACTGTAATGGGATGCACTACATTCATTCTCATATGAAGAACTACTGATCCAGGGCAAAGTGCCCCATGGATTATTATCTTCTATTTGTGGGAGACTGAACACGTGCAGGTACCCTGGGCAAGATCACAGAAAATCAATATGATTGGAAATCAAGTCATTTATTAGCAAGCTTTTTGTACTTTTCTGCTATCTTGCCTAATGTTTACGTAATGCTTGGCTAAAGCCCAAAGTTTCCCCTAGTAGTTTTTGTATAAGTAATCTTGCACGTAGACTGCCTTCTTGTTCTCACACTGTAGCTGCTTCTCGACCTTGATGTATTCCAAACTTCTCCCTAGCAACCTGATAAGGCCACATCATTAGACCAGCATACATTCCCACATCTATTGATTTTTCCAAGTAGATAGTAACAAAATTCATACAAGAAATCTGAGGGCAATTAAAAGGGACTTCATGGCCTTGGGACATATGGTGAAGGGATCATTTGGCCAGGAAGAAGAGTCTGACAAGTTATTCTACAAGCAACTGAGAGAAGATTTAAAATTGCTAACCCTTGTCCTTGTGGGGGACTTCAAGTTGCCAGAAGTCTGCTGGAGAGGAAACAGGTTCCTCGAGTTGTGAAACACAACTTCCTGACAGAACTGCTGAATGTGAAAACTAGAGAAGATGCCCTGCTGGACCTGTTGTTTGTGAACAGAGAAGACCTTGCGGAAGATGTGACAGTTGGAGGACACCTGCGGCATAGCATTCATGAAATGGTTGATGAAATTCCTTGGGAGGCAGTCCTAAAGGGCAAAAGAACCCAAGAGGGCTGGATGCTCTTCAAGAAGGAGATCACACAGAATCACATAATCACAGAATAACCAGGTTGGAAGAGACCCACCGGATCGTCAAGTCCAACCATTCCCACCAGTCCCTAAACCATGCCCCTAAGTACCTCATCCACCCTCACCTTAAACACCTCCAGGGAAGGTGAGTCAACCACCTCCCTGGGCAGACTGTTCCAATGCCTAACTACCCTTTCTGTGAAGAATTTTTTCCTTATCTCAAGCCTAAATCTCCCCTGGCAGAGCTTGAGGCCATTCCCTCTCATCCTGTCCCCTGTCACTTGGGAGAAAAGGCCAGCACCCTCCTCTCCACAACCTCCCTTCAGGTAGTTGTAGAGAGTAATAAGGTCTCCCCTCAGCCACTTCTTCTCCAGGCTAAACACCCCCAGCTCTCTCAGTCACTCCTCATAAGATTTGTTCTCCAGCCCCTTCACCAGCTTCGTTGCTCTTCTCTGGACTCGCTCCAGAGCCTCAACATCCTTCTTGTGGTGAGGGGCCCAGAACTGAACACAGTACTCGAGGTGCGGTCTCACCAGTGCCGAGTACAGAGGGAGAATAACCTTAACATGTTAAATAACGTGTTAAACTTCATGCCGTTGGTCTCAGCCCAGCAGTCCAGCCTGTTCAGATCCCTTTGCAGAGCCTCTCTACCCCCCAGTAGATCGACACTTCCACCCAGCTTGGTGTCATCTGCAGACTTGCTAAGGAAGCACTCAATGCCTTCATCCAGGTCGTTGATAAAGACATTAAACAGGACTGGACCCAGGACTGAGCCCTGGGGAACCCCACTTGTCACTGGCCTCCAGCTGGATTTAACTCCATTTACCACCACCCTCTGGGCCCGGTCATTCAACCAGTTTTTCACCCAGGAGAGTATGCGCCCGTCCAGGCCAGAGGCCGACAGTTTCCGAAGCAGAATGCTATGAGAAACTGTATCTAAGGGTTTACTGAAGTCCAGGAAGACTATATCCACAGCCTTTCCCTCGTCCAAGAGTCTAGTCACTCGGTCATAGAAGGTGATCAGATTACTCTGGCAAGACCTGCCTTTCATGAACCCGTGTTGACTGGGCCTGATCACCCGGTTCTCTTGCAAGTGCTTCTTGATAGCACTCAAGATCACCCGCTCCATCACTTTCCCTGGTACCGAGGTCAGGCTGACAGGCCTGTAGTTCCCCGGATCCTCCCTATGCCCTTTCTTATAGATGGGCACGACATCAGCCAGCCTCCAGTCCAGTGGAACCTCCCCAGTCATCCAGGACTGCTGGAAGATGATGGAAAGGGGTTTGGCCAGCACATCTGCCAGTTCCCTCAAAACTCTTGGGTGGACTCCATCTGGCCCCATGGACTTGTGGGTGTCTAGCCGGGCAAGCAAGTCTCTAACCACCTCCTCTTGGACCGCGGGAACCTCATACTTCTCTTCCAACCCCTGGGGTTGTGCACAGAGGGGACAATTTTCCTTACTGTTAAAGACTGAGGCAAAGTAGGCATTGAGCACTTCAGCCTTGTCTTCGTCCCCTGTTACTGTTGTTCCCCCTGTTCTACTAGGGACTGAAGATTCTCCCTAGTCCTCCTTTTGCTGTTGATGTATTTGTAGAAAGACTTTTTGTTGTCTTTCACAGACTTGGCCAATTGCATTTCTAGTTGGGCCTTAGCCCTCCTGACTTTTTCCCTGCACGTTCTCACTTCCTCCCCATAGTCCACCCAGGATACCTGCCTCTTCCTCCAAAGGTTGTAGACCTTCCTCTTCCTATTGAAGTCTCCCAGGACCTCCCTACTCAACCATGCTGGTTTCTTACCCCGCTGGCTACTTTTACGGAACTTGGGGACTGCTTTCTCCTGAGCTGCTAGGAGTTCCTTCTTGAAAAACGTCCAACCCTCATGGACACCTTTGCCCTCAAGGAGCGCCTCCCATGGGACTTTTCCGACCAGCCTTCTGAACAGCCCAAAGTCTGCTCTCTGAAAGTTGAGGGCGACTGTTCTGCTAACCTCCACCTTCTTCATCTCACCCTGCACCGAGAACTCTATCATCTCATGATTGCTGGTGGTGGAAGAGCAGGTCATCTACGTATGCCATAAAAATGAGCCATTGGGGGAGAAAACCAGCCTGGCTGAACAGAGAGATCTGGGTCAATCTCAGAGAAAAGGGGAAAGTATATGAGCTTTGGGAGAAGGGGCAGGCATCTCAGAAGGACTACAGGGATGAAATGAGATCATGTAGAGAGAAAATCAGAAAGGCTAAAGCCCAGCTAGAACTTAAGTTGTCCAATTCTGTGAAAGACAATAAAAAAAATATTTCTACAAATACATCAACAGTAAAAAGAAGAGCCAAGGAGAATCTCCATCCTTTACTGGATGCAGGGGGGACATTAGTGAAAAAGGACAAGGATAAGGCTGAGGTTCTTAATGCCTTCTTTTCCTCAGTCTTTAATAGCAAGGTAAGATGTTCTTTGGGTACTCAGCCGCATGAGCCAGGGAACAGGGAAGGGGAGCAGAACAAAGCTCACATGATCCAAGAGGGAATGGTTAAGACCTACTCGACCTATTAGACTTTCGCAAGTCTGTGGGGCCGGATGGGATCCACCTGAGGATATAAAGGGAGCTGGTGGAAGTGCTTGCCAAACCCTTTTCCATCATCTACCAGCAGTCCTGTCTGACTGGGGAAGCTCCATTGGGCTGGAGGCTGGCTAATGTTACACCCATTTACAAGAAGTGCTGGAGAGAGGATCCAGGAAACTACAGGCCTGTCAGTCTGACCTCAGTGACAGGGAAGGTCATGGAGCAGGTCATCTTTGGTGCCATCTCACAGCACACACTGGGCAATCAGGTGATCAGGCCCACTCAGCATGGGTTTATGAAAGGCAAGTCCTGCTAAACTAACGTGATTGCCTTCTATGACAAGGTGACCCACTTGATGGATGACAGAAAGGCTGTGGGTGTTGTGTACCTAGACTTTAGTGAAACCTTTGACACAGTTTCTCACAGTATCCTAATTGAAAAACTGGCTACCACTGGCCTGCAAAGGCGTACCCTCTGCTGGGATAAAAACTGGCTGGATGGCCAGGCACAGAAAGTGGTGGTGAGTGGAGTTAAATCCAGGTGGAGGCTGGTCACAAGTGCTGTCCCTCAAGGCTCAGTGATGGGTCCAGTCGTGTTCTATATGTTTATCAATGACCTGGATGAGGGGATTGAGTGCACCCTTAGCAAGTTTGTGCATGACACTAAGCTGGGAGGAACTGTTGATCTGTAGTAGGATAGGGAGGCTCTTCAAAGGGATCTGAACAGGCTGAATTCATGGGCTGAGGCCAATGGGATGTGGTTTAACAAGGCCAAGTGCAGAGTCCTGCGCTTGGGACAAAAAAAACCCATGCAGTGCTACAGGCTTGGGGAATAGTAGACTGAAAGCTGCCTGGCAGAGAAGGACCTGAGGGCGTTGGTTGAACAGCTAACTGAACATGAGCCAAGTGTGCCCAGGTGGCCAACAGCATCTTGGTTTATATCAGAAATGGTGTCGCCTGCAGGACCAGGGAAGTGATTCTCCCCCTGTACTCAGCACTGGTGACACTGCATCTTGAATCCTGTGTTGAGTTTTGGGCCCCTCACTACAAGAAAGACACTGAGGTCCTGGAGCATGTCCAGAGAAGAGCAGCAAAGCTAGTGAAGGGGCTGAAGAACAAGTCTTATGAGGAGCAGCTGAGGGAACTGGGGTTCTTTAGCCTAGAGAAAAGGAGGCTGAGGGGAGACCTTATTGCTCTCTACAACTACCTGAAAGGAGGTTGTAGAGAGGTGGTTGCTGGCCTCTTCTCCCAAGTGATAGGTGATAGGATGAGAAGGAATGGCCTTAAGCTGCACCAGGAGTGGTTCAGATTAGACATTAGGAAAAACGTCTTCACTGAAAGGGTTATCAAGCACTGGAGTGGCTGCTCAGGGAGGTGATTGAGTCACCATCCCTGGAGGTATTTGAAAGACAGGGAGATGAAGTACTTAGGGATATGATTTGGTAGTGGACAGTTATGGTTGGATATGATGACCTCAAAGGTCTTTTCCAACCTAGGGATACTATGATTCTGTGAACTGACACTTTGCTGCTTTGTTTGGGATATTAACATAATGGTACAGATGTTGTGTACATTTTTTCCAGGAAATATTTCTATTTTGTGCCACTTCAGCCTGCATTGCTGTTTGCAGAGGGGCAGTGAACCTGGTGCCAGGCTGCTCCGCTGCAGTCCATCATGAATACATGGATGAGGGATTTTAGCAGGACACGCAAAAGCGAGTGTTTGAGTGGTTTTTCTTTTTTACAGAGTCACTGGGTTGTAAAAGACCTCCAGGATTATCGAGTCCAACCATATTTTTGGAAGCACTGAGAGTCCCAAATCATCACTTTCCAAGATATGAGTTATGAATGGTGAGCAAAAAAAATACAAGCAAATAAAGATTTCTCATCCACAGCAATTTCTAAGCTTTGAGTAAACACTATCTAGGTCATCTTTTTAAAACACTTGAACAGCTGCTCCCACTCAATGGGAGCCTATGGAGCCCAAATCTCCTCTCAGTCAGCCCACCAGAAATACTGGGGACATGATTGCAACATAGGCTACAATAATCCCAGCCACTTTCAGAGCACCATCTTCCAGAAGGAAACTTTCATAAGTGTGTGCTAGGACCCAGACCTCTACCGCCACTTGCACTCTGCAGACTCCCCAGCTCCCAGGGGCTTTGCACAGGATAGCTGAAAAAGGTGCCCCCACATGCACCTTGGGCTGGGGCACCTTTGTGACAGCCATGCTGTGGGACCTCAGTTCTGCAGGGGAAACCTGTTGGACAATAGCACCAGCATGAAGGGAAATTTGGCACTTAGTGAGTGTCCTCAGGTCTGCTGGGCCTCTGGTAAGAGAGAGTGAAAATCACTGCTTTGACCAAAAGGGAAGACCCGAGCTTCAGTTCACGAATATTCAGTGGTGCCAGCTGGGCATGAGCCAGCGCTTACTTTAACTGTGGTTTGGGTTGCCTGCACTACCGCGGCCAGCAACTCATCTGCTCTGCTTTGAGCAGCCTGGCAGGAGCTGCTCCTTCACTTTCTGCTTCCACTGCAGGACAGCTATTGCTCCCCACCCCTCCCTTTCTCCATTTAGTGGCCACATTGCCAGCACAAACTTCAGGAAAGCAAAGCACAAGAGATTTGTGCTTCACTGATGTTGAGCAAGCAAACATCCCATTTTGAGCAGCGTGAGAAGCACAGAAACGCATGTAGCCCTAGCACATGCGTTTACAGCAGGACTGGATAACCCACACTCATTTTTGTTGGAAAAGAAGCAAGTTCACAACTAAACTCACCATCTCAGGATGGAGATGCTGTCAGGGATGTCTAGACACTGTGGGCTTTTCCATGCATACAGGCAGAGGGAAGAGGAATAGACAGAAGACATACAGATAAAACCATGGTTGCATCATTCATATCAGCTTGTCATCCACCAACTTCCCCACCAACTGTTTCCAGCTCTCCCTTTCCTGGCCTTATTCATCCTGGGACTATGAGCGCCAGGAAACTTTGATAGAGAGTTTGATACCCCAACACACAGTTGGGGAAATAACTACTGAGTTTGATATCCCAGAAACCACAGTGATACCCCAGCAACCACAGTGATACCTCAACATCTACCGATGTTCAAGCAGAGAGAAAATAAGCAGCTTACATTTATAAAAAATTTCACTCTGTAAATGTTATGTGTGGTCAAACTGGATCTTGTAAGGTCTGCAGGGTTGCTGCTCAGCTGGTGCTGAAGACATCAGTAAGGGATATTTGCTCAGAGATAAGAGCCCTGGGGAGTGAAAGCCATGCCTTGTGACAGGGCAGACATAAAAACTAAAAAAACTAATTGGAACTAAAGAAAAAAAGGAAGGAAGAAAGAGGAAAAATCAGAAGAAAATTGAATGCCATATTTTTCAACTACATGTTAATAGACAATGAACAAAGGCTAATGTTACACTGAAAAACAAACCAGGTTTTGCCTTGAAGCTGTCACTTATGCTGTACTCAGACATTTTTGCAATGACTGTATAATACCTTACATTTTTTCATCAAGCATTATCAGCAAAGGGATAGACATTTACCCCTTCACTGGCATGGTGGAGCCCTCTCTGCTGTTAGAGAGAGGGGATGGGAGAGGAAGAAAAGAAGGGGCCCCTGAGGCCAGGGAAGCTCAGGTGCCCTTGCTCAAAAGCGGGAGCAGCAGGGCAAGTGGCCGGGCTGGCAAATCCTGATAAGGTGTCACACCAGATGAGCTCTGCTCCACTCTGGTCATCCTTACAAATCACAGCTGGAAAGGCACTAGGAGGAGAACAGTTGTGTTCTCTCCTCAAATTTCTCTCTCCTTGCAGAAAGATCAGACTACAAGCACACAGATCATGATTTTCTCCACGTGAGTCTTTCCAAAACCAAAACTGCCAGAAATGTGGCCCTGGCTGCTATATATAAAATGACTGACCCCTTTTCCCGTTACAGAGGGACAACTTTTATAACTAAAAAGCACTCACTCCTTGTCCCTTCCCAGTTGTGACTACAGCAGGTCAATAGCAGGAGCAGCCCTGTGCCCTGTTCCCTCAGGAGATGTCCCCCTCCTGTTTGTTTGCACCAGGTGTCTGTGCCCCCAAGCAGCACCCCCAGGGAACCAGTGCAGTGAGACAATACTCCCCATTTCCCTTTTTTTCAGGCTAAAAACAGACACAGAAGTAATTGTCTTTAGCATTGCTGCCATAGAGAGCCCATCAGGTGTCTACTTGGTGTCCTACTACCTTCCTCAGAAAAACAAAAGTCAAGGGAGGTGTTAGTCCAGCTGGGCTGTAGGATCCTGGTGATAAGGGCAGCCGAGTTTTCAGAGATCATAGGGAACATGGTACCATCCCCTGAAACATCTATACAATACGAAGGAAAATACCAGCCTGGTGAGAGGCTGCCATTTGCTGTCATCCCAAGTAGCTGAGGAAAATATTGTTTTCAGTTCTTAACTGCTTCAAGATTCTTGTGAAAAAAGACAAGAGACACACACAGGGAGTGGAAAGGCAGCAAATGAAGGTGTGTTGGTGGGAGGATGAATCAGTGTGGACAGGCTGGGATGAGGGTTGTGCTTGGGACTGGGGAAGCAGGGACATGGGCAGGCATGGCTTGGTGTTGGCACAGCCCTGTAGGTCAGGGAGGCTGCTGCTGGCACCCCTAGCGAGGTCTCACTGAGGGTCCTTGCAAAACACACCTTCCTAAACTCCCAAGGGGACAAAAGAGTATAGTAGTAAAATCTGATTTTACACAAAACTAGAAAGCTGAAAACTCTGCTGGTTGATGGCTCTGGGCACTATACTGCATCCCAGACACAGGGCAGCTTTGCCATCACCTCAACCTGGTTTTAAACCTACACTGCTTCTCTTATGAGATGCACAACCCTCCTGCCCAGGTGCATAGCCACCACAGCCTGGCCCACAGGGTGAAGTTTTAGGGGAGCAGCGCTGGCTTCAGGGAGAGCCTCCAAGTAGGAGAGGGCTCATAATGCCCAGACCTCAGCATCCTTGAAACAGAGTTCCAGATTGAGTGATCATTGTAATTAAAATGGAGCCAAGTGTTGTGGCAGAGTGGCAGCTAAATTACAGATCTGAGAGGTGGAGAAAGGCGTGCATTTGACTGCCTGAGAATCAATGATGGTAAATGAAACTTTGAGCTCTAATACACTGTAATTGCACCCCAATCCAAGGACAGGAGTAGAAGTTTGCCTCCAAAAAAAAGTCATGTTGCAATTTAATTTCCCTCCTTTTATAATTCCTGGTTTGAAATATAAGTATTTTAAATTGTGATGGGTGATAGCTTCACAGACCAGAGATTGTTGAAAATGAAAATAGTAAATAAAAAGCTATGTAATAAGTAAACCTCAGCTATCTCCAGGAGCTTGTATTTCATGAAATTACTTGTAGGTGGTGCCCCAGGAACTGCAGCAAGTAAGGGAGCACCATGACAGTTGAAACTGCCAGAGGTTCCTCACTCCCATACAGGATGTCCATCCTCTAGCTTGAAGGTCTCCCAGGGTGTCTATTCCTTCCCGTTGGCAGGAATAATTAGCTGTGAAGGTATCAGAATGGGCAATGGCTTCAGTGAGACCTTGTTTAACCATAAGGAAGAAATTGTTGCACCCAGGACTCCTCTGGAAACAAAGCTGGAGCTGGTGGTGGCTATGATGGCAGTGGCCATGTACAAGTCTGACTACACTCAGCAAAGGACAATGTTGCTCATATGCACTGAGAAATGCAACTGCGTGGGTAGTGTATGCTGCAGTGAACACATTTAGAAATACACTGACAGTTTTAAAAATACATTAATTTTACACATCTACTACTTCAAAAGGTTGGTGGGTTTTTTTAATTATTCAAAATAACACTCTTTCTCCCTGCTACAATGTGCTCTGTGTAGCCAGCATAATGAAGAAAAATCCTGTGGTACTTCATCTGTGCAAAACATTTCAAAAATATATCAGGAAATTTTAAAAGCTTCCTTCTACAACCATCTGCTTGGAGAAGGAAATCCCTGCTCTACAGGCCTTGCAGGACCAGCTAGCAGGGTACAGGGCAATAATAGGTATTTAGCAAGCAATATCTTAAAAATGATCCATGAAAGTTCTTTGTTAAAATACCACTAATAAACATGCATGTTTTCCACCAGAAGCTAAGCAGTTTTCCTGAGAACTAGCATGTCTGCACAGTCTGGAAATGTGCAGGAACCCACTTGTAGGACCCAGTAGGGCATCCATTTTGGGACCTGTGTTTCAGCAGGAGATCCTCACGGGTCATGAGATGCCTGAGGCATTTAACCTTGTTGGCAGCAAATCTAATTACAATTCATCTCTAAACGGGGCAGGAAACCATACAGGGAAATATTTCCCTCTCATCTAATTTTAATAGAATGGCAAGGCGGGCCTTGGCGGATGACTTTTAAATTTCCCCCTCTGCCCCTAAAACAGACAAAACCTACTAACAGACTTGTGTAAATTGATACTGTCAATTAAGTCTGTGTGAAAATGAATCTTAAACATCAAAAGCACAGACATCAGTCCAAAGCAGGTATTTGGTACCGCTAATCTCTTGCCTGTGTCAGGCATGGAGATTCAGCTAGTTGTGCTTGTTCGTTGTGACAAGATTTGTGTTTTCTTTTTCATTTATTGAATGAGAGCTTTATTGATTAATTTATTTTAGTCAGATTTCTCTCATGTGTTGCAGACTTATCAAATATGATTGGTAGGGCATGAAATAGCAACACCTAAAAATAGCAGTAAGGAAGAGTGTTTGCTCTACTTCCACTCGAAAGCTACCATATGGCACTGCCAAGAAATGGGGTCCTATGGGGACAGAGTTGGCAAGCCAGTGCGATACAGGTGCTGTTGCCGTCACGGGGTCACCAAGACCAATAGCAGAGGAGCCAAATCAAGGTCCTTTGGAGGCACGTAGTTGCAAGTGGTTTGCATTCACAGAGGTACAGCCAAAGGGTAGGCTTTCTGGACTGGAGCACTGGAATTATGTCGTAAGTGGGATCCAGTGCCAGTCTTTAGAAGCAGTTAGTGATGGGCACTATAAAAAATCCCACCAACTTTAGCTTTTCTGTGAGCTCTGGGCATGATTCTAGTCCCACTGAAGTGTGTGGGTGTTTTGCAACTATTCCGAGTAAATGCAGATCTGTTCTCCTCTCCTTGTTCATTCACCAGCTCTGCTTGGTGTTCCTTCCTCCTCTTGGCTCTCCTTCACTGGCAGGAGTCTGCCAGGGTCAGCACCCAAAGCCTGGGCAGGGCTTCACCACCCATCCTTTGCCTTCCTCAGGCTGTGCACAGCAGCTGGAAACCAGCCAGTTCCCAGACAACAACCAGCTGAGTCGCCTCCCACATCAACAGGGGTAACTGGATCTTGGAGTGGAGCATCCAATGGGAAATGCCTACCAGCCCCATAGCTGCTGGGAAGGAGCTATTAGGGAGTGCTTGTGTTTACAACTGCACCTTTAAATTCATTTTACTATTGCAGTCATTTAGATAACTACTTAATTGCAGTCATCTATCTGCATCTGTCTCGGTCTGACACCCACAGATGTGTCTGCCCACGCAGACACCCACGCTGGCCCACGCTCTGACTCATGCTCTGAGCCGTTGTCAAAAAAAAACACGCTCCCTGCCGAACACAAATGCTCTCTTCAAACGTGTTCTACTACTTTGATCTATTTCCATAGATTTCTGTGAGTCATTTGATCCATCTCTGATCTAAACCCAGTAGACTAGAGCCTACATGTATGTTGTTTTGCATGAATTTGACTTGCACAGAGAGCTGACCCTACTGTAACGCACAGGCATGTGAGAGCAGAAAATTGCTGGGAAGTTCTTCCAGGAGTGAATTGCTTACATATCCAAACCCAAGAGAAATTATTTCCTATTAAAAAGTCCTATTGTGCTCTTAAAAAAATTAAAATAAAAGTAATAATAAAAAATATATAGCAAGGATAGCATTACTCTGAGATAGAAGGACACAGGTATGCTCTCTCCACCGAATCTCCTTGCAGTGAGTTACCACACAGACTTTTCCCACCCCTACCAGCAGTATAACCTCTCCCTCACTTTGCAGATGGCAACGTGGCAGTGCCAAACCTTAACACACCCATCCCAGCAGGAGTGGGAGCACAAGCTGCCTCTAGCAGCACAGCTTAATTAAGGTGTCGGGGACGTGTGGTCACGGGCACCTTGGGTTGTGCAATTTGGCTGCAGTCTTGGAAGAAGGCAGTACTGACACCCAGGCTACCACCAAAATGCCATGCTCATCAGAGATTTCCCACAGACTGTCCAGCAGATTTGTTGTCCCTCATTATCCCAAATCCTGAGAGCTGTGCCCCAGGGGTACTCAAATTCCTCCTGAGTAGCTATTTTCATCTGATGATCTATCCACACAGCTCTTTTGTGTGAATCCATGAAAGCCACTGGGGACTGGGTCTAAGCCCAACATCCCTTCAAGCCATGATGTGGTTTCAAGGGATGCTGACAGGCTAAGTGTGGATACTTGTTCCTATCTGGATGCTGTTTGCCAGGTCATGCCAGCCTGTGCCTGAGCTAACCCCGCTGTCCTCTGCTCCCAGCTGGCGGGGCCGTTGGCTATGCCAGCAGTTGACCTTGCAGGCATACCCTCTGCCCTCATTTGCTTGTGATTATCTCAGTTAGATCCACTGTTATTATTCTTATTGCTAATGCCTCTCTGTGCTCAGCAAGCAGGCGGGCAGAATCCTTTCCCGAATGCTTTGCAGGCATGTAGCAGATGGTGCCTGTCACTAAAAGCAAATAAATGTTTTGGTGCTCTGATTTGTCTGCACAAATATCATCTGAATTATTGAGGACATAAATCCAGTTAAAAATGCGTTTCTTAGTGGATTTGCATTCAGCATGTGCCACCAAGCACACAGAGTTCACACTTGCACACTTGTGCAGTGTATCTTATATCGTTGTTAATGGCTTATTTAGATTTGCACAGATGCATTTGTAAAATGAAAAGAAAAAAGAAAGACAAAAGAGTGAAGCCAGATGGATTTAATGAAGTTGTCACAAAGATCATTCCAAGACATGCCTAAAATGCAAAGTATTAAGGAAAATAATTAAAGATATGAAACTTTGACCCTGTACCTGAGTTTCCTGAAGTTGGTGGCAAAGTGCTCAACATCTCCCTGCTAGAGTTCTGCAGGCATGCAGTTAGAGATGGGAAGCCCAGACCCAAATTTCTTAATTTGCTCCCTAAATATAAATCCAGATTAACTCCCTTCTGCACAGCAGATTAGTAACTGAAAGCCAAATCTTCCTGCAAGATGCAAAGCTCCCCAGTAGCTGAGGGAGCTTTATCTATCTATCTATCTATCTATCTATCTATCTATCTATCTATCTATCTATCTATCTATCTATCTATCTATCTATCTATCTATCTATCTATCTATCTATCTATCTATCTACCAATATTGCCAATACTCCTGGCACCGGCCAGGAAGGGGGTACCCATGCACATCCATCTTCCTCTGCAAAGTGCAGCCCAGTTGTAAAGGAGCTCTGGGAACCAGAGGTTTATTTAAACAAAGTCAGTGGGGCTGGGCATTCACTGCACTCAG
Source organism: Clamator glandarius (assembly GCA_033459285.1). NCBI lineage: Eukaryota > Metazoa > Chordata > Aves > Cuculiformes > Cuculidae > Clamator > Clamator glandarius. The sequence continues at coordinate 2,454,077 of JAUNZM010000032.1, forward strand.
CATGTCTGATCTCAGCTCTCCCCAGCTCACTCCGGTGAGCACTGCATGGTGCGTCGTGGGGAGCACTGTTGAGGTGGAGTGGGATGGTTAGTATTTTAAACATCTCAGACTAGTGAAGCATTCATTTCAATCAGTTGATTTGTCACAGGTATAACCTCCACATCAGGAGGGTGATCAACCCCACCACAAAACACAGCTGTGCCCCAATTCTGGACACTCCAAGTGCCAAAACTGGGATGAGCAGCCTGGGAAGCACAACAAGGCTCAGCAGCCGGAGATAATGCCCCACTAGGCTTGTTTTTTCCAGGAAGCCTATAATTATGTAGCACTTCGGTACTGAACAACCCCTTCTCCCTTTTTTCCCTGCTTGTTTTTGTTCTTTTTCATTCATTTTATTTTGTTTGTTTTGAGGAGAACTGGGGGAGGAGGAAGAAAGGTAGAAAAAAATTGTGTGATTTAATTTCAATTGCATTGCACTTTCCCCATGATTTTTTGTGCTTGATGGGAGCAACACATGCAAGTCAGAGAGAACAGCACATTTCACCAGCCTGAAAAATATTACCTTAGGCCTAACCCCAGTTTTCACCAACTTCACTAGAGGTTGAATCAAGTCTTTTGAATAGTCAAAGTTGCAATCTATGATACCAAGAACATTAGGGAAATTATATTATATGGCACCTTAAGTCTCAAATATTTTTAGTGTGCTGGTGACCATCAGCACTACTGACTATCTTGCTCAGGAAGCAGCATGCAGCCCTTGCTGTGCTTCCAAGCAGGAAGCAGTAATCAAGGCTTAAGAGGGAGATTTTTTTTTTTCCAGGTCTATAAATTATATGCAATCTAAGAGAATCACAAAACCTTGTGGAAACTGCCCATTTTTCCTTTTTCCTCCTAACACATCAGCTCTAAATTATACAACCCAGATCTGCAGTTAAAACACGGTTCTTTACTCAATTATTTCTTTACATGTCTTATTTAAGATCAAGAAGAATAATACTGCCTGCTCTCCTAGCGTTAATCATCTCCTGCATCCTGGGCTGCCAGGGATGCAGGAGGTGGAAGGAACGTGGCAGCCACAAATGTGGGCGGGTGGGTATGGAGATGGGTGCTTGTCTGTTGGAGCAGAGGTTTGCAGCAAGCCAGCTTGAATGTTAAAATTCAGAGCATTCCCAGGGTCTTGCACAACACTCTCTGTTTATCCATATTTTTCTTCTAAATGTATTTTCTTTGCAAATTTTATTAGCAATCAAGTTGCATGTTGGAGTTTGGGCTGAATTTCTCTTGGGGCAAGACGAGGTATTCGTTCCTTTGGTGGAGGCTCACACATCTGTAGTCTTTGAACACCTACTTTCAGATTTGCCTCTATGCCACGGCTGCAGCATCTTGGCACTTGACTGCTGTCACCGTGAGACCTTTCCCCATTGGGAGCTGCTTAAAGCACCTTGGCCACATCTAAATGGGGCCACATTTGTACCCACTCTCTATGGCACAGGAAGAAAACTGTGTGTCAAGAAACAGCATCGGTACAGTGTGCAAAATCCAGTCAATGTAGCCTTTAACAATGTGGGTGCATGAAAGTACAGGCTTGACTGGCACCACTCACAGCAGGAATTAGTTCAATTCAGAGGAGTAAAAATACATTTGATGGGAGGCATCACACTGTAAGAGCCATGGCACTGGTCTGCAGAGGTCTGCAGAGTCCCGATGTACAGATGGGGCTATGATTATCTCTCTGCCACCAGCTGTCTGCAATGCCCCAGCCACTGACTTTCGAACCACCCAATCTCTTTCATCAACATTTATTTAGCTCAAGAACTACCAATTTCACTTTGAATGTAGTTCCAGTCTATTTTTATTATTATTAATAATTATTAATAATTAATTTGAATTTTATTAATGTAATTTCTAAACAAAGGCAGCCAGAAAGACTTTTGCACTGACACAAGTAAACCTAATTATAGTGAACCCAATTAAATACTCCGAAGCTGAACATCTCAATTAATCTGTGCATAGCAACAACTGAGAGTCAGTCTTTTGGATTAACCCCCCATGACTGTGTACACATTATCCAACCTCTTTAATAATTGAATGCTGGTTCTTATTTATCTTAGGATCGTGGTATCATTTAGTTGGAAAAGACCCTTAAGACTGAGTCCATCTCTAAACGTAGCATTGTCAAATCCACCACAAAGCCATGTCCCTAAGCACTGTGTATCTTACGTCCCATCTAGTTACAACAGAAAGGAAACCATTGCATCTCCTGTACAGGCAATACGCGATGGCCCTGTGTCCTCAGTGAGTTAAGTGGCTTTTTTTGCTTGTACAGCATGACTCCCTTTGTTGGATAGCCTCAGCTGCAGACAGAGCTTAGGTTGGTATTACAGGACTCCTGATGTGAAAAACAGGCTAAAACAGGACAAGTGGACAACAGCCAAAACTCACACAAGCAGCAATGCAGAAGCCAATCTCACCCACGAATACCTTCAGCTAACAACTGCCAGTAACAGCAAGGAAGGCTTTAAGCTCACCAAAGCCTTAGGCGGTGTGATAGCATCCACCTTCTTGCATCCACCTTTCTCCATACTTCCCAAGGAATGTCCTCAACACAGCAAAGAAGAAAAAAGGCCAAAACATAGTAATTCCTTAAATACACCTTTGCCTTCTTTTCAGAAGAGAGATTTTTATCAAAGATAAAGATATGGGAGATATGGGAGATAAAGATATGGGAGATATGGGAGATAAAGATATGGGAAATAAAGATATGGGAGATAAAGATATGGGAGACCAAGGAGGGACAGGCTGCTTCTCAGCCTGCCTGGAAGACATGTAATCAGCAAACCCCTAGAGAGCAGATGCTGTCCAGGTCCCAACTATGCCAGCACCACCTCTTTAATTTCAGCTGGGGAATGTGGAGGGAAAAAAATGGTAAAAAACCTAATTTCTTTGGTTTCATTCACCAAGCAATAAAAGGTAAATCACAGAATCACACAGAATAACCAGGTTGGAAGAGACCCACCGGATCGTCGAGTCCACTGTATGGTATGGGAATCTAAGGGGATCTTCAGAGAAGAAAAGGCCTGGTGCCTTGCCTTCCTTCTTTGAAATATATATAAAGAATAGCTTTAAAGGATGGCTTTTCTGTTTTCTATGTAAGAATGGAAAGCAAAATACAAACTTGGTAGTTTTGCCCTCAGCCGCAGAGACTGTAACATTGTTTTTTTTTAAGAGGAAAGAAAAATGGTATCTCTGAGCCTAACACACTCAAGACTCCAAGCGCTCCAAAACCAAACCTGAACATCACAAGGCAGGCAGCACTGTAAAGCAGGCTCTGTGCAGGGATCACCTGCCCTTATCAGAGCAGGTTTTGTGAGGCTCTATAGCAAAGTCACCTGGTGAGGACTCTGCAGTCTAATCCACAAAGCACAACTGATATTGTAGGTAGGAATCTTGGATGTACTCAATATTCACACTGGCAGACTGGGACTTCATATGGCAGAGCCCTTTCTAAATAGCTAAAGAAAAAGTGAGTGATTGGGGAAAGAAGGAAAAAAAGGGAATGAAATACAGGATTACTTATATAGATGCAACAGCTACAAATGGCTTACTTATTGCTTCAGAAACATGCCTTTTGAAAAGTACTGGCTCAGTTCTCTCCCAGTCTTGGAGGCTCTACTGGACACCTTGTTCTTATATAAAGTACAAAGTAAACATGGTCCCTATGGTAGAAAACTGGTGTCTTGTTCCAACAATGGCAATGGATTATTTCTGGAATTAATACTCAATATAATGCTATATTAGGCTATAAAATATGCATTGGGTTTCCTGATTAAATCAGTGTTTACACAATGTGAGCAAAGGGAGGAAATTCTTTAGGAGCACTGAGGAATGATCTCATTGGAAAAGTCCAGTTTTACAAAGTTAATTAGTTGTTGTCAAGTTAGTCTTGATAAAATCTCTTTGATGTGTTTCCTGCACTGCTGGAATTTTTATCATTTTCCAGGGATCGAGTGTCTATTGGTTTCAGATGCAATGTTCCCGCCTGTGGGGAAGAGCTGGAGCATTCTGCTCCCTCCTCCTTCTCACAGTCCAGTTATCAGAATGACATCCCTGCCAAAAAATTCAGAAGCAAGGATCCCTGTTGCATCCCAAACCAAGGCTAAATCACAGAGCCCTCTGACCCTCCCAACTTGTTCCCATTGCACTACTGAAGGAAAGGAGGATGTTTGGGAATGAGGAGGTTGGTTCTGGCAGAGCGGCTGGCTCATGAGTCAGGCAGCCTTTTCTACAGAGTCTTCTCTGTGTTTTTTCTGTTGAAGTAGATTTGCGTAGGAATGATGATGCCATGGGTATGGGTAGATGTTAAAACAGCAATATCTAGAAAAGCAGTGTAATTTCGAATGCTGTGTTCAAATCTGAGCCCACAAATACCTATGCACCTGAGTGGGGTGAGTAAAGATGCATAACATCTTTCTGGGATCAATCCCCTCAGCTTGCTTTTTATCCTAAACCCTGGTGAAATAAAAGATACTGTCATCTCTGCTACAACTTAGTATTTAGGCTTCATGGAAAAAAAACAACAGACCTTTACATTAAGTGGAATGGCTTGGAGGGGTTATCCAGCCACCCCTGGCTCCAAGCCTCCCCCTAGTGAAGAGCACAGGGATCCCTGCCTTCTCACTGGCCATGCCAAACACACTGGACTCCATGTTGGCACCTGGGTCTGTTACTTTTCCTGCTCCACTTTTTCAGTTGCACACTCATTAATTACTACTCTGAGCAGTGTGATGGACTGGGATGGTCTTAGGCTTTGGGGGCGATGGGGGAGAAACAGCAGTAAAGTGTGATCCAGCTTTCATGATGTCTGCATCTCTTCCCACTCACTTGAGCAGAAAATAGCAGCAGCAAGTTGAGGAGCAGCATCGCCTGCTGCCTGCTCCCACTCACACCAGGAAGAAAACAGCCTTCTCTCAGTTCCTTCTCCCTCTTCTCAGCTTCCAGTGGGGTGGGAAAGATGTGTCAGCCGAGCAGGTATGCTTCTCACACGTAAGGAGGTCACAGATTAAACATCTTATGGATTTATTTCCAAGGATGGGCATTATAGTAGTGTTTGAAGAGGTTGCAAATGGTCATTGTTACAGGATGAAGTAACTGTGAGCAGAGTCACTGAGCAAAGGGTCAGAGTCACTTATTTGCTATTTATCTCTCTGGATTTTCACAATACTAAGGCAACGCTCACCCAAAAAGGCTCTGGGCTCAGCGCTATTATTTAAAACACACATATATAATGTTATCCACCTCTCCCCACCCCCATCAGCCTCACCCCCAGCAACACCCAGCTGCAGGCTTCAAGAGGGAAAAAGAAAAAAAAGAAGAAAAGAGGACACAAGGCAGACCAAAATCTGGCTTCACCTAATGGCGCTGCCTTGGCCTTACCCCATGTCTGGACCAAGGTAAGACCTCCTCGAGTCCCTTGCAAGTCACGGGGCTGTGGGTGGCAGTGCCAAGGATGAGGACTTTTAAACACTGATTTATGAATAGTTAAACCAGGAGGAGAGACAGTCTGCAAGCCAAGGGAGAACATTTTCTTGGGCCAGGAAAGGGAACAGTGCCTCTTAATATAGCAAAAGAGTAATATAAAAAGAGTTTCCCTATCTTCCACCTCCTATCCCTCCCACAAACTGACTTATTTTAGTGCCTGTCTACATTGCAGCATGCAGGAAACCGTTAGGGTTGCCAAATGCCTGCTTCAGGAGACAATTTACATAGACAAAATAATTGAAGTTCTGTTCACTGCTCCTCACCAAGCACCTGAGGCTAAGGCTGGCCAACCCACCTTCTGACAGCTCCTTAAGTTTCAGCAACTTCACTGGCTCATTGTGAGCAGACTGTGACTTTGCGTCCTTTTGCAAATCCCGGGAAATTTTCTCTGATCCTGGCTGTGCCTCTGAGCATGCCAGCAGCCAGGCTGCAGGAGCAGGATACTGTGGGCAAGGTCCATGTTGGGTCCCTGTCTGCCCCACCAACATGTGAGGGGATTAGGGGGGACACTCAATGCCAGTGGCTACATGATGCAACAGCTGTCAGCAACCTAGAGATTTTGAATCTGGAATAAGGAATGCAAGACCCCAGCTCTGGTCCCCTGCTATACCGGCTTTCTTCAGCACATAGAGAGGTTAGTCAAGGCAATGAATTAAGACCAGAAAGTCATATGCTAAGACCACAGAGGATGTTTGCATGCAGATTTGGAGAATGCCTGAACAAGTAAGTCTCTTATGGGAAGAAATCCTGGAGCTTCCCTCCCTTTTCATGGACATCAGCATCCCTCTCCTAGTCCCAGCAGAGCAAAGCTCTCTTGTTGTCCTCTGACACAATTGCAAGAGCATCTCTGTATCCCAGGCGGCTGCACACCAAAAGCTCCAAGCTAACAAGAGCCATTTCTTAATTTCTGGCCAACCTAAGTATTTGTCACCACAGAGGCACTTGCAACAGAACCCCATCGTTGAAGAGACATGGCTATTGGTGATTATTGTCAGAAATGAAGGATTCTCCATTTAAAAAATCATCCTAATTTTATGGAGTTTCCTCTAATAATATTATTTTTACCTATTAAATTATGTGTCAGAAGTACTTATTGTATCATGTCATATTGTGACAAGAATAATAGTTGAAATATTCTCATTTTATTTTCTGTTACAACCACAAAGAGCAGCTGTTCTCTGGCACTATTTGAGACAGATTTTCTTTGTTCTAAATCAAAGTGGCTCCTGTTTGTACCTAAGCGAAGCTGTCAAATCATTTTGTTACAACCTGAGCAAGAGACACTTTGATCTAGAAGCAAAGGCAAGGTAGTTTAATCAGTATTAAGACCAAATGACTCTTAATTAAAAAACCCAAAACTTGTTGAAGTTCTTATGTCATATTGTGATGTGTCAGTAGTTGTAAGGCACGTAATACACTGCCTTCATGGGTATGACATGAAACATTGGAAAGGGAAAACATCCCTAGTTTCATTCTGAGATACTCAAAGGAGTTTTCCTCAGAATTCTAAAACCAATAGATTTTTCCATAACTCCAGTTTATAGAAAACTTTGACTGTTTGGGGTTGCTCTAATTCAGCATCCAAAAATAGTTCTTCTTTGTGATGTCTTATAAGAATCCTGAAATCAGTTGAGCTTTCAGCATCAATCATTTACCAGTTTTCCAAAACATCATATTCAAATGATGTCTGCTAAAGCCTGATTTGTTTATCAGTGTATCATCACATGAATGTGATGAATTCTTTCTGAAAGAGCAGATCTCAATGGGGTGGAAAGGCAGATTTTAGTGAATCCAGAATATTTCAAAAGCACATTTCCATTTCACAAAGAAGGTGCCAAGATAAATAATCTAATTTTTTCCTTGAATTTATGATACATTTATAGATTAAAATATCAAAATTATATAAAAATATTTTTATTGAAATATCAAAATGAAGGCTTTTTATATGATTTGCAAAAAATAAAGTTTGAAGAAGGTCAAAAGACATTTCATAATTTTTAATTTCACAGAAGATTTCAAATTTAGGGATGAAATAACATTCCCTTGTTATTCTCAACAGCTTTACTGGCCAGCTCTTTTTCTGAATAGGGAAAGAAGCGGCCCTGTTATCTTCACTGTGCAGAAACATTTACTTGCTGGAGGTTACAGTGGCAGCAGGAGACGTGGAAAGGACCGTAGGTTAATGTTTTACTTTTAGAGTACAAAGCTCCTTGAGAAACCCCATCTTCTTCTCCTGTACTGTAGAGCATCACTGCTCTTCCTTTTGTTTGCCACCCCTCAGCCTTGATCATTGCTTTTGATGCAAACTTAAAGCCATATGTTTTAAAGGCTCATTCCACCATTTCAGCAGATGCAAAGCACAACAGCTGGATATTAATGCAACTTGGCATCATAGCACTTTTGGGGATTTTATTTTTTTAATTAACTCTCTACCATATTACAGCAAGGAAACAGTTTCTCTTCTTTTATTACCATCCTAACCCTGAACCAAGTGTTAAATAAGATTTAATTTAATTAGTTCTGATTTTCTCCTCTATTGCAGTATTATTCGATAACGTAAGGTTCTTACCCAGCTCCTTTTCATGCAGGCAGATAAAAATCATGCTGATGGTGGTGGGAACACATCAGACACTTAATTTGCATGCAAGACATGTTATGGGGTTATGAAAAGTAGAGCTACTTTCAAGCAGTTACACGGCTCACCTTTTGCTCTGTTGCATGTTCACAAGCTGCTCTGCTCCATTTGCTCTTCCACAGCCAGTGGGGATATGGCCAGCATCAGCCCCCATGCTCAGTATCACGAGGTTCATCCCATCTTTGGGCAAACCCTGAAAAATTAAAGCTTCAAGCTCTAGGTTCAATGTTTATATGCTGGCATCTCGTTATCCTATTGGCATGACTCCTCTCCCTCACCTCTAGCCTTTCTCTGCAGACTAAATGAGTCCATTTTCCTTATCCTTCTGTTTTCAAGGAATGCTCAGTGGTCCTAGGAAATGTCTCCATTCTTCTCTTCAAGCACATTCCTACTTGGCATTTTCAGCCCTGCTGTGTATTTGCATCCAGGAGACACCCTCCTAGCTTATTCACGAGACCATGGAGTAGGAACCCACCAAAAGCCTTGCTGAAGACAAGGACTAGGGCATCTATTGAATCCCCACACATCACTATTAAAAAACTGAATGAACTGGGGGTGTGTGTGCTGTGCACCAGTGGTGCTACGCTCGATCTGTCAACAGGGTCTTCCACTGGGATTTGAAGACATGGAGTCTCTGCTGTGTGTGCCCAAGGTACAAACTGACTGGGTAGGAACTTGAGGGATAGGGTTGTGTGTACATTGGTTGGAGCAAGAGCAAGCCCAGGTCTTGTTCTGAGTGGGAACAGCTATGAAACACCAGCTGTGCCTCCAAAGCAGCCTCAAATGGTCCCCAGTGCTTGCCCTGGGTAGTGTGTAGTAACAGCAACTAATAGGATTCTGCTGAGAGGTTTGACACCAATGACGCTTTGGCAGTGCTAACCATGGCTTGTCACCTCGATTTGTCTGCTGGGAGCAGCAGTACATACTGCGCAGCCCAGAATGGACATGGCTTTAGAAATCTTGTACATGTTTTTTATATGGACTGGGTGTCTCATCCTTTTGAAGCAGCAATAAACAACCTAAATGTTGTCATTACTCACTTGGAATCAATTGACACTGACAGCCACAGCCTGGACGGAACACAGAAAATGAAGCCTTTGTAAGGAGCCCTTGTGAAAGGGGAAGCACAGTGCCATGCCACACAGACCATCCTTGGGGAGTAAAATACTATACCCTGAGCTTATTAGCCAGGTAGTGCCTGTTCCACAGGCTTCTAGACAAAAAGAGAGAGCACCACATTGAAGCAGCAAATTACAGCAAAACCCAGAGCCTCAGGACAATGCAGCTGAGAGGGCAAGCAGTACTCATCTCTGACGGCTTTCTTCAGTCCAGAGCAGAAAATCCATAGGTTGAGTGAGGCTGCTCTGCTATGGGTCACATCCACCAATATCACAATATTCCTGCCAGCAGGCTTGCCTGAGTCGGGGCTAAACCCTGCCTGGTGCTGACTGCCCTCTCTGTGCTGGCTCTGCCCTTGGCAGAGCCAAGCACACCTGTGCCTCCAAGCACACTGCAGGTAGAACAACTGATAGCAATGCTCCAAAAGTAGAGCAAGGACAAGTTTCGGCCACAAGGATTATCTGGAGGTGTCAGATGGGAGCAGCTCTGGGAGGGGAAGGGAGAGATTGATGGGGAAGAGCAAGCGTGGTGCAGAAGCCTGGGCAGGAGTGGGCGTCTGGCCCAGGTACTGGCAAACAGTGTACCACGAGGCTTTCGTGTCTGTGAAAAAGCTCTCTGCAAAAGAAAAATAACATTCAAGCAATGAGGTGAAAGGTCTGGAAAAAGCAGCAAATGAGAAGGAAGGAGGAGGAAGAAACGTGGGTACAGAAGTAGGTGGTGCCACATAGCAAGTTTCTGATGTAGTCAGAAAAGGCATCCAGAGCTCCTGATTCCCAGTCCCACGCCTTCACTGGGAGACCATCTGTCCTCTCCCAGGGGGAACGAGCCCCTAGGTCAGTCAAGAGTGAAAAATAGCAGGCAGTGCTGAGCATCAGCATAGCACCACTTCTCAGGGCTCCTACTCCAGCACCTCTGCTCCAAGGTAGGGCTGTGCCTGCTGGTACTTGCTCTATGGGCAAGTGGCTTCCCTTCTCTGGGACCTGCCATACTAACCTGCCCCCTGAAGTGGTGGATTATTAGGTGCTTTAAAAGTATCAGACTGGTTTTCCCCAGTGTACAACAATAGCTAATCCAATTCCTCCCTCTGAAATATTTTAAAGAGGGATTTGGGTTGGGCTTTTGCTTGGTGAAAGATTGTCTTTCTCAAGGCAGATGTTCCCCCAAATCCTGTTGAATTCAGACTGTAGGGAAAAGCAACAAAACAAATCAGTTTAGTGGTAGAATTCTTTTTTTCTTTTTTTTTTCTTTTTCCCCCTCCTGCTCCTCTTCCTACAACCTTAATTTGAATGAAAATCCTTTTTCATGGCATCATTTGTGGTTGTGACAGCAGGCACAACATTCACCCATTTCTTAAGTCCTGATGCTCAAGCAGTACCGGAGGAAGAACTTGAAAGCAGTTTTGGGAATGTCTTTGGGCCTCTCTGTGCTGCTCAGCTGCAAGGAGAGCACATCCCCATTGCACTGACTTTGTGCCCTGGAGCTGCCAATACCCAGTAGATCACCTGCCTTCACTCTGTCTGTGTTCACCACAGCAGGTACCCGTGCACTGAGCCACGGGGATGATCTGCAGCAGCTCCAGAGCGGGTAGGACATGGTCCAGATGAGTGTTTCAGGAAGGTGTCAGCCTACTGGCATGATCAAGGGGCAGCATGATGGTGGCCTGGTCTCCTGTAAAGGAGACTGTGCTGCCCAGTGCAGTCCAGAAGATCTTGATTGTTAAAAAGCAATGAGATGCAGGGGATGCCGACATGGATGTCAGAGGACTGGATGCATGCACCATTGGGTGAACTCAGCCTCTCGTTATCAGGGTTCCTCTAGGTGTATGAGGTTAAGGGTCCAAGATTGGCATCTCTGATGGGTAATTTAGCAGCACCTCATGGGGTCAGGAGCAGGGTAAGAAGCAGCACCCCTTCCTGAGTGTGGCTATAGAGTTGCCCAGAAGCCCTTGCCAACAATGCATTTTTCAAAGTGCTTTGCCCATATCACAGACTGTGAGGAGCAGAACATTTCACACTGATTTACAGGGTCTATAGCAGGGGAGTGAATGGCTGTGTCAAGCCTGTTAGCCAGGGACAAGGAAACATGTAGCCTTTGACCAGCATCCCTGGCATTCCCAAGCCAGCAGCACACCCCTCCTGGATGCACAGGGGTGACAGCAACTCTTCACACAGCCACAGTGAGGACCAAATCTAATCAGTCTCTTCCTATCCCATGGGAATGCAAACTTTTGACACCGTTCAAGAGGCCCCAACAATGTAAGCCATGCATTTACATGTCTCTGCTTTCTCCCTGTGAAACATGGGTGCCAATTTTGCTGTGTTACCAGTAATAAACTTTTAATGCCACATATTCAGGATCCCTTGTTTGCCCTGTAGAAAGCTTCTCTTCATGCATCAGACTTGGAGAACAAAGCATGGGCTCTTTAGCTGCAGGATTTAACCACCTGTTGTAATACTTCGTTGATCTAATCTTTGTTTTAATTAAAAGCCTTTCAGTTTGGTTTGCAGGATTTTTTAGCTCCCTACAGGATTGCCACCTGCTTTATCATCTCTGTCTTGGCCTTGGAGTTCACATCAAACATCTTTAATTTCCCTCAAATGCATGGAAATGGCTAGAAAAAAAAGCCACCCCAACAAGTATTCAACCCGAGACAGTACAGGGAAGCGTGAAAAATAAATGGCTCCATGTAAGCAGGGAGCCAGCAAGGCAGTTCACACAGTGTCTGTTGATCTTCAAGCCTGCTAATCTCTGTTTGAGGGAAGATACAAACCATCTTTGGGAAATGAGAAGGGATCCCACTCTATGGGCACCCAGAAGATATTATTCAGACACCAAGAGAAAGCTCTTTGCATGAGGGTGAGATTTAAACTTGGTTTCAAGCACTGACATGAATTATTCTCTATCTCATAAAACATCTCTGGTTACACCAGAGATCTCCAATGGATGCATACCTGAAAATGGCCACTTTGAATATAATTCCAACTTTATACCTCTACTAATTTAAATAAAACCCAGACTCTACCAGCCAGCCGAAGTACTTTTTAGCCTTTTAAGCAAGTCACCCCAGAAGAGGAAAATCAACAACAGAAAAGCGAGATTTTAGAAGATAGAAAAAAGAGAAAAATCTAACCACAGAGATGCCACCTCTGCTGAAGCCACGCGCTGGTACTGCTGAGCTCCTGTGCAAGATGAGATCCACTCTCCCTCCCATTTATAATTCATTGTTCCTATCAAGCTTTGAAAGCTTTTCTTCTCTTTCTGGGTACAGTGATAGCCCTTTAAAACTGGCTACACGCTTAACCCACCAAAGTAATTCGAAAACTCTATATTCACGCTACTTCTGGCATTTCACCTTTCAATGCTCGCAATATAGCAGGGAATCCTGTACTCCTCCAACCAGCCCTACAGAATCATCTTCAGCTAATGGCCTGTGAAAAAGCAAAGCCAAAATATTATCTAAGATGACTGCAGCAAGGCTTTGGGAGAATTAAAGTCTGTGGCTTCCATGCCTTCCTCCCTGCTTCGGCAAGAGGTGTATATTAAAAGCCAAGACATCTTTGGTGCTATCACCATCCACAGCTTCCAACACTTTCCTCAGCTTCCCTGAAGGTGGGCTGCTGCCAAGAGCGGGTCTGGCCAGCGGAGTAGTCAGAGTACAGTGGAGATGACTGCTCCTCACCATACCATGCTGCTGAGACATGTCAATGTCAGGCTGTGTCACAACAGGTTGTGTGTTGTGCCTCACCACTTCATTGAGCAACAAGCAAGAGAGAAACAAAAAAAAAGATTTAGAGCTAATATGTGAGTGGGCTGGTATGTGCAAAGGAGATGAACATGAAGGAAAGCATGCTAGATGCTACAATAATAACGAGGCTCACACATGAGAGGCTGGAAGTGAGCCAGGGAGGGAAGATACAAGTGGGATGCTGCTGTGCTCAGTCTATGCGTGGTGGTGAAGCCAAAGCTCCTGAATGAGCATGAGGTGGATCCTGAGGCTGCCATGTGGGTGGGAGGCTGACAACGCTCCAGTGAAAACTGTGTGAGCCCTTGGCTACATCAATCCCAGGCTGGGACCATGTCCATGTCCAGGCTCAGCCAGGGAATTTCAGTTTGTGTACAGGGAAAAGGCTGGATTTTGTCCCTTAAAAATAAGTTGATTCTTATACATGCAGTGAGTCCCATCAATGGCGCTGCTGAGCATACACATGAGTGACTTCAGCAGGTCCTTGAGAAACATAAGAATGTGTCCCCCAGTAAGACCTTGTTACTCTCTACAACTACCTGAAGGGAGGTTGTGGAAAGGAGGGTGCTGGCCTTTTCTCCCAAGTGACAGGGGACAGGAAGAGAGGGAATGGCCTCAAGCTCTGCCAGGGGAGATTTAGGCTTGAGATAAGGAAAAAATTCTTCACGGAAAGGGTAGTTAGGCATTGGAACAGTCTGCCCAGAGAGGTGATTGACTCGCCTTCCCTGGAGGTGTTAAAGGTGAGGGTGGATGAGGTACTTAGGGGCATGGTTTAGAGATTGGTGGGAATGGTTGGACTTGACGATCCGGTGGGTCTCTTCCAACCTGGTTATTCTATGATTCTATGAGCAGCATCCCTGTACCTACGCCTCCGGGCTCTGCTCATCAGAGGCAGCAGCTGGAGGAAGGGCTGTTGCCCGGAGATCCCGTGGGCATTGTACATGGCCCCTTTTCAGCAGCTGAAAATGCATTTAAAGAACACAAACTTTTAATGGCATATGGATGAGTCATTATGGGGTTTCAAAACGTGTACATATGATCACATCCTAATTCGGTGTGTCACCGATGAGCTACCCTGAACCTGTAGGGTTACTCGGCTACAAAGAAACATCAGAAAGTCCTGCCCAACCTTGTGATGAAAAAAATCATTTGTATTCATGTCACTGCGTGCAAAGTGTTAATTTTTTTCTTTTTTTTTAATTTTGGCACTGGATTTCAGTGGAGGCTTATGTGCAGTTTTACAACCCAGTATTGTTATGGTTTGCATCACCAACTTACTATCAAGTAATACCAAGTAATAAGTAAACACAAGATTTTTTGGCTACATTGGATTTTCCAAGGTGATTAAATAATTTTCTAAATAATTCTGAGAATGAAGATGTCTAAAATCCCCAGGGTAACAGGAAATTAACTGCATCCACACATGCTCCACAGATATAGGAGGAATTCAAATTTATTGAGAAGGAATATAAAAAAATTAAGAAAGCAAATAAAATCAAGAACCCTTGCAATGTAAAGTAAAGCTACTCAAATCAACAGCAACCTTTGCTGCAGCAGCTCCTCTGGGGAACTCGATGTGTGCCTGGGCTTTGCACAGCCCCTGCTCTATCAGAGCATCACAGATGATGCATGTTGCAGATAAACACACTTTAAAGACCTCTAAATATTTTGTTAATTGGGCAAAAGCATTCATCAGCCCTTTCAGCATCTCAGGCCACAGCTCTACCTACACACACCCTGAGAGCAGGATTCCTTACAGAGTTACCCAAAGGACAGGGATTCATCATGGGTTGGGCTGGGGATAGTGGTTTTGGGATGAGCAGTTGTCTGGGGCACTATCTGATGACCCAATAACTTGGTAGTAGCCTAGGTTAGGGCTTCCCAAGCTTTTCCATAGCAGAAGCCACCCCCAGCACCTTCTTCAGCCCCAGGGCTGCTGCCTGCTAGTGCCACCAGTTTACCCACCAGTTTACCCACCTGTTTGCCCACCAGGGGATGGGCAGGCAGCCTTGACCCATCTCCTTGGGTGGGAACCAATCCCAAAACCATGTGAGAAGGGACCTTATCTTTTGCAAAGATGAAGGCTTCAGGTGCAAGCAGCCCTGCCTCAGGGACCCATCCCGGGCCAGGGCAGATCTTCATCCTGGCACAGCCAGGCAGGAGAAGTGCAGAGCCGCCAGAGGAAGGGGTCTGGAAAGCCATCCCTCCTGAGCAGCTCAAGGAAATTCATATTTCATGTTCTGTTCCTTCTCTGCCCACAGAGTTCTTTCTCATGGTGGTGTGTAGGTGTATGTGAAGGATTTATCCTTTCCCCACTGAATCACTACAGCATAACATCTTTTCAACCCTTCTGTACAGCAGAAAAGAGCCTCACAATATTTCTCCTCATTTTCCTGCTTAAGGAGACAGACGGTGAGCTCACAGCACGACCCCTCCTAGCCCCAGTGGAGGCATGCCTGGGGGAGCAGACATCTCCCCTCCTGCCAGCTGGCACACTGAAACGTCCACGCAGCCCGCCTGTGGCCAGCATGAAGGTGCTAGGGAAGCTGCTGCTGCTGTTACTTGGCGTTTTTTTCAGCTGGAAAAATCTCTTGCTCAAGAGAAAGAGCAGAAAGGGGTGCCCTGAGCAGGCTCTGCTCTCTCCGCTGCCTTAGAAGCCCAGATCCAAGCCAAAGCATTACCAAAGCCCCATCACTGCAAGAGCAAGCTTTAATTAGGGGTCACTGGAGGACTTTGTATCACCATGGCTGAACGTGCTGCTTGTGTACAAGTTTTCTGATTTTTTAAAAGGAAATGCAGAGGAAATGAGTCCTCCATCTGTTCCTATGGGCAAAGCCACTACCATGAGTGAAGACATGCCACGAGCAGATGCTTTCCCTGCAGACCCTCACATAAACCAGTTGTTTAGAAAAAGACACAGCAGCTTTAGATAGGTAGCCAGCAATAAAAATTTAAATGACAAATGCTTCTGGCTGCATGAGAAACAGGCACCTCCTGAGATTTCGAATTAACTTTAAACAACCCTTCTGTAATAGTTGTTTAATCCAACAGTACTTTCCAACTGAGGACCTCACAGCATTAAGCTCCACAGTGCCTTGATGATACACTAAATCCTGGTGGACCCCAACACAAACCCATGGGCCCTAGTAGGACCACACTGGTCCAACATCCCTGTGTTATAACTGAACTTCAGGTACTGCTCAGCCCAGATGAAGTTAAAAATTACTTTCCTGATATTTGTGTGAGATCTGGAAGATTAATAAATAACTTCTCACATACTCCATCTCATCTAAGACAACAGTGCCTGGGCTCTGCTTCCTCTTCCAATTTCCTCTCCTAGAAGACGGTAAGATCACACTTGGAAGTGCAGACAAAAAATAGCAAACATGAAGCTATGGGCTCTGATTTCCCACATTTGCTTTCCCCTGGGCTGGGAGAAGGCAGAGGCATTGCATCCTACACTGATGCCATTGGGCAGAGCACACTCACCCCTCTGACTTGAATCACGTGACTTCTGTGCCATCTCAGCAACTTGGGTGGTTTTGGATTGGTTCCCCCCTTGTGCATTCTTCAATAGTTTTGCTCCCTGGTCAATTTATCTTCTTTTTATATCCCACCTCCCATTCAGTTTCTGTCCTCCAACATACCAATACTTCAGCATTTGACTATCAAGATGTAGGGTTCTGTTTAGAAAGCAACCTGAAACACAGTGGACAACCAAGACAGTCATATGGCCAGTTATGCTTTGTCTCCTGACCCAAAAGCCACTTAGAACTGCCTGGTATCACCTCCTAGCAGATCTGCTTTGTTCATGTTCTCATACAAACGTAAGCATATGCAGCAGGTGGAGAGTGAATGCAGTAAGGCTGCCATGCTGTAGCTGTCTTCTGGGTTTCAGTTCCTCCCTCTTTGCCTTAGCCCACTATAGCCCTACAGCTCTGCACATAAATGAAGATTCAATCACCAAAGCAGGAAAAGGTTTCCACCAGTGAAAGCTGCAGTTCAAGATCACCCCTCCTCCCTGGAGCCAGAAAATTAACATCTCCTTTTAGAAAATACAACTTAAGAAAAAAAAAAAAAAGAAAAAAAAAAACTTCTGGGGAAACTAAAGAGTTCTCACCTTGAATTTTATTTTGTATGCAACAATATAAACATGTGAATAGGAACAGGCATCGTTTGCAGGGCTGGCCTTTGATCCAGAGGACCCTGAATCTAGCAACCCTTCCAGAGAAGACAAGGGCAAGCCTCCACCTGAGAGTCCAGAGGCTTAGCCAAGCTGCTGTCCACCAAGACCTTTGTCATGGAAAGACCAACACTTGAATATTTGCTACGATCAAATGGAAGTGCAGTCTCAGAATGTACTTCCCACCTCCCCCCAAGCTAAAAAAAATACATAAAGCTGCAAACCAAAAAAAAAATTGCTTCCAGCTTATTGAGACTGAAATGGCCTGTTAGGCTATAAACTGAAATACTGTTCTAGAGATAACCAACTGGTCATGACACAAAGTACTGTATTTACAACTCAAAAATATAACTGTTATATACTTTAATTTATAGCAAATTTAATACATTAGTGTTTACAAAATAAATTCTGGACTCAACTGAAACAGCGTGCTGATTAGCAAGTTGCTCTTCCTTCCCTTCACTTTTATTGAAGAGACTTGCAAGTTTAAGAGCTTCTTCTGTGATCCACACATAACTTTTGATTGTGCCAGGCACATCTCTAAAGCCTTGTTGCTTGGTACCTTCTACCACTCAAGCTGCACAGTTAAAACTTTAAGCTGTCCTTTAACAAGTTCCATATGCATCTCATGAAAGCTACTCAGATACTAACCAGTGCACTGGCTAACATTACAAACCAAAGAAATATCTTATCCATACTACTAGCTCACACAAGAGGGAAGAGGAAATAACTACACATTCCATCTCTTATTTCTAAAAGCAAAGCTGCAAACTCCATTGCTTAAAGTCAGATACTTCAGTAAGTAAAACAGTACCATACAGTTCAAGAAACATTTTTAAAAAACCCAAACATTTTAATAGTATAAAAAGTTGTTTACTGGTGTTTCTACTATAAAGCTTTGTTCCACAAATCAAAAGTGATAAAATAATTAGATATGTTTACAGTGACAAGAGACTGCAGTGTAGACATTTCGGCTCACATTTTGCTGATCAGTTCAGTACAACATAAGACCTGTGACTGAATCATTAATGCACATCTATGGCACAGAGCAAATTGCAGACAATGAAGTGCACACCTGAATGTGGAAGTTTACCCACTAGCACAGCAACTTGCTTTCTTTAGCTCCCCTTTCCCCTCCAGAACACATTGTAGGCAAAAACTGTATTCAGAAACTAAGGCATATAACTATTTTGACTGCAGGAAAGCAACTCTTACTGAGGGAGTTGTGCAGAGGAAAACTGGATGCACAAACCCACACCATATGCTGACTGTTTCTCCTTAGACAAAACGACATCTGCAAAAGTGAAAATGTACAAAAAATAAAAACTGTCAAATAAATAAAGAACACAGATGTTAATTAAACACACATATAAAGAAACATATTGGCGTATTGTATGCAGAATATGGTATATTCATAGAGTCATGTGGACTGGACAGCACTTAATAAGGAGTCACGTGCTAAAGACATAACTCCTTGCCTACCCTCTCCAAAAGATCTTGCAGTTTCTGGATGTCAAGTGCAACCTTTTACACGGATGCATAAATCCTGCATTATATTTAATTGTTGTCACACCTAGGATCCTTTTCTTTTTTCAATGATCCACAAAGAAGTCACAAGAAGTTATAATGGTCTGAATCACAATTTTTGCAGCCCCGTCCATGCTACTTGGTCTCTTGGGTTTCCTTCCAAACCAGGTTTTAGTAATTGTACAGTACATCAAACCATAGTTTTCCCCAATGAAATGGGAGCCAATCATATGGACTCTTCCATAATCTAACTTGCATTTCCTACACTCCTGAACTGTAGGTAGGTATTACGCTGTAAGTGTGGTACATAAAGGCTGCTGAAACCACTAAAAATGATGTAATGACAGTTACGTGTCAAGTACATCTGCTATAATACAGAATCAGGGTCTAGGTCTATCAAATGCTATATCAACAGAACATTTTAAACCATGAAATGTTTTATGCATTTTCTTTTTTTTTTTTCTACAAATACTGTTGCAAACTTGCTGTTGATTGTGTCACAAGGTTCGCATTCCTAATTCTCCAAGGATTTTTATTTCCAATCTTTAACAACCATATCTACACTAGGTACACTTAAAATAGACACTGAAATTTCAAGTAAAATGAACTGTAGCCACATCTACTGGACTCAATACATGTCCCAACATCTAGATTTACTTTGATAAGTTATACAAATACATAATACATTCTTAAATAATGAAGACCCACAATATTAATCTGTGAATCTTCCCACATTATAAAACCACTTTTACAGGAATGTTTATCCACCTGTACTACTGTTCTAGTTTGCAGTGTCTCTTACTTCCCTGTTTCCACAGATTACTGTACCATTTCTTAGGCTTTGGCTATTGAAATCACTTATTTGAATGAGGCAACACTGGTTATTAAGGCTGGTTTTTATTCTCTTGTGAAGTTTCAATCTTTACTATGACACCGTTTTCCAGAGCAGAATGACTATCTTGTGTCTTCAGGTTCTGTTTTTATGACCTTCCTTTCTATGTTGTTAAAAGCTGAATGAGGAAAATCCTTTAAAATACCAAGGCCTTCTGCATTAAGACAAGAAAGAAAGAAAGAAAAGATGTTAAAAACACTGCTTGGAAACAAATACATTCTGTTCTCAATTCATAAAAAAAGTCCATAAACTATATGGGTACTAACAGTTGAAGCAATAAATTCTGCTTCCTCCTGGTGTGCTGGGTTGGAACCACCTCAGTCACATCACAGTCACAACAAAGGTATCACCGCTGATTTACTTCAACTCTCTCTGGGAGCTGGGCTTAGTGGAGAGGCACTATTCACTTGCACTTTGAAAGGGAACTGGCAAAAATCCCCAACTAGGAATTTCATTAAGTGAATTATCACTGTAACTCGGACAGACTCAAAAAAGGTGACTTAAGACCGCAATATACCAAAGCGGAAGATGCAACACTCTGCCCCGTCTTCAAAAAAACTACTTTTGCCTCCTGTCTTACAAATAATCAGTTTCCTATTGCATCTTCCAAACTCGGACAGAATCTTATTATTCCTAAAGTTCCAAGAGTCTGAAGGATTCCTGGCTTTATCTCAAGCACACTGAGTATGAAGCTGAAACCATCCATGCAGATTTCACAAGGGATTCTTGCTGTCTTCTATCAAACTTAGATCAAGTTTCTGCCAATGCCAGACGTAAATGACAAGACTGTCAGTGAGCAGAAGTCAGTGAAAGGGAAACCCAGTTCAAAAGACTTACTGCATGATTTGGTTCACAGTACAGAAACAGTGCTAGGTCCTTATAAACCAGAACAAAAGGATTTTTTATAAAAAGTCTGATTCTTTTATATAGAATAAAGTCATGTTATAATCAAACTGTATCACGATGACAGCAAGATAAGTATTTAACAATAGCAGTTTGGGCAAGTACCACTCTCTGAGGACCCATACTTGCCAGAACCTGCTTATCTGAACCTAGTTACTGCATCCTCTAAGCTTTTCACAAACATTCACTCTGATACTAGATTAGCAAGCAACGCTCCTCTTGAAGTTTTGTCCAAAGCCTTGATTAAAAGTTTACATATAAAGCATGCTAGGATGAGCTACTTGATCCTTCACAAAGAGACATCATGCATTACTAAGTCCATCACAGGCTTTGTAAGAAATGGTGGGCAATTTACAAGGGACAGCACTAACCTGAGGACTGGGACTTTGCCTCACCACCAGGATAAAGCCGGATCAAATCACTGCACAGAGGTTTTCCAACATGCTGCTCTCCATCAAGTGGAATGTGCTGTAATTGTCTGCTTGGCAGATTTGATATTCGGAGATTCAGTGGTCTTTCACCTGGAAGTTGTTCACAGTGAAACACTGATGCATTAGAAGCAAAGCAATATTAACAATCAAGTAGAGTAATTAAGTCATACTAATCCTACCAGCAAAAGCACATCCTAAATTCCAGCTGCTCAGGGAAGACTTCTAGCAAAACAAGGTTTCTGTAAATAAGCTGCTTTGCAGATTATTGCACAGGCACTGCTAGAAAAGGACACTCAAGCATACCAAAAAACCCAAACCAAACCAATATCTCTTATTCTGCTCAAAAAAACTCTGATATCCTAAAAATTCCCACTCCCACTGCACAACAGATAACTAGTATAAAGAAACTTGTGCTATCAAGAGGAGCTGGATCTACGCATCTAGGTCTTCCAGTATACTTATGTACCACGTTGCTTGATGAGTACTCACAAATAAAAACCTATGTTTTAGAGTTTATTTATATTGATTCCCTTAATTTCTTCCTTTACTGTTTCTTCCCTCATATCCCCTTAAACAAACTAGGTCTTAAAAAAAAAACAAATAAAAGAACTTCTGGTTGTATTTCTTGTGTTTCTAACATTTTGTCTGATTTCACAACAGTAAAAAAAGAAATCTAAACAGAAAGTGCTCAAACAAAACAAACACTCCTAAATTAATTCAAGCTAAGGAATAGCCAGTTGATAAATCAAAGGGATAACCACAAAACTGTAAGCTTTTTGAAGAATAACAAGCTACTAAGAACATTATTAGAATCTGTTTAGTTTAAGTAATTTCCATAGCCAGCTCCTCAGTCTTGTTCCTAGACTGCACAAACAGGTAAACAAAAAGGGGTATCAACTACATTATCAGCTTTACTTTCAGTTTCCACAAAGCAAGAACGAAAATGAAAGGCAACATTCTGCTCTGTTTTCAAAACTTAGGATAAACTAGAGCCAAGTTCTGCCCTTCAATAATAGTGCACCCTACCTCGTTCCCTTACCCATGTTATCCAAATGGATCCAAGCAAGTTTGCTCAGTCACATTAAGTAACAGAGGAGAATCCAACTATACATCTGATTGCATTATTCAGACCATAAGCACTTCAGGGCAGAGATCTTGTCTTGTTCATTCAGTATTCAGTGTTCTGTTGGTGCTACTCTAGATAATTAACACCACTGACAAAGCTTGCATACTATCAAATGTATTCGCTGGCAGCAATGCCGTGCCTAGAAGCTACCATACCTTGTCCATCAGCATTATCTAATGACACGCCATTGGGGCTGTGCTCTTCCGAGTTTTGTCTGTAACACCCTGTGGAAAGACGTCTTTCCAATGCAGCCTGGTTGCAAAGAAACTCCATCTGCTTTGCCATCACCTTTTCCGACTGCAAATAAATAAAAAAAAAATTCTCTGTATATACATACTGAGTCAAAACACAGGGAAAAAAACAATATCAGATGATAAGACTAACAGCCTAGACATACGTTTTTGTTGACTCATACGTACAGATGTGTGCTTTACAGTTTCTTCAGAACTATCAAACAAACAAAATATTTTTGCACCCATAAAGATTTTCGTATTGTACATGAGTCACTCAAAAATACTCAAAATGCAGGTTGTTGTAATTCATCCATGCAAAAATACACTATTAAATTCTGTTCTTTGAAAACACATAAAAAACACTTTCTGTACTTTAGGACTGCAGCTAACGCGAAGAGAATCTCAAGAGAAAAAAAAAGTCTTAATTATCCAGTCAGCTCTCTTCAAATCCATGTCTTCACAAAGCATTCCAAGAGCAATGGCAACATCTGCTAAAAAATTATGCCAAGATTTCACCAGACATCTTGGAATCTTTATTTTAGGAAACAGCACTACACAGGATTAAAAATCTGCCATTCCGAAAGTGTAGGATGACAGTATGTTTGTGGGGGATAAAGGTGTGAAATGTCTGTCTAGAAGAAGAACAAGACCTACACACCTCTAAAGAGTGAAATTAAACAATGCAATGCAACGTGGGAGGAAATGGCGTCTGAATGTTTGTCACCGCCTTCAGTGCCAAGAGAATTCTGACTTTCAATATAATCTTGTTCTCAAGAATGTAAATAAGTATTTTGCAATAATAAAATCACAAATTAAGAAAGTTGATTTAAAAGCGCCACAATAAACATAAGAACATAGAGTGTACAAACTTAACATCCACATTCAACAGGAAAAAATTAATTTCTCTTTCAGGTAATGCCATAATTGTTTCAGCTAGTACAGAGGTTTATTAACTGCAGAGTGCTAAACTTTTCTTGGGAGATGACGAAAGCCCTGACCTCCCATAAAAGTCTGCTCACTCAGTAGAGTTCATCACTTTACAAATACAACAACAGCAGAGCAGACTCACAAAATCTGAGCTTCTCCAGCACAGTATGACCCTGACAGCAGGATAATGACACAGCTGGTATTTACTTACTCTGACTTAGAGCTCATCAGGATGCACAGATGAACACTGATAGCTCAAGCCTGGTGCTGGGTGGTAGGTAAAAAAGGAAACTGCTTTCAAATAGTTTACTTTCAAGTGTGCTTTCATCTTTCCTATTCTGTTACTCCTGTTACAACTTTAGAACTGTAAAGTAAGTTTTCAAAAGCACAGAACATTTCTCACTCCTGTCATCTTCGCTGTTAATTGAGATAAACCCAGAATTTTAAACTGCAATGATGCTTCTTATCACCACAGAAATATGTGTAGTGTTGCAGATACATTTAAGCTTAAATTAAATCTCTAGTCCATTTTTATGCAGCAGCAACCAGAGAAAACTTTAAAGCATATCCAAGATGGAAATAAGCTTGCAAAATCAAGTTAATTTAATCAATATGTGACATCAGAACACACAGCATAATTGCTTTTAGATGCATCACAATGAACAAATTTGTATGACTGCACACTACTTCACAATAGAACAAGGTAAAGCACAGGGTAATACATCTCATCTCAGAAAACAGGAGTGTAACTCCTAAATGCAGCCTTACATGAAAATGCAGAGATTACATTTGCCCAAATCAGCTATACAAAATAAATTTGTTGCAACTTAGCATGAAATCCCTCCTTGGCAACAACTGGCAGTAGGAGATGTCTATTTTGCCTCAAAGCTGGAATACACTACAGAAAAGACAAAGAAAGAATCATAAATGTGTCTTCATTTATAAAAAGTTTTCTGGATACTTGAAAACACTGCAGTTCCACCAAGTTAGATGTTATTTAGAAAGGCAATTTATCATCTCGGATCCAGTGGTTCACCACTTCCTAAATATATCAGCCTTCTTACAAGAAGTGTCAGAACTGAGGACTCTAAGATCGCCTACTCTGTTCCTCTAGACTCAGTAACTTGAACTTTCTGTTTATAGCTAATAACGCAAGTAACACAGCACATACTGTACCAATAGTATCCTACTAGCTCCCAACATGCAATCACATATTTTCAAGCCTACCACACTAGATTTTACCTCCTTGGAGCTAACAGGGGCAAAGCTGTATCACTGTGTCAGAACAATTTCAGAAGGGAAACAGACTAAGAGTAACGCAATGACAGCTAAGCTAGGTAGCCTTTGAAAATCGAAGGTAATTAATTCATTCATCAAAACAATACATCGAAATCAATGTACAAAGACACAGCCTGAATTATTCACAGTGTAGCGTAATTGTTTTACCTGGGAATTAAGAGCTGTAGAGTCTTCACTCTTTCCTTTAGCCAAAGCAAGTGGCATTTTATCTTGCTGATAGAGCGTCTGGACTGTGTCCTGGAAATCAGGATAACCGTCCTATTGAGCATAAGAAGAAACCAAACACCAAAAGAGAGACATTATTGATTTTAATTCACCCTCTCTGCATAGTCACATTCCTGAACTTCTGTGAAAATTCTGGACTACAATTTACATATGCAAGCTAATAATTTCATTTAAGTTCGTGCACAAAACATACACAGTCACTCTTCAATAACTGCTATGTATTTAAAATGGCACACACAGACAATCATATCTCACGTGTCACAGTTCAGGTGAATTCAGATGACTGTTGGCACTGACATTAAACTAGTTTACATTCAGCCTTGCCAGGTAGATTTAGGCCCATGGGTTCTGTCTCTCATTACATACAGCAGCTTTAGAAATTCTTAAGAAATCAAGTTGACGTGTACTCAAGAATAAGGCACAGCAGCTGGATATACTGATCTCGAGAAATTGAGCAAAGCTTTCTGAAATTCAACGTCTTTCACACAGAACCTATACTAGTACCATTAAATGGACTATCGCAATTCTAGAAGTATAGTAGTGAAGACATCATATACTATAGAGTATCATGATTCAATAATTCTTCAGCCTCAAATGCTTATGACATGCAAATCTCTTTTGCAGCTTGTGTATGTACTAATAAAGCAAATTAAGTTCCCGTGAAAGCCTGTCAAGCCTCTGTTAAAATAAATTAATCATTGAAGCAAGGTTCAAGATGAGAAATTTATCCTGCTTGGCATTATAAAAGGAAACCTCATGTAAAATAAGAGGAAATTCCA
Source organism: Clamator glandarius (assembly GCA_033459285.1). Lineage (NCBI taxonomy): Eukaryota > Metazoa > Chordata > Aves > Cuculiformes > Cuculidae > Clamator > Clamator glandarius. Next base: position 2,479,636 of record JAUNZM010000032.1, read on the forward strand.
GAAATGTTTACAAAAATACAGTATAGGTGACTGTTAAAATATGAGATCTTAAGATAGACCCAAACCCGAAAACAGTGACATCTGTCACTGAGGATCCACAGGCCTAGGTATCAAAAGTACGTAAGATTCGGTGTATTTTCCTTGTGGCTCTAGGGGCATGTGAATAGCGGCATATTTGACAATTGCTAGCCAAATGGGTTACAGCCCAAGAACCAGAAAAGCAATCTCTCAGGAAAACCACAGGGGTCCATGCTGTCAGCAGGCTGCCCATTGACCTGCAGAGTGGGAGTCGGGCCATGTCAGGTAGCCAGACGCTCAGAGCAAAGCAATGCCAATAAAACTGGCTTTATGCTTGGAGGAAAAAAGAAAATATCTGTATAAACAATGCATATAGCCTTTATCCACCCAACATACACCCTCAGGAAAATACAAACACAGTAGGTATGCAAAATTTCATAACCAGGTAAACTGCCACAAAACCTCATCCCCTAGAGACAAAGGCACATTTCCATAAGCATTGACCATTTTCATAGTTAGACTTGAAATTGTTTGAGAGAGCAGGACAATTATGTGTAGGAAGATAACGAACAGCATACACAACAACCTATCACTTGGGATCCTATTTTTGCAACAAAACAGGTAACACAGCTCTTTATAATGTATCTGTGATCACTTGCCAATACAAAACCAAAGGCTGTTTCCATGACTGTCACCCGTCAAACACACAAAAAACACTTGGATGACAACACAGTTCTGGATTGCCTTGACGGAGCCCTTCCCCACCACTGGTCTTCCTCGTGGCCACTTCAGAAGGTGTCAGGGTTGAGGAATCATAGAATCATAGAATAACTAGGTTGGAAGAGACCCACCGGATCATCGAGTCTAACCATTCCTATCAAACACTAAACCATGTCCCTAAACACCTCATACACCTGTCTTTTAAACACTTCTGGGAAGGTGAATCAACCACCTCCCTGGGTAGCCTGTTCCAGTGCCCAATAAACCTTTCTGTGAAAAATTTTTTCCTAATGTCCAGCCTAAATCTCCCCTGGCGGAGCTTGAGGCCATTCCCTCTTGTCCTGTCCCCTGTCACTTGGGAGAAGAGGCCAGCACCCTCCTCTCTACAACCTCCCCTCGAGTAGTTATAGAGAGCAATGAGGTCCCCCCTCAGCCTCCTCTTCTCCAGGCTAAACAATCGCAGCTCTCTCAGTCACTCCTCATAAGGCCTGTTCTCCAGCCCCTTCACCAGCTTCGTTTCTCTTCTGTGGACTCGCTCCAAATCCTCAGCGTCCTTCTTGTGGTGAGGGGCCCAGAAATGAACACAGTATTCGAGGAGTGGTCTCACCAGTGCCAAGTACAGAGGGAGAATAACCTCCCTGGACTTGCTGGTCACGCCATTTTGATACATGCCAAGATGCTATTGGCCTTCTTGGCCACCTGGCACACTGCTGGCTCATGTTCAGTCAGCTGTCAACCAACAGCCCCAGGTCCTTCTCCTCCAGGCAGCTTTCCAGCCAGACTTCTCCTAGTCTGTAGCACTGCATAGGGTTGTTGTGCCCCAAGTGCAGGACCTGGCACTTGGCCTTGTTAAACCTCATCCCATTGGACTCTGCCCAGCAGTCCAGCATGTTCAGATGCCTTTGCAGAGCCTCCCTACCCTCCAGCAGATCGACACTTCCACCCAGCTTAGTGCTGTCTGCAAACTTGCTAAGGATGCACTTGATGCCTTCATCCAGGTCATTGATAAAGACATTGAACAGGACTGGACCCAGCACTGAGCCCTGGGGAACCCCACTTGTCACTGGCCTCCAGCTGGATTTAAATCCATTTACCACCACTCTCTGGGCCTGGCCAGCCAACCAGTTTTCCACCCAGGAGAGTGAGCACCTGTCCAGGCCAGAGGCTGACAGTTTCCGTAGCAGAATGCTGTGAGAAACTGTGTCAAAGGCTTTACTGAGGTCTAGGAAGACCACATCCACAGCCTTTTCCTCGTCCAGTAGTTGAGTCACTTTGTCACAGAAGGCAATCAGGTTAGTTTGGCAAGACCTGACTTTTGTGAACCCGTGTTGACTGGGCCTGATCACCCGGTACTCTTGCACGTGCTTCATGATAGCACTCAAGATCACCTATTCTTTCCCTGGCACTGACGTCAGACTGACAGGCCTGTAGTTCCCTGGATCGTCCCTGCGACTCTTCTTGTAGATGAGCACAACATCAGCCAGCCTCCAGTCCAGTGGAACTTCCCCAGTCTTCCAGGACAGTTGGAAGATGATGGAAACGGGTTTGGCCAGCATGTCCGCCAGCTCCTTCAATACTGTTGGGTAAATCCCATCCGGCCCCATAGACTTGTGAGTGTCTAGTCGGGCTAGCAAAGCTCTGACCACCTCCTCTTGGATCATGGGAGCCTCATTTTGCTCCTCTAGCTCCTGGGTTTGTACACACAGGGAACAACTTTCTTTACAATTAAAGACTGAGGCAAAGAAGGCATTAAGTACCTCAGCCTTTTCGTCATCCCATCACTGTTGTTCCTTTTGCATCCAATAGGGTCTCCCTAGTCCTCCTTTTATTATTTATATATTTACAGAAAGATTTTTTGTTATCCTTCACAGACTTTGCCAATCTGACTTCTAGTTGAGCCTTAGCCCTTCTGATTTTTTCTCTACACAATCTCACTTCCTCCCTGTAGTCCATCCAAGAGGATTGTCTCCTCTTCCAGAGCCCATAAACATTTCTCTTCTTGATATCACTCAAGATCTCTCTGTTCATCCAAGATGGTTTTTTCCCCTGCTGGCTTTTTTTTCCGGAACATGGGGATGGCTTTCTCCTGAGCTGCTAGGATTGCCTTTTTGAAGAGTGCCCAGCCCTCATGGGCTCCCTTGCCCTTAAGGATTGTCTCCCATGATACTCTGCCAACCAGCCTTCTGAACAGTCCAAAGTCTGCCCTCTGGAATTTTAATGTGACTGTTCTACCAATCCCCCTCTTCACCTCACCTAGAAATGAGAAACCTATCATCTCATGATTGCTTTGTCCTAGGCGTCCTCCTACTGCCACATCCCCCACAAGGCCTTCTCTGTTCACAAAGAGCAGGTCCAGGACAGTATCTTCCCTTGTTGGTTCATTCACCAGCTGTGCAAAGAAGTTGTCTTTCACACACTCCAGGAACCTCCTAGACTGCTCCTTTCTGCTCTATTGTACTTCCAGCAGATATCAGGAAGAATGAAGTCTCCCACAAGAAGAAGAGGCATTGATCTAGTGTTAACCCCAGCTGTTTATAGAAGAGCTCATCAGCTGCTTCTTCTTGGCTGGGTGGTCTGTTACAGATTCCCATCACAAAATCTACCTTCTTTTGGGCTCCTCTGATTTTAACCCAGAGGCACTCCATCTCCTCATCGCCACAATCCATTTCAATGGTGTTCAAGTCCTCCCTTACAAAGAGGGCTACCCTGCCTCCTCTCCTACCCTTCCTATCCCGCCTGAAGAGTTTGTACCCCACCATAGCTGCATTCCAGTTATATGAGTCATCCCACCATGTTTCCGTGATGGCAACAACATCATAGGCTCCTTGCCCTACGACAGCAGGCCAAGGAGGAGTAGGCTTGGCCAGGTGCTGCCCTGCTCTGCATCAGGATTCCCCGGCAGTTCTCCTCTTGATGGTCAGGAGGGCCTGCTGCATGCAGGGCAGCATTTTTGTTTCACCAGGCTGCTGCTCAGTTGTTTTTCAAGCGGCTTCATGCAGCAGATGTTCTCAGTCCCACATGTGCTTTTTCGCTCCCTCTAATGACATTTTCCCTATGCAAACAGTAGCTTCTACTGCTTTTGCTGTTTTATGAAAAACACAAATTCCCACACTTAAGCTGGGGGTTTTTTTGCAGCCTTCTTGGCAATGGTGGATGTGGGCATTTTCTCTCCTGCTCCTCCTCCCTTAGTGGCACCAAGGGAAGGTGTCTCCTCCCAGCCTCCACTCCAGCCTCCCTACCTGTTCCCCTCATCCCATGGACCTTTGTGAAATCAGCTTCTGCAGGCTCTGCCCACCAGTGTCATTCAGTTGAACTGAGATGCTGACAGAACAATTCCTTTATGCCACAGACAGTAAGAACATTTTTAAAACTCTGCTTCCTTGCCCTCTGTCTCCAGACAGGAACTTCATCAACCTGGAGACAAAGCGGCAGCAGGGACATGTGGCCTCTCTCCCTCTGCTGCCTGAGATCACCCTGTAGTCTGGTTTGCTTTCTGAGCTGGTGCCACAACAGCTCATCACTCTAAGCAGTGCTGGGACTGAGTCACAGAAGATGACATAAGAAAGGGTGCCCCCGCCTTGCAATACCTCTGTGAGAAAGATCCTTGCTCTGCAGGACAAAGCCCCATTTCCATCCCTATTCACCCATCCTGCTCTTTAAACAGAGCAGATTTAGGAAGCACCTCCCCCTCTGTTTTGTTTTGGGTTTTTTTTAATCTGGTTCCAAATCCCAATTCACTGCATTCCCTTTTTGCAATCCTTCTGCACCTTTAATTTGTCATTTCCCTGGAATTTTTTCCCTTCTCCTGCCTACACTTCACTCCCACAGCTCACCCACCCACTCTACAAACAAGAAGGGGAGAGCTTGCAGGGGAAGAGAAAGGCTTTTACAGGTAATTTGATGTAATTCATGGCACACAGTTTCTCTGTGATCCTTGTGAGAGTTTTGTATTTGTGAAATGAAGAAATTTACAGTGGTGGCTGCAACCCAGCAATGCTTCAGCCTGCACACACCGCTCTGCTTAGCAATGACCTCCAGGCTCTCTGGGTTTTTTTTTAACTGTTATCATAACTCAGGAAATGAGCTCATCTTTTTTTTTTTAAGTAATCTTTTACACTAGTATTTTAGACCACACTTTGAGGAGACATGAATGACTAATGAGTAAAGGAGTGGTGAATTAAAACAGGGTTCCACCTTAAAAAAGAGAAAAGAAGAAAAAACAGAAGGGAGGCAGAAAGGGGAGGCAGAAAGGGGAGGCAGAAAGGTCAGCTAGTTACAACAACAAAAAAATGATCCACATTTTGATCCTCTGCATGCTGTTAGCATGACAGCAAGCTACTAGAGCCACAATGAAACATTACAACTTTAAAAACAGGATAAGGAATTCTTATTCAGAATAGAAGGAAAAATCTGCAGCATTTGCCATTTTCATTTTTACCTCCACCTTTCTAAAGGCAAACATGCACACATATTCAAAAATCCCTGAACGCACTAGTAAAAAAAAAGGCCTTTTCCTTTCAAAATACTAGGCCCAAGAACCCAAAACACCTGAATTAAAAGTCAGCTACTGCGTGATCCTGCCTCTTTTTTAGATTTCTTTGAAGAAATGTTCATTATTCGCAGTGTGCCTCAGAACTGTGATGCACTGAAGTAATGGTTTACTCCTTAGAAGACTCCTTATAAGGAAAGAGTGACTTATGCTGGTAAGAACATTGGTAACAACATTGGCCACTTAGTAATTAATAAAGCTATGCTATCAAATGAAAGATTATTTCACTTAGTTTCAATTTCTCATCCTGGTAAATTCTACTTCTGAAACAGTCATTAGTACAGTTAAGACATGAAATTTTCACAAGCATTTTACAATGACTGATATTTTTAGATAAAAGGAAAACCAAATAAACAGCCTTTCCCAGAATTACTGAACTAGGAAGTGTCTAGAGAAAGCAGACCTTCAGATTTCACCATGCAGAAAACAAGAGCATGCATATTCCCAAGCGCTGTCCTGATTTCCTGCTCCCCTAAGCGCCCAAAGTTTCAGCCTGTATTTTTCAGTCGTTTAATTTTACTTTTTCTTTCAATGAAGATCCTGGGGAAAACCACCTCCCTTGCAGTGTGTCATTGGAGATACTTGCTTATCATCAATTATTGCAGAACGAAGGCAAAACTTCCTAATGCTAGGATCTAACAGCCAGTGAAATACTACTGCAATCAGAGGAGCGACAGTTCCACATGAGCTCTTAGAAATCAGGACTAGGCTGGAGAAAACAGAAGAGACTCAAGCAACTACCCTGCAAAGCATCAGCTAAGGCTGATAATGGCGAAGGACGATAATATAATTTAATAAAGCTCTTCCTTGCTCCCTATTCGCGGATCGAAGAACAAGAATAGAATCATAGAATCACCAGGCTGGAAGAGACCCACCGGATCATCGAGTCCAACCATTCCCATCAATCACTAAACCATGTCCCTAAACACCTCATACACCTGTCTTTTAAACAACTTCAGGGAAGGTGAATCAACCATGTCCCTGGGTAGCCTGTTCCAGTGCCCAATAACCCTTTCTGTGAAATACTTTTTCCTGATGTCAAGCCTGAACCTCTCCTGATGGAGCTTGAGGTCATTCCCTCTTGTCCTGTCCCCTGTCACTTGGGAGAAGAGGCCAGCACCCTCCTCTCTACAACCTCCACTTGAGTAGTTATAGAGAGCAATGAGGTCCCCCCTTAGCCTCCTCTTCTCCAGGCTAAAGAACCTCAGTTCTCTCAATGGTTCCTTTTAAGACTTGTTCTCCAGCCTCCACACCATCTTCATCGCTCTTCTCTGGACTCGCTTCAAAGCCTCAGCATTCTTCTTGCGGTGAGGGGACCAGAACTGAACACAGCACTCGAGGAGCAGTCTCACCAGTGCCGAGTACAGAGGGAGAATAACCTCCCTGGACCTGCTGGTTACACCGTTTCTGATACAAGCCAAGATGCCATTGGCCTTATTGGCCACCTGGGCCACTGCTGGCTCATGTTCAGTCTCTGTCAGCACCCTCAGGTCTTTCTCCTCCTGGACTCTGCCCAGCAGTCCAGCATGTTCAGATGCCTTTGCAGAGCCTCCCTACCCTCCAACAGATCAACATTTCCACCCAGCTTAGTGTCGTCTGCAAACTTGCTAAGGATGCACTTGATGCCTTCATCCAGGTCATTGATAAAGACACTGAACAGGGCTGGACCCAGCACTGAGTCCTGAGGAATCCCACTTGTCACTGGCCTCCAGCTGGATTTAAATCCATTTACCACCACTCTCTGGGCCTGGCCAGCCAACCAGTTTTCCACCCAGGAGAGTGAGCACCTGTCCAGGCTGACAGTTTCCATAGCAGAATGCTGTGAGAAACTGTGTCAAAGGCTTTACTGAAATCCAGGAAGACCACATCCACAGCCTTTCCCTCGTCCAGTAGTTGAGTCACTTTGTCATAGAAGGCAATCAGGTTAGTTTGGCAAGACCTGACTTTTGTGAACCCGTGTTGACTGGGCCTGATCACCTGGTTTTCTTGCATGTGCTTCATGATAGCACTCAAGATCACCTGTTCCTTGACTTTCCCTGGCACTGAGGTCAGACTGACAGGCCTGTAGTTCCCTGGATCGTCCCTGCGACTCTTCTTGTAGATGACACAACATCAGTCAGCCTCTAGTTAAGTGGATCTTCCCTAGTCAGCCAGGACTGCTGGAAGATGATGGAAAGAGGTTTAGCAAGTACATCCGCCATTTCCTTTAATACTCTTGGATGGATCTCATAGGCCCCATAGACTTGTGGGTGTCTAGCTGGGCAAGCAAGTCTCTAACCATCTCCTCATGGATCATGGGAGCCTCATTTTGCTCCTCTAGCTCCTGGGATTGTACACGCACGGAACAACTCTCCTTACTATTAAAGACTGAGGCAAAGAAGGCATTAAGTACCTCAGCCTTGTCCTCATCCCCTGTCACTGTCGTTCCTTCTGCATCCAATAGGGACTGAATATTCTCCCCAGTCCTCCTTTAATTGTTAATGTATTTATAGAAAGATTTTTTATTATCTTCCATGGACTTAGCCAATTTGATTTCTAGTTGGGCCTTAGCCCTCTTGATTTTTTCTCTACACAATCTCACTTCCTCCTTGTAGTCCACTCAAGATGCCTGTCCCTTCTTCCAAAGCTCATAGACCCTTCTCTTTTTTTTGATGTTCCTCAAGATCTCCCTACTCAAGCAAGCTGCTTTTTTCCCCTTGCCAGCTCCTTTTCCAGAACATGGGGGTAGCTTGCTCCTGAGCTGCTAGGATTGCCTTTTTGAAGAGCGCCCAGCCCTCATGGGCTCCCTTGCCCTGAAGGACTGTCTCCCACGGGACTTTGCCAACCAGCCTTCTGAACAGTCCAAAGTCTGCCCTCTGGAATTTTAATGTGACTGTTCTACCAATCCCCCTCTTCACCTCACCTAGAACGGAGAAACCTATCATCTCATGATTGCTTTGTCCCAGGCTTCCTCTGACTGTCGCATCCCCCACAAGGCATTCTCTGTTCACAAACAGCAGGGCCCAGGAGGGCACCTTCCCTTGATGTCTCATTCACCAGTTGTGTGAGGAAGTTGTCTTCCACGCACTCCAGGATCCTCCTAGACTGCTTTCTTTCTGCTCTATTGTACTTCCAGCAGATATCTGGAAGATTAAAGTCTCCCACGAGGACAAGCGATAGTGATCTTGAGACTATCCCCGGTTGCTTATAGAAGAGCTCATCAGCTGCTTCTTCTTGGCTGGGTGGTCTACAACAGACTCCCACCACAATATCCGCTTTCTTGTGGGCTCCTCTGATTTGAACCCACAGGCATTCAGTCCCATCCTCACTGTAACCGAGCTCAAGGGTACCAAAGCACTCTCTAACATAGAGGGCCACCCTGCCTCCTCTCCTACCCTTCCTGTTCTGCCTGCAAAGTTTATACCCCACCATAGCTGCACTCCAATTATACGAGTCATCCCACCACGTTTCCGTGATGGCAATGACATCATAGTCTCCTTGCCCTACAACAGCTTCCAACTCCTCCTGCTTATTGCCCATGCTGCGTGCATTGGTGTAAATGCACTTCAGCTAGGCCGGCGAACCTTCAGCCCTCATAAAGGGAATAGAGTTCATTCCCAATTGAATGGTCCTAGGAATAACTGACACCTCAGTGTCAGTTTCATCCTTACCGTCACCAGATGTACTCACCCCTACTTGCTCAGTGGTGACATACTGGCAGTCCTTGCCAGCACATCATCTCTCAGTCACTGGAGTATAGGTTAAAGCAAAACCCAACATGTGATGCATCACTGACTTCTAAATAATGCACATGTGCATTTGTATAAACTCAAACGCAACTGTACACAAACTGATAGACCTTAATAAATAAAGATTAACTCCTCTACACTCATTCATAACTGCCTTTTCAAAACTAACTGCTCTCACCAATGTTTGCTGCACAGGAAAAGCCCTCATACAGGTAACAAAGCACTGCACTACTGAAACAAATAAAGCCTTGAATTTGGCGCATTATTTATTACAGAATCAGTTACATGAGAGAAACACATTCCAGAACACATTGCAACTTCCCCCTGTAGTTAAAGACTACATCACTTATCTGTCTCACTTGCAAATCTAGCTCAGGCCTAGCTTACATTCCAATGGACATTTAACCTACACCTTTAGAAACAGACAGTAGAATAAATCAGATCCTTAACACTATGGATTAGATAACAAATTAACAGCAAAATGGTAATTTGTTTAAAAAATAAATTTAAAAGGAAGATCTGCTATTCTTATGAGGTATATAGGCATATGTATTTGCAAACCTTTTTTTTAAGTAACTTTTAAAAAGGCCTGAAATTTCATTTCCAGCAGCAGCACCTGAAGCCAAAGGTAAACTACATATATGCTGCTCCTCCACACCTAACAAGAAACTCTTGAGCAGAACACACAACTCCGCACACAACATCTTGTGCAGGTGTATACGTTAGCCATGTACACACGTGCTTTACAAAAAACTAGTTACAAAAACATGTAAATTACTATCTACAGGTGGTTTTAGTTAGCTTTTGACTTTTCAATATGATCAGTTTTATAATTTACAGTCAGAAATAGCTCTCAATCTTACCCAGAACACTGGATTCTGGACACAATCAAAGCTGACTCAAGTGAATGAAGAAAACCCCACCTCACACTTACTTAAAAGCAGAAGGCCTTATGGGAAGACATCTCCTGCAGCGCTAGAGCTTATTCCATCACAGGAAGGCAGTCAGTCCCATTTCTACCCCTTCTACTCACTCAGAGTGCTAAACGCAGTGTAACTTACCATAAAGCAAATCCTACTCCTTAGCCCTGCTCCTACAGGTTTCTCCAACCAGCATTTACATTTTCAGAGACTGTGCTGATGTTCCTCCCCCCTCTCTCTCACACCTATCAACTGTCTGTCAAATGTTTTCCTGACAGATTTCCTTAAGACAGATCACTTCAAAACACAAATGAATTTTAGTATGCATAGGTCAAAATGCAGGTGTCTCAATACTGTACCTCCATCTTGATTCTCTTTGGTGACAGCTCATCCCTTTCTCCACATTTAGATCTAGAAAAGAAGACACTTATACTATCAGTAAACAGCACATTTAACCTGACAATCAGAAATAATAACGAAAAACAGAAGGAAGGGGAAAAAAAACCTCTGCCAAGAACAAGTGAGATGGACAAGAAAAAGCCTCCAACTTCCATGGACCAGACATAAAAGTCACTCAAGTACAGAGGAAAACAAGCACCTTCTGTGGTTTTCAAGTTTCAAGAGACTCATGCACTCTTCAGAACAGAAACGAAATCTAGCTGACCACAGAGAATTGCAGAAATGCCTCTGGTGCTTGCCTGCCCAGAACAGATGTATATTTACATTAAACAGTATGGAAAAAAGGGAATCATAGGAAAACCATAAAAAGCTTCTAGAGGTGTAGGAAAATGTATTTTGAAAGGATATTGCATTACATGTAAAGGAGTTATCATTCAAAAGCAATATATAAAAAGTACCAAGACTTGCAATCATATTTATTACTTCTAAAGCTTTAATTGGATTTAAAAGCTCTTAAGCATTTGTTATCTTTCCATACAGGCAGTTTATTTCACAGAACAGTCACAACTGATATTAGCACACAGCTTCAGTTGTTTTAGAGCAAGTTTGTACACCACTCCCTATGACCTTATCTTTTTCATACCCTGGAAACTAACTAGCCAAATCTGTAGGTGGAAAAACATTAATTGATACATTAAGCAGCTTTGGCTAGGCTGCCTATGTACATTAACTTTGAAATACACCAATGCCTCAAATACTTGACATGCCAGCCTCTCGGCTGCCTCTCAACGTGCACTACCACTGCAAAACCTGGAAAAATAGAGAGGAAATAAAAAGGTAATTCAAGATAGCTAAATCTTAGCAGTTTAAAAGCTTCATGACTCAAACAGCATTTTCCTACCCTCCTCAGAAGGGCACTTTATTAGCTAAAGAGCAAGAGGGAAGTGTCTTTAGTGCTTCGAAAGAAATGCTATCAGACTGATTATTTCCCTGAAAGTAAAAGTCCTTTGAGTTCATTAAAATCTTACTTGGTGGTCCTGTAAGTATACTTGTATGTAACTTCTCGAGATATCTGCCGAGCTAGTGCGAAAAGTTCATCTCTCCTGGTCAGCAACGCGTTATCTTTTACACACAGCTGAGCGGCTGCTTCATTAACTGTTAACTGGAAATTAAACACAAAAACAGGGATTCATGACTGTGCATATTTTCACCCATTGCTTTTGTAAAACTACATCTTCCCCTGAAATACTAAAAAATTTCAATGGCAAGTAAAATTACCTAGAATTGTACACTAAACACCGAAGGGTTTCTTCAGTTTATTTATACCCTTACAAGCCAGGTAAGCCTCTGAGAAAAGATAGAAATGCATTAAATGTCCTTTAAAGTAAAACATTATTGTAAGGCCCTCTCAATGTGTACTGCTTCTGCATCATCTCAGCATTAATTAAATCTCAGTATAAAACAGTAGCTCTGAACATTCACAGTGTTTGGCTCCCAAAGCCTGGTTTACAGGGAATACTATTTTTATAAACGCAATATGCTCAGGACTTGCAGGAAAAATCCCACCAACCTGACAGTGTGGGTACAGATGGCTTTCCCTGGTGAATGCAGCACAAATTCTGTAGAAGGTGATGGTTTAAGAAACGATTAAACTTTTTTTTTAGTTATGTTTCTCACCCTCATGTTTGTGAAGACTATCTTCAGACTGAATCAAATGTAACTTGTAACAAGGATGTTTTCCTGAGCTTGTCAGGACACATTTCTGGTGCCTCTGTGCTAGTTTCATAAAGAGGGAGTTAAAAAAAAAAAAAAAAAAAAACCCACCACATTAAGTTAAGGCTCAAAATGGCTTCACAATGCTCTTCAAAAGCCTTTAGGAAGTGGTGATACTGCTGTGAATTATACAAGCTTAACAACAGTGCTGTTTGAAAAAACTAGAGTCAAGAGTACGGCAATTATTATTAATGCAACGAGATACTGAAACAGAGATGATGGAGAGGAGATTCCTTGCTCATTTCACCGTAAGCAGGGTCTGAAGAGACACTTCCACTTCTTCCACAGCTGAAGAACAGCCAGCACTTGCAATGAGGCACAACAGCAAGAGGCCCACAGAATACTATGGGTATTTGTTTCAAAAATGCCTACCATTCTTCTCTTCATTTCTGGAAATCGAGCTTGACTTCTGGCAAATGAGCACAGCCTAAGCTCTGCTGCTTCTGGCAACAGTATGTTCTATACGTGTCTCAGGCTAGCGAATACTACAGAGCAGGTAGGTTTTTCTCAGCAGGGTCAGCACATTCAGGATGGATTGTGATGTGCGATGCCTAGTGCTGGATCCAGCAGTGCAAAGAAGTGCTGCAGCTCAGCATACAGGGCTACGTGGCCCAGGATAGGCAGGACTACATGTGTCTGACACCAAGAATACTGCTCCTACAAAGCAGCCGCCCTTCATGGAAGTAGAGGGCAGGTGAAGCTGAGGACAGATCAGGAAGTCTGCAGTCAAATGGTGACTGCTGGGAGAAGGCTAAGAAACTTGCTCCTCTTCTCTGCTACCTACCATGCTGCAGACCCTTCCTTGTGAATTAAATCAGAGGCCAGCAACTTGCCCATACCCCGTGTGCTCCACCCCTGAAGGACAGAAGCTGCTATAAGGCATGAACAACACAGAACCCTGCCTTCCTTCACCACAGTGCCTGATGTCATCCAAATCAGGAAAAATATATTTTACCTAATGTGACACTCGTTCTCTGGTGAGGCTGAAAAGACCAAAACATATCAGAAGAGCAGAGATTCTCCCAGTGGCCTCTGCCCATGCAATATTTCTAGTAAAACCTCACAGAACTGCTGCTCCCAATATTTCACAAGCATTTTTTCCGGTGTTTAGCATAAAAACCTCTGATCCAACTAAGGCATTTCCTGTGATACCTGAATGCTAACTGAAGAGCAAACATGTCTTTAGTAGGCAAACTAGACATGTTGCCTGATCCTTTAGTCTCTACACAGACAAAAGAAAATCTCATAGAGATTAGATGTACAAGGGTGGAAAGTTTAGGTCTAATCTGTGAAACACCTCTATATTGCCAGGTACCTACTAAAATAGCAAACTATTACCCCTTAGATAGGAATAGCTGTTCTACAATGTATATCTCTTCAGAAAAAAACCCATAGGGGTAAAAAAAAAGGTACAAAAATGAAAGATTAATACAACACTGATGAAAAGAATTGCCATCCAAAGCAGGCATTAATTTTTCTAACAGTGACAGCCAGTGATAGCTTCTACTTTGCAGAGCATGAATAACATGGCTAATGCTTACAAAATAATTTGAGATTTTTTTTTATCCCTAAATAGAGTGCTGAAAGTCTGCAAAAAGCTGAAGTGACCAAAAATGCTTTGGCTAGTTGTAGGCAAATGCTGTCTATCCTAATATATGAGAAAAGCCAAGTGTATGTTTGTTTCTTTTTTCCGGATTCTTCCTCCAGGTCACCTCCAGGTCACCTCCAGACTTACTGAAGCACCTCATTGCTTCCAGTCTTTCAGGAGGGATAATACTGCAGATAGAATGTGTTGCTTACCTAAAAATAATGATTTTTTGCTGGAAGCCTTAAAGATATGGAGTAGCACATAACCATACAGGCTCTGTGAAGAGGGATGGGTATTATTCCCATCTGATGAGGTTTATAGATTTCCCCACTAGAAACATGTAAGTAAATACCAGGCCCTACTGTTTTGCTGAGTCTGCAAAAGAAAAGGAAGAGATTGACTTAGTCAATATTTATTTCTTGCAGTTATTATTCTCATTTCTCACACTATTAAACAGGATTGCTTTGAGTTTTACAGGGACTCGGACAAGCCCTGAAATACTAGCACACAGATTACAAATCTGACTCCAATATGTGCAGGTCACCGGCTTCATGGTCATGCCTCACACTCATCCCTACCCTCCAGTCTAGCTTTAAACATGAAGCGTGTCCCATGCTTGAAAAGCTGTGTACTACCAAGGCAATGGAATGGATTAAGGACAGTATGTTTACTAGCTTTGGAACATCTTTGAAAAATCCTGCATCGGATTCTATGCTGGATCAGTGCCTTATGCGAATAACGCTGCCAAGAGCACATGCTTCCAAACCAGTTCAGTGTCTTCAGCTCTCACTGGCTCCCAATGGCTGCTCAAACCCGCTAAGACCCTCTGGTGTTCATACTGAAACAGAGAACGTTCTCACTAATTCCATCAAGTTTGAGTTTGATTTGCATGCAACTCCACTCTGCTTGCAAAGCCACAGATACCTTAATCTTTACGCTATGAGGCTAATCACTACTTAAGCTTTTTAAATTCATAGTCAAGTTTATTCAGCTGTTCACTGCCAGCTGCAAGGAGAAACCTTGAACTGCAAGGCAGAATGACACCCTTGGAATGTATTAGCATGTGCAGAAATACAGTCTCTGGACAAGCAGAAACTTACCTACTTACCTCCCTGGCTGTTTAAAGTCCTTCCTTCTGAGCAGCAAATTGTTTAAGCAATCAAAACCAAAAATCCGTTGAAGTTGAGTTTACAAAAGGCAAACCCTGGCTTAGCAGATTTTAAATTAAAAAATGGTCTCATTACTACTATTTGTATATTTTCCACTCTAAAATGGAAATGGAGAAAAAAACATTCAAGACAAAACTATGTGAAATTTGGCCTCTTTAAGCAAACAGTAAACCAGTTATGAGCAGATTCTTTTTGCCTCTCTGTGTGTAGTTCCCATCAAGTTCAGAGAGGCCCCACATGCGTGAGGCATAAGTCAACCACATACTCCTTTGATCTTGTGCCCTTAAGCATAATAGTGATAGAAATATTTCCTAAAGAAAAATCATGCTTTCATTCCATTTTTAAACATGGTTTTACAATGATGTAGTAAAGATCTGTGGTGCAGCATGACGAAAAATTAACAAGGCAGAGAAGCATTTTTTCTAGTTCTTTGCTACCCTGCTCCTTCAAACTACCACCCCACTATTGGCTCCTCCAGCTTCATAGAGCCCCTCCTGAGCCTGCCAAAAGCCTGAGACAAGTTGCCCCCAGCACCCACCTCCCATTATACTGCTGGACGCCAGGAAGTATCCTACCAGAAGTCTGCCCAGATTTCAGAGTATTTTCTGCAGCCGCTGTCCCAGAGAGGGAATGTGAAAGCACACAGCTGTAGAGTCTGGACAACCCTCCATCCTTAGGTAGGGAGGACCGCCTTTCTCCAAATCCTGACACTGCAGCAGCATACACAGGGCACAAACTCAATTAATTCTTTCATATCCTGTCTCCAAATTAGACACAACTTGTTCTGTCACAGCAGAGACTTCCGCAAAGTCAGGGGAGTAAGACGAGATCTGTTCTGGCACACTAGATGAATTCATAGATTCTAAGTGTTCAACATAAAGCCATAAAACATGTAAGTGAAAGCTGCACAACTAAAACTATGTGGCAGAAATGTGGCTGTCTACTGATGAATTCCCTTGGAAGGGTCTCCCCAGTCTGCAGTAAAACTCCTGGTGAAGTCACTGCTGGAGATGTGCAGATACCTTATAAATGTAAATACATAACCAAAAAAGTGAAGAAATACCCCTTGTTTCCTTCTGCCCTTCTAATCAGAAGCATAAAGAGAACTTAGTCTTATGCTATGGATCACACACCTACAAAACTTCTTCAAGCAAAAAATGGCTAAAGCCAGTACAGTTTTTTTTGGCACTCCTGTAACATAAACATTGCCTTCCTTTTGGGATCTAAGCCTTACATGCCAAAATTTAAATCCAACTGAAATTTTGCAATCACTGTTAACTGTGAAAATGCTGATGTAGCACTCATATCAACAGCATTTTGGCACTGCTTTGATTTAATGTTTGTTCTCTTGTACTGTACTTTAGCACTAGGAAACCATTTCCCATACAGACACACCTATTGTGTTGCAGCATACGCATATCTGTCACAAGATACAAGAGATTTTAGTTACTGATCTTCCAAACAACCATTTTACCCTCAAAGGGGCAAAGGAACATCAAGACATGACTGCTATGAATATGAGCCAAATGCTTAGAACTGCAAGGGCCACCGCTCAGTGCAATTTTAGTTTCCTATTTCACTGCCAAACTGCTTAAACTCTCTATCTGACAGGCCACACCAGTGACCGAGCACTCCAATGACATCAAGCTGAAGGCTGGCTGATCTTGTGCTCATCTACAAGAAGAGTCGCAGGGACGATCCAGGGAACTACAGGCCTGTCAGTCTGACGTCAGTGCCAGGGAAAGTCATGGAACAGGTGATCTTGAGTGCTATCATGAAGCACATGCAAAAGAGCCGGGTGATCAGGCCCAGTCAACATGGGTTCACAAAAGGCAGGTCCTGCCAAACTAACCTAATCACCTTCTATGACAAAGTGACTCGGATGCTGGACGAGGGAAAGGCTCTAGATGTATCTTTCTGGACCTCAGTAAAGCCTTTGACACAGTTTCTCACAGCATTCTGCTACAGAAACTGTCAGCCTCTGGCCTGGACAGGCACACACTCTCCTGGGTGGAAAACTGGTAGGATGGCCAGGCCCAGAGGGTGGTGGTAAATGGATTTAAATCCAGCTGGAGGCCAGTAACAAGTGGGGTTCCCCAGGGCTCAGTGCTGGGTCCAGTCCTGTTCAATGTCTTTATCAATGACCTGGATGAAGGCATCGAGTGCGTCCTTAGCAAGTTTGCAGACAACACTAAGCTGGGTGGAAGTATCTATCTGCTGGAGGGTAGGGAGGCTCTGCAAAGAGATCTGAACATGCTGGACTGCTGGGCAGAGTCCAATGGGATGAGGTTTAACAAGGCCAAGTGCCAGGTCCTGCACTTGGGGCACAACAACCCTATGCAGTGCTACAGACTAGGAGAAGTCTGGCTGGAAAGCTGCCTGGAAGAGAAAGACCTGGGGGTGTTGGTTGACAGCTGACTGAACATGAGCCAGCAGTGTGCCAGGTGGCCAAGAAGGCCAATGGCATCTTGGCATGTATCAAAATGGCGTGACCAGCAGGTCCAGGGAGGTTATTCTCCCTCTGTACTTGGCACTGGTGAGACCACTCCTCGAATACTGTGTTCATTTCTGGGCCCCTCACCACAAGAAGGACGCTGAGGCTTTGGAGCGAGTCCACAGAAGAGCAACGAAGCTGGTGAAGGGGCTGGAGAACAGGCCTTATGAGGAGTGGCTGAGAGAGCTGGGGTTCTTTAGCCTGGAGAAGAGGAGGCTGAGGGGGGACCTCATTGCTCTCTATAACTACTCGAGGGGAGGTTGTAGAGAGGAGGGTGCTGGCCTCTTCTCCCAAGTGACAGGGGACAGGACAAGAGGGAATGGCCTCAAGCTCCGCCAGGGGAGATTTAGGCTGGACATTAGGAAAAAATTTTCACAGAAAGGGTCATTGGGCACTGGAACAGGATACTCAAGGAGGTCGTTGATTCACCTTCCCTGGAGGTGTTCAAGGCACGGGTGGACGAGGTGCTGAGGAGCATGGTTTAGTGTTTGATAGGAATGGTTGGACTCGACGATCCAGTGGGTCTCTTCCAACCTGGTTATTCTGTGATTCTGTGATCAGTGCATGCATGCACACACACATACACACAAGAAAGGCTACTTTTACTGTGGGGCAGGGCTGCCTACAGCTCCTGCAAGATACATGAATCCTATCACCCAGCGAGAAGGGCTGGTACAAAAAGTGCACCTTGTGAAGAGCATCTCAACAAAAGTGTAGAAATAGGGGAGGAAGCCCAGTTACTCAAGGGATTTTACCTCATGGAGGGTGAGATGCTTGCCATCCTTTCTTTTGGAGTCAAATCTCCCATATATTGCACTGTACTTCCTGATCTCCTCCTCTTTATGAGGGTCATTGTCACTCATCTCAAAGATGTGACTAATCATCTTTGCCAGTTTCTTATTTGTTTTCAGTAACTCCTTGACTTCGTTTGAGTCACTCTTGGGCAGGGAGGGAACCATACGTTCTACACATTCAGCAACTGACAGAGCAGCAGCAGCATCCAGGGTCTCACTGTTTTCCTTTGGTGAAGCTGGAGAGCCAAGGTCTGCTGGGGAAAGACTATGTTCACTCTCTGTGGTGTGGTGTCCTTGCCAGAGTCTTGGTTCACTGCTGCTCTGCAGTGATAAGTTCCCCATCACATCAGATTTGCTTGTACCCACACTTTGCACACATGTTGTGGCAGCACACTTTGGAATCTTCAGATGAGGCTCTCTGGTGTTGGAATTCCTCTCATAACTGTTGCAGGATATCCCCAGCCATGCAGGAGACCCTTCTGGCAGCTTATATATTGGAATGCTGCTGACTGGTAAAGAGGTGAGAGGCTGGTTAAAAAGACCTGGATTTGTGACCCAGTCCCTCAAAGCCTTCTGCAGCCTTCGGACATGAAGTGGCTTGCTAGCCATGCCTACGAGAGCCATTATCTCCAAGAACTCCTCTTCACCTGCTTCACAGAGCTGCTGGACATCATCACCACCCTGCTGAATAAAGGCATCGAAGTAGAATAAGAGATTTGCTTTTTGTAATATTCGATACAGCTGCAATTCCCCAAGAGTCCTCGGTAGAGCTGACGCCATCACGGATGACAGAACCTGCAAAGAATAAAAAGAGGGAAAAGATGAGCACCAGAACACCAACACCCAGACGCATTCCCCCCACTGCCCATCTTTCCCTAAGACTGTCAACGCACAGGGCAGGATTTCTTTCTTTTATTATAAGAACATGTACAGAAATGAAAAAAGCATGATAGCAGTATTTTTTTTACTAGTTTGTGAAAAAAAAACAAATCCACAAATAGTTGCAATGCATGCACAAAAAAGATGATTCAAACATGAAGCCAGCTTGTTTTCAGCATTCCTACTTCATGTTTATTCCAAAGAATGTCATTCAATATTGCTCACTACTTCTACTTGACTCTCTTTTATATCTTCATATCAAAACAATCAGAAAACACTCTGAAGAACTACTTGATCCCCTGAAGAAGAAAAAAAAGCTCATCAGTTTAGATTTGCCTTAATTCTCAAATAATTTTTCCCATAGCAACGTGGAAGATGGTAAAAGGAAAACAAAGAAGAAAGAACAACTATGCAGAGCCTGAGGATTAGTGAAGCTCGATCAGTAAAAAGGCATTTCAGAACCAAGTATCTCCAGTTTTCCTCATTTCACATAAAAAAGATCTAATGCCTCTGCTGATTTTAATTATGGCAGCAACATCTGCAGACAAAGCAAAAACACTAATGAACTCAACACATATAGCCTGAAAATGTTATTTTGGATTTACCTGCCCATTCCATTTGCTAACAGGCCTGTATGCCATTGATACTTATGACATGAAGCACCCTCCAGCAACACAGCAACTGAGCTCTAAGGGCTTCTGAAAAACAAACTGATGCAGTGTTCTACTCTTACCACTGCAGAAAAAAAATGTGCACAAGTTTCAGCTTCATAAACCCTGTTATCCACAGTTATCCTGCAAATAATACTCTTCAGAGAATTCCAAGATCTCACACACACCTCTGCACTCTACAATGGCCTTCGTAACTACAAGTGGATAATTTCCAGTATTACTGTGTTAAGCTAAACCACCAATCAATAAGGTCTAAAGCATGTAATTTATTGTTGGTTGAGAAAGTAACAGTAGTAAAACACGGCCACCAGTCTGCTAACGTTATTCTGGCTTTACTACCACACTGCACTTTATGTAACACACAGTAGTAACCTGAAAATCAGCACTTGCAGAACAATTTGCACATGCTGAGGGAAAAACTGTTTTAATAACATGCAAACAGCCACCTCCCAAACCTCTGATGCAAGAATATATGGCTGCTCAGGGATATCAGGAGACAGGTAATCAAAAGTAAAGCTAAGGCAGGAGTTATTTTTAGAGCTTGCACTTTGGTTTGGTTTGGGGTTTTTTTTGTTCTGTTTTGGTCTTGGTTTGGGAAGTTTTTGTTTGTTTTTACACTATGTGCTTTTTCTTCAGCAACTCAAAACAAATGTAGATGTAACAAACAAACTCAATTTTTGTTTTTGAAAGATGCAGCTTTTGCTACAAAACCTCGCGGAAAACTGTGAGACAGCAGCAGGATACCTATAAACAATCTCTTCAGGAAGAAAAGCCCCAGAAACAAACAAAGAAAACAGACAAAAAAATCCAACCCAAACCACAATCAAAGCCACTAGCTGTCCATATCTTTATTTGCTGCTATTTGTAAAACAGAGTGGACAGCAATAGCTGTTTAGGTCCAAGGAGCCACCTCACGGAGCTGCTAGGCAGCTCAAGAGCTAATAAACCATGCAGGTGGGAATTTGGTGAAACTGGAAACATTTAGAGATAAGTATCTTGGAAACGAAGTTTAGCTCTTGAAAACAATAGTTAATTTCAGGAAAATAATTAAGTACTGTCTACACTCAACGAAGTGAGAGGCAATAAGAAAAATCACTTAAGGTAATTCCTGCAACAGTACACAATTCAGTATTTTAAAAAGTGTCATTACTTCACAGAATTTCTTAGATTTTCTTCCATTCCATACAAACTTTGACAAGAAACAAAATGAACAGTTTACATTTTAGTGGCATTTCAGTAAACTCCTCCTACCCTCACATTTCAACTGATGTTGACTTTCTGACACCAATACCACAAATTCACTATATAACTGTTAAAAGAATATCCATTTGCTCTGAAAATCATTCATCTTAGCACAAAACCTACATAAATCTACATAAATGGACTCTGTGCAGAGTGCCAAATTAAGCCCTGGGAGGATGGCTGCACACAGCCCAAGAGCTCCAGGCAAAGCGTGAAGCTCATTTTTCCAGCCCACAGGCTGGAAGAGCAGTGACAGTCCACCAGCAGCCTAGGGGCTCCTAATCAACAAATCTCCTCATGACAGATAAAACTGGATTAATACATACTATGGAGACGTCAATACCAAGTCCACAGTTCAGACTGCATTGAGATTTGCATTTAAAGCAAGACTGGAATGCCTTTGTTTTGTACTTTAAAGACCAATTCTGTTTTCCAAATTTAGCACAGCCAACTCCTGAGAGATCTAGGCAAATTTTCCATTTAAATTCACTATCCATTTCTGCAGCAGAGAAGACGTTTTCAAACACTCCTCCCTTTGACCTCTTTTCTCCTTTCATTAAACCAATTGCCTTCTGCACTCACCTCGACAACATCCCAAGTATTTCTAAACTTTTACAAGGGAAAGGCTCCCTCCCCTCACCACACCACCAGCTACACTGCTTTCCCAGGCATTAGCAATCTGCTCTACTGGATTGGCTCAGGTCACAGTCTACGAAGCCAGAAAGAAGGTGAGCTAGTCCACCTGGAAGAGTGAGATGAGGCTTAGGAGGAGGACAGGTAATGAATTAAGTTTGCTGAGAAAGCAGCACAGCACTGCTGGATTCAGGAGAGACCGTTAACCCAAAGGACACATGACATGGCTGTTGCTGCCAGGCGCCGCACACCTATCCAGCTACAGCAAAGCCTTAGCACACCCACTCAGTGCCACATACCTTACAGGTGACCTATAAATAGCATCTAAGTGATGTCAAGTACTACTTTCCACCACTGTTATTCTCATTTCTTAGGGAAATGGGTATTGTGCTTTTGGGACAAAGGGTGAGCATGAGAAGAGGTTATGCAACGAGAAGACGCAGGGTGACCTCACTGTCAGGAGACCTGGGCAGGCACCTCACCTTGGGAGAGCACCCTGGGTTAGACCCTAGCGCTCTCTGTGCATGCCCCCTTTTGCAGAGCTTGCTCAGTTAAATCTTAGGCCTTCTAACCTGGGATCCTAAACAAACCTTGTTCAGGATAACAGCTTGGCAATATCCTCTAGCAAACCCTAGGATGCCAACCAGAAAGATCTGCTGCCTTAGGAGCGAGCAAGTAGATCTTCTAAGGTGTGGCCAGCTGCAAACCATTCTATGGCAAAAGGCGGGAATGCAATGATGGCATGGGAAGATTTGCATGAATAAATGGATGTGGTAATGGCAGTTGAGCTCCTTCTTCTCCCCCTTCTTTGCTCATCATCCATACCAGCAAGAAGTGTAGGAACACAGAGGGAAGAGCAGCTGTCATTTAAATTTTTCACATACATAACAAAGAAGATGGGAAATCCCCCATAACAGAAAAAGCCGTTTAAAATACATGCCAGGGTGCATGTTTTTATAGCCAGAGAAGAACCAGGACATCACAAGTGAGATTTCCACTCAGCCTTTGCAACCCACAACCATGCATTGTCATTTTCCACATTAACCTCATTCACATCCACAGCCTATCACCCCTCCCTGCGCCAAGTCCTCCTCTCCAAATGCCAGATGTCACCTGAACTCTGACCACAAATGTAACTCCTAGGAAAAAAAAAGGAAAACAAAACCAGAAAGACGTCACACAGCACTACTAAATATTTGTAAACAATCAGTGCAGGAATTGCAACTGTTCTGTAACCAGCTCCTTCTATCAAGACATTCGCTGGCACAGTAGCCGAGCTCAGCATCTCTCACCAGGGGAAAACACCCGTTTCTTCCTGTTCAGAGCCGCACGTTTCCCGGAGGTGGCAGGAAGGCAGGCAGCTACAGGAAACAGGTGGTGGATGTGGGTGAATTACTGGGATAAGGAAAACTCGGAACTTGTGGGATGTACACAGGGACTTTGCTAGCAATTAAGTTTTCCTGCTTTTTAAGACTGCACCAGAAGTAAGAGCAACTGAGCAGCCCAAACAGATTTTCAGAGATTTTTATTTCAGGTGAGTTATATTCAAGCTGTCACCAATTAAATCAGGAATACACACACGGAGAAAGTATGAAACATCACTTTCCTGTGTTTTAGGTGAAAGTGATTATTTCATAATCTATCTTGATCGCTTTGGGCGTCTTGAGCAGTCTCTGAAGGCAAGACTGGGTTCGGGTGCTGCCTGCTTTGCATATCCATCGCATCGCCACGCTTCCAGAGGACTTCTAGCAGGGAAAATTACTCGTAGCTGCAAAGCGAGACTCTGCAAATTATACAGTCCCGTCTAGCTCCGAGATGAGACAAACACAGCGAAGTCTTTCGCGTTCAAACGCGGGCGCAACCCATCAAAAACTTGAAACGTGCAAGGACGATCGTATGCAGGGTGAGAAAAGCCTCAGCGCTTCCTGTCCCGCCCGGGAAGGCTCCGTAACCCGGGGGCTAGGGGGGTCGCTCCCGGCGCGGCCGCATAGCCTGGCTCGGGGCGGGGCGAAGGCCCGCGCGGGGCGGAGTGGGGGAGGCCGCGGGTAGACGGGGCACCGCAACGCCCACGGAAGGGGAGAGGCCGGTACCACTGCGCGCACCCCCCCCCACGCCCCCGGGGCCGCTCCCGCAGTTCCCACCCGCTCCCCATGGGCCTTGTTTCTCCGGGAACCCCCCACCCGCCGTCCCGCACGTACTCTGCCACGGGCCGCCGCCGCCCGCCCGGGGCTGCCCTCGCCGCCGTCCCGGCGCCGCACGCTCAGCCCCGCCGAAGTTCCTGCCCGCGTCCCCCCCGCCTGCGCGCCGCCGGCCCAGGCTCCTCCTTTCCCATCGACGGGGCGGGTGGGCGAGCCTGTCCCCGCCGCCTCGCTGTTGCTGCCGCCGGGGAGGGGAGCTGTGGGGAGCCGCGCCTACCCGAGCGCGGGGGCCGAGGGAGGGCGGGGGGAGCGGCCTGCGGGGCCCCCGCCCCGCGCGCGCGTACACACACACACACACACACTCACACACACTCTCACACACTCGCACCGCCCCCGCCCGCGCGGTCACGTGGGGAGACCCCGCGCTCGCGCCCGCCGCGTGACGCAGTCGTTGCGCGGGGGTGGCACCGCTTCCTGCCGCTCCCTCGCCCCGCTGTGGCCGCGGGGGGTCCGACTTGGCGGGGCGCGCGCAGCCCGGTGGGGGACCTGGCACCGCGGCCGGAGCGGGGGCCGCTCGGTTGGAAGAGACCTCATCGAGTGCAGCCGCATTTGTCCGCTGCTTAACCGCCCCCGAGCACCTCCTCTGCCTCTTTTGAACACCTCCAGGGATGGGGACTCAACACTTCCACTGCCCGATAACCCTTTCGGTGAACACATTTTTACCGATGCCCAGTCTGAACCTCCCCTGGCACGACTTGAGGCCATTCTCTGTCGTCCTGTCATAGAATCATAGAACAGTTTGGGTTCGAAGGGACCTTGAAGACCGTCCAGTTCCACCTCCGCTGCCATAGGCGGGGACACCTCCCACCAGAGCAGGCTGCCCGAGGCCCCATCCAGCCTGGCCTTGAACACCTCCAGGGATGGAGCAGCCACAGCTTCCCTGGGCAACCTGTGCCAGTGCCTCACCACTCAGCATGAAGATATTATTCCTTATGTCTAGCCTAAATCTGCCCCTCTCCACTTTATACCCACCACTCCTCATCCTATCACTACAAGGCTTCGTGAACAGTCCCTCCCCAGCTTTCTTGTAGCCCCTTCCGGTACTGGGAGGTCACTATAAGGTCTCCTCGGAGCCTTCTCTTCTCCAGGCTGAACAAGTCCAACTGTGTCAGCCTGTTCTGGAATGGGAGGTGCTCCTGCCCTTGGATCACTTAAGAGACTCGCAGCCATCTCGCTACAATTTCCTTCTGGGGAGCTGTAGAGGGTTAATGAGGTCTCTTGCTCAGCCTCCTCTTCTCCAGGCTGAACAACCCCAGTTCCCTCAGCCGCTTTTCATAAGACACATTCTCCAGCCTCTTCACAGACTTTGCCACTCTTAGCTGAGCACACTCCAGGACCTCAGTGTCTTTCTTGTAGTGAGGGACCCAAAACTGAGCACAGCATTAGAGGTTTGGCCTCACCAATGCGGAGTACAGAGGCAGAATCACTTCCTTGGTCCTGCTGGCCACATGGTTTCGGATACAAGCGAAGATGCTAAGACATACGGATTAATTTCTTGACTGTGAGAGTGGTTAGGCACTGGCACAGGTTGCTCAGGGAAGCTGTGGATGCACCATCCCTGGAGGTGTTCAAGCCCAGGCTGGATGGGGCCTTGGGCAGCCTGATCTGGTGGGCTGTGTCCCTGCCCATCACATGGAGGTTGGAACAAATGATCTTTGAGGTCCCTTCCAACCCGAACTATTCTATGATTCTATGCATCGGCCTTCTTGGCCACATGGGATCCTGCTGCCCTCTGCCATGTCTGCAGGGAAGGAAGCACCTTCCAGCTGCTGCCACCTGGGCTGGATGCCCGGGACCATCAGGAGGAGGACTTGCCAGACACCCAGGTGGTGGGACACAGTCCATCACCTGTCTGGAGTGAACCGTGCTTTCCTTCTCCTCCTGCGTGTGCCCCAAATGCACCAGCACTGGGAACCAGTCCCATAGTTGATCAAGTGTGGGATAGGGAGGCTCTGCAGCTGTAGTCTGGTATTACCACCTAATGGTCCTGAACTGCACACCCCTGCACTCACTGCCCCACATCCGCTATCTGGGAAGTGTCCTGTGCACCTGGTAGAGGAGCATGAGTTGATGGTACCCCAGCAGCCTGTGAGATATATTTGGGTAGCACAGCCCATGGCAGAACTCAGAATACCAAGCCAAAACAACCTCTTCGTGTTTGCCTGCCTTCCATTCTTCTGGGGTGCAGCAGTGATACCAGCTAATGGCGACAGTTCAAGGTGCTTCAGGTGGCAACGTGAGGTTCTCCATCTACAGCTTGATAAAAGGATTGCCATTAGCTGTTCAATTACACAGCAGTAGATTTTTCTTTCTTGTTTGTAAAAAACTGATGTGCAACACATCATGCAACAATTGGAGATTGCATTCCTGCTCCTCACATGTGTCTTGGTGAGGCTAGGGTCAAAACTTGGTCCCTTTTTTAAGATACTGGGATTTCATCAGAATTTCTTATTTTAGGTTTTTAAGTCTGTGCAAAACACAGATGTAGAAAAATCTGCACAAAATAACAAGTGTCAAATCAAGTGAGGACAAATGATACCCTGTATTTATTTAACTGATGGAGAGTTGATAAAAATCTGAGATTTTAATAGCGTAAATCACGTTTGGTGCAAATAATAAAAAAATTATTAAATGGGAGGCGGAGAGAGAGTGGAGAATAAAGGCCTCAATAAAATATACTTGACTTGTAGGCAGTGTCCTAGTCTTCCCCTAGCTGGTAATACCTTTCACAGGGAGTTTCAGGTTCCTTCCAATCAATACCTGGGGTGAAAGTGTCATAACTCATGGCTGTTGATCTGAGCAGGGAGTGGCCAACTGGGCAGCCAGTCACCAACTGACTTTTCAGTAACTGCATCCAGATAAAACTGAGTTCCTTTTTCAGTTTTTCAAATAGAAGGCTTCTGGCTTTGTATTATCTTAATAATGAACCTATGGCAAATCATCATCACTGAAACTAATTAAAATTAGAAAATTAACATATGATCTAGGAATGTTTAAAAATGTTTTCTAAAGATGCAGGACTGCGTACTGTAGGTAGGGAAGTGCAAGTGGTTTTCTTTCATAATGTTTTTATTTCGTAACACCTAAACTCTAAGAACTTCCCTTCCTGCCTGCGATATTTTCCTGTTTCAAATGAGCTGTGACCATCAAGCTAGTCACTTTACATTAGGCCTCCTGCCAGTGCCATGCAGCCTCCTGTGGGCAAGAGTGCTGGAAGGTGGCAAGGCGGGTGCCAGAGGGCTGGCCTAGCTGCACAAGGCCCCTCTGTCCATGCCCTGCCCATGTATGCATGGTATGGACAGGTGTGCAGCTGGCGGGAGCAAGGGCTCTGTCTGCATTGCATACCCTGACTGAGAAACAGGCACGCTGCTTTTGAGGCTGCTGGCAAATCGATGTTATAAATCAGCAATTGCCTGATCCTCAAATCACACAACGAGCAAAACTGCTGCTGATCATGCAGAAGGGATGTTGCGCAAGGGAAAATACCTGTTGCCTGCGGAAATTGGCAGCACCTGCACTGGGAGCTCCTCTGCACAGTTAGCCCAGCTTTTGCCTGGAACTGGAGTGACTGTGGCTGTCTCCTTAACTCTGGGGCGTAATCCAGCGTCCCAACTGAGCAGCTGAGAGGCAGCTTTTCTCCCTGGCATGCTGTGGTTCCCATGAGAAAACTCCATTGCACATTGCCCAGCAAAACCACAAAAATGTTCACAGCGCTGCCTTCTCTCCTCCCACTCAAACTGGTTTTGCATACGCCTCTAGGCACCACAATCATAGTAATTAAAGCTGTAAAATATTATTAGTATCACACTTCCATCAACTTTTCATCCTAAATGCTCTATATACTATGCATTGAGTACATCAGAAATACAGCTACTCCTGTGGAGAACAGGATCAGGAGCTGTGTGCATCAGGACAGGAAACCAAATTTTCACCAGGGATGCTCAAATCTCTTCTCCTGCAGGGAGCTTCCAGGACACTTCTGAAGTCCACTTAGGGGAATCCTATGTTAAGACTTGGGCAGAGATTCTGCACACCTGGAACTGTGCATGCCTGTCTTAGAGAAGCAAACATCACTGCTTCAGGAGTATTTAAATAGGTTTGAAAAGATGCTTACAGCACTTAGTTGAGCATCTGACAGCTGCTGGAGGATGAGATGTAAACTCAGACCTGTCCTGGGCTACTGAATGTGTCAGGGCAGATGTAAGAGAGGACTGGGTAAACTGTAGCCCTCTCCGTGGTGCATGGTTAAGATGAAGAATAGTGGCCTATCTGCTCCAGTCTGGCATCTCATGCTGGGGAAAAGGAATAGGACAAATGTGCTCTGCCGTCTCCCTTCACTAGCAAATCTGAGAATACGGGGCAAAAAGCCAGGGGCAGCCAATGAGACAAATTGAGACTTCCCCAGCAAAAAGCAGGGAAGTGTTTTACAGTGTTTTTTAGCACTGTCCTATCATTAAAATTCAAATACTTTCCTGCCCAGGTCCTGTTTGTGCTTACATCCCACAGAGGACAAACCAGGGCTGAGTCAAGTCCTCTCCCAGATATACTGACATCTGGAGGTAAAAGTTGTCTTCAGAAGACTTCTGCCCTACACAAATGGGAAGGGTGGGACAGAGAGAGTTCTGGTATTTTTTTAGCTCTGTTCATGCTTTTATATTTTGATGTCAAAGTGGTTGTACTGTACTGAGGGTAGGTAAGTGGAAGCAAGAAACTGTAATGCTAAGAAAGTAAATAAGTTAGCTGGATCCAGTGATGGAGGTAGCTGAAACTCAGCTCAGAAGACAATCTCTATTTCAGACCTCCTTCTTTTCCTAAAATATTTGCAAGCTAGGTAATAAATGCACAATATCTTCATGATACAGGCCATACGGAGTGCTGAAAGGCTTGTGATGAACATTCAGTGTAGTGCACAAAGAACATGCTCCAAGAAAACACACAACCTTGCACCCAAATAAACCCACCCAACCTTCTACAATGCTATTTCTACCACCATATGGTAGAAATCATGCTATGGGTGGATGTCATTTACAAGCAGGAGAGAGAATAAGCCTCTGCTCAAAATTCTGGTCACTTCCATGAAGTGTTTTAGATCCTAAAGACCTCCAGAGAATAAGGAATGGGATCATCCATTACTTGCACAGATTTCCAGGCTGATGTGCTCTGCTACTCCTCAAGGACTCCCTGTATCCATTGCTGTTTAAGTAGTCGTGCCCCAGTGGGCTCTGCAAGAGAGAACACAGAAAATTTGCAAGGCTGAGCAGCGTGAGGCATGGGGAGGTAAAGCACAGGGTCAGAAAGGAGGAAGCTATGTATGGGCTGTTGCCTCTATGGAGCCAGGAGCAAGGAGTTTCTCTGCAGTTTCTCAACTGAGGAGAAACTAAACACAGGGGTGTAGGTGCCACCTCTCTTTCTCACTTCAGTCCACCTCCTTCCAGCAGGTCACAGCTGCTAGCTGCATCATAACACATGCAGAAGCATTGCTTAAAATGTATGTTGAAATTTATTTCTCAGGGAGGCTATTAATGCCTGTGAAGGAAGCACTCACATCATTCCCTGTTAATGGAGAAGACAAAACCACATTGCTTGAACACAAGTTCTGTTAGGTGTCATTGAGGAGGTTGTCAGGTTTAGTGGCTGGACTGTGCAGCTGGGGCCAAAGATGGCTGCACTCCACCTTCTAGCGCTCCTCTGCCAATGCTGCATGAGTGCTTTCACCTTTCAGCACCCCAGTTACCCCATCTGGAAATTAGGATAATTATTTATCTGCTTCCTCAATGAGGCAGTTCTAGATCTGCTGCTGAAGAGCACTTGGTCAGAGGCAAGGATTATTATTTAGCATCATAAATATTCAGACCCTTGTGCAGCAGATAGGACTTGCTGAGCAGACAATAGCACTTGTTTGAGACCATGCTCCAGTCTCCAAAACACTATACGTATAAGTCCATCCAACACACAACAATTACAGAGCAGGATGTGGTTTTGAATGCTACAAAACCTGACTGAATTCATGATTGGGACAAGAATTTTGAAGGATTCATGTGCTCTGTTCACTTAAATCAGAAAGTGGCTTCAAGTGAAAAGGACAGTATCCTCCCCCACCCCCCAACAGCTAGGCAGGATGGGATAGAGCACAGCATCCAATAAAAAAGACCTTTAAACTTGACTGGAGGGTAAAAACCAGGAGAACAGGGTCAGGGCTGAGTAGCACAGGAAATTATCAGAGAAAATTATCTCTTCAATGCAGCAAGTGATATCTTTCTATTGATTTTCAAATGAATGGATTCTATGGCCAGGAGCAAATGTTTAAAATCATCACAGTCTCACCTCTTGTATACTGAAGATCAAAGAATTTTATCTAGTCATTTGAATTGGATCAATCCTATGTAAATAAAACTGTGCTAATTATACTTAGATGGAGGATGCAGATTCACCACCAACAAAAGACCTGTGCAAGTATACTGCTCATGGAACAACACTTAGCTAAAACTTCTCATTTAGTCATCATCAAAACAGGTGCAAACCTGGAAATTACTCTGTTTGATATTTCAGCCATGCCTGTTTAAGACCCTCAGGATACACAGGCCTGCTGCTATTCTCCCTTGAGGCAGACAGAAGTGATGCATGCTTCTATAGCCAATGGTGGGGAAAGGCTGCATGACTGGTAGTTGATGGTCAAACTCCTTGTCTGGCCACCGCACACACTACCACACCGTTTCATGAAAGGGCATTGTTCACATTACCCTGGTGTCACCAAAGCACTCGGGAAGAGCTGGGCAAAACTCGGGAAGAGCTGATGGCTGGGAAATGTGACGAAACAAGCAGCCTTGTAAGAACTGAACATCTTCACAGGTTCGGTCTGTCTCTGATAAAAACCTCCATCTGAAAGAGAGGAGGAAGAACTTCTGAGATGTCAGAATACATCATTTCAACAGTTTCAAAATAGCAGAGCTGAACTTCTTGCTTTGAAACGGCCCGTTTCTGATAAAAAGCACCCCAAAACTCAAAACCAACAGAAATTTTAAAAATTGGGAAAGAATTACCTTTGTGAGCTCAGGGCACTATGCATTAAATGGAATCATCATCTTGGCTCAGACTCACTGCTTTGGTCACATAAAAATAATCTCATTTCATATCACACCTATAGTTGTGGGCACAGAAATAGTATTGTGGTTTGGGAGACAGTTTTACTTCTGTGCCTCTCAGCCATAAAACAAAATAGGCCATTCTCTGCCCAGTCCTACTGAAGATACAGGGGAGAAAGTAGTGATAAAATACACATTAACAAAAAGCAGAAAGGGATATAAAACCATAGGGATATCTAGCTGTAGGTTTTATAGGGTGAGGCCTGTGTGAAACTTCTCTGGAGGGATGGAAAGCATCAAAGGACCTGTGAGTGTCCCTGTGTTGTTACTACCATTAGTGGCTGCCAATTGCCACCACTCCCATGGTAGTCTGGCCCTCATCTCAACTAAGGTAATCCAGTGTCTACAACACCAGCAAATCAGGTGCAAATCAGGAGGCTGCAAACCCCATAGTCTCAGGAATGCAATGAGGAGAATCATAAAATCTTCCCTCCCAAGCCAATAGGTATTGCTGAGGCATTGCTCAGGACTCTCCTTCAGGGAAAAACTAGTTCATAATTTTGGTCTGTAAAAATAGCAGGAGCAGTCAGCAGGAAGGGATGGAGGGAGCTGGCAGCATTGGCGTGAGTGACAGTGCGCGCAGCACTACACCTCTGGAGTGGGAGTTTGGCTTCATAGCCAGCCACTCAGATCTCATCAGTAGCCTGAGGGGGTTTTCAGTTTGTAACTTTAATCTTTTAATCTGGCTCTCAACTCGTGTATGTGGGCGAGGAGCACACGGTGGTGGGTTAATCCTCCAATGCATCTGCTTTGCTTGCTGTTCGCTGTGCAGTAGACCCACATTTAGGACACAAGATGGAAACCAAGACCATAGACAGCAATGGGCCAAAGGGACCAGGGAAAGGGCTTTCAGCAAACAAGGTGACATAGCACTCCAAATTTCCTGAAGAAAAGGCAAGTCAGGCCAGCAGCAGATGCCTTCATTATGTGAAGGTGGAGACATGAGCACCAGACAATAATACAAAAAAAAATGTAACCTGGCAACAAAAATATGTAACTGCAAATAGGGGTGTGCGCTCACAGTTCAGACCAGAATGGTCCTGCCTATGCAGGTGGCTGGCAGTGCCCTCCAAAAACAGCCTCCCAGGAGCAACATCCCAAACAGCTCACAGGAGACCCCAGCGAGTGTTCGCTCTGCAACTTGGCACAAGCCTCTTGCCACAAGTGTTTAAAGCCAGAGGGCAAAATCTTGACCTCACAGAGATCAAGGAGTTATTCATTCACCACTTATTCTGCTGTGATTACACAGACATCTGAATCCACACTGAAGTCCTTTAAAAAAGTAAGCCGGCTTTCAAATGCACCATGCACTTGCGTCTCCTGAGCTCCTGGTGCCATTGTATGGACCCAAGTACCTAAATGTTAAGTGCATGAATTCAAATAATCAGTGCCTCAGTTTATCTATATCTCAGTGATGGTTGAGGTTTATTCACATCACATCATTTTGGGAAGCCAAGCAAAGAGGCCTGGTGCCTACAGGTGAAAGCCTGCAGGAGAGGGAGGCAATGACTATCTTCCAGGCTCTTTTCCAAGTAAGGAGAAGGCTTCCAGCGCCTTCCAGCTCCAGTCTTGGCAATGATCTGTGTGTAGGCAGTGGTCATAATCAGGAAGTGCCTCCTTCAATTTACAGCTGGTGGTACCACCTGTGCCTCTCCAATTCCAGCCAAAACAACCACCTCCTCAAACCCACTTGTAAGGAAGGGCAGAGGATCCAGCAATGACAACTCAGAGGGAAAAGCAAGACTTGGGTTTAAGTGCTGACATTTTCCCTAGATTTACACCACTGTTTATCAGAAGAGCATGTTCTTTCTTCTTGTAAGCAGCAAGCGTCTGCTGAGGGAAGAAGACCGTGCCACATCACAACAGTGAGCAAACAGTTAGTGATAGGCAGGCACAGGATGAGAAAAGATTAAGATGTTCAAATTTGGTGGGCCAACAGGAGACCAACATACTTGTCTGTGTGGCAGCTGTAATAGAAGTTGGAATCATTACTCATCACTTCAAGTATGTCAAAGATTTTCTTCTTGGAAAGAAAGCAGCGTGTTAGTAACTTCTGGTGTGGCAGGGAACATTTCTGTATAGTTGAGATATAGCTGCATATATGGGTGTATGTATAGACACATACCTCCCTGGTATTATCCTTTTGTCTCCTGTGAGCTGTTTCTTGATTGCCAAGTCCTCCCTTGCCTTTCACCCTGATGCAGTTGAAACCACCTCACTACTTATGGAACCTCTCAAGAAACAGTTCTGGATTAGTAGTCATTGCTTTAATCTGCTCCAGACCTTGAATGGAGCTCTTTTACTTTGAAAACTAGAAACCTGAGGTGATTTTAAATTACCAAAATTGTTAAGAATTACCCCTCTGGTTAGCCAAAACTAATACCAGAAAGAGAAATCTTGCTGTTCCCATTGATGTAACCAACAGCAGGGCTTCCCTAACTTCCATGGATAAGACAGTCTGGACAAAAAAACAGAGGCCACCACCTTAGGAGCTGGTGTTCATTCTGAGTGGCTTATTTTTTCTAGACATATGTCCCTTGTGCAGCATATACTGTGGTCCCACTCACAAAAACTAGGCTGGCTTCTTTGGAGAATACAAGACCAAGAGGCACTGATTTTCAAATTTACTAAATGTCTCCATTTCCAGTTAATCTGTAATTGTGGGTGCCAAAACCTCAAGAGAGTCACTTACCTGCATTGTAAATATCATTTCAACCTTTCTAATGCTACTGGAAATTTAATAACCTTTTAAGACAATCTAAGGGCACTCTAAAAGCTATGTGCAGTAAAAACAACAAGATCAGAATGAAAGCCAACAGTTTCTGATATCAGATAAAGCACTCTCTTTCATCAGTGTTTTCTCCTTTGCATTAGCGATTTCACTCACTTCCCATAGCCTCAATGACCCATTTGCTGCAGATTTCCTGAAGAGGCCCAAGTACCTCACTGTTGTCTGGTCCTGTAATTATTTGCATCTGAACTTAAAGTGGGCAGGTTCTCATCTTCCATTTAGATTTTTTTTTAATGGATGATGAAAGCAGAACCAATTCAGCCATACGGCTCTGTAAAGCTTTTGATCTGCAGCTTCCCCAGTCCAGCACCATGGTGACAAGCCAGTACAGGGAAGATCTACCATACAACCAAGACACATGCACTTTGCGTTTCAGAGAGAGTGCTCTTCATGTGGCAAAACATGTCTAAAGGCATAACGCAGGCATCTTGCAGTCCTGCCACAATGACTACAAGTCACAAAGAGAGAATTAATGTTTTCTGCTAGACTCTATAGTTATTCATCAAATGGATCCCCACCATCTGTATATGCTGAATCAACACAGCATACTCCCATCTCCCAAAATTAGGGTTGTCTTGTCAATTGACCCAGCACAATGGGGTTTGGACCCATGTTGGGGATATCCTGGTGCTATGGACACACAAATAAACCACAACTTTTCTTCCTCTAATTCACAAAGACAACAAGTCACTTCACATCCTTCTGTCAAGGCAAACCCCACTGAGAAATCTGGAAGCATGCACCACAGCATCACTGTTGCCAAAAGCTGTGACCAGTGTCATAGCTGCCTCCACGGGATCTCGAGTAAGGAGTTTCACTATTTTCTTCTTCTACTTGCTACCTTTAGGTAGAGCAGCAAAATTGGCCTTCTCCTGCTGTATGACCCAAGTGGTGGTGCCTCAGAAAGCACTAGTGACAGCTGGACGAAGTGGAACAAAGACTAGTGAATTGTGATCTGTCAGAAAGCAACGGGTGGCCATCACAGACATATGAGACCTGGGATTTAGCAACAACCAAACAAAAGCAAAGCTTACAGCTTGCTTTCCTCTGTGCAAGTTCTACATCAGTGAGAAAGGTCTCGTACAGGTATTGCACACAACTGAAATACATGCAGAACATACTCAATGGAGCTTGCTGAGAAACAAAGCAGAAAAGACAGTCACCTGTGAGTATTACACAGATAGCTGCAAGGTTCACTCCAAGAATTGCTGTACAGGCATCTTTGTTTTCAAATTTAGTTGCCAGCTTTTCAAAGACAGAACAATATATGATCTTCTTAAGATGCTGATACATCTTAAGGTGATAATTACTAGCAGGGCTGAGAGCTTCATCTGTCCCCTAACATTTCCTGTAATGAAACCCTGTTTCGAGATGCTCTGATCTTGCTATACTTTAATCAGTTGGATTAAAATTTTCAATGCCAATTATTTAACTGGGGTTGATTTTTCAATATCAATACATCTTTGTACCTGTTTTCAGAAGTCTTACATCAGCATTCTCACTGTATAAGACATTATGACTAGACCCAGTACCTGTAGGAGCAGGGTAAATAGGTTAGGTGTTATTCCACAAGGAACAAGAGAGCTAGAAATGTTACATGATCAAATGTTTTGACAACAGATGTAATTTTTTTATGGGAAATGAGCAATTTTGCTGATTCCATATGCCTTTTCTACTTTGAGACTTATTTTTAGCTTTTACATGACCTATCTCATTAACTTAACATACACAAAAGCTATTGTACAATAAATTAATATCAGTTCATTACAATGTGTGGAATTTTAGAACCATCTGAAAGCAGGACATGTTTAATTTTACATGGAAGGGTTGCTACTGACCTTTCACATGTGCTGCTAAAGGGAAAATCAGATGGCAGATGGGTAATAAGGAAGAAGTGGAATGCCTAAAGGCTCCTGCTAACCATCTCCCTTTACATTGCACAGAGAAGTGGATTAGGCTTTAGCTCAAAGGCTACAAGATGCTAGAAGAGGACCCCGTCAGTTTGGTGAGCACTGTTTTCTCCCAATCATGTTAACTGAGGTCCAGGGTTTGGGGTTCTCTGCTGTCCGTTGTGTCACTGGCAGGAATAATCTAGCTCTGGGGAATGTCACTGAAAACCCTGTGCCCAATTCTAACTTCATGTCTGAATGGCGATTTGGCTTTCCTTTCTTTTTTCCATTCTTTTTTCTCCAGCAGGGCCTAGTTAAAGAAAGGATGAAGTGATTGCAGGAGAGAAAAAAATGTGTGAAAATGGGAATCTGAAGAAAGTAGGAAGGAGAAGTCACTAGAAATTTGTGGTGGAGACTGGTTCAAACTTGTTGAGAAGCAGAATTGTTCCTTTCTGTGCCACAAGTAAAGTCACTGAACTATGCTACTTTCCTTCAGCTAAAAATCAGTTTAATCATATGGATTTCAACCACATAAGCAATGAAAAATAATTATTTCCCCTCATTTTTTTTTCACAAAAACACTGCAAAAATGGCACATTTTTTCTGTTATTTGAATTTACTTTTATTTGTGCCAAAAGTAGTTTCTGACCTGCAATATAAGCTCCAAAACTGGTGACTGAAAGTAAGACTTTCCCTCTGATTAAATTCTTCTGTGGTTGATGGTCACAGATGCCCCTCTACCTCTTGTATTCCTTCAACTCCTTCACAGTGTTTAGAAATTCCTGGGCAACAAGATACACAATGTCTGGGAAGTCTGACCAAAGCACTTCAGGGCAAAGAAACTAAAAGAAGAGTTTGAACTATTATAGTGGTATAAGAAATAAATACAGGGAAAAAAAGTTGAAAGGCCAGCTGAGCACTTGCCCACAGATCCCACCAGTACTTCCAGGCAGGATTTATTCTAGTGGTAAAAAACTCTACAGGATAGTTATCCTAACACCACAGAAGCAGCAGCACTGGTAGAGCCAAATCACACAGACAGTGTCACCTCCTCTTCCCCTGTCCAGATTGCTCCAGGCACAGAGCAGGTTCTGTGGGATCACAAATGCACAATTTTGTTAGCAGAAGACTTGGAAGCAGATGAAAGTGTGGGTCTACCATCCCTCAGCATAGCTGCCAGAGAAGCTGGGCTGGTACAGGGTGTGGAAATTAACTGTGCTAGATATTAAAATCTACATTTGCCTGGAGTGGTATGGAAAACAAGAGAAGGAATAGTGACTCTCCAAAGAATACAGCTGCACACCACTCCTTTTTGAGGGTGAGCTGAATACTTCACTCTTACCTGTTGAATTCATGCCCAGAGAATTATCAGCCAGAAGGAAAACTAGAGGGGGATTACTTATTTATTACCAACCCATCACACAGCATTCTTTGTTATTTAATAGCTTTTTTATCATTCACAAGTTCAGCCACAGGGAAAAATGTGATAGGATTTTGCATGACTCATGAGTCTTGTGAAATGCTTAAAAATGGCTCATCTTTCAGGTTTCTTTAACCAGACTGAAGCAGAGTCAAAACCTAAATGCTGTAAAATGGCCTAGACAGTGAGCTTCTGTAATGTATAATTCTTGCTTTTTAATGGTGATTTTCTTCTGAATGCACAAACTATTCTGGAGAATTTGGAAAATATCTCCCTGATGAAGTGCAACAAGATGTGTTTCCACATTCTTGGTTACCTTCTTATTTACCTGCACAGAACTTCAGGCTTCTTCTTTTAAAATAAATAAATAAATAAACAAACCAAGGCTAAATTTTCAATCAGCAAAGTAGATATGATTACGTGAAGCTTGCATACACAGTTACTCTGATTAGCTAGCATGAATCTGCGTACGACCACCAGAACCCTGATTGCCAGAGATCCCTCATCTTTATTTTCAGTAAGCAATTGCCATATCGAATTTCCCTTCTACTTAGCTTCAATCTACTTGTGTCCTTTCTCCAGCTCCCTCACCTCATTAGCACTTGCAACAGAAAAGAAGGTAATTGCCAGGGCCTCCTTGATGAGAGGCCGGCTAAGCACAGCTGCAAGCTCCTCTGCTTTCTCTATGCATTTTTGCATCACAGATATTCTTATTTGTTGCAACAGTGATGCTCTGTGCATCACAGGCACCAAGCCAGTCTTCTGTTCCCTTCCTAAGATGCCAGAGCCCACTACACCCTCTCAAGTTGTGCATCCTCTTCTTTGAACTTTCCATCCATCTCTCTGGTCATGGGAACATGACTTTGAGCTTTCTAGTTTTCAAATGCTGGCACTGTTCACTGCATTGACAGCCTCAGCCAAGGGCTCAGCAGCTCTCCCTTGGTCAGGAAGACGTTGAAAGGAGGGGACAAACTAAAGAGATGGCAGGAAAGAGCAGAGGCATGGCCCCAGAGATTGCCCTTAACTGAGACTTTGCAAAAGAAAACCTGCAACTGACACACAGAGTAATATGCTACAGGTTCCAAATGGTGGCATCTGAAAATCTTGACCTTTCCCACGGTATGGAGAATTTTTGTGCTGTTGTTCTGAGTAACTCCTTTACAGGCTTACTAGTACCAACAATTAGTTATCATAATAAAGGGTTACAGAACAAATTTTGGTTTCTGACTATCATTCAGCAGGGAATGAAACATATCACAACGGTCTCTTTTAGAAGTGCTGGGAAAACTTGTCATAGTTAAAGAATGAAAGTATTAGGCAGATGTGACATTTAATATCTGAACTGCCATCAGACAGGAAATCGCACTGTTAAATTGTATTGTTACCCCACTTAATATAACCCTTTACAAGTCCGACAGCATCAGAGGCCAGCTTCATCCCTAATGCAGCCCTGTTTCCCGGAGCCCCTGACACCCAACAGCAGTTCCTGTACCACAATCCTTTCGGCAGCAGCCCCACAGCAGGGAACGTGAGCAAGATTCATTGCAGGGTTCCCATATGACTGCAAGTTTCTAGGCCAAACTTTCCAAACCAAATGAATGTCACCTCTTGTTTCCCCCTAGACTTTTGTCTCTGAAATGTCTCACCGTGTTTGCTTCAACCTTGCAGTGCTGAAAAGGCTGCAGCGCAAAAGTAGCAAAATGCAGATGGATGGACATAGTTCTGGTGCTGGATGGAACAGGAAGGAAGTTAATGACAAAAAAGTTTTGTACTTCGGTAGGCAGACAAGCATTTCTCTATAATAAGACAACATGATTTGACAGTTTCTTGCGTTTTAAGCTCCGCATGCCTCTCTTAATAAAAGACTAAGCTCCCTTTCTCCTTCCAACATGGTGTATCCTGCCTCAGAGAAAATACTTTTAAAAAACAACAAGCACATACAGTATTATCTGACAGTAATCCAGTGCTACAGGGAACATCTTGAACATAATTGCACCACATGGAATTTGACTTGCTATGAGAAAAACACACAAAAAAGCTTTCACAACAAATCTGTAAACACATTTATGCTCCCAATAGCCATGAAAAATACAATTAAACAGCCAGGATTTGTGCTACAAACTGTCACTAAGGGAGTTAATGCAGTGTCTGTAGCAGGGAATATACCAGCCTTAAGTAAGAAATCACAGTTCCTAGCTGTCTGAGGTTCACAAGTTTGTAGTCAAGCCTCGCTTGAGAGGACTGTCAGCAAACCAAGTCCAGCTCACTCATATCCCTTCCATGGTGGTGCTGCATTACATCACTCTCACTCTACCTAGTCCTGGTATCATCTTTCTTCCCCTCCAGCTAGCTCCTTTGAGATGCTCTAATGCCTCTTCCAGCAGCCCTGGTAATAGGACCGTGGACATTAGAGGGAGGTTTGCCTGACTTTGTTACAAGCATCATTTCGTTGCAGGTATGATGCTGACACCTGCAATAACAGAAAGTATCAGAAGAAAGTACTCTGCTGTAAAGTGTCCCTGGAGTCTTCTCTTCTCCAGGTTGAACAAGCCCCTGTCTCAGCCTGTCCTCATAGCAGAGGTGATCCAGACCACTGATCATCTTCGTGGCCTCCTCTGGACCCATTCCAACAGTTCCATATCCTTCTTATGCTGAGGATTCCAGAACTGAAGATCTTTCTTTCCTGCAGATGCCAGTAAAGAACAAAAGAGGAATGTTGCCTTTGCATTGCAGAGACCATGATGTATTGCAGAATCAGGGAGCAAGAAACTGTCTAAAGAACATCTGCTTCTGATAAGCATTGTGCACAGTGACGTTTGCATTGCCTATGTGCTAGTGATCCTGAAAATGAATACTATGTAAAACTAAACCAGCACAGTATCTACAATACCACTGCTCTGCATTAAAATCACCAAAACAATCTACATCGCATCAGTGTTTGTCATGAGGGAGGAAATTCTATTTGTGCACACTCAGAATAGAAGTGGCAGTGGCTGGTACAGGTGCACAATGAAAGCTAGTCTCAGGTGCAAAAAACAGTAGAAAACCCGAGTGGTGGAGTGCGCCTCAGCACTCAGCTCCATTTCTGAACATCCTAACCACATATTATCCACTCAGGTAAGACTTTGAAGCTTAAGTATCCTTCAAGTAAAGGGAGTGCAGTGAGCCCACAAGGGTTCTACTCCCCAGCTGAAGAGGCTGAGCAATGCTCCAGCCATTGCCACTTTCCCCCAAGTGCTAGTTTCTACATGTATGATAAGTAACTCCTTTACCACATTCTGATCTCTGCTATTTTCCTTCAAGTGGACTTAGCAATTGTCTCTCTCAAGGCTGTAGTTCTATGACTCGCAGCAAAAGAAACCAATATAACACCTGGTTTGAATGCAGAGCTAGGAAGTAAAAACAACAGGGGGAAACATTTACAGATAAATACAAGCCTACATAACACTGGCTGATGAGTTTGAGCATTGCAAGTTTTAGTCAGTTAGAGATGCTTTAAAAGCATCTGTTTCTCAAAGGCAGCTGTATCACATCTTCCCCCAAAATTAACATTCTTCTAAAGGCACCCCACAGCCACCCAAGATCAGTCGAAAGAACATAGGCATTCGGGACTGGAGGATGCTGTTGCTGGCGGCAGGCAGGGTGGATGGGCAGGGCAGGAGCAGAGCCATACCAGCAGCAGCAGCAGTCGTGGGGTAAGATGTTTCTTAGCCTCTCCTAAGCTGATACCAGCAAGCACTACTTTTGTCCCTGCCTCTTTGAACACAACCATGGATGTTTTTATTCCTGTTCTTTCTGCATCCACATGGAACCTGGAAAAGCCAGGATCTTCCTGGCTGGCAGGGAGGTGGTTGAGTCACCTTCCCTGGAGGTGTGTAAGGCATGGGTGGACGAGGTGCTAAGGGGCATGGTTTAGTGTTTGATAGGAATGGTTGGACTCGATGA
Source organism: Clamator glandarius (assembly GCA_033459285.1). Taxonomy (NCBI): domain Eukaryota; kingdom Metazoa; phylum Chordata; class Aves; order Cuculiformes; family Cuculidae; genus Clamator; species Clamator glandarius. The sequence continues at coordinate 2,520,598 of JAUNZM010000032.1, forward strand.
TCTGGTGGGTCTCTTCCAACCTGGTTATTCTACGATTCCCTCCCTACATAAGGACTATAGAGGCATATATACAAGCAAATTAAGAAAGTGATGTGTCGGCTGTGTGATTTTAGCCTGCTGAGTTTCTTTGGGTATGTAAGCTGCTGAAGCCAGACCTGTCTGGCTCTGACATTGTTTGAACGCTTGCAGAGCTGCTGGACATCTTCAATGAGAGTGAGGAGGCTCAAGTGCTTTATGAGTATTTCCAGGTGTGTCTAAGGTGTTTCTGACCTCAGACTGCAGTCTGGCTTAAGGAGTTGGCAGGATCCCCTGGTGTGCTTGGTACTTGTAACATCTTTGAAGCAGGGAACTGTTTGACAGCTTACCAGTTCTGTGGTGCATCTCCATGCCAGGGAAGCTTACTTAGAGCTAGGAACTGCCAAAAGTCCAAGTCAACTGGCAAATAACACCTGCCTATGGATGCTTTCCTTCAGAAATACAGCTCTGGGAATTCAGACCTGAGGCTTAATGACACCGAAGAAAAGCTGATGTTGCCAGACTATGCTGCTTTTGAGATTAAAAGCTTAAGAAGTTTTTTTTGAGGAATGAAAAAAATGTACAAGTCAGAAACTCACTCTCCAGTTAACCCTTTGACATCAAAATGGACAGACAGACTTATAAAATATCCCTTTGCTTTAACACCTATGTTATACAGCTGGAAAGGCCAGAAGACCACTGTGCAGTTAAAAAGCTGGCATTTCACAGAAAGTTGCAGCTTTCAACCAAAAATCACTCTTGTGCTTCTATCTCTTCTGCGTTTTATGCAGTAAACATACACAAAATCCAACAGGCCTAATCCTGAGGTGGGACTGCCCAGGCACCAGTGCCTCAGAGTAGTCTGGTACCAATGTCACAACCTTTACAGATTTATAACCAGACTGAATGTGGCACTGCATGCTGAAGAAATGGGAGTGTGATACAAGGCTGGTCACAAGTAGACAGTAGGAACCACAGGGACCAGCCCAGAATCTACCCTAACTTTCAGAAGATTGCTGTCAAAAATGACACAGTACTGAGAAACAGTCTATCTCCCTGCACAGATATGTATCCTTCCCCAGTTTCAAAGAGCCAAGGAGTGGCTCACTAGTGGCACCAGCCCTGTTAACAGTGTGGACAGGGCTCGCGCTCGTGCTCTTTCACACTCCAGATATGTGTCCTGCAGTCAAGAGCAGCAGGATTTTCCCCGCAGGCTTGGCAGCAGAGGAACCCTACTGACTCCAGCAGAAGTGGAGCAGCAGGACACAAACAGAGAACTGCAATGCTGTAAAGCCCTAGGACAAGTCCCATCACCAGGGCATTTGGCAAGTACTTTTGCTGCATTTGGCACTGGATTAGAAAACTAAACCCTGCTAGTACTTTGAAGAGAACATCTCACCTCCCAACCACAGTTCTCTAAGCTATTCTTTCTTGTCATGTCAGAATAGATGCCAGAGCTGGAGACACTCACTTTGTGTAGAGGGCAGAGTGGGGAAAAGTATTACTTTCTGCTTTTTTTGTTCTTCAATTCTCTTGAATCTTCTCTGGCCACTGCCAGAGATAGGAGCCTGAGCTCGTTCAGCCTTTCATCTGAGTCAGTATAACAAGTCTTTACCTTCACTTTCTGGCTGGCATGAAATGGGGAAAAAAAGTATTTGTAGTCTGCTGCAGTCACCATCACAAAAATGCTGTTGCTGTTAGTGAGAGCCAATATGAATGCCAGGAAAGACCAAAATGACTGCAGCAGCGAATATTTGTGAAGACCTATTTGGGGTACATTCTGCATTCCTAAAGCGCCTGCAGGAGTGGCTGTGACTAGGAAAAAACGACTGTACATCCTGGCTCTCCCTACCTAGGCATTCACACATGCACCAAATATCTCCTGCTTATCAGCATTATACAAAAGAGAGCCATTTAAGCAAATTACCTTGGTTTATGGAAAGATGCTGGAAAGCTGCCTATGCGTAAGGTACAATGTAAATCCATTAATCAAGCAAAGTCATCCGCATATCTTTACCTAATCATACACTAGCACTTATTTCTTAGTCCCCCCCATGTTTATATTTAGATAGGAAAAATGCAGCAGTCAAAAAATTCTGAGTTGATAAGAGAGAAAAGAAGTCATTAAGCAGCCTGCATGGCAATACTTATAAACTCTACAACGAAGGGAGACTGTTGAAAGCAGGAAAACCAGGAATTTAATTAAAAAATGCCAGAAGCAGTGGGAAGGGAGAGCACGCATACTTTGCCAGTAATGGGAATTGCACACCAGTGGATTTCATGTGGGTGTGGGGTGAAGGGGTACACTAGCGCATGGGTAAGCAATGGCAGGTTGTGAAACTCAACAACCCAGACCTGACAGGCTGTGGAAGAGCAAATAGTTTCTCAGGAGTTTGGAAGTGCTTGGTTACAGGTGTGCTAACAACAGCTGGCCTGAGATGGGCCAGTCAGAGAATGCACGTGGAAGAAAACAAGAAGCAGCAAGCCACCTGGAAAGAGGTCAAAGGGCAGCAGAGAGCCACAGGCTACCTCTGCGTTGGACTTGAGAGCTGTAAAAGGCACTGGCCTTTCCAGGCCTTCATGCCATTAGGGTGGCTTTGGCTGCCCTGTCTTTCTTGTTGTGAACATGATTGAAGCCAGCGACAACCATTTTGAACACAAGAAGGGCTGGCCCTGCAGTGGTACCAGGGCTTTCCTTGGGCAATATGTATCCTGTCCTCCTCATCTTTGTTAAGGCAGCCTACTGCCTCTTCTTAAAATTTCAGAGGGGGCATTTTTTCCAAGTGAAGCCTCTGCAAGAAGATTTCCACAAAACATCTGGCTATGAATGAATTACTCAAGCTCAGAGCATCCACATGAAGGACTAGGACTTGAGCCAGTTTAACTCTAGCCCTGGCTGCTGGACAGGCCCACTTTGGAAGAGACATCTACCAAACATACACTTGGCTGATCAAAAGTCCCCACTTTTCCCCAGCTGCAGTGGTGCACCAGCAACTGCAATGATGTTCATGCAAAAGTCTGATTACAAAGTAATTGGAAGATACAAACCAGCATCTCTTGATCTAAAAGAGCTCAACAGGCTCCTCTGACAACACAGAGATTAATCACGAAGGTAGTTGAGCACATCAGGGCTAAAATTTTATTTCAGGAACCATTGGAAATTCTTTTCACATTTGTTTAACACTGCTAGCAATTAATTTTTCCAATAGTGCTTTGTCAAATCCCAGAACAATTACTGGAGGCTATCGTATAAATGTAGTAACACTTAGCAGCAGTTAATGCGAAGGCAAATCTGAAGGTGCAAGGCAGACAGACGCATACTTAGTCATTAACAAGACATTGTTCCCATGGCGTCTACAAAATCATACCATCTCCTGTGGCTTCTCTTAGCGGACACAGGTGTTGACTTCATGCATTAGTTCCCTTTCCTTCCCAGGAGCTCAACATTTGTTTTTAAATCAAATACAGTGATTTGGAACAATGTTTTAAAGTTCACAACAGTGGGTACGTGCTCTGTTTCTCCACAGCACAAGTGGAGCAAGACAACTCATCCTGCAGAGTGATGGCCTGCCTGTCCATAAGTGGTGAGGGCTGTTCAATTGCCAGTGAAGTCCTGGATATGTGTCCGAGACTGTCAGTTGAGATGCCAACATTAGCAGTAGGGCTTGGCTTTTGTGATCTGGTTATTTGCTAACAAAACACCAGCTAGCATCGCCAATCTATTCACCACAGAACATCTGTAATCAAAAGAAAGCAGGAGATTTTGTTAGCTACTATGTGGAGCCACATATAAACTAGTGGCCTAAGAGCCAAAAGTGCCAATTTCTGAGCCAGCACGTACAACCACATGCTATTTTCCAGCATCTCCATCCACCAGCCCAATTTATCCTTCATGTGCCTTTTTCAGAGATTGTCCTTCCCTCCCTCAACATGGGCATAAACGAGGGCTCTCTCACAGCACTGCCACTGTCTGCCTGTCCTCCGTCTAGCAAAAGCCTCTCATAGGAGAACACATTTTGTTCTTGGATCTTATTAGTAAGTAAATAACCAACAGTAAATCTGCTTTTTTTTTTTTCCTGCAGTACTAGATGTCACTAAAGAGTACCAGCTGATTCAAATTCTTTGCTCTGCCATGGAGTATCCTCACAATTTTGTGACCTTTTGCCATAGATAAATCCATGTAAGGTTCCTGTACAGCACTGCAAGGCAATCTCACAGCTCCTCTTAGGCTGCATCAATGCTCCTTTAGATAAGTAATGAGATCCTTATGTTTAAAGGTGGGAGTTAAGAGGCTTTTAAAAAATGAAGTCTATAAACTGACTCCGGTAAATATGTTAACATAATAAATAAGGGCTCACGGTAAAAAAAAAATACTGCCTCTCTATTGTAGATTCAAAGTGAAGGAAGAATCCAGTCAGATTTGTATCATTGCGTCCTTGCTATATACATAGCTGCATAGGCATGCCAAAACCAAACCAGTTAAATATTTAAGGCCCACTGCCATTTAATTTACTATTGTGCTTGCTTGCTTACTGTTGTGCAAACCAGGAATATCATCAACAAGCTCAATGAATTTACACCAACCTACTTGGCTAAAGTCAGAGGGAGGGAGTGTGTTTCCAGCAACTGCAGGCATGTCCTCCTGTGAACACTTCACCATCGGCTGACTGAACTTTCCTTCCTCCTGACCTACAGGTCCATTTGCTGTCAAAAGGAAAGCAAGCCTACAGTTAAATGCCAAGAAAGCTGTGTAAATTGGAAGCCACACAAGAAAAAAAAAGCTGTTACTCAGAGGGGTTTGTGTGAGAACATAGATCTTGCCCATGTCAGGCATGCCTGACCCCCACCAGCAATACAATGGGAAAACATGGGTCATGGCACATTGATTTTCAAAAGCATGGATAACCACAGTAATGTCTTGCACTTCGATTAAAAAGGCAAAAGCTTAAGAAAAAAAACCCAGCATAATGAAAAAATGGTGTCCTTTTGCCTAATCTATACGGTAGGATGCAGGTAAACTTTAAAAAAATCATTTCCCTTGTTCCCTTTGAGGCCTAGCCTGAAAAAGGATCACAAAATATACCTAGTACCTAGGGCAGTTTAGGAGAAATAAGTTTTCCTACTAGAGCAGTATCTGTACATGTCAAATAAAATAGTGATTACCATAAAACTACTGCAAAAATAAGTTGCTATACTCTTCTTTTGCAGATAATTTTTCTTCCCCCAAATAACTGTATTTTGTAACTCTGTATTTTGCCTGTGAAATACTTCAGATTAATGCACTCCTGAAAAAAAAAAAACAGCTGGAGATGAACAAAATAGTCTCAAATGGCTTTTCTGTCTAATTTTAACTCTAAGAGACCATTTTACATCAAATAAAAAGACAACATAATGTATCTGATAATAAATCACATTGTTTGTTAGGGCACTTACAGAACAGGATTATTTGTATTACTGGGATAAACATTCTACAGAATACACCAAAACACGTGAATCTATTAAAGGGAAATACAGCAGCTCTTCATCCTGAATAAACCAAGGCAAAAAAAAAAAAAAAAAGAAGTCTTTAAGCACATATAGGTTTTATATTATTGCGTGTTATTCTGATTACATGGAAAAACTTAAGATAAAGGTTGCTAGTTTTGCTATTTTTTTTCTTGCTTTTCCAGGAATCCAAAGATGAAGTACCTGGCTTACAAATCTCCTCCAGCAGCTGGTCCCACTTCCTCTGACACTCACCTCCTACAAATGACACAATCCAATGCCCACACACCAGCTCGAAGAAAGCAAGAATGCCAATGTTTCAACAAACCCCCAGCCATGTGGGGCTGGCCAAAGAACGATAAAACACCCCATAACTCTGCAAACAAATTACACCCATTGCTGACGCAAGGAGGAGGAAGGGAGAGCAAAGGGGAAAAAGAAAATGTAAATAAACCAGAGGAAGCATCCTTAGTCATCTGGAGCATGTGTTGAGATTCTTAACAGCACACCTGGAAAATAAAAGCCTCTATCAACTCTAGATAGAAAGTAAACAATAGTCTAGAACTGAATGATGTGCATCACCATGCAGGGTGGGAACTGGGACATTGAGTGCTCTGCACCTATCTTGGGCTTGCTGGGGACAGAAGGGTTATCCCCAGCAGTACTATGGTCCAAGGTAGGCAAGGCTTGGAGGAGCCCCAAGGACCTGACACAGCTGTTCCCTATTTCCATGGCTGCACAACTGAAATATATCAGCAGCAGTGAGCAGCTGGGGTCTTTGTGGAAGAAAGAGGATTCAGCAGCACAAAAAGGAGTTAGAATTACATCTAACATTGCAGTCGGCTTTTAAGTAGCTAGACAAGGGCATTGTGGATGATATTAAGGAGCATTTCAGGGGCCCGAGTGTCTTTGGAAGCATAACTCAGAGCACCAGAAGCCTGAGAGGAAAGCACACACTAGGGACTTGACACTGCACAGCTCACCTCCTGTCTTCCCAATTACTAAAGTGGTAATTTGTCAAAAGCATGGAGCTGGAGAGCCCTGCAACCTGCATCCTCGGATTGCAACCCAGTCTTAGTGCCATCAGCATCACTGCCTGCCACAGCCAAGTGTTCCCCTGAGCTCTCCCAGTCAAAAGTTGGTCTCACTCAACTCTCCTCCACCTTATGAGACCCAGAAAGGGCAGAGCTTCTACAAGCTGAGCTGCAGCTGTAAGCAACCCCCTGCTTCTCTCCCGTTTCAAATTACATTTGTGAACATTTAAAAATACCGCTTGGAACCCAGGCTTTGGCCTAAGAAAGACCTCTATTCAGGAATTCACACAAATGGGAAGCAAGAAAAATGCTGTATAATTACTCAGAGCTACCCTGGAAGGAGGGCTGTGGCAAAAGCACTGGGCCTCTTTTATTAAAGATTTCTTACTGTGGTAGAATACTGCTTAATAGCTACTGTAGCCTGCTTGAGCAAGTACATTCTTCTCAGAAATCAAGCAAAGGTTTCTAATAATTTTTGACAGAGTGCGGTCCCTTAAAGCTACATTTTCCTTCTGATTCATGCTGACTGACTGTAACCCTGTGACAGTTATTGAAAGTTAATTAGCAGTGAAGTGCAAGAGCTCTAGGAATGAAAATACTAGCAAGAACTGAATGTGGAGTTCCTCTTTTTCCAGAAAAAAATACTGTCAAGAAGGTTAACGTAACCAAAAAAATATTGCAAATTACAGTTGTCAAACGGATTCTTTTAATATCTTGGCTAGGATTGTCCCTTGCTGTTTAGACATACAACTGGGAGGTAACATATTTCCAAGTGTTATTATGGAAGCAGGTAAGCACAAAATCCAGCATTTGTTTCTTCACCACATTTGCAAGGGAAAGTGCCTGAAATATAAGACAACACCAAAATTACATAAAGACAAGTAAAGATATAAATCAATGGCTGCTTCCTTTGAAGACTGAAGTTTGTCAGATGTTGCACACACTATCAGATCCCAATTATTTTTGCCCTTATTCTCCACTTCCTCAGTACTCGCCAGGAATAATCCACGGTTACACATGAGCCCAGCCAGCACTGAGTGAGGTGTAGGAGGCAAGGCGAGGTGCAGACCTGCACCACCCTCTCCCTGCAGACCTAAGCATTGAGACAAGGTGCAAGGCAGTGGGCAGCCCCCTTCAGGTGTTGAAAAAGCCCATCCTGGCTCCCCTGGGAATTGGATCCAGCCCTAAACAATCAAAAATAAACCCAAAAGCAATCTTCAGGCAGAGATACTGCATGGTTTTAAGAACAAGGAAGGGCAAAGCAAAGTAGCAAAGCAAGTAGGCTGGGAAAGGCCAGATATAGGGCTTGATATAAAGATAGATGGTGATGCCAGAACGCCTTGGCAAAATTGTGTTTCTTGACTTTCATAGAATAGGAAAAAAGCTCAAGCCCTTTCCACCCCTGATTGCTGACTATGACTCACAAGCAATCTCAAACAACCACAGTGGGGAGGTAGGGACTGAGCTGAGCTAAACCTAGCTCATGTCTTCCCAGTGCTGCTGGGGGATGTCTTGCTCCATGCTCTTAACATGGCTGCCTGGGAAATACAGAAAAGCTGTGAATGTTCGCCTCCATCAAAGGCTCCAACACTTGGTTCAGGGAGTTCCTCGGGTAGGCAGAGGGTCCGCTGGCCCAGCCACAACAGCTGTGAGCGTGCCAGCGGCCTAGCCTTTCCCTTGGGCTGGGTGGGATGGGGAAGGGGCACTCAGGATGGGGTACAAAGGAGCCAAATTTAAACTCTCCTCTGTGTGGTTGGGCAGGCTGCCTTGGCTGTGGTTTGGTAAGTGCTGCAAGCTGCTTGGGTTTGGACAATTTTTCTGTTGGCCAATGGGTGGTCAGTATTTTCAGCCAGCCAGGCAGTGACAGGGCCACAGCGAACACGAGTGCAGCTGCCAAGCTGCTGTTTTCATGGCATTGGAAGGGGGAAGATTTGTCACAGAACCAAAGAATCACTGGGTTTGAAAATACGTTTGAGATCATTGAGTCCAACCACGCCTGTCCACTACTAAATCACGTCCCTAAGCACTTCATCTCCCTTTAAATACCTCCAAGGATGAGGGCTTAACCACCTCCCTGGGCAGCCTCTGCCGGTGTCTGTTTCAGTGGAGAAATTTTTCCTGATGTCCACTCTGAACCCCACCTCGTGCAGCTTGAGGCTATTCCCTCTCATCCTATCACTGTCACTTGGGAGAAGAGATCTACACCCACCTTGCTACAACCTCCTTCCAGGGAGCTGCAGAGGGCAATGAGGTCTCCCCTCAGCCTACTCTTCTCCAGGCTAAACAGCCCCAGCTCCCTCAGCCACTCCTCACAAAAGCTGTTAAGCCATATGCAATTCAGATTAGACCTTAGCGAAATTCTTCACGCAGAGGGTGGGGAGGCACTGGCCCAGCGAAGCTGTGGTCGCCCCCTCCGTGGGGGCTACCAGCGGCCAGGCTGGACGGGTCCTCGGGCAGCGCGGCCTGGTGGGCGGTGTCCCAGCCGTGCCAAGGGGTGGAGCTGGGTGGACTCCCAGGTCCCTTCCAGCCCAAACCACGCAGTGACGCTTTTCCTCTCCCTCCCCGCCCTGGCGCGGACTCCCGCCGCCCAAGACCCCGCCTGAGGCCCCGCCCGCGGCTGAGGGGGAGCGCGGCCCGGGACGCCCCCGCCCGCACTGCCCATGGCACGGCGGGGCGTGGGGCCGGCGCTGTTGCTGCTGGCGCTGACGAGGGCGGGCGGCGGGGCCCCGCCGGCAGGTACGGGCCTTGCCTCGCAACCTTGGAGCGAAACCCCAGGAGACCCCGCGCGCAGCCCTTCCCCCGGTGCGGAGCGGGGCCTGGCGGGCGGCGGAGTCTCTCACATGCCATGGTGTTCCACGGCTATGGAGCTGTGGGAACGGGTCCAGAGGAGGCTACAAAGATGATCCCAGGACTGGAGCACCTCTCATATGAGGGCAGGCTGAGAGAGTTGGGCTTGTTCAGCCTGGAGAAGAGAAGGCTCCGAGGAGACCTTATAGCGACCTTCCAGTACCTGAAGGGGCTACAAGAAAGCTGGGGAGGGACTGTTGGCCAAGGCTTGTGGTGATAGCATGAGGGGTAATGAGGATTTATACTAGACATAAGGAGGAATTTCTTCACCATGAGAGTGGTGAGACACTGGCCCAGGTTGCCCAGGGAAGCTGTGGCTGCCCCAGCCCTGGAGGTGTTCATGGCTAGGCTGGATGGACCTTAGGCAGCCTGGTCTGGTGGGAGGTGTCCCTGCCTATGGCAGCGGAGGTGGAACTGGGTGGTCTTTAAGGACCCTTCCAACTGAAACCATTCTATTATTTCTGAGTCTTGGGCAGCCTGTGCAGCAGATGCTGATTCGTTACCTCAGAACTTGGGGAGTTGTTGTGTCTGTGTGCCCTTATGTAGCTCTGCCTCACACCTACCTGTTTGGAGGCATCTTGCATGCTTTTGGAATGTGGTTGTTTCACTCTATGGAGCTCCTGTCATGTTTGAAGCAAATTATTTTTCTCAAATGCCTTAAAATTAAGAGCGGTAAGAAAATACTTGGTGGCAGTGTGTATGGAGGACATGGGTTCTTATGGAGGTGGGTAGTTTGTCTGTTGTGGCAGAAAGTCCTAATAGGTCCCAGAGGGAAGGCATCAGGCACTCCAAGTTGCATTTTGGACCACTAGGACATTGGCTTGTCCTATCATAGTGTTATCTTGGTCTTAGCCCAGGGTGGTGCTTGGCCTCACCTGTCTGCTGGGTCAAGTCAGCAGCACTTTCCAGCCTGCCCTTGTCTGAAGGGTTGTGGTCTTTTCTGCTGAATTTGCCAGGGATGAAAAGTTTAGCTTTTCACAATACAAATGCCCAAATTTTACGTTTAAGCCAATTTACTTTAGCAGGATCATCTGTTGTAGACACTGTATAATTCTGAAATGAGTTAATAAACTTATGTAAGAACATTCACACAGGTACTTTATTGGCTTAATTAAATTGGTTGAAAAATAATTTAGCCTGAGTTCAGCTTTCTTATACAGACAGGGCAGGTTTTTACTTGCAAATAGTATCTCCTTGTCCAGATTGCACATATTCTTTTTGCTGTTGTGAGCATTTGACAGTGTTTTAACAGTTATTACTAAGCTTGGCCTAGACCTCCATGTTCTATTCAGTGAGCCAGATGATTATTTCCTTTATTCTCCTCTTTAATTATGTTCCTGGAACACTGTATTAATGCACTGTAGGGTATGTTTTACACATGTATATAGATCGGAATGTATGCTATTGCAGCTTTGTTCAGTGAATCTTTTAGGTGCATTTCTGCTCAAAAGTGCAGTCTAATTCAGAGGATAATAGAGGGTCACTAACATTTCAGGAGCGTAAGGCCAGTCAGCATCCCTTATTAAATGACACAGCAGGCTATCAGTGCAGTTGCCTTATTATGTGTCATGGCCAGACTATGTCAGGCAAATTTATTTTAGTCAGTTGTGTTATTTAACACTAGAAACATTTCTGAGGGAGAGGGGAATAATTGTTGTGCTCAGCACCCATGGCATGTGCTAAATGACTGCTTTAATATGTGAGCCTGTTTACCTGCTCAGACTCCCACAGTTGGTGGAGTTACGCCCACTCATGCCAGCAGTGCATTTGGCCCAGAGGCCCTGTTCCAGTGCTATCAAAACACTGATGCTGAAGCCAAACTTTTATGGATTACATCTTTTAAAAATACCACCTGAAATTATTTTTTTTCACCTGAAATTATTTTTTTTCCCCCCAAAGTTGTAGTAGTTTACTCAGGAGCCTAAATGACTTGATTAGACATCTAGTTTGAATTTCATATCATATTGACCGTGCTAGCCTGCAGCATAGTTTTTATGTTGATTATCTGCAAATTGCTTGTGATTCCCTCAGCATATACTACAATGAAATGGAGAACAATTATACCTTTGTATTTGAAATTCTTCACAGAGAGGGTGGTTAGGCATTGGAACGTTCTGCCCAGGGAGGTGGTTGAGTCACCGTCCCTGGAGGTGTTTAAGGTTAGGGTAGATGAGGTGCTTAGGAGCATGATTTAGGGAATGGTGGGAATGGTTGGACTTGACGATCCAGTGGGTCTCTTCCAACCTGGTCATTCTGTGATTCTGTGATATGTATTTGAAATTAATTTTTCTGTCCCCTTTTTCCCCAGGCAGAAACTGTAGCGTTTTGCAGGAAATGGATGTCATCCACAATAAGGATGAAAACTGTTATTGCTATGTGCAAAACAGAACTATTTGCTTACAGTATGTTTGGTCAACTCTTCGGGTAAGGGGCCATTTAGGGAATCATTGATAGATGCAATGCATTTTGTGTGGACTTTTGCCAGCAAAGTGTATGATCAGTTAGGAAGATCAAGGCAGTATCTCTGAGTAATTTGTAGCTTGAATGGTGTATAAAATATGATAAAACCACAGGTGTGTGATCCTCCACTTTGAATGCAGTGAGGTTTGATCTCTATTAAAAGGATGTCAACCCAGCTTATAGTAAAATGCCTCACAAACATTAAATTAGCCGCATATTATTTTGTTGTACACCTTTTTTACTGATGCACCACTGTTAACCTCTACAACAAATGTTTTGGCTTATCACCAAACACCTTTATAAAACTTTAAAATTTGGGGGTAAAATGCAGTTGTGAGATTCATTTGCTGTGGCATACCAGGCCACAACATGAGAACCAAAGGTTTTTAAATTGTGAACCATGAAAAAATGTAAGTTGCAGTGCATTTCCATTTTCCTTAGTAAGGGAGTCATCTTACAAGAAACATGCTTAGAGTTTAGCTCAAAACAGTATAAAAGAGTGGAAGCAATAATAGCTAAAGGAACAAGCTGACTGTCTGTGGTTCCTTTTTTTTCATGGGAAGTTATGTCTGTGGGCAAGGGAAGTAAAGTTTCGCTTCATCTCTGTTGAAGGAACTTGCTGTCAGATATCAGGAAGTGGAACATCTCTTTGTCTGTTCCCAGGACTGTTTTCCTCAGGAACACGCTGCAGATGTTTCTACGGATGGCAGTAGCCTTCAGGTGGTGAAAGCCTCCAGCAGCTGCACAAGCTGAGTCAGTGTTTAAAAGCACGAATTTTTCTTGATTTTTCCCACAACAAATTGCTTGCTAACATGTTCTTTTCTCCCAGTAGAAACCTGTTTCATTACCTATTGTATGACTTTTTGTAGATGGGTCTTTGTTGCCTAACAGGCCCTGATCAAGAGCTCACAACAAATTACAGTCTTCAAGATTATCCCATCTCAGAAGATGGATGCAAACTTTTCATGGGGGGAAGGTGCTAGGAACTAAGCAAGAAACTTCCTAAAAGGAACATGATTATATTTGAATTTCTGATTATGGTATCTTTCATTTTCCTTTATCCCTCTTCTGTCCCTAATGTGCAGATTGCATTATTAACTACAAGAAAAGGCAGACAAGTTTCTTACAGTTCAGGAGAGGAATTGGGAAGCCTATGAACATCCACAAAAGAAACTGGTCAAACAAATATTACTGGTTTTGTTAGAAATTGGTGTGTGGCTAAATGTTATAGTAAAACCAAACCCACTGACTTTTTGGATGGATTGAGCTTTGTTGATGTTGAGTTCCCTGAATCACCTTGGAAGGCTGAAACAATTAATCTTTGCATAGTATTAATAACCAGGAGTAAACAACTAAGAACTGCACTAATGTTTTATTTGCAAGCTCTCTGTACTAGTTTTTGTTACTACATGTATGGATTACATGCTATATAGTTCCAGAAAAAACAAATATCCCAGTGATTCTGAGCTATTTCTCTATTTTGTTTGGTTTTAGGTAAAAATTAACAGCAGAGAAATATTCATGTTTGAGCCTGTTGGACAAAAAAGCAACTGTCACAATTCAGAAACTGTTTTGGAGTTTGTTGTGTGTGCTGTTCAAATCTTCTGGAAACCAGAAATATCTACAGAAACTTTAATAAGCATAAAACAATATGGAGAGGATATTTGTTTCAAAATACAGCCCTTCAAAAATGAACCATACACTGTGAGTGTGAAACGAGAAAGTAAGTAAAAAATTTCAAATATATATATATATATATAAAATATAAAAATATATATTGGTGGTGTTACTGAATGTACCATCTCTACTGTAAGAGGACTGGGACTTTTCTGTTGATATTTTATGTAAAACATATTGCAGGTTGAATTAGTCTAAAGTCCATTTCTATTCTCCCCCTCCTTTTTTTTTTAGTGCTAGATGGAAAACTCCTGGTTTTGTTTGTAGCTGGAATTTTTCTGTATCATTTTGCAAACGGCCTAAGCAGGTGAGTACTAGCTGCTGGGTTTTGACCTTCTTTCCCAGTGCATCTTCAGTCTGTTTTCAAAGCTAAAGAGGCAGTTCTTTGGGAAACTGAAATAAGGAAACTAAACAAATATTTAAAACTTCTCCATGCCATTTGTTTGGACAGATTGTTACATGTCTGGGAGTGCTGCAGTCCATTAATCACTCAGCTGTGTTACGGTTCTTGTACCCAAGCACTGTGCACTGGGCAACACCAAGATATTCCTCAATGAACAAGTGTGTTGATTCAGAAAACTCCTCTCTCCCTTTTGTAGACCAGTGTGTTAGCTGAATGCTAAATAATGCTACATTTATTATAAACAATGCTCTCTTGCAGGCAGAAATGCTTAGGGTGGTAAGGTAATCTGCGGACTCATCTGTCTCCACCTTCAGGCCAACCTTTCCCCATTCTACTTTTGATGTACGTTTTGCGTAGCATGTCAGGGAGGATACTTAATTGTTAGACCAAAACATGTGGCCCATGACATCAAGGCAAAATGAGTCACAAATTGATTGTCAGGAGGCACCTCTAAAACAAGCAGAGCAGCAATAGGTATTATAGAGTTAAATGAATTAAAAAGTCAGATTTTATATGTGCATAAGCTTAGGAAAAAAACTGGTGGGTTTGTGAGGTTTTTTTTTACGTTTTATGTTAAAAAAATCAACCCTTTTTTGCAGTACAGAACCATATTGGCGCATAGAAGAAAAAGAAATGACCAGAAACTATAAGGGAAATGAAATCAGAAATAGCGTGAGCTTTAAAAAAGCCAACGCAATCTCCCAGCCTGTAATAACTCTAGTGACCTTAAAATATCTGTTAGGAATTTTTCCTTACATGGATTTAACATTAAACTGGGCTGGTTAACCGTGTAACTACAACTCTAACCTACAGCTGTGTTAAATTTTTACTGAAGGTCACTGCTGTTTTTACACATGTTGGCATCTTAACCAATTATAAATCATACTTCTCACCATATTCTCTCTTCTTCTCTTACAGGAGTACCAAGTTCTTTTACCTTTCTGGAATAATACTGGGTGTTCTCGCTCTGCTAATCTTTGGCCTGTTGACACTTAAAAGGTTTATTCCAAAGGTAAATCTACATTTATAAAACAAACTACTACTACTACAACTACTACTAGCAATAATTTTAAAAAGCACCAGGATACAGGAAGAGTACAGAGTAGAGTACCGAGCCAGATTCTTACCTTGTTCTGGTTTTGTGGCCAATTAACTCCACTGAAATGACTGCAGGATTGCTTGCATCAAGTAATTATGCAGAATCAAGTTCTAGTTAGCTTGCTCCTAAGTTTAAAGTAAACAGGAGATTGTTGATGTACAAGAATAATTTAGTCTGAAATATAAATTATTTTTATTGGAATGGAACTAGGCTTAGTTTTTGAATCTATGAACTGGTCTAAATCAAAATGCAGTTTTAGTGGCAAGTGGGACAGATTTTATTCCATTTACCAGTGACAATTTATTGCAAGGCAGATGTGAATTTTTCCTCTTCTTTTATAAAGTCTGTGCATTCCCACAATATTGCTGAGATACATTAACTGGGAATACACTGCAGTAGGCTTATACTGTGACAGAGTACACAAATGAAGAAATGCAGTTGCTCCACTCAGAATTGATACTGTTTAGTTGTAGTGTGCAGAGCACTGTACAGTGGAGGGAGATCATAAGCCCTGTAGATCCACCAAATAGCATATTTGGTTTTGCCTGAGTTCCCTCACATAGTGGTCCCAATTCTGACTTGACATTTTTTTATTGTTAAAATCCTTGTTTAATTTCCAGCACAGTACCTTCTGGATCTTAATGAGTGGCTGCTGGATGTCCTCTCTCTATTTTATTTACTGCTTCAAAGAGAATATGCACTGGTTGTGGCCTGAACACAGAAACTACTTGTTGGGTAAGAAAATTTTTAAAAACTGTGCTGCACATTTTGGTTTAATTTAGTGGTTAGATGAATACCTGTCCATAAAAACCAGAATCAGATGACTCATTTAGGGAGTACTTCTAACCCATAGACACTAGAATAGTCCAGAGCTTCCTAATCCACTTTTTAAAACTCACATTTTATCATTAAATAAGGAGTTTGACATAGTGGGCCAGTAGTGTCTTTAAAAGCAGATTTTGCCTGTATTACTTATTTATTGATTTGCCGTTACATCCTTTCCTGTAACAGCAAAAGGGCAGCAATACTGGTTTGTATTTTGCTGGATCTGGGAACCCGATTCACAAGTTGCAAACTGGATGAGGCTGCAGGGGCTGACAAATCTAGTGATCTGGCACCTGCCTCGACGTTCTTGCATAGAGAGAGAGAATTCACGTGCAGCTTTATATATATATTTTATATATATATATATATATATAAGCTGTTTATAGGTAACCTTGTGAATTTTGTATCCTTTTGAAATACAATGCACATACAATACAGTGCAGGTCTCAGACAACACAAGAATCATCAGGCTATAGTTCATAGCATCTGCAAGCTTTGTGAACCAAACTAACACAGTTTATATGGGTAGTTTGCATCTTTTTCTCCATGTCCTTCTTTTCTGTTTCTACAGGGTATTTTCTGGCTGTTGGAATTACCAGCTTTGCCACTTGCTATCAGCATGGACCGCTTACCACTGAACTGAGCATAACCTTGTTCACGTGGACATTACAATTAACAGCCTTTGTCTTGATATATTGTGGTGTGACCATACCTGAAGTTGCATATGCAGTAATAGCAGTCAGCCTCTGCTCAAAGCGCCTGTGCTACCCCCTTGGTGCTGCCCGTCACCTGGGCAGGTTTGTATGTAGTTGTGAATGCGCTAGTCCCTGTGTCACCAGGAAATACGGAAGGCTAATAATGAAAAACGCTGTTAGACTTCAATAATGATTTATTAATTTCTAACACTAGTTCATTTTTACCAAACGTAAAGCTGCAAGAAAAAAGGTTAAGATCCCTGAGACACAAGAATTTAGTTTTTTTCCACTTGGCAGTTTTAATTGTGAGTTTTATTCTGTAGAGAATGGAGAAATGTGACTGTACTCTTAAGTACAAATGTAGCACCTTCTAGTCCACAACATATGGCACCCAAGTATTTCTGTTCGGATGATCGATTAGACTGCAGCAGTGCTGCCTTGGTTTCACACATGGTGAGAAAATCTGCAGGTAACTTGTTCTGAATTTTACAGAATAAAACAATGTCCTGTCACCTAGGAAGCAGAGCTGAAAAAGTGACAATCCCGGTAGAGTTCAGAGCCTGTGTCCACAAAAATAACAGTTTCTATGGATTTTAGTTTTCCAAAGTTATTATCCTAGTTGTACACATCTACCTTTAACTCATGGAAACTGTTGCCACTTCAGAGACATTGCCCTGTATTCCCAGAGAGCCCCATTTATATGGTGGCACTTGGAATGGGAACTGCTTGCAATATGTAGACCTTAGTTTGCTTGTTTTCATTAGCGATACGAGAACAACATGTTTGCAAATCCTTGAATTTGAAGCATGTTTTATCACAAAAATTCAAATGAAGCTTCTGAAACGTCCTGCCAATTTACATCTGTTTTTTACCTTCAGTGATAGTATCCAAATTAAGAGACTTTAGTGCAGACTGCTCTGTGGCTCTGGACTTCTGCTGAACTGCAAGAGGCAAAGGCTAGAACTGCCATACCCAGAAGAATAAAACTCAAATAATTTCTTTTTTAAAAAGTTTTTTACACATTATTTAGTTTTGAAGAACATATTGCTTTGCTCTTGTGTTCTTTTTGGATATTAAAGTGTGGACTGGGTTGAAGCTTTTTTATTTTACATAGAATATATAATTTGTTGAAGTCTGATTTTTTTGCCTGCATCTGAGAAGCACCAGCTACTTCAAAAACAACATAAAGGATCAATACTTACCTGATATAAGCAGGTTCAGCTTACTCTGAAATCAGTAAGATTTGGCTATGCATTCACACAAGTCAGACCATGCCTGTTTTCCACATGGACCTTTTATTTGTTTTTCATTAAGGTAAAGCCAGAAAGCACTGAGGTATAGATCTCCAATGTTTTCTTAGGAGAATGATGATGAGAGTTTTTCTTTTCTGTTTCAAAACACTAAGCAGTAGCACCAAACTGTGAGGCCGTGATGCCAGATATGCAGTTCAGAGCAGCAGATACATAAAAATAACTATGAGTGTTTCATTATTTGTTGTGAAGGTCAGTACTGATCCCACTGAGCCAGCAAGGCATTTAATGTTTAACCAGAGTAAGGGCTACAGTTCATTCTTGCTTTACAGGGAAATGAGGAGGAAAGTGAATGCTGCTGGTTGGAGCAGGTCTTACTATAAAGAGCTGGAAGTTTTATGGGCATCCAGCCCCTGCTTATCTCATCACATCACAACATTTAAGTTGAAAGCAGTCGACAGAAGGGAACAGAACATGGCACACTTTCTAATTGATATCTAATTATATTATACATTGCTAAGCAGCAGCTAAAAAAACATCAGATTGTAAACATTTTGGCCTCAGACTACTCAGTTTTGTAATTTAAAGCAAGATTTAGGAGAAGTGATCTAGTAAACAACGTGAACAACTCATTACAGACTTGGAGGGTTGCTTATCTTTGGAGTTATACATACAGACTGGGTTTTGAGTCAGCCCATGTCTCTGCACTGATACCTTTTGCATATTGCACCTAAAAATGGTTAAGCAAGCAGCCATGTATTTAACTCTGTGAGATTTTAGTCCATGAACAAACAATAAGGACCTGATCAAAAGCTCATTGGATATCATCTGTGGAATTCTACAGCTTCAGTTGAAGACCTAGGGTAAGCAGGCTGGCTAACATTAGATACCTTGTCTCAAAATTTTAATGTAAAAAATGTAGCTCATCACCTTAAAAGTGATTAATGCATGTTAATACAGGTAGTAGATAAAAAGGACGGACAATAATTACATGTCAGAATACTTTAGAAATACTAACTGATTTAACTTCATTCTAGAAAAATGAAGAACCAGTTTAAATCAAAACAGCTACTGTTTAAATACCTTACTGAAGAGGAGTATCGAGAGCAAGGTGAAACAGAAACTATCCAAGCTCTGGAGGAGCTACGCTCATTCTGCAGGAACCCTGACTTCCCATCATGGTTAGCTGTTTCCAGACTCCAGTCCCCACATAGGTAAGAAAATCTGTTCCCGGTGAATTTTTCTTGTGCGCAGTCAGACATGTGGGTGATTTTGTCTACTTGGGTAATCCCACTAAAGATCACAGCCACACCTCTCAAGGGTGGTATTAAACCCCCTGTTTGTTTCTCTCCTGCCATGAATTACTCCAGGTTTGCAGATGCTCACAGCTAATTCATGCTAATGGGAGCTTCCCCTAAAATGTAGAGGCTTCCCACAGTGACTATGCAAGCTTCTACACAGTGACTCAGTAGCTGTGTAACTGTCCCTCTCTCCAGTTTTCAGAAACACTTTCACATTGTGTAAAATTGGGCCAGGCTGAAGATAACATGCTCAAGTATCACCTGCAACTCCAACTGCATCCCTGCACAGCCAAGAAATCCTATTATTTGAAGTATCAACCAGAATCTAAGACTAAGAATATATGTAAAATAAATAATTAGTGCTCGCACCTGAGAAACACAGCAGGTAGAAGAGCTACTCCAAACACAGCTTAAGAGACAAACAGGGGTTAGGAAGGGAAAGGTCAGATAAACGCAGGCAGAAAATACCACAGAATATAAATTAATCATGGTGGTGAATTTCTTTCAAAAACAAGACTTCAAGATTTCAGAAGCAGAGTTTCATATATTACTCAGCCACTCCCACAATTTCAGAGCAGTCCCAGTCAGGTTGTAATTTAATCAATAAAAACTTAGAAGTAGTTTCAGAAATGTCATCTTCCTTGTTTAGGCACGCAGAGAGGCCCTCTGCCAGGTTTTACAGATTTACTGCTAAACCCTCTTAATTGTTTAAGATACTTGCATTTTGTTGCATGATTGAAAGATTAAAAAACTAAAAACTTAATGCAAGATTGCAAAACAAAATATCACCAAATGCACAAACCAGACAATTGAGACACACACATTTCCCAGCCATCCTTTGGTTAATGTAGTGCTTAACAAGTTTTCACTGTGAAAGTACAAAAATGAAAAGGAGAACCAACAGAAGTCTGATTTAAAGTTGAGTGCCCCTTCAGGCTTCCATGAAGCACCAGAATATTGTTCAACACAAGGCAAACCTGTAAAACACAGCTAGTCCAATGCTGTTCCCCATTTAGAATAACAGTGCTTCCAAGAAGAGCGAGGTGACAACATTCATCTCGCAGAAATGTTAAGTCTAAAATGTAAATTATTGATCAGTTTGCCAGAACTCCAGAATGTAGCTGCCTTTCCTTTTTCTTACATTTCTCTGATGCTGTCGACACTTACCCAGGTGTCAGAACTGCCATCTGTTTCCACATGCTTGCCAGAAGCCTCCAGCTCTACTCTCTCTCTTCAGTGTAGCTGCCCACTGAGAGTAAGATTTGCAGCAAATTGAAATGCAGGAACAGTGCTAAGCTCATCTTTGATTCTGCCAGACCTCCCGTTTGGCATTTACTTGGAGCAGCTGCAGAACTTCCAGTCTGCAGCCCAAGTTCACCAAAGGCAGGAATTCTTTGGCAAGACATTAGCTCAGCTTGCCCAGACTGTGCATGCAGCACCAGAAGCAAGGCAATAGCACAGCAATATAGGAGTGCAGACTTCTCACCAGTTCTCCTTTCGTTAGCAATGTCAACTTACTGACTTCTACAGCCTTTGTCTCAAATACAGCTTTATTTTTAGAAGCTAAAGTACCATCTCTCCAACTGTACAAAGGCTTACCCTGGGTTACCCAAGAGTAATGATTAAAGATGTGAAAACCAAGTTAAGTCTTCTTGCTTAGTCACACAACCTTGCACATGGCCTCCAGAAGAGCAAAAGTCACTTACATAGAAAGACTGAAGATGAGGCAGGAAAACAAATAATGTGTTGCGATTTACTCTCTGTTGTTGAGGTCTCGCTAGCTCATGCTGCAGCTTTCCCTCATCTGCACTGCCTGCGGGCACCTCCTTGCAACATCCCTATTCTTCCACAAGACTCCCTGCATTTACAGTAGTTGTTTCATTTCTCTGCTGATTGCTTGTCCCTTTAAAAATCTGGCAGGTTTGCAGATTTTGTTCTGGGGTCTGCCCACGTCTCACCTGCAGAAACAAAGGTGCATGATGAGGAATATGGCATTGGGAGTATCTTCTTGGAAGCACAGCTCTTTGAGACAAGGGCAGAACCTGAGCAGGATGATCCAGCCAATTCCATCCATGAAGGAGACAAAGAGGATGAAGATGAAATACATAAACAAATTTCATTTCCATATGATACCGAGTTCCTCTGAGCTTTGGGAAATGACAAAAAAAAAATAAAAATAAAAGGAACACACCACAGTAATCCTAGAAAGGAAAGATAAAGACCAAGAACTCGCACTTGGTGATTTCTTGCGGTTGCTGGTGGACAAATAAGGATTTCTGAAAAAGCTGTTCTCTCTATTACTGATGCTGCCCAACTACAGCAACAGAAGGAAACCACTGGGGCTGTTCAAGTGAAGAGGATTCTAGAGCTATTGGTACTTAACCTGGGGAAGCAGATGTTGCTGATTTCCATAGCAAGTACTGACAGCAGCCTGTCCCACCAGGATGCTTTGTTTTTCCAAGGATATTACCTTGCAGAAATTGTTTTGACCTTTTTCACTGTCACCTCCTCTGTGCTGAGCACTGGAGGGAGGAGAAGCCGTAATTAATGCTTTTGCTTTTACTAAGTACCTAGTGTGTCAACAATTTTAATAATGCTGTTAGTGTGGTGATGAACTACTTTTACTGTTTGTGAGACTTTTCAGTGCTAAAGATCATTAGAGCATTAACATAGCCAAACAAGGCTTGTTTGCTCTTCTGGCTTGGCTGGCTGCTAGCTTCATTTTGCCTCTCTATTTTTGTTATAAGCTCCTCTTCAGAACGCTGCCTGACTTCTCACTCTCTGCTTGTGTTGTTCTGTTCCTGGTCTCTGCTGTAGTTACTTTCTTCTTTCTGTGCCTTTGTTTCTTCATACATACTCCTTCCCTCCTCTACAGGTCCCTCTCTGCTGAACCTTTCCTCAGACTTCTGCTTCTCCACTTCTGACAACTGCAGATGATTTTGGAGAGGATTGCCATCCTGAGATATGTTTTTACTAATGCTTTTAATGCCACAGTCTTTACCCCAAGGGGTGCTGTCCTCCACTCCAGTCCTCCCAACAGACCAGAAACAGGCAACTAAGTTCTGAGGCTGTTTCAGCTGCTTGGAAGAACTGCGGTCAGCAGAGCTGGATGAAGCTGTAACCATGTAATTGGGAACACAGATAACCCCCCAAAGCTCTGCTGTCCTCAGTAGTTTGAGTACTCAGTAGTTTGCTCATTCACTATAAAGTGGAAAGTAATACCTGACAAAACAGGAAGGGAGGGATACCTGGCCCCTACCTCCCCTTTCTCAGCCCTCTTTGGGACTCACTACAGGAGGTGCATGGGAGGAAAATAAAAGAACAGAGAGAGAAATCTAGACAGACAGATGTCTTTCAGCTTTACAGTCCTGGGCTACAGAGTAGATCATGCCCTTCAGTTCGTGCACCTGCAGAGGTCATTTCCTTCTTTCATCCTTTAGACTATCCCTGTGTTCTTCTGTCCTCACCTTCCTGTTTTCCTTCACTGCAGAAAACAAAAGACTATTAATTCTGTCACTGTCTGATCTTACAAACACACCAGTGGGGGTGCTGGGAAGCACATATTTGTTTTAAAAGGGATGGCTGTTCTTTGTAGCATTCCCAGTGATGCAGTACAACTTCAGCAGTGCACGCCCTATTGTGATTTCTCATTGTCAATCTCTGGACAAGGAGGAAAAATCTGTTACCTCTAACAATCCTAAGTGCTGCCATACCACATTCCAAGAGCTGCTCTCTGCAAAATAAAACTTGGAGTTAGTACTTGAAAGCCATACTTACATGGTCCTTCCTCTTTATATTATTTCAACTTTCCTTAATTTACACTAGAGGTGCGTAGCACCCTGTTGTGCCATATATATATGAAAACATATGCAGAATCTACAGCATGTGTAGCAGAAAAAAGCCCTGTCAGGCAGGTGATCCAAACTACACTCACTGGTAAACTACAACATCCAAAAATAGAGAGTTCTGTTCAGCAAGGCCTCCAAGAATGCTGCTACGACCAGTTCACAGTTAAACTGCTACTCTTTGGAAGCCAGGCTTGGCGGACTCTGTCACTAGCTGGAAGCATTAGCTGTTGTGAAAATGGGGGAAAGCCTCATCTTCAATGGTTTGGGAAAAGGATGGAAACCCCTCTGAAGAGTTACCTTGTGGACTCAACAATTTTTCTTTGCCTGTGTCATCATGATGAAAATGAAGTAGTCAAAATTATTACAGAACAGTCAAAAAAGAATACTTGAAGAGCTGCCATAGATGTTTTTTGCATGTTTTAAAGCACACAAGTTTGTTTTTTTTCAGTGTACTTTGTAGCTAGCTAAGAGCTCCCATCTGTGTGATTTAAGGCCAAGATGGAAAATCAGATTTATTCCACAGTTTTTCTGTATTTCCTCTCTTCAGTGAGGTGGTGATGATTATCCTTCTGTAAGTACATGATATGTGTTTATTGACAATAGCCCAGGAACTACATTAAGATATTTCACCCATACAGTAGGTTAAATGGAAAAGACCCCCCTAAACAAGTCAACTACATTTTTCAGGCATTGTACTTTTTTTTTTATTTAGAACAGTACCAGGTCCACCTCCTACCACATGGGAAAAAATCCACCACCAACCTATGTTTTATGACGAAGTCTGATCATTTGCCCGGTATAGTAAATACTAGATCAGGAAACTACTAGGTAGATCCAAGACAGAAAGGCAGCAACGTACAAGAAAGGTGGCAGCTGCTTCAGTGGATGACTGAGAGTGACTGCAAAGATCCCGCCTAAGCCTGTTCTGACATTGGCAGCATTTGATAAAAAGACTCTCCTCCACACCCCCAACCGACTGTTGTCATTTCAGCCCTTTGCCAGCTTGACTTGCATAGTGCTCCTGTGCTACGGAGGTTACATATGTTTTACTGAAACACAGTTGTTAAGTACTGTCCAGTGTTCTGCCAGGAACAGAATCTGGATGTTAATCCATTGCCTTAACTGTTGTAAATGCCTTTCTTCCTTAACAAACAATGAGTTACATACCTTTTCTGTTTCATGGTATTAGGAACCAGCTTGAACATTATATTTATTTTGTATCTGTGGTACAGCACACACAACACACTGTCTTGTACTTCCACAATTGTTTTGTTTTTTTTTAAATAAAGTATTTTTCAACTATAGGGTTCTCCCCACAACATCAAGACAAAGAGGAGCCAAGCAAACTGGGTGTGTTTATGTGCCATGGTTTTTCTCCCTCAATGCAGATTTAAGGAATGCTAACTGCGCATTAGCTATGGCTGATCCAAAATGGGGTGTCCTCTACCTCAAATGCATCCCTGAAGGAACTTGCCATTCTCCTTTCCTGCTCCTGATGGATCCAAGCTGCCACAAAGGCAGGTTTGTAAGGTGACAAGCAAGGTCTGGCAGCTGCATGCAAACAACAAAACAAAACTAAGATCTCTCCCTGTCATCACTTTTGCATGCATACAAGCCAATCATTTGAAATAGTAAAATTTTTCACTGTCCTACGCCTGAGATGAAAATAAATTCCAGACAAACGTGGTACTGTAAAGGGCAGGTGCAATAGTGCAGATATAATCAACAACAGAAATGGAGTATTTCCATACAAGTTGACATAACCTGCACTTAGCAGGCTCCATCTCAAAGCTGCAAGGTGACAAACATCATCCAATTTTGACTTTCACTCATGATGTCCTGCAGATGTCCCTATCAGCCTGTTCATGATGCACAATGGTGTGCATCCCTTACATCCTCCTTGCCCCCCACAAGGGAATTTGTGCCTACAGTCAGATTTTATTGTGAAACAGGTTTTAATGCTGTGCAGGAGTGATTCCCAGGCTCTGGGGTCACTATCCTCCAGGCAGCGAAGCCGGCAAAAGGTAATGACTGTTAAGTTACTTTAGTGCAAGTGATGACATTCACTGCTGGCACCATAACATCAGCAAATGTAATACAAGTTCAGACTGAGACTATTAAATACATTATGGATATTTTATATTTCTTACCACAGTTTTTACAGTTTCACAAATATCAAACCCCAGGTATACATGTCCATTTTGCAACACAGAATGACTATAGAATTCCAAAAAGAGCAGGCGTTTCAAATACACAATTCTGAAGTGTAAACACACAGTGTATAAGCTCTTCACCTCACAATTCAGGTGCTATGCAGTAGCAGCTAAGTTAACGCCATGCAGCATTAACTCAGCAAATGGTTGGTTTGCCTAAAGATGGATTTTAGCATCCTTCTGTCTCATCACCTCTTCAGTCTTTAGTTCTCCCCAAGTTATACAAGCATACAATAAATACATCTCTGATTTTAAAGGACACTTAGACAAGTCATGAGGATCTACGTGAGTACAGTACATTTAAGTTCAAGTGCAAAAACAGTAACTAGTGGCCAGTCATTGATGCTTCTTGTTATTGTCTATGGTGTTGGTCCCAGGCACCACCAGAAAATGGGTGGTTCTAAACTAAAGCACAGCTACAGGACTCCCTTCTAGCCAAGTTAACTGGGTGTCATGGTGGGCAGAACTACACACTCCCTTTCCTGCTTCCCTGCTGCCTTCTCCTCTCCCTTGATCCTGTGCTCCTGTTTGTCCTGCCTCTGACTGTACCACCCCACAGCACACACCTTTCCCACAGAAGGCCCATCACATCACACATATCTGACTTTAAGGAGGGCTGAGCAATATTTCCTCAGTCCTGCAGAAGCCAAATGCTCAGAATCTCCCCAGAACAAGCTGCAAATGGGCAAATGGGCCAGGATACTCTCCTGACCAAACCCCTTGACTCTTCCCTGAGCCCAAGGCCTTCCCTCCAGCAGCAGTTTTCACTGTGCACCAGCACGAAAAGCATAATGAAACATAATCCAAAGTCTTCCAGTGTCTTGACACTGGGCAAACTAGTTTCATAAACATACTACAATTTAGTTACATTTGCTTCCTCCTGAGAATCTCACTCTACTTGACTACTACAGCAACAACTTTGCCCTATAATCCTAATCAAGATTTTCAGGTGATCCCTCCCTATCCCCCACCTTCCCTAGGCACTTAAAGCTTACCGTTTTCTTAATAACTAACCACAGTAACTACACTGCATTAACTAAACTATTGTATAGATGATGAAGTAAAAACCAAAAAAGACAGCATGTCCACTGAAACCCTTGATCAACCTCGGGTTGTGCAATCCTGATAAAAGATTCTTGTCTTGATGCAACATCAAACCTAAAATTACCCAAACACATACAAAGCATGCCAAACTGAAGGGCTGCAAGACATTTCCTTCTTCAGAAGCCTTCCTCCAGCTTTTTTGTTTCACTAAAACTCCAGTTCAAAATATTTTCTTTGCAGAACTAAATCTTTATCTTAAACAAGGTAACATTAGCTTCAAAACCATATTCTTTGAATATGTGTGTATTTTACTTAATCCATCACCATAAAATGAAGATACGCTTCCTAAAGTTACCCTGCTTCTGAGAAATCTTCACAGAGACAGTTTCATGCTGTTCCTATATTTATTGGATCTGGTATTTTCCAATAGAGTATGCAGGGAAGCTCAGTTTCTCCCCT
Source organism: Clamator glandarius (assembly GCA_033459285.1). NCBI lineage: Eukaryota > Metazoa > Chordata > Aves > Cuculiformes > Cuculidae > Clamator > Clamator glandarius. Next base: position 2,547,252 of record JAUNZM010000032.1, read on the forward strand.
AAAAAGTATTTTCATTTTGTCTTGGGATAAATTCAAAGAACATCATCCAATTAAGTCAGACACTGTGCCTCAACAAGTGAGAAGTGAACTCCCATTTTCTACAGATTGCAAAGAAATCGCATAGCACTTGACTCAGCTTTAGCAAAAGAGCCAAGAATTCTTCCTGCCATTAGATCTGGCCACATCACTTCCCTCAAGTATTCTGAACTTTTGGCTTCCCTGCTCATGTTGCTTTGTGTAGTCATATGAATATTCTTTATATAGTTCAAAGCTTGCACTGCATCACATCATAATCATTAAGATGAAGTCCTACTTTGGAGCTCCTACTCCAGCGTTCCCAGGTGAGAAGCAGAATTCCATGCACTGGATTTGGTAAGATGAGCGCATCTCAGGGCCCTGCAGCAGCAGGCTGAGCATCATGATCCAACACAACATGGCTGTCATCTACTTGGGAATCTGTTGCTGTAGGTGTTGGTGCAGAACAATTTCTGGATTGCCCAGAATCTGTTGGATTTTGGGGTTGTCTTGCTGAGCTGGCTGATGAAGCACTGCAATTCTCATTGATTTTCTGAAGAGAGGGAGAAAAGGATTGCATGCAGAAGTAAGTAAAGACACTTGCATTACTATCCCCAGAGGGATACCCCCAGATGCATTCAGGCACTTCTGGAAATTCGCAAAGCACTTACTTGGAATGCCCACAACATAACAAATCAAACTTAGAGAAGCAAAGCAAAAGTAGTACATTTAAATCCAGATGACACTAATAGCAAGCAGACAGTAGCTTACCTTCCATTTCTTTTCCTAACTGCACTTTCCCAAGAAGCATGCAAAAAACAAACTTGTTGTGTTTCAAGTGGAAAAAAAAGCACAATTAACTGGACTTCAGAGTGTTCAAACAAGATCATTCTTTTGACCAAACAATTCTGTAAAATTCCTTCATGCTCCTTTGATAGTTTTCCTTAATAGTACCCTCCCTCTCCAGGACACTGCTCAGACATTCTGACCGGCAGAATTTTCACAGTACTGATGAATGATTCCACCCAGTCAGCTCAAACAAGCCTTACTATGGAACATAAGAGCACACTTAAACACCAGTTACATTCCCCTAGGCTGAAACAGCAAGCTTCCTCAGTAATACATTTCACATCAGAAGACGGCACACTGTCTGTGATTAACTGCAAATGATTATTTGCTTTGCCTTGAAGAATAGAATATGCCAACTTGGTCCCTTTGCTTGAAGGGCTATAAGCAAGCAGTAGCAAAAGCAAGCCAAAATTTTAATGAAATAAGAAAGAATAATTTTTGTCACTAATTCAATTTTTGCTGCACTGACCCTCCTTCCAAATTCTCTATTTTCATTTTAAGAAGGCTTTTTCTAATTTCAGTATTTTAATATTACCAGACTAAATTAAATGATTGAGCACAAATACTGAAACATTTTGGAGCAGCTTTGCACTTCTGGGGCACTGCAAGAGGAATAAGAGGTTTTGCAGAATACAGTCAAGAAGAAAATAATACAATGGAGTGGTACTGAATTTTGGCACCTCAGCAAGAACTCTGCTGATTCACACTCCTACCCCAAATTACCCATTTCTAAAGACAGCAGTTGTTGAAAAAGCATTTCTGTGTTTACACCTACTGGGTGCATAAGAAGGAACCTCGCCTACTCCTTCCAGACAGGTAAACACAGTGGTTTTAACCATGCTGTTCTAGAGCTTGCACTGACAACATTTCCAAACTTTGTTAAGCAGTGTGCTTTAGCTCCTGCTGAAAGGCATGTCCAAAGCACTTAGAAGACAGTTCAGGATCCAACCCCATCCAATCATCTATGAAACTATTAAAGGTGTTTGGGGGGGAGACTGGACAGAAGGGAAATGGTGCACAGTAAGCACCAGCAATCAAACATTTTCAGTCATGGAATAGCTCTCATCTGGCCTAACTCTGGATTTAAAAAAGAGATTAAATTTTTTTGAACAGAGGGCTCTGTATCCCACCAGTAAGTTTTCTGGAACACCTATTTCTGAGACCACACAGATGTCTGACACTATCACCCAAGGAAGCAAAAGCAAACAGAAATAATTTTAAACTCTGTTAAGTGGCTGTGCATCTTCGTGTTCATTTATTAACTTAAAAATTTTGCAAAATGCATAACCAGCACATTCCAACTAACATGAAAACAAATGTAAACTTAAAGGGAATTCAAGTATATCCAGGCCTGTAAAATGAAGACTCTTTCTATGTCTCTCCCGCTCCTCCCATCTTCAGGAAGATAACACTTGAAAAAATAGTTACTCCTGCTGAGCTGCACATAGAAAACACCACCATTTCATGCAGTATTTCAACTACTGTGTCACAGCTCCAAATTTATTACAAGCTGACAGAGAATACCTGCCAGGTACTAACAGATTTACAGAGCTACAGAGGTTTTCAAGCACCTAAAAAGGACATAAGAGCAAGAACTTCCTGCACATTAGAAGATTACCTGCAAAGGCTGATTCTCCGGAGCTGGATTGGTTTTGGATAGTTTAACCACCTCTTTTATCTGGTAGACAGCATAAGCTAAGGTGACCCAAGGAGAAGAGCTGATGACCCAGGCAGGTTTGTTCACATCCTCTTGCTCTTCTTGGTGTTTAGTTTTCTTTAGAGGGAGTCTGGGCTCAGTCCGAGGCATATCTTCTGACTGCTGTTGTACAAGGTCAATAGTTGCTATGGGAACAGGACTGGAAGGCACTGGGATCCTTTCTGCCAGCATTGTCTTTTCTGAAGTTTAAAACAAACAGCTTAAAAACAAATGCAAAGCAGACAATGAACATAAGTGTTTCTTGCTTTCACAATACAGTTATCACTGAAAGCTGAACACTGGCACAAACAGTCAGGAGTGAGACGCACCACAATCTACTTACGGAAACGCAACATGGAAGTTGCCTTACAAGCAAGGCTGTTCGCAACTGCAGTGAAGTATTTTAGAAGTGTGCATAAACAGGAGGGGCTAGTGGGTATGAAGTGGTCCGTTTGTTCCCTGCAAGCTATTAGAAATTCATGTTTTCAAGTTATATGGAAGAAGCCATTTTCATTTTATACGCAAACTGAAAATAAGTCTTTATACTTGCAGCAAACTTCTTTCTCTGCATAAGGCCTGGATCACACAAGAAACTTGTACTCATAACACTGCCTTCCAACAGGAACCATTCAGTGAAGTCACATGGCCTACATCATCAAAGCAGTCATTTCTGACCTTAAAATTTCTCAACCTATTGATTTGACATAAAGTAGTTGTTCTTCACCAATATTTTTTTTTTAATTAAGAAACGAACTATCCCTCCATAGTTACTATGTGGCTTTGCAGTTAGTGAGAACAAGGTTAGTGACACACTGGAGGAGAAAAAAATATCACTTCATAGTTTCAGGTGAAGGAAGAAATCCTCCCAACAGACCTTCACACCTAAGGTCTACTGATAATCTGAAATAGTTCTCACAACTATCTTGAAACGTCACCCATAAAATGACTGTCATGACCCAACACACCTGACAATCTTGAAGAGCCAGAGTATTTATATACAAAAGGTAGTTAAACAGATTGTTAGAAACCGTTGGATACTTTAAATAATAGCTGTATGATCTCCATGACTCTAACACATTTCATAAGTTTTAAGAAAATATTTTTTCTGAGTAGAAATATTTTACTGATTAAAAATATCTTTCTTTCAAAACTATAAAACTGCATTTTGTTTACAGGCTCTTAGTATTTGATATTTTAAGCAATGGCTGGATGTTCTGAAGAAATGAAAAGACTAATCCTGCACACACTTGATTACATGTTTAATTCTACTCATCCAACTGGTCTGGCTGAAAGTAACCTAATTACTGCCACGCTTAAAATTAATATACACACTGTTCAGATGGGTAGTGTGACTTAAATGAAAACAAAAGACTGAAATAAACTAAATAGAATAAGGCCAACAAGAACAAACTGTTCTTTCGTAGGTTCATGTGTAATTAACCAAAAGCTGATGGGAAACTGAAGCAGTAAATATCCTTTTCACCTTTCCATTTTTTGCCATTATCACTTGAACAGAGGTGAAGAACATTCTAGAAAAATAAACATTTGAACACATCAGTGCAGCCAACTCAATAACTCATCGAGGACAAATGATTTAATATTTCAACTAAAGAAAACTAACTTTCATTTCATACTGAGAGCCCATATTGGAAAGTAACATTTGGGTAAAAAGCAGCTTGAAGATTCATGACTCTTCAGGATTTGCCACAGTTTCATTGTCTTTGTAAGAATTAGGTTTATGCTAAATCATTAACTTTCTACCAAGTATTTTATTTCTGGTTAGTCTTTGTATTAATAAATGTGGAGATGAAAAAGTTTGTTCAGCTGGTGGGAGATTTCTCGGGTACCAGAACAGAACTGAGGTAGCTATAAAGGTTGGCATCGTCTTAAGCCTTCTCTGCAATTTCTGGCAGAGGTGGCTTGGGCTGGTAGAATATGAGAGCATGCAGTGGTCAAGGTGACCTTACAGAACGGATGCACTGAAATGACTCACTATAGCTGATAAGACTAACCTAAGGGACTCCCAGAACTGAGAGGACATAAAAGTGGCAAAATATGTTATGTTTTCCTCCTATTGACAGACAAGAACTCAATGCTGCCCTTCCTCCAGAGCAGCAGCACACCACTTTGATTTGTATCATTGCTCAGGAAAACCCTGCTCACTTGAAAACAAACAATTTGTCAAAATCTGAATAAAGACCCAGACATACAAAGTGAAAGCTGCAGGGAGCAGCATCAGAGATACCTTTTTCACTAACTCTAATTTTGTAGTATCTCAGTGACATGAACATTTACCTTCTTCTTCATCAGGAACCAACAGCCACTGGATCAGTGCAAACAGAAGAAGGATCACTAAACAAGCCATCCCTATTCCTCTGAATGTGGAAGCAGGACCTGTAATGAGATTTATTTTTTTTCTAAATTGGAAATCTATTTATTTTTTAAAATAAGACGAGTCAACATCATGCAATCCTTGGGCATGTATTGTCCCATGTAGACTCTTACTAGCTTGTTTCATTACATTCTCCTCCCCCAATCCTTCAACAGGCTTTGCAAAGGATTTATAACCCAAGTAATCAGATTCTCATTTGTTCATCCAAGAGGCTGCATAGTATCAACTTATTCTCTCACAAAGGATTCATTCATCTTGACTACTGATTTGATCACTATATACTAAAAATATCCAGGCAAACCATATTTATCGATCTGTAATGATAACAGGATAAAGTCATAAGCAATCTGGTCTGAATTCAGTGTTGACCTTGCTTTGACCAGGGACCTGGACTGAACATCTCCTCAGATTTCTCCCAGCCTGAGCAGTTCTAGGATTCCATGATTTATACAAAGTGTAATACTCTTGAAAACATAACAATATCTTAAGCATAAGTAAGCTTAAAACTGGTAGTTCACTAAAACCAGAACTCCCAAAAATATAATAAAAATCTTCAGTACAGTTTTTTGCTTACCAAAGTAATTGACCAAAACCCCTCCAACCATAGCCCCACATCCTCTGCCGAGACCCAAGTGGAGACCTTGTAGGATTCCCTGGGCTGACGTTCTTAGTTCCGGAGGCACTGCTGCGCTAAGGTACGAAATGCAAGCTGCCCATATAGCTGCATGTGTGACACCTAGAGAGATGAAACACAGTGAAAAGCACAGAGTCCAGAGTGTACCAATGCAATATTACAGCAATTGCACTCATCAGTTGGAGCATGCCTTGAAGAAAAACCACAAAATCCCTTCACTGACAAATGCCTGTGAAGTACAAATCAGTCTTTGGCAATGTGATACTGGCAACCAAGCCACAAGGAGACACGATGACTCCTTCTGCAGAGTTTGTCAATAGCTCTTTCTCCCTCTAAGATCACCTCACATATTCTCAAGACACTATCTCTAGGAAGAGCCTTAAAAGTTTCTCTGCCCTTCAAGAGTGACCTGGGGCCTCTGAATTACAGTCCTGCTACCATAAGCTGCAGGCAGTTAAAGCATTGATGCCTCTCAGCAGTCTCCTTATTACCACAACGAAAGCAGAGTAAGCTCATAAAATCCAAACAATATTGGAAAGATCCATGTCATTTCAGAGGCAAGAATTAATCTCCTCCCATCCTTCTCACTTTCCCCCCAAAACAACTGACTCCAAGTAAACTCTTTCTGAACTTAACATCAACGTGCTCTGCATTTAGTGCTGCATGGTCTGGATGGGATGAATGGAAAAAGCACATGAGCTTCTCAGGATAGGTCAAAGATGCCAATTTTTCACAGCTGCTGTTCAGAGGCAGAGTCAGCATGCCCTTCCTCCCACTATGACTGCACCTTGCGTAGCCATTGCCACATGCTGCTGCTGCTGCCTCATGTTGCACCCGCTCCAGGGACCAAGCGCAGCAGAGGTCCTCACTCCTATAGACAATGGCTACATATCCAAAACAGCCCCAGCTCTCCAGAAGAGCCTTTGGAAGTGTCCTTCTGTTAGGACAGCATTATGAACACTCTTTCTGTCACTAAAGGAGGACAGCTAAGGCGGCAGGCAGCGACTGGCCATCAGCATGAACAAACAGGCTGTCTTTGAGCATCTGCTTGGTGGGTTTTCTGAGAGCAGGGAATAACAGGACAGGAAAAGGCAGGGCTGTGGAGAAGTTGGAAAAACAAAAGAGTTTTGTAGCTCATCACACAATAAATAAGCCTCAACTATTTTGCTACCCTCAGACTGTGTGAGAATATTTCTTTCTTACATGAGTTGTATCAAAAATAGTCATTACAGCTTACCTGTACCTAAGCTCTACTGCCTCGATTTTTAAAAAAACACTGCCACAACTGACGACTCAGTCAACATGTTTCTGTCCTCTTTGCCTAACTTGCTAATGAACAGTTGGATGGTAAATAATTACTTATGCATTTAGACTGAAGACTCATAAGAGCAAGAAAACATATGACTTTGTAACATACAGAATAACCTGGATTTTGCTTAGTCATAAAACGATAAATAGCACTGTATGGAAAAGATAGAATACAGGTACAGACATGTTAGATTCCATCAGGCTCTACAGCTCATTTTAATTCTAAATCTAAATAAAGATTCCTTAAACTTTGGGTTTGTAAAGGCCACCTTTACAAATTACAGAGCTGGTTTTGGTCATAGTATATAATTTTGTTGGAAACATAAAAGGCTTATATTAAGAAATGGTATTTTTAAGGTATTTTACCTTACTGTTTAAAGTTTAAGGCTTTAAAACTCACAGGTTTCCCATCCAAAAACCCTCAACTTTAAAACTTACTGAATACATACTTTTTTTTTTATTTTTATTTTTTAATGCAGACTCACATATGCATTGAGAACAGCAACCAAGAACTGTCCCAATAAAAACTGATCTAACATTGATAATGTGGAGGGGTTTGTTTCAGAAACTATATCAATTAGTGTAGAACTTCCAGGTTTATCAGATGCTAAAGAGTATGTCAAGTTTTAAAACCAGGCAAATGAAAACCACATCACAGCTTATTTGATCTGTGAAGCACAATGCTGCTATATTTGTTTGAAAACAAAAGGCCATAACTTAACTAGCACATTCTTGGATATTTTTACTTTTACTAGACAATCCAGAGGGAACACAGTGCTCCCAGTTCCTCTGAAAACAAATCCATATATTTAAACAGCTTATTTCACTTGCCTTTAAAGATACAGGCTCCTCTCCCCAGTATGTGTATATTGCTATATTTATTATAATTATTTATACAACAGCAACTATTTGGAACAGTTTTTACAATAACTTTTATAAGAAGTCTGGTCTAGATTACTGCTAACCACAATTCTTTTAAAAAAAAGCTGTTCAAAATATATATATTGTGGCGTTATTTGCTAAAACCACTACCATTTAACCATCTGGACTATAGTTCCAACAAGTTTAACAACCCTAATAATATGCTCAAAATAATAACATTTAGCAAACTTAGAATAATTTACATGTAAACTAAGAGGTGAAGATTCGGGGAGCCAAATTTATTTCAAGAGAAATCTTAATTACTGCCTCTTGAAGACCCAGGTTTTTTGCTCTCTAGGCTTAACTGTGTTGCTGGAGCACCAGTAGGAGTCACTTCTTAGAATAGCACTTGTTTTGGAGTTTGATGGGAATTCCTGTTATGCAAATTGGTGAGCTAGCACAACTGTTACCAGAAAATTGGACCATTGCTTAGAACAATAACTTGCAGCTAACTAGCATATCTAAACTTAATCAGTTAGGTGCAAATGAACAAGACTGCTTGCATATTTGCAGACTGATAACATACACATACACTATGGCATTTGCCTATGAGGATGTCTTGAAATTTTCCATTATTAAAGTTCAGTCTAAGCTCTTATTTTCATATACTGCATGGGTAACATAAAGATTCAAAACTTTAAATTAAGAAGTGAGAAGTCTCCTGATTTACTCCTTTGAGAATGCACAGCATCCTCCCCACCCCAGTTACCGACAGTAACTGAAACGCAGCATCTTTTTCTTTCCAACCAATAGATGAAGTTTGCAGAGTCATCTTCCAGAAATCTCACCATGCCCTTCATCACAGCACATGGAGATAATCGATCTTGTATTGCAGAAACATATTAAAAAGAAAAATAAATTCTTTGCAAGTCAGCTGAAACTGTTGTTGACCTTCAAACCCTTTCAGCTGATGGAACTGATAGAACCTGACAGCTTCCTGGAAAAAGTTAGGTACAATTATAACAAGGACTTCACCGAGGGATTTAGAAGACCTATCAACTTGATGCAGTCATGTGGCCACATGGATCCCACATGTTCTGCACAGTTTTTTAAAATTTTTTTAAATACTCCTAATGCTTACATATGCAAAGCAGCTACAACTCCTACCTCTCTCTGTCAACAAACTCACTTAACAAGAGTAAGAGCTTCCACCTCCCCAAATTTCATTAGTGCCCAAAGAAACAGGATTTAGCAACTGCAGCAGAAGTTACAATGAATCAAGAAGAGATCAAAACCAGTAAGAGCAAGGAGGGGAAAAGAATAAAGGGGGAAAAGTAAAATCCAACAGTACTCCTAAAAAGATAAAGGTGATCTCCCATTCAGCAACACTGGATGAGATTACTGGAACATAACAAATGTAGTGGCAGTAATTAGACATACATTCGGTGTACCTATGGACATCAGGGACACCAATAAACCATGTAAGCTACAGGCTGAAAAGTGCATGTAGAACAAGAAGAGACTTTTAAGCAGGGGGGATGGGGAGGTAAGGGGTGTGTGTGTTTGTTTTGGTTTTAACTTTCTCATTTGCTGACTATAAATAAATGCAAACAGCAAGATTAACCCTAGGGTACATGATTCAGTGATGGCTAGATACAGAGGAAGTCTAGCAGATGAGGAAAGTATTATTTTGAATATCCTTAGTATTTTCTTTAAATCTCAACTACTCAAGATTACTTGACACAAAAAAAAACCCCAAAACACTAAAAGAGCTCCCTCATAACCTTGCTGTAAAAGCAAACCTACATATTAAGCAATTCAGATTAAAATCTCAGCAGAATATAAACATGATTCAGAGTAAAAAGAAACTTCTTTCTCAGCCATGACTATAGGATGCTCCTGGGCAAAACCATATGGCTGTACTGATGAGAGACAAGTTTTTTTTCCTAGAATTTGAGTTGAGGTGTTTTTAAACAGGACTACCTAGAAGGGAGTATCCAAACCTTTGTATTCTTTATTTGCACATCCCTAGATTATTAAGGTGACAAGAGTAAAACACACATGCATTCTTCAGGTTCTTTGCAACAGGTTCATATTTTAAAACTTAGTATGAATAATGAAGTATCAGTTAAATAGCTGTGATTTTGGGGTTTTTAATAACAAAATTGAAAAACTTGTTGTGGCAGTTTTAATACAATCAAATGTTTTTGTTAGCAGGAACGTTGGACTCAATAATCCTGGAAGTCTTTTCCAGCCTAGTGATTCTGTGAGTCTATGAGGGAGGGAGTCAGGACACAAACATTTTTTCTTATATGTATGTAGAGATCTACACAGTGCTCTCTAATGGCATTTTATAAGTCAAGTTAAAATGTACCTTACAAAGATTTCTGTAAATATAGTGAAAAAAAAGCTAATGTAAATTCAATGTATATACTGGACATAGAAAAATGAAACTTCTAAGTATAATCTGTGGAAAAATTTCTAAGTACTATTGTATAACGTCAAAATACTGGCTTTGACAAAGATGGTACAGTTATTTTTAAAGGCAGGGAAAACATCTTCTGCTTTTAAAGTAAACATTCACTTGCAAGCTTGCAACCCTAATTCTTCAGTATTTGAAGAATACTACAATAAGAGAAAGTAAATAGTTTAGATTTTTCCTGGTTGTGAGAAGTACTCACTACAAAGACACAAAAAAAATCATAAAATATAAGTGAAACCAATGTATACATTAACATTGCAATCAAGGTCTTGCAGACTACTTTGATAACCTGACTTAAAAATAGGCTCTAATTACTTTTCATAGACCACACCTCTGCCCTTCTAACTAAATTAGTTAAAAGGCAATTATCTTAAAGAAGCTCTGTTAGCACAAAGCTATGGAAAGAAATTCCTCTCTAGGTATTAAAAAAGAAAAATCTAAGGTCTAAAGATACTGATCCAACAGCACCACTGAAAAACTACAAATTATTTTAACAGCAGAGACAGAATGAAACAGGCTAACTTCCAGGCATCCATCCAAGAGCCTCAGTCTTTTGCATTTAGAAGTTCACATTTACCACCAAGCAGGATTTGTTGCAGATGTGTACCCAACTCCTGCTTCTGTCTCTTTGTTTGTTTAAAGGGTGTATTGGTCTTGCATAGTTCTATTTGAATAAACAGAGAACTGTGCACAATCAAATGCAACCCCACCCTTTTGACGTCAACAATTTCCCAAGACAAACAGTAATTTTTTATTAATCTTTGCCTTCTGGGATATAAGTGGTCAAAAAATCAGAGAAATACCAGATTTTTACTTAATCTGAAAACAAGACTAATGTAAGCACCTGACCTTATCCTGGAAGGGCATTACTGCAGTGTCTTACCTTGAAGTACTTCCATTGGAAGAACAGTCCAGGCATTTTCCAGATATGAGATGTAAATATATCGAGCTGTATTACAGGCAAGACCAATATAAAGCACTCTAGAGGAAATAAGGAAAAAGAGAAGTCAGAATAGTTTGCGCTTTCTTTGTTTGATGTGTTAGAATATAGCTTACTGCTTCAGAAATCATTTGCGTGAGTATCAACAGTTGCCAGTCTAAAGCATTTTGCTAGACACAAAATATATTAAGTACTGCACCCAAACATAAACTCTCTTCTTGCCCACTCCAAACACATATTCACAATGAGGCTACAGTTAAGACTCTTCAAAATACTACTGGAAAAAAAAAATAATTCAAAGAATAGCAGATCTACCGATCTTTTAATTAAGCTCAGTACATCCACGCCACGCTCTACACAGGACTGTATTTCAGAGAGACCATTTTTAAGCATATTCAACATCCCATCCAAACAACCTTCTGTTCTAGTCATTCAGAGATGCATTCTTCCATTTTAATGTAAGCCTGGTGGAGATTTGTATTAGATGAATAAATATTACCCCAATTACTGTAAGTTTATAGTCCTGGTATCTGAAAACTGCTCAGAACTACTGTAAAAACACATCCTACAGAAGCAATATGGTTTATAACAACATGCCTCAGGATAAAACTTAACCATCTTGTTGAAAAGATGCTGCTTTTCAGAAATGAGAGAAAAAAACCTCTTATCAGAGCTTTTAAACAATGAAGCACAAAGATATTTGTGCAGTGCATTTCCCATTGCATGCTTAACCTGATTTTTTTCCTTCCAGTTCTCAGATTTAGCTTAGGTTTCCTCTGGAGTGCTTTTTCATCCAGCTATCTTTCTCTTATTTTTAGGTGGATCATAGGAAACAAAGACTTAATTCAAAACATGTTTTTAGCTTGATAGAGATGCTACCACAACTTTAAAGATGATTTTTTTTTTTTTAATGGACAAGGATTCCTTATTGTCCAGACACAGCTTCTTAGTGTTTGGCACAAATGAAATAAATGCAACTGATAATTAAGGTGTAAACATAGACACTGTGAAAGGGCTCATTATCCTTTGTGCTGGTTTTTTAGTTAGTTATTCTACAAAACCACACCAAGATCTAATTAAATAGTACACAGACACTGAAAAATCTAGAGTGAAATGCAGCATCATGTTAACATTTGAAGTCTCCAAATATACACACTGGCAGCTAAAATACCAGTATATTGTTTTCATCATATCAAAAAGTATTCAAAATTAAAGACATGTCTGTGTGTTTCACAATGTGGATTTATGGAAGACAATACATTTTACTTTCAACAAGCTGAATAAGCTTGCAGGAAGATTTCCCCCCACCCAAATCACAAATCAGACCAAGCTGTGTTGCTTCCAGACACATGCAAGGTCCATGACTAACTGGCTGAAACTGCCTTTAGGCAATGCAAGCCAACATTCATCTAAGAAAACAGGGGAAGCCATGAATAAAATTATACAATAAAGAGAACAAAATTGTTCTTTGTGCCATGCATCATAAATTTCATCTCCCCCTTTAACTAATGCCTTCTGTTCCAAAAAAATAAAAGCTCCTTTCATAGGCACAACTTAAAAGTCATTCTTATGTACAGTCAAATTTCTTCAGTGCATTAGGATACATGTGCCACAAAAGGTAAGCAAACATCCACGGTTTGCAGGTTCTTTCCTCATTCCTCTATTAGTAAAGCCCAAGGCCACGTACACTCTTGGGGACACAAAGGCATCACCTCACCACATACTTGGTTTTCCTCATCAGCACTACAGATCCACCCAGCTCACTGTTTAGGACCATTTGTTGACAGCTGAATTTCACTTTGTCTAGCAAAAAGAACCTGCACCAAGAACCTCTTTCCCCCATCTCAGCCATTCCCTATCACAGCCAGAGCAGAGAGGTGATGAGGTCTCCTCCTGCTTCCACCACTCAGTTATCTGTGCTTTTCCATCATGTTACACTTGCAGAAAGACTTGGATCCAGAGTTTCAGAGCAGCAAGTTAGTCAGGTTCTACCTTTAAATTTGTTAGAATATGCATGCAGTTTTAGGTAAATTACAGTTTATGAAGATTTCTATAATTATGCTTTGGAGGGGTATGGTCACACAAGAACTTTTGTGTATTTACAGTATTTTCAAAAATGTATTTATAATAAACACTTATCAGACCTAAATGGATAATGTAAACAGATGTTCCTTATGAACTCCACATGCAGCATCCACAGAGACACCATACTCAGTTTAGAGCACTGAATCCATATTTAAGTTAAGGAGACAAAGCTGTTTACAGCCATGACTACCAGTCTCTGCTTCCTATAAAAATGCACATGCTGGAATTATGGTCAGACAAACACATTCAAGCTTAACCTCAGATAGGAGGTTAGTTTCAGAGATTAGCACCATCTTCCTAAACTCAATGGCAGTTACGAATACTTCCACACAGGATACCATTCAACAATGGCATTTAAACGTTTGATTGCTAGTTTTGTATGATTTTCCACCATAGTAACCTTTCAAAGAACTCGTGGCTGTCACCACACTTTCCGATGACTTAATGCTTTTTAACTCTTCAGTTTACTCTGTCATCTATAAGAAGGTGGCTGGAGAAAGCAAGGCAAAACATACTCTTCTAACAGCTGCAATATTCCCTCCCCTTGTAGCTTTCTAGCTGAACCAATCACTGCCATTACTGCACATGTGGAGTGACCTGGTAACATACAATGTTAAAAACACCAGCAGAACCTGTAACACATGCACATATACTTTGCAAATGAGTATGAACAGGAGAGATAATAAGGTAGGAAGTTAGGCATTTTAATCAGCACATGTTTAATAAAGTCATGCTTAAAATGCTTGGACAATTTGAGTATCAGTCAGAAAAAAAATCTATGAATGCCGAATGTGTTTCAAAATGTTGTAATATTGTTGTTTCATATACATATATATATGAAAAATACTGATCCCAAATGCTTCTGGCTAGGTCAGTTCCAAGAAGGATATATAGCTGGAGGTTACTTGCTATTAATGAGATAAATTAATTGGAGAAATTATTAACTGGAAAAAGAGTATCTGCACTAGAAGACACCAGACATACACAAAACTATCAAAGATAGGAGTTACAAACTCCTATACATTCCTCTTAAAAAAAATTTTACCTCCTTTTGAACAAACCACGTACTATACAAAGTTCAAAAAGTACAAGAAGACAACTAGAAAAAGCCATTTCATACATTGTGATAACTAAATGCAAGTGTTAGATAATATTTAAATATGACTAATGTGCACTTCCCAGGTGAAGGTGAAACGGTGACTTGTAAATGGTGGGATGGAACATCAACTATAATGTGTTAGAAACTAGATAACCACTAAGGTAACTATAACGACCCTTATCCTCTTGTCACCCAGAACCGTTGAGACTGACCACTCAGATATGGCCACACTTTAACGACTCTGAGCTGCTCTAATTTCATTCTCCCTGGATATGCAATAGGTTCCAGGAATAAAGTATGCTTGTCATTTTGGGGAAAAATATGAATTTGAAAACAATTCTGTGTATAAATTTTCTGTGAAATCATTGCTTGGCAGAAGCACTCTGAGGACAAATCCCAAGTCCTCTCCAGTGCTGAATAAAGTGTACCTGCCTTAATGGTTAAATTAAACTGTTAAGCGTAAGTTTCTTTGTTTCACAGGTTTAAAGAATGATATTTCCTTGCAAACAGGAGCTAGTGTTTTAACCACTTAATCTTGATCCAATCTTGGTTTCACAGGCTTAACAGTGCAAAGGAGGAAAGAAAAAAAAAAAAAAAAGAGTTGATCCTTTACTTGCCTTCCCTTTTTTTGGCCAAAAACATGGGAACTGACTAACCCCAATGGAGGCCTAATAGGAGTTAGGGTGTATCAAAAACTATGCAAGGTAAATATCTAATTCAAATAAGTACAGAGGACAGGTTTACCTGATGAATCAGGCCATACATTGCCCCCCTTCCTATGAATTTAATGAGAAGGGATGTTTTAGGACAAATAGGATGTACATTGGCTACTAATCAGACAAATTTGTAGTGGCAGCCACTGAGTGGCGACCAATACTCAAACTGAAGTGGAAAACAGAAAAGCCAGGCTGGGTAGATCAGTAGCCGCTAACAGAAGAGAAGGTTGCCATTTTACAAGAATTAGTCCAGGAACAGTTAGAAAAAATCATATTGTACCAACTACTAGTCCACAGAATACTCCAGTTTTTGTCATACCTAAAAAAGACTGGAAAACAGAGGCTTTTGCATGATTTAAGAAAAACTAATGAAGCTATAGAGGATATGGGAGCACTACAACCCGGTCTCCCCTCACTGGCAATGATACAAAAAAACCTAGAATATTTTAATAATAGATTTGAAGGGTTGTTTTTTCACAATACCTCTACATGATCAAGATGCACAAAGATTTACCTTTTCCATGCCAAGTGTTAATAAAAGGGAACCCATGAAAAGATATCATCGGGCTGTTTTGCCACAAGGAGTGTAAAACTCGCCAACAATGTGCCAAATATATGTAGATCATGCCCTATGCAGTTTTAGAGATCATTTAGAGAATTGATTGTCTATCATTATATGGAACTGAAGGAGTTGCAAAATTGTTTGGAGCAATATGTATTACAAATTGAAAAAAATCCAGAGAGAAGCTCCATGAAAATATTTCAGATGGAAAATTTTACAACACACAATAGAACCTCAAAAGGTTCAATTAAAAGTAAAAATCAATACATTAAATGATGTGCAGATATTGTTAGGTAACATTACTCGGATTCAAAACTTGTTGGGGATTGATAATCAGCTGTTGACGCCCTTATTTGAATTACTGAAAGGACATGTTGATTTAAATGCCCCTTGATCATTGACAAAAGAAGCCAAACAAGCATTTCAGGAAATTAGTGAGCGTGCTAGTTTAGTACAGTGTCATCGGGTCAATTATGATTTAGCTACCCAATTCATCATTTGTAATCAGAAGGAACAGCATTAAGGGATAATTGCCCAATGGGATGAGTCAGCAGAAGATCCTTTAATAATTTTAGAATGGACATTTTTAGCCCACTAACTCAACTATATTGACACAAGTTGAAATGTTTGCAGAATTAGTTATTAAGGGACGGCAACGAATTGTAGACCTTAATGGTCAGGAGCCAGAAAGTATAATTATACCTATGGCAGACAATTATTTACAATGGTGTTACCAAAATAGTCTACCAATACAAGTTGTCTTACAAGGATATGAAAGGAGAGTACAGATCCAACATCCAGCACATAGGTTGATCACCTTTTTAAAACAAATACAAATAGAACACAAGTGAAAAAATTGTGAACACCCAGTTGAAGGAAAAACTATATATACAGATAGACGTGGCATAACAGTTAAAGTAGTGGTAGTATGGAAAGATGATCAGGAATGGAAAAAGCATACTGTGACTTGTTCAGGATCACCTCAAGTTGTTGAGTTATAAGCAGTAATAGAGGCCTTTAAATTGTTCCAAAATGAACCTGTCAATCTTGTAGTGGACTCATATTACATTGTAGGGGTTATTCGATGTATAGAAAGGTCAGTCTTGCATCATATAGAGAATGAGATGTTATTTAATCAGTTTAAATGTTTGTTATGTTTATTACAAACAAGATCATATGTTTATTATGTTGTTCATATACACAGTCATACCAGTTTGCCTGGTGAGCTAACTATCGCTAACAAATTAACCAACCCTGTGTGGGCACAACTGCTAGACCATTTGCAGCAGGCCACGACTCTTGCACAATTTTTTTCATCAATCTGCTAAAGCATTAGCAAAACCATTTGGAATCTCCAGAGGAGATGCAAAGGCAATCATTTAATGTTGTTCTGACTGTCAGCACTCAGTGATAGGGCCCATACCAGCTGTAAATCCATTAAGTCTAGGTCCTTTGCAAATATGGCAAACTGATGTGACTCACTTTAAGGTATCTGGAAACCAACAATATATTCATGTTTCAATAGATGCTTTTTCACAAGCTGTATGGGCCACAGCTCTCACAGGAGAGATAAGGTGGCATGTTCAAACTTACTTTCAACAAGCTTTTGCTTCCACACAAATTAAAAACTGATAATGATCCAGGTTATGTTGCTCATAGCACACAATGCTTTTTCAACAATAATTGCCCATCTTACTGGAATCCCCCACTCTCCCACTGGTCAGGCTATCATTGAATGCATTCATTCGATATTGAAATAAATTTTAGAAAAAGGGGGAGAAGTTGGTGAATCTCCACAAAATAGGTTACATAAAGCATTGTATGTTATGAATTTTTTACAGTTAAGTGGGTCAGATACAGTACCACCAATTGTTAAACACTTTCATGCAATGACAGATAGATTAAGTCAACATGATGATGTTCAGGTATTAGTCAAATCTATAGATACACAAAAATGGGAAGGCTCTTTCAAGTTATTAACGTGGGGAAGAGGTTATGCTTGTGTCATTACAGATAAAGGACCTCAATGGGTACCGGCTAAGTGGGTATGTCCATACGTCAAGACAAGAGCGAAAGCAACCAACAAAGATGGGGTGGATGCTGACCTTGTGGACATTATTAGGTACTTTAGTTGAAAAACAAAAGGGGGAATTGTGGAGGTTTTTGCAGGCCAAAGGACACAGGGAAGTGGAGGCTGTCCTTGAAGGACCTTGGCTGAGAGAAGGAGAAACAAAGTAACAAGGAGAAATACAAAGACAGGCGTTAACGGTTAATCTTACCCAATCCACTAGTGAACAAGTAGCAAAACCCAATCATTGTAAAGAAAACAGAGTGCGTTTTTACCAGTTAACATCTTCAGCTCATCAGGCAGTAGCCCGTGCTTCAATCCCCTCAGAAGAGAGCAATGAATGCTCCCTGGCTGCAACCTCATTCTGCCAACACCCTGAGCCTGATTACTAGGGGATGAGCACAGGAGGTGCTCACCTTGCTTCTTCATCTCCTCCTCCTCTCACAGCATGCAAGTGACACCTTTCCAGGCTGCTGTAGGGGCAAGGAACTGCCCCGCAAGGAGAAGCAGGCCAAAGCTTTCCATAATGCTCATGGGATAAAAATTGTAAAATTAATGGTATTTGTATGGGTGGCGAGTTGTGAAGAACCCCAACAGAGCTTGGCATCAGTGAACTAGGATGTGTCTGGAACTGCATGCAAAAGGTTATGTTGCCAGGCGTAACACACATACTTGCATGCAACTAAAATAAAACAGAAGCATTTCAGAGCCTTTTCAACACCTAAAATATTAATAAAAAAATCCATTCAGCAAGTTACAGAACTGAGGACCCAGACTTCTAAAGTAAAAGGATTAGCTTACATTTAACTTTGTAACCAAGGGCAAGGCCTGAAATTCAACATTTTTTGTATAGCTCTCTAATGATTGCTAACAGCTTACCTGATATGGCCAACCAATTCAATTAATTTGTGGCTGAAGAAGTAGGCAGTCAGCTCAGACACATGACTGAGCACAGAACAAACTCCAAAGAGAGTGGTGGTGCCATTCAGGTCTTCCAAGTGCCAGTAAAGAAAGGTGAACACAAAGCCATATCCAAATCCCATGAACCAGGCCACGAAGAGCACCGAGCCGTACTGGATACTACACAGCAGTTTTATTAGGTCCCACAAACGGAAAGACTGTGACTGGCTCAAACTGGTGGGAGTGTTATCAGAGGATTCGTTGGAGACACTTCTATCCACCTGTGAGATTTCTGTCTCATTTCTCTTATTTTTGTCTTGCTTGAAGTGCGCATAACGGAATCGAAACTGAGTGGCCACAATTAATGCCATTGTCATTAGAACACCAAAGACAATGAAAACTATCCTGTAGTTCTTGTATTCAGGAGCTTTACATCCTTGACCTTCAATGACAGCTTCTGTATGGGTATAGTCAATGCCAATTCCCACGGAGAGCATAGCCAGTCCCCAGCCCAGAGACCCCCACATACGCTGCAAACCATACCGGTCCCTGTGTTTGCCAAGGTACTGCAGAGTCATTGTGTCCACAATAGTAACAGAGGAAGCACTGAAAAATTCTCCTATTATGACAACCAGCAGAATGAGTAGAAAAATGGCTTCTACTTCTTGTTGATCATAAACAAGCACAGCCTGGTCAGAAGGCATCGACTTTGCAGTTATGGCAGCTGGGGTAGGATTTGGAGTCACATTCCCTAGTGACACTGGGCTAGTGGTGGTGGTTTTCGGCATAAAATGGGTACTGTTTTCCAAGACAAACTCCATATCATTGCTCTGCATAGGTAACAGGAATGTTACTTCAGGATTAGCTGCCTCTGTTGCTTCCAAAGTGATTGGACTAGAAGTGAATAGGTCTCTCTTCCCATGAACTTTTGGGGTTGCAGTAGTCACTGCGGTTAGTGGAGAAGACATCGAGGCATTTGGCAAAACTGTTGTTAAAAGGCTGCTTGCATTGGTGGGATGTGCTGGGGGAAGGCCCTTTGGTATGCATCTTAAGGTGGCTGGTCTAACAAATCCAATCCCCAGGTTAAATAAAACCCAGCATAAAAGCGAAAAGAGGAGGACGATCTTTCCTTTCCTGAAGCGATCCGCCACCACCCCCCAGAAAGGAGCACTGCAAAACTCAATAAAGTACCTGATGCCCACCAGAAGTCCACTCTGACTGGGTGACATACCCAGCTGCTTGTAATATACAGGCAGCAAGGGGCAGAGTGAGCCATATGCAGAATAGAAGAAAAAGTAGAAGACCTTTGAGATCAGAAGATCATTATTTATTTTGACGCAGTGCTTTTCTAACCAGTCTAGCTCTTCATCTGGGACAGTGGTTGTCTCCGTCGAAGGGGATTCATTCTGGGGTGGCAAGTCTTGATTCTTGGAAATGCCATTGAAAGGATCAGCAAGCACATACTTTCTCTTCTGTTCTTCTTCATCATCAGTTAAAATGGCAATCTTATCATCAGCTGCCATGGTTTACCACAAACATCCAATATCTGGTGCACTCTTGAAAAACTAGGGCTACCCTGCAAACAAAACATAACATGGTTAAGGTACCACACAGGAACAGGCCTATAATGCCAGTCATCAAGGACAAAGACAGTTTCTTTTTTACAAATGACATTCTTGAGCAGTAAATGCAATATCAGAGTGAAGAAGGCCATTCGTCTAGACTAGTGGTACCTGGTAGCAGCAATAAAAATGTGTTTTATGACCAATTCTGTGAACTTCTCCACAGCAGCTGTGCAGTAAAACATCTTTCATGCTTAGGACAGATAATTATATATTAGAAGTTACTGTAGCAATTAAGTGCTACCATTTGCAAGTCTCTTCTTTCAAGTTGCCTCTTCTCCCCTAAGGCTAGTGGCTTTATTTCCAGTATACTCTATTACACCAAAGGACAGCTGTGATTTTGTAATCAAATAATGAAGCCACAAAAATAACAGGGGCTTTTTTAATTATGAAAAGAAAACATTATCTGAAGCATCATGATGGCCTTTAGAAGGTTGAACCTCCTCTTGAAATGTGATTTCCTAAGCACCCCACAAGCAGAGCAGAAATTGGTTGGAGGCCTGTGCTTCTTGGCTGAATGGGAAGAGAGGTGAGAATTAGGATGGGGCTTTAAGATTAAGATAAGGGAGTCTCAAACTTTGGACAGCAACCTCATGGGTATCAAAGTCCTGGGAGCAAAGAAACACAGGGACAGAAAAATAAGTGTAGGACCTGCAGTGATGTCCTCAAGTCAAATTCTGAAATTGAAGAAAGGTGGATTGGAAGGTAACTGTACCGCAGCTGTCCAAACTTATCCTTTGTATATGTGAAAGGCTCCAAAACTGATAAGCAGTGCTTAAAAATAAATTCATTACTTAAACTTTGACTTGACCAACCAGCTTTCACATTTAAAACCAACAAACCATCCCAGAAGCTAGGCTTCCTAACAGAAGCTTCCCTTTTGAGAAATAATAATTTTTAAAAAAAGCCTTGCCACCAGGCTACCAGATCAAAATCATTACATAGCCAACTACTTTTTGCCATATTAATATCTGTAAATTTAACCTAGGAATATTCACTTCTGTTGATTATGAAAAAGTTGAACATTTAATCTATTTTGGGTTTGTCATCCCTTTGTTGTTTGGATTAGTGTTACTATCACAAAGAACTTCGTCAAGGACCAATATTTGAAAAGAGCATTTAATTCCAGAAAACATGAAATGTCTCTAGAATCACTCAATCTGTAGTCTTTTTTTTTTCAGTTCTGCACTTTATGGCCACTAGAAGAGCTCCAATAAAATTGCAGTCTTCCAAAACTCTTTAAAGCCACTAAATTATTTAATTATAATTTAGAATTTGTTTAATACTGACAATGGATTTGCAAATCAATACAAAGCTAATAACAGCATAAAGACTCTAAAATCACAAGTGTGTTAAATTAATTGTTTCATACTGATCCAACATACACATAACAGCTGACAGAATAAGCCATGGATACTTTCATAAATAACAGTCATTAAAATAATCTAAACCTTAGACAGTTCAGTGATACACAAATCTAAAAATATCACCATTAAAATCCCAAACACTCATGAAGTTTGTGTGGTTTTCCCTTTTAATGTCATTTTTATGGGTACTACCTACAAGGATCTCTGGTTTTGCTTAGAGAGAAAAGGTTGCATAAAAATCTTGGAACCTTTAATATTCATGTGTTCAGGGTTATAAGTTAATCAAAATGATGCTAGCACATAGACACATAGCGCTTTTTTTCTCCAGGTTCTTCAGAGACAATTTGATTAAAAAACAAAATTATTTCAAGTGTCAAAAGATAAGTCCTTATTAAGTTTTTAGAACAGTCAAATGTGAAAACACCTTTTCTTGCTCCTACCAGCTACCATCAAAAGCTACATGAACCAAAAACCAGGAGCTGTCTAGTGGCTGATTTTGGGTTCAATCAGCCACTTCCACCCAACAGAAGGACTGGGTTTTTTTCTCATATATTTGCCCTTCTAGGTTCTATATCCATAAACCAAGTCCTTTTAATGAGTAAATTATATCAGTCATCATCTGTGCTTTTATTTTCTTTGTGCCTTGCCTTACTTTGACAACAAAGACTCCAGAATATTTGCTGGGCCCCATGTACATCAAGAGGATGCAACTGAGGTTTCAGGGTTGTTACTGGGTCCTACCAAAACCAGTATATACTCATCTATTTACAGCTACTTGTTTACTAGCTGTATCAGAGCTTTACAGCACTTAACTCTGAAGAATAAACTTCCTCCCCTGTCCCCATGACATGACAAGATAGAACTCACATTTTAGCTAACTGAATATTAGGATAACTTCTTTGAATTGAAATTATCCTGATGTAAACAACACAGTCATATTCCTTATCCCTACATATGATTTCTGAATCACAGAAATTATATTGGAGGCTTTGAGACCAATCAGTAATTGATATTTTAAAATTCAGTTTCCCTTTTCAACTGGAATGGGGCTTCAAGTTTGCACATTTTATGTACAGTGGGCATTGTTACGCTGCTAATCTTTAAACACTTGAGTTGTTACATCTTCTTCCCCTTTTCACAACTTGCATCTGCCCCAGCATCCATCTTCTAGTAACCTGCTGTGTGCGAGTATTAATCCAGAAGATATACTCTTAGTATTTTGAATAAAACATCTTAGGTAAGACTGTTATGAAAAGTATATTTCATGAAAACTTCAGTAAATATTTTCCCTCCCTGAGGATCTTTCATTGAATATTATTAATAATACAGAACATACTCTAGACAAACATAACAGCATCAAGACTGGTAGGAGCCATATGGCATTCTTTAATGTTTTGATCACTAGTTTGTTTAGGAATCAGGTTTTTGAAACTGAGTTTATTTAGCAATCTTTTTAATTCTAAAAATAAATGACTGAAAGTTAGAAAACCAACAAAGTGGTATTGCTACTGAAAAAATGCAAAAACTTTAATAATCTACAAGGCCTTAATTCTACTGACAACCCTCTGCTCCCCAACAGTCAGGGGTTGAATGTGCAACAAATCAAACAGATGGAAACACAAGATACTTCTAAGTGAGAAGAGACTACTTATCTACTGGTTATTTTAACCACAGCCTTCAAATACCATATCTTCCAATGTGAAAAGTTTTTCTGATGCACAAGACAGTAGGCGGGCAGATGACAGCATTACTGTTAAGTTTAAAATAAGCAACAGAATAGGAGTGAGGAAGAATGGTTCAGAGTGTAAACAGAATGGATTTCAGTGTGACTATAAATTTCTGAGGCAGAATGCAGCATGAAGTTTTGGTAGAAGCCTGTTCAATGTCATCAGTCCAGCCAGGACACACGAGATTACAGAGGGTGCAGAGTGGTAACATCACTCCGAAGAGCAAGACTGACAGTTCTGAAGCTGTCTTCCCTAAACTTAGGTACAAAGACAAACAGACCAGAAAGCCTTGGAAGGCTTTGGAAGCTCCTGCAAAGATCCTGAGAAAGCCTAGCAAATGGAAAGGGAAGAGTCATGGCAAGATGTACATCACAAGCAAGCATCTTAGTCCTCCAACAGAGAAACAAGCTTTTGTCTTCCCACGGGTTTATGTTTCCAAACCACTGCAGAACTCAGCAGGGAACCAAGCCTTTGTTCACTCATCATCCCATCACGTCAGACATGGCTACAACAGAAGACAACTTCATAAAAATGTGAACTGCTTGCCCCAACCCATGGTCCTATTATACTGGCCCAGGAACACAAGCCGCTTGCTCATTACAGGAAGCTTGTGGTCAAACCAGTTTTCTCAGACCAGGGATTGCTCTGAAAGATCACGCTGAGCCTATTTATGCACAACTGCAAACCCTTCTTTTCAGATAAAGAATATACTGTTTAACCACAAGACTAATCTTCCTGCAAGCTTTGCATAGATATGATTATTTTTATGTAAGTACAAGAGTTTATTATTTTCTTTTCTACGTTTCCTGATACAGATTGCTGCCTCCTGGGTTATATACATGACTCCAGCAAGTCAAAATCCACTTTCATAACTCTTACATCTATGACACATCTTCCATCCAGTCATCTTCTGCAAACAGCTACAGCAACTTCCCTGCAGTTTTGTACCTTTGAGCAACTATCTGAGGAATGGGAAGGGAAGGGAGGGGGGAGGGGAAGGCAATCCACAAATCCCTAAACCTCTCAAGGAAAATACCATGGCACTTATAGCACAAGGCATTAAAACTTCACTTGCAGACAAGCAGAAAGTTAGATTTGGGGTGAAGAGTACTGCTGATTTTAAATAAAGTATAATTCAGCACAAATATTCCATTCACTAGGCTTTGAGAATTAAAGTATCATTAAGACTTAAAAGGCAGAGCCTTAAAATCTGGGTTTGGATCCATACTGAATGTAAAAACAAACCAACCAGCCCCAGGACAGCTCATCAGAAGACAGTGCAAATGATCAAGAGGAGCTTAACCCATTAAATACTTGGCAAAAACACTGTGGAAAATTTATATTTATACAGTCTCAGAAAACATACTCTAAGAGTAGAATTTCAAAACAGGAATCATTAGTTAATCCATCAAGCAACACACAGGTGTAAGAACAGAAAAGAGTAGTGTGCCATTCGCACTGCGTGGGTAAAATCAAAGCCAGCCTACAAGGCATCACACCTTATTTCACCCCTTTCAGACTCTCACTGACCAGTGAACTGTCTTTGTAGCAAACGTATGAATTCCACATGAAGTTTTCATACGAACATTTTTTAATCTGCTAATAGAAAACAAGATTCTCAAATAAAACTTATTTTCAAAGTCACTAATTATTTTTTGATTCAGAACAGGTCTGTGCTAGAGAAGCAGACTTATAAGCCATCCATCTTCCATGGCAAGCTCACCTCACTCATCCCCAAGACAGTGAAACTGCCGCAACGAGTGCACCCATCACATTGCCCCTGAGCTGTCTCCTTCTCAGCCCTCCCATCTCACTGAACTTAACTACAAAATCTTTGGATCAAAGACTTTCAGTTACACTGTCTGTGCAGCGTCTCTCAGGAGAAAGCCCACATCCAGCAGGCCTACAAGGCATCCCTGTAATGAACATCAATAATAGACTGTTTTTTCCATTTCCAAGCAAGTAACCCTACAGAACAGCCTGGTGCTATCACCTGCATCCATGCCGGAAAGGAGCAGAATGTTATGCAAACAACTTACATCATGACAAGGAGTGCACAGACTTCATTAACTCTTGCGCCATGTTCCCAACCAGGAACCTCCCAACTTCCCAGGCAGGCAAGTCTCCAGGGCAGCGCCCTTGGGAGGGGCTGCCCTCTGCCAAGCCATACAGACCAACTTACCCCACATTACCATCCTCTCCTCTCTAAAGGTAAGCTGTCCTCCTGCAAGGCCCCAGCGTGGACACCTTACACAGAACTTATGAAATCAGGAATAGGTCACATTTAGTGAATTAACTCAGTACTGGAAAATGTATTTATTTCAAGTCTGAAGTGAGACATTTGCGTTGTAACATTAACCATGATAATTAAGGTTTCCATGAAGAGAAACCACCTTGTTCTAAAACACTTAACTCTTAAAACTGCTTTATTTTGTGTTGCTCAGCAAGCACTTGCTTAATATATTTGTTTGCATGTTTTTTGGCTTCATTCAGTATGCACATAAAACCCCATATACTTTGACACATTTAGTCAATCAGACTGAGATACTACAGCATGTCTGAAGTATGTCAAGATCAGGTTTATAATAGGTTTAATGTATTTTATAATAGGCCTGAAGTTGCTAAGTTGATACAACAGCACTAATATGAACAAAAAAGAAGGCAAGAACACTATAAGATCTTTATCTGTTACAGGAAAACCACCAATCTCACATCTTGGGACTCCTGCTTTCCAGTCATGTTTTCCACTTAATGCCAATTCAAAATTAATATGTCTGAATAGACTATTTTTTAATATGTTTATGTTTAGTCAGTATGTTACTCCAATTTTTAACCCATTTTTAATTTACCAACTACATATCTGCACTGCCAAGGTTTGCACTTCAGTAACAATGGTAAGTAACAAGTGTCACTGCAACTAGGGACCAGATCATGCCTAGCCTCGGGGAGTCGCCGCCGCTCCTGCGGCCACTCACGTCAGTGCCTCATCCTCTACCGCACTGCTCTATAAACTCAAGTTTGTTTGCCATAGCTGAAGATTAAGATTAATTTTAGGTTGCATTTAAGTTGCACCCTCACACCAGCTACACTGGTGATCAACCGCAGCTTCCTAACAGCCTCATCTTTTGCTTTTATATTCTCACACCACCTGTTTAATTTTTTTTTAAACCTGCTTAAGATTTTTACTGGGTTTATGCCTGCCATCACAAACATCATCCTCAAAAAGAGGATTGTTTTCCCCTATTCATCATAGAATCATAGAATCATAGAATCATAGAATAGTTCGGGTTCCAAGGGACCTCCAAAGATCATCCAATTCCGACCCCCCTGCCATGGGATGGGACACCTCCTACTAGACCAGGCTGCCTGAGGCCCCATCCAGTCTGGCTTTGAACACCTCCAGGGATGGGGCAGCCACAGCTTCCCTGGACAATCTGTGCCAGTGCCTCACCACTCTCATAGTGAAGAAATTCCAGCTTATGTCTACTGTAAATCTGCCCTTCTCCAGTTCATAGCCATTGCCCCTAGTCCTATCACTACAAGCCTTTGCAAACAGTCCCTCCTCAGGTACTGGAAGGTCACTATAAGGTCTCCTCGGAGCCTTCTCTTCTCTAGGCTAAACAATCATAGAATCATAGAATCACCAGGTTGGAAGAGACCCACTGGATCATCGAGTCCAACCACTCCTATCAAACACTAAACGATGCCCCTTAGCACCTCGTCCACCCGTGCCTTGAACACCTCCAGGGAAGGTAAATCAACCACCTCCCTGGGTAGCCTGTTCCAGGGCCCAATGAGCCTTTCCATGAAAAATTTTTTTCTAAATCTCCCCTAGCAGAGCTTGTGCCCATTCCCTCTCGTCCTGTCCCCTGTCACTTGGGAGAAGAGGCCATTACCCTCCTCTCTACAACCTCCCCTCAGGTACTTATAGAGAGCAATGAGGTCCCCCCTCAGCCTCCTCTTCTCCAGGCTAAAGAACCCCAGCTCTCTCAGCCACTCCTCATAAGGCCTGTTCTCCAGCCCCTTCACCAGCTTTGTTGCTCTTCTCTGGACTCACTCCAAAGCCTCAACATCCTTCTTGTGGTGAGGGGACCAGAACTGAACACAGGATTTGAGGTGCGGTCTCACCAGTGCCGAGTACAGAGGGAGAATAACCTCCCTGGACCTGCTGGTCACGCCGTTCCTGATACGAGCCAGGAAGCCACCGGCCTTCTTCGCCACCTGGGCACACTGCTGGCTCATGTTCAGTCAGCTGTCAAACAACAGCCCCAGGTCCTTCTCCTCCAGGCAGCTTTCTAGACAGACTACTCCTAGTCTGTAGCTGCACAGGGTTGTTGTGCCCCAAGTGCAGAACCTGGCACTTGGCTGTGTTAAACCTCATGCCGTTGGACTCTGCCCAGTGGTCCAGCATGTTCAGATCTCTTTGCAGAGCCTCCTAACCTTCCAGCAGATCAACACTTCCACCCAGTTTAGTGTCGTCTGCAAACTTGCTAAGGGTGCACTCGATGCCTTCATCCAGGTCACTGATAAAGACAATGAAGAGGGCTGGACCCAGCACTGAGCCCCGGGGAATCCCACTTGTAACTGGCCTCCAGCTGGATTTAAATCCATTTACCACCACTCTCTGGGCCTGGCCATCCTACCAGTTTTCCACCCAGGAGAGTGTGTGCCTGTCCAGGACAGAGGCTGACAGTTTCCATAGCAGAATGCTGTGAGAAACTGTGTCAAAGGCTTTACTGAGGTCCAGGAAGCTGAGTCACTTTGTCATAGAAGGCAATCAGGTTAGTTTGGCAAGACCTGACTTTTGTGAACCTGTGTTGACTGGGCCTGATCACCCCGTTCTCTTGCATGTGCTTCATGATAGCACTCAAGATCACCTCTTCCATGACTTTCCCTGGCACTGAGGTCAGACTGACAGGCCTGTAGTTCCCTGGATCCTCCCTGCAACCCTTCTTGTAGATGAGCACAACATCAGCCAGACTCCAGTCCAGTGGAGCTTCCCCAGTCTTCCAGGGCTGTTGGAAGATGATGGAAAGGGGTTTGGCCATCAAAGCCCAACTCTCTCAGCCTGTTCTCACAGCAGATGTGCTCCAGCCCTGGGATGATCTTTGTAACCTCCTCTGGACCCGTTCCAGCAGCTCCATAACCAGCCATCAGAGAATATAAAAAATCCACTATTTATATGGAGGCAAACACACCAAAAAAAAACCCCAAAACAAACCAACCCAACCAAAATAACCAAACTAGCCTTTTGCATTTTTCTTTCCTTGTACATTACTAAATACAGTGCACAATGAGATTGTATATATCTCAGTAACAATAACTATGTTTTGGTCGAGTTTTGACATAAGTCCTTCAGCGTTGTTCAGCCAGCCACTCTTTCCTGCCAAGTGCATCACCATTCTCCCCTGCATTTGTCATTAACACGACATTCCAAAGCGCCTGCCGTTCGAACTTCAGAGGTGCTGTGCAGCCGCGGGCCTGAGCTCCGCCGGACTAAGGGCGCACCCACATCTCAACACCCATGGCTCCACCATCACCGTCTTCTCAGCCACCGATTCCTGCGCTTGTATCAACACACAGAGACGCCACCGACTAACCCGCTTTCTGAAAACAACCGCGTTTTAAGGATCCGAGGGTTCAGAAGCCAATCGACAGCTGCACCCACACCCCGGGCGCGGGGGACGGTGACGCGGCCGGCACCGCACCGGGGACACTGGGGGCTCCGCATGGGGGCACCGCTGGGGGACCCTGCACGAAGGCACAGCCGGCACCGCACGGGGCGGGAGGGACGCGGAGAGATGGAGCGGCGAGGCCGGGCCCAGGGCAGCCCCGCGGCCGCAGTGCGGAGGAGCCGCGCGGGGTTCCGGCGGCGATGAAACGCGCGCTCGGCCTCGCCCCCCGGAGCCGCTGACTCACCTCGGCCGGCAGCGGCTGCCGGGGGGGGCCCGCGCTCCCGCATGGCAGCGCCCCTCCCGCCGCCTCCTCCCTGCGCCGCGGCTCCGCGCGCCCTCGCCACCCCCGGGCGCGCGCACGGGCGCTGCGGGACGGAGCCGACCCCCCCGCGAGTCGGGGAGCCCGGCGGCGCCGCCTCCGTCAGCGCGGGGCGTGGGCGTTGTCCCGCTGCGGTGCTGCCTGGAGGCCGCACGCCGAGAGCGTGACGTAAATGCTTAAAAAACGCAAAGAAAATGGGAGATGGTTAAAGCACCGCCGCGAGCCGCCCCCGCCCGCCGCACGAGCGGAGGAAGAGGGCGCGGGGACGCTGGAAGGTGAGTCACAGGGCTGTGTGGAAAAAGCCTTAGAGATCGTCGACCCTCACCGTACCTGCCCACTAATAAACCACATCCCCGGGCACCTCGTGCCCGTCTGTTAAACATATCCAGGGTTGAAGTTTGGGAAGTGTCTCAAGCTACTTGGGTTTGGACAATTTTTTCGTTGACCAATGGGCGGTCAGTGTTTTCAGCCAGACAGCGACAGGGCCACAGCCCACAGAAGCAAGGCTGCGAAGCTGCTGTATTCATGGCATTGGGAAGGGGAAAATTGTCTGGGTTGGAAAAGATCTTTGAGATCATCAAACCCAACGATACCTGTCTATAAAGCAACAAAAATTTTTGCTACCACCAGCAAAAAGCCCTTGAAACTACCACCTGGAGTGTTTTTCATTTGTGGAGACAGAGCATGGCCAGGCATACCCTCCAACATCTGCAGCAAACCGTGTATGTTAGGAAAGTTAATACTACTAACACCCAATCAGACCATGATTTTAAACATCACCAGACGACACCAATCAAAACGAGACATACATGCATATACCAAAGAGTGTAAAGATGATCTTGATTTTTGGGATGTAGATAAAATTGTAATAACAGCTCTGCTAGCACCAGGAGCAGCAGCAGGTAGAGCCTTAAGACAACTCAATAAGCTGAGGTACTGGTTAGCAAAACAAAACAACATCACTTCACAGTTCTTACATAATATGCTGGTAGATTTAGATTCGATACACCATGCAACATTGAAAAATCAAGTGGCAATAAATTTACTATTACTAGCACAGGGACATGGCTGTGAGGATTTTGAAGGTATGTGTTCCATTAATTTATCAGATCATTCTGAATCAATATTTAAACGATTGAGTGATTTAAGAGAACTCACCAAGAAATTGAAGCACAGTGATTTAGGAATTGAGAGTTGGCTAAATGGTCTGGGACTACCTGCATGGCTAAGAGAAATAATTAAGCTCTTAATTGTCATTGTTGTCATAATGTTTTTTGTTTTGTTGATCTTACCATGTATATTGCGGTGTTGCCAAAAAATGATCCAACCATCTATGAAAAAAATCTGGTTAGTTGAAAATAAAGAAGGGGGATATGTGGGATATGTTTTCTGGTTTTACACATTGTTATATATTCTTCTCCTTTAATTCAAGGACTAGCTCTTACCATTTATACAGCAAAAAAAATGGTAAGAGCTCAAAGAAGTTTTTAACTGAACTGGGTTTTTTTAAAAATCAGATTTAAGCACGTTCATATAATCTTATTTCCCCAAATAAATTCAGGTCTTCTACAACCTAGCTGTGTAAACCCAAAGCAAGAGCAATGCAGGCATTTTTTTTTGCACATGCAAATGTGACTTTTGATGAAAACTATTAAGTGACACAAGCAGTGAAATAATCTTTTGTACTGAGGGACACATTGCACCATATTCAGGGTAAGGCTAACTTCTGATTTCAGGGGCTTCATAGCTAACTCTCTAGGGCTGAATTTGCATCATTGTAAACAGGAGCAGTAAACATCACTTTTCATGCAAAAGGGAGTCACAGTGTCAGCTAAGCCATCTAGCCTGTTTCTCCAGAAAGCAGACTGATCTTTTTTATTTTGTACTTCACTTACAGCACCTTCAGCATAATTGTCTGGTTAATCTACTGTAACTTCTTGGTTAATATGACAACACCCAACCGATATTGGTAACTGAATTCAGTTTCAAGGCGAATTTCAAAAACTTCTCCCTCCCCAAAATGGGAAATCAATGAGGAGTTTACTGATATCCTTCTCAAACCCCTGTGATGATGTTCCTCACTATAAAGAACAAAGGACCTCTGTATTTCAGTGTCAGCAGAAACATTGCCATAGACCTCTGCTACACTGGGATTCAAAGCAGTATCTGATCAAAAACGATTGTGAAATAAATAGAACCCTTTTAAACAAATAGAAGCACTCATCTGTTTAAAACATGTTAAGGACAGGTAAATTATGTTGTCAGTCATGCCATGTAATAGTAATAAGAGATTTAATGTTCACTGATAATATTAGAGAATAAAGCAATATTTCCATCTTTTTATTCAGATTTCTAGCTAGAAATAAAAGTCATGGGTAACAAAAGAAATGTTTTAGATATTTTCTTTTTAGGGCAATCGGTGTAGTGTCAGATAAAGACTTCATGTAATAATAGAAATGGTTTCTGGAAATGTACGCAGCTATACACCTGTTTCATACAATATCTCCTTAATTGCCATGTATTTAAGATATAACTTAACATACTGTAATATTCTCAGTGGAAAGTGTCAGAACATCTGTTTATTTCGGAACCTCAAGGTGAATATAAAAATAAGACAAACAAAATCTCAGAAGATATTAATAGTTCCATACTTACTGAGCACATTAATAAATTAACTGGATTCTTCCCCAGCAATGTTTCTTTTCCAAAATGGGAAACTAAATTGTTGACAGTGAAAAAAAACAACTTATGTTTTATTTTCAACAGAACGTTAATTCAGATTTGAAGAACTTGCTTCTGCAGTGTGTATTGGCCCAAACTTCCATTAAAACCAGTGACAGTTGGAAACGCACTTCAAGCAAAGACCAGGTCCTGCATTAGTGGTATGATATTGTATTTGGCAAAGATTAAGAATGCATAGCTCATGCCAGGCTAGGTGTCATGGTATGGCTATGGTGAAACCCAGCCTGGTTTCAGAGAACAGCTTCTCTTCTAAACAGAAACCCATCATAGAGAAAGTTTGTCTCCTCATTTTTAGTGTCTCATTTTACTCAGTTACCAAATCACCTTTCTCTCAGTCACTCTAACAGGATAGTCATAAGATAAGGTAAGATCTTAGCTACATGGATAGGGCTAGAGGAATAATACCAGTCCCAGGTTTCAGTGCAGGACAACTATCTGTTCTCCCAGAGTCAGTTTGAAAGTGGATCTAAATGACCTAATAAAGGGAGTACTCAAACAGAAGCAAAGGGATATTCTCCCTCTGTACTCACCACTGTTGAGACCGCACCTCGAATGCTGTTCAGTTCTGGGCCCCTCGCCACAAGAAGGACATTGAGGCTCTGGAGCGAGTCCAGAGAAGAGCAATGAAGCTGGTGAGGGGGCTGGAGAACAGGCCTTATGAGGAGCAGCTGAGAGAGCTGGGGTTGTTTAGCCTGGAGAAGAGGAGGCTGAGGGGAGACCTTATTGCTCTCTATAACTACCTGAAAGGAGGTTGTAGAGAGGAGGGTAATGGCCTCTTCTCCCAAGTGACAGGGGGCAGGACAGGAGGGAATGGCCTCAAGCTCCGCCAAGGGAGGTACAGGCTGGACATCAGAAAAAAAATTTTCATGGAAAGGCTCATTGGGCACTGGAACAGGCTACCCAGGGAGGTGGGTGAGTCACCTTCCCTGGAGGTGTTTAAAAGACAGGTGGATGAGATGCTGAGGGGGCATGGTTTAGTGATTGATAGAAATGGTTGGACTATATGATCTGGTGGGTCTTCTCCAACCTAGTGATTCTGTGATATCAGACTGTTCCCCAGTTTTTATTTTTTTACTGCCTTGTTGGACAAGGACAAGGTTTCAACCATATGCTAAGGCACTTCACTCAAGTTTGTCCAAAGTACACATAAAATGGAAAAAGGGAGCAAACTTGATAATGCTACTGATTCAGAGTACGTGAGTACTGCTAGAAAAATTACAGTGCAGAAGTTACACATTCTGATTTAGTGGGTCTATAGTGCATAAAAGAGTAATCGCCTCTTGTGTTTCAGCTTCATGGTAAGGAATGGCAAGGTGCCTCCTTATGTCATTCAGCTGTGAGCTCCTGGAGATGGTGCTGGACCTCAGTCTCTACTTGGCACTGTGACCAAAAGTACTACCTGATTCTACCTGGCTGTTCCTCACTGCTGCACAAGGAGCATGAGTTCCTCTGCTGTAGTTAATGAAGTATTTTAGACTGAGTACTTCCACTCTTGGAGACATCTGAAATCTCAATCCATGTCTACATTTTTCAGCAAACATTTTACAATATTTCCATTGTCTTTGTCTCTTGCAGGTTGCAATCTATTTATAACAGCTCAGCTATTTCTAAACCTCAAGCAGACAAAAACCTGATGTGTCATTTATAAGGGTATGCCTTTGAAGTGGTTGGGTGAGAAAACTAAAAAAACCACAGGAAGGTGACAAAAGCAGAAAAACTCTTTGTGAAACAGTATTGACATCTTAACCTTTTTTTCATATGTCATATCTCATGACTTCCTAAATTAGTACATCAACCAGTACCACTGCTTTTTAAAGTAATTTACTAATTCCTTTTCTTCTTTCCCCTCTCTTCTCCCGTTCTATTAACAGTCCAGAAAAGTTCTGTTGCCTGCAGGCTGAGACAATTTTATCTGCTTTAGGATGTACAACCTCACTCCCTGAGGGTTTCTGACATTGCTGCAGTGTGTTGTTAACTGTTTATTATCAAAAGGTTCAAAAGTGTCAAACTCCTTAGAAGGAGAAAAAAAAAAACACAGAAACATTGTAAGTGCAAAACCAATTGCAAAGAAAGAATTCTATTTTAGCATGATATATGGATTTTTTTTCACGCTGAGAGAAATTCAGACATGGATCCCATACGAATTATAGAAAAAAAAGCAGTATAGTCTCCTCATTTATAAAAGAATACATTAGAGTTGGAAAAGGTTCAGAGAAGGATGCTTAAAAGTTTAGAAGGACTTCTCTGCCTGGAACAGCTGAGTAGTCTGGTATTCACTAGTCAGGAAAAGAAGTAACTTAGCAGGGATATAGCAGATTTACAGAGTCATGAACTGGAGAAAGTAGGAAAATTTACTCCTTCTTCTCACCTATGGATTAGGGCAAAACAACAAAGCTAGAAGTGTCATGTCCAAAGCTTTGCAAAGACACTGTGGATCCTAAAAGTCTGTCAAGTCCCAGGGCAAGCTGGACAAACAGATGGAAGAGAAGTCCAACTTGCAAGATAGGAAAAACACTTGGCCACTACATCCAACTCAGGAGTCCCCTGAGCCAGAAACAGAGTGTAGGCCATGTTTGTCTTGTTCTTACTCCTCCCCATTCAGCCATTTCTGGGAGATGGTGTCCTGGGCTAGGCAGTCCTTCAGTCTGACTCAACATGGGGTTGCTTTTATGTCTTTTTATTTCTAAGAGCTGTAATCTTCTGGGGAACAATTGAAAGAGACTAGAATAACAATTAATCAATAGTTCTGAAACACTTTGTACCACAGTTTATTTTCTCTACAGTTTTTCAAAATATCATGCATTCTTATAATGAAATATCTCAAGTGAACACTAGATCTGTTTTTGCAGATGGCCTTCAGGCCACTGATGGTTTCACAGACCCTCAAGTTCCCTAGGCCACAATGTAGTAAGTGCTACCAACCCTTATGCTCTGCCTTTTTCCTATTCTGCAGAGCTACTCGAAGATACTTAAAATGGCAACAGTTTGTACTAATGCAGGTCCACAAGCATACAGGTGACCAAAAGGGAAGACAGAGCAAGCTATCAGCTGCTGGCTCCTGCTTGACATCAGACATATCTCAGTCAGAAAAGCAGTAGTCAGATGTTCCTTATGTCTTCCATAGCTTTGGTCACTTACAGCAGCAACAACAGGGAATATTAAGGAAAGCCTAAGGTCTCAGTTTCTTCTATCTTCATAGCATGTATCCTGGCTAATATCACTACAAAGAGCAGATGCCAACAGCCCTGAAGCGTAGGGATTTTTATTATTTAGGTTGTAGTGGAATAACAAAGTTAAACAATGCCCTGAACACTGTGGAGGACAATTGCAAGTCAGCTCTCCTGATGCCTAAAAACTCTTCAGACAGCAGAGTCAGAAGTAACACTTCTAATCTTGAAAGTTCTCTGGTAAAGTGGGTTATTTATAATTTCCTTTTGCAAGAATGAAAATATGTATGGACATAAACATACACAACACATAGGTTGTCAGTCTACCTTGTATAGATTCAGAGAATCACAGAATCACTAAGTTGGAAAAGACCTTTGAGGTCATCGAGCCCAACCGTATGTGTCCACTACTAAATCATATCCCTGAGCACCTCATCTCCCCATCTTTTAAACACCTCAAGGGATGGTGACTCAACCATCTCCCTGGGCAGCCATTCCAGTGCCTAATAACCATTTTGAAAGAAATTTTTCCTAATGTCCAGTGTGAATCTCCCCTGAAGCAACTTGAGGCCATTCCCTCTCCACCTGCCACCTGTCTGTCTTATTTTCTAAATTAGTAATTTAAGCATCAAATACCACTCCAAATCAAAATACTGGAGAAGAATTTTAAAGACCTCACACTGCAATATATTTTAAATTTTGACCAAACAGCACCAAATTTTAAGTAAATGCAGCATCACTGAAATAGAATGCAGTAACTGGCTTACAAAACCCATCTTATCTTACCCACCTTCAGATTTATTAGCTAAATAAAACTAGTAGACCTTTGGACTCTGAGCTGGGTGAGAATCAGCAGTGGCTGGACAAAGAAATGTGGTTTATACACAGAAGGCTCAAAAGGAGGAAACAGGTATTGGAAGGGTGGGTATTGATTAACTCAGGCCTATCTGGGAAATGGAAACAGAAAGTGAACTAAACTACAGTTTCAGCTCTACAGGGTTGAACTTTCATTTAGCTATTTACTGAGCTGAAGCACTTTAACAATATGGCTGAGCTAGAGTTTTTTAACAGATAGGTCAATGCTGCCCACATTCTACATCTTAGATAGGTGTGAAATATTAACATGGATATGCAAGTAGTTCCCTTTCTAACAAGAAAGGTGAAGGTTACACCGTATGAGTCATCATAATCTTTGGACAAAGTTTCCAGGTATTTTAAGAGGAAGTGACAAATTCTAGGGAGCACGTTTTCTTCACCTTCTCAAAATAACTCCACATACTCTGAGAGGTCTGTAGTGACAAAGTTCCAATCTACTGTTGCAGTTATTTTGAAGTAATTATGTTACCAACAATCATTATGACTACTTATTGTGAATAACTAATAAAAGCAAGCAAATTACCCTGAAACAGAGCTAACTGCTTGTGGAAACACCCTCCAAACCTCCTAATATTGCATATGCTAGGACCTGACAGAATTTTTTACTGGTGGGAAGTTCTCAGGTGGGAAATTTCCTCAGAAGAACAGTTATTTGAAATACTCCTGAAGAAAGTAATGTGGCTGATGAGCATATTTTAATATGACATGGATTTGTTTGTCCTGTGCATAAGAAAACTCAGTTTCGTTCTGCAGAGGTGGGTGACAGCTAATAGATTGCAGCGTTGCTGCCTTGTGTGTGAAACAGTGGTCAGCTTATTTGATCAGAAAGAAAAAGCATACATTCCTTCTATAAGCATAGAAGACCCTCGCTGGATATCTGTTTATTACAGTGTACAGGACAGATTTTCTTTTCTTTTATAAAGAAGTAACAACTGTATTCCATATGTCGATTTTTGAAACAACACAGAAATTTAAAACATGTGGGTTCTGAATCCTTTTCTTCTGGATTCCATAATCCTGGGTCATTGTGCTATGTGGCATTTTCTGGTATATGCACTGCAAACATAGATAAACTATACTTATGCCTTAGCTCAATAATCAGAGCTATCTTTTGTGCAATGACAAGATGCCATTTATTATTACTATACAGCACCTTACTCTTTCAACTATAAAGTTAACGCTGCTATTCCAATAAGACAGTAAAGGTTACTTTCTTTGCTTTACACAGGTGAAAAATAGAACAGAAGAGTGAAAAAGCTACAAACTTATTTCTCAGTGTCTGCTTCTTCTGACTGTTTAAAGAATGCTGGAAATTGTACGTTGCTTTTGTATAATGTTTAAGATGACTTACAGCTGTACTTGCAAAATTCAGCTGTCTCTACCTAGGAAGGAACTAGTCAATGGTGAATGTTCCAAAAAGCTCACAAAAACTACAGGAGTGCTATTAGTGGCACAGGAAAAGGAATGCGAAGT
This sequence comes from Clamator glandarius, assembly GCA_033459285.1. Classification (NCBI taxonomy): domain Eukaryota; kingdom Metazoa; phylum Chordata; class Aves; order Cuculiformes; family Cuculidae; genus Clamator; species Clamator glandarius. Next base: position 2,584,827 of record JAUNZM010000032.1, read on the forward strand.
CAGAATGTGTTCCATGTTTCTCCTGCTGAGTTGTGGGGCAAGAAAAAGATTTCAATTAACATTTCAGATTGAAAGTGGGTTTTCTTTTTTTTTTTTTTTTTTTTAAACAAAGTCTCTGCTTTCTTAGAAATTTATTTAACTTTCACATAAAACAAACAAAAGATGCTGCTTCTTGGTGCTGGTCAGAACTTTCTCTTCTTTAATTTTTTTAGGCTACAAATATCAATAAAATCACTTTGCGAAGTGTCTTACATTTATGAAATAATGTCCCAGGCTAATGTTACATGGTGCTATGTCTCCAAGGTGGAAGCCTAACCTTTAATTCAAGCAAGAGATTTATATGCTTTAATATCTTGGCAGATCCCAGATTGAAACCCTGCTGTTAAGTCCTGCAGTTAACCATACAATGAAGCATGTTCTCACTCCTAGAGCTTGAAGAAGTGCTTTTAGTGACAGTTCTGTAAGGTAGTGCCTGCATTTTTCTTGGCAGACAGAGGCGTGTCAAAGTATGACTAAATCACACTGTGTTATGTGTTGTTTCTGAACTAATTATATATTCCTATATACTGTTCTTAGCAGTGTGAACCTCCATTCCAGCCCACTACTGTAGAGACGGAGAGCAAGAGAGAAGGAGAGGCTGTCTAGGTCTGGATAGGAGAACGCGTCGCATCAAAAATTCTGTGGGGCAGATGGAAGATTAAGATTACAGGGAGGAACTAACAATACGAGAGACCATGACTTTCCATGTGAAAAACTTAGGTCTATATTGTGCCCTGCCACGGCTGCCACTGCCTTTCTTCACTGAGCAGTATTATCCCTAGAGAAGTATATCCACTGAATGAGGGCTCGAGGAACCAAGCACTCCGTCTCTGTCATTTCTATTGCAAGTTTGTTTATAATCCAGGATGACCATATTCTTTTTTAAAGAAAAGCTAAAACAGCACTTTCCCTTCTGATTTGCTACATATCCTAACCACCAGGTTAATAATTACACACAGAACTGGTAAATTGAGTTGCACTGAAGCATTTGCTCACAGTTATTCTATATTGGAGGCTGGTAATTTATACTTATAGAGTGTATCTGCAGCAATGAATGACATTTGCTTTTTTTTTTTTTAACAGCTTAAAGGCCTCTGTTTATTCTGCTGACCTATTTTTGTCCTCATTTTTAAGTTCTCCAAGATGCTCTTCTGTCCTTTGCATTTCTGAGATATTTTTATGAACAGTTTTAGTTGTACTCTGGGATTAAATAAAATAAAAAGGAATTTTGAGAAATATTCTTAATATTGACTTAAAAATCAAATTTAGTTCTTTTCAAGTGAAAATTAATACCTTTGAGAGGTGTCAGATGAGTAACATGGAAAGGTTTGAATACACACACATCCACTGTCAGCCACACTGTCCTGCTGAAGAGCCTCATTTTCATTTATGACAACAAATTCTTAAAATAAACATCTGAGATGGTCTCTGTACTAATCAAGTCCCTGGACTATCAGAAAGCTACTTATTAGCATCAAATACTTTTGTGCTTAATTCACTATGAGTTTGACTGAAACAAAATGAGGTAACTAACTGGGTGTTCACTACAGCTCCTGAGAAGGAAAGTTTGTGTACCAGATTGTCCAAGACCAAAGCATTCCACCTTGAAAAACAGATAAAACAGGGAGGCCACAGGAATGTTACATACAGGACTGAGCTCCTCAAATACATTTTTAATGACTCTAAATGTTCGGGTTTTTTTTTACTGCCTCTTGAATGATATCATTCCACTACAATAGATCATATGAGGAAAATTTCAAGCTAACAATAGTTGGCAAGATAAGCTTATAATCTGCATTTAAAATCTGATGTACATTCATTGATACAAACAGTATGAAAAGAACTACCTATAAAGTTAACTGAACCAATGATAAATGCGAATAGAATTACAAGCGGTCCAATTGCACTTCAAAATGCTACTGACAAAGGAATTACTGCAATGTTTTAATGTAAATTAGTCAAATGACATGAACTTACTATTTGGAATATTGTTCCTCCCTTAGGGTGAGTATGTAATTCCAGTAGATCATAGCTATGAGTTACATAAGATTCAGTGAAAGGTTATAAGGATACGTTTAAAATATTAATCACCACTCAGAAATAAGACTCTTAAGACATCAGTATAATTAATTCCATTAAGGTTACATCTCCATTGATACTGCTGTTGCTCTTGCTAACGTAAATCCATCAGCTGATTTTTCTATTGTGTCACATTCAAATGTGTTAATTAGGCTTATTCATAACTTCCTTTGTTTCTGAGCTGATCAGTGTAAGGAATTATGCCTACATTTTTCAAATATACTCTAGGGTAAAACCTCCAGAGGTACAGGAGATAGGTTGGCAATGGGGGTAGTGGGGGGGCACTGAAGTCTGTAAGCCCAGTTTCCTACTGCATTTTATCTGGGCAGTCCTGGGGTGTGAAATGGATCTGGCAAACTGCCATGTCTTGACTGGAAGGCAGGTTGCCCTTGTGATGGGATTTCACACTCTCATCTGTTCTCCTTTTCCATGAAGAAAATTACTTCACAGGGCTAAAACTATTCAAATACCAGGTCTGAGGTTTCTACTCAGTAGGAGAAAACTATGTGCTCTATCCAGTATTAAAAAAAAATCTCCTATACTTTGAGAGTCAAAATTCATTAATTGGTTGTTATTGTATCTCTTTGAATTATTATGGACCACATTCTGATACAAGATCTGCATCAGTAGTATACATTGAAATCCTGATGCTGGTGAGAATTTTAGTAAAAATAAATTTATGAGTGGAGTTTTGGATTGAGAAGAATGCATGTAACTAACTCAAGTTAGGAGAAATGTGATTAGGATTACATATTACAAAACCTGTATTCCAGACAACTAAGTCAAACCAAGTCAGAACCTGAAAGCTGTTCTGTACCCTTGGTCCTTGGAGTTTATCAGAGATAGTTCTTATGAAACAGCAGTAGCACTTTGCACTCTGTGCCACTATTCTTACAAGTTCTGTTTTCCTGTACTAGTTTCACCGCTATTTTCATGTAATACAAGCAAAGCACCTCAAATAACATCCTGTTAACACAAATAACCTTGAATTTAATTCCTTAGAGAAGCACAAGTTTAGAGTAAATCTTGAATTAACTGCTAGTCTGGGATAGTGCTATTTCAAGAGGTCCAACAGGGATGGTGTTTTGAAATACAGACCCACACTGTGTGAAAACCACATGCCTTTTTATCTTCCTACATATAGGCAGCTCTGACTGTTACAAAATCAAACACATGCATCGTGAGCAGAACAAGAGATGTGATGACACAATGGGATGCAGTACAAATATTATGTGGTAAGCAGACTCCTGAGGTCTTGTAGTCCAGCTTCCCTGAGTGAGGAGTGCTGGCTGCCACTGTACTCGCTCTATCACGAAAAAAGAAATTCAGTTTCATTCTTTCCAGACCTGGGCAACTCAACCTTAAGAACTAATTGTACACCCAAAGACACCCTCAGCAGTAAGATAACTTTGGGGGATTTTTTTTGTCCACTACAAGTAATTGTACTTCTAACAGAAAATTCATTTTCCTCTGGCCCCATTCCCACACACACTCCTTGAAGCTATTTCCACCCACACTGCAGCAGTTTTTAACTGTGTTTAAAAAACAGAGAGGGAAAGATGTGCTGCAGCAAGTGTTCCTCCTCCTTAGGTAGGTGGGTTGGTAGCTGGTCAGTTTTCTGCAGCATTTCTCATTGCTGGATGCGTAGGAGGCCGAGAGGAGGAAGGGAAGGAAATGGTCCTCTAAGGAAGGGAGGCATATCAAAGCTATTGGGAAGCAAATAGCCCCTTCCCACCTGCACATGTGCAATTATATATAAATGAAAAACTAACACAACAGATCTGCAAGCCAAGCTTTCCAAATGGTGGTCCTAAAATGTACCAAACAGCTTTTGGGTCTTGAAGCCAGGTTCCAAGGGGACCAGATCTCTAGGAAGATAGCATTTTTCACCCACGAAGAACAGACCTGTGGAAGGAAGGAAGTAGGGAGGGAAGTGGGCATTCCTTACAGTTATGGTTATGGTACGTAGGCGGAGGGTGGTTCGAGGGGAGGAGTGACAGATTGCTTGTGGCAGCAGGGAAGAAAGATGTAGGAGGGTGTTTGCACAGGGCCCTGTCTAAACTCAGGGGTACTGTCAGGGTGGATGCAATGAGTGGTATGTGTCTGAGCTGGCATGATGGGAGGGGAAAAACCTACCAGTGGATGGACCTGGCTTTGAGCCTCTTTTCTAGCCTCATCAACATTGCAACATCTGCAGCAGCACCCAGCCACCCCTGCACTTTCCCCTGTGCCTTCTGAGGCCAAAAGGAAATGAAAATCGCTCATACAGTTACATTATGGATGTGTTTCATCCTTTTCCAAACACTTCTAGTTCTCCACTGATAAGATGCAAATTAACTGGTATAAAGGAGGAAAAGAAAAAAGAAAGAAGAAAAAAATTGTTACTTTTTCCCTCTCACACACTTTCTTGTTATGGGACAAATTAATTACTGCATGCCATTAGCTGTGCCCAAATCTATGACTTCGGGTGTTGTGTCATGGAGAGTGGCTTGGCAAAAACATCTGCCTGAGAGAATTGGCAGAGAGTGCCAAGCCGCTCTCCAGGATATCTGAAAAGTCATGGTGACCAGGAAAAGTCCCTGGTGACTGGAAGAAAGGTAACATTTTCCACATTTTTAAAAAGGGTAGAAAAGACCACCCTGGAAACTACTGACCTGCCACTCTCATCTCTGTGTTACTGAGAAAATCATGGAACAGATCCTCCTAGAAGCTATGCTAAAGCACATGGAGGGCATGGAGGTGATTAATGGCAGCCAGCATGGCTTCACCAGGGGCAAATCCTGCATGAACAACTTAGTGGCTTTCTATGATGGGGTAACCACAGCAGTGGACACAGGTAAAAAGATGGATGTGATCTGTCTAGACTTCTGTAAAGCCTCTGACATGGTCCCCCACAACATCCTTCTCTCTAAATTGGAGAGATACGGATTTGATGGGCGCATGGCATGGTGGATAAGAAACTGGTTGGATGGTTGTATTCAGAGAGTCAACAGCTCAAAGTCCAGATGGAGATCTGTGACCTGAGGTGTCCCTCAGGGGTCTGTACTGCAACCGGTGCTGTTTAGTACCTTCATCAATGATATCGACAGTGAGATTGAGTGCACACTCAGCAAGTTTGTAGATGACACCAAGCTGAGTGGTGTAGTTGCCACATCGTAAGGACAGCATGTCATCCAGAGGGACCTGGACAGTCTGGAGAAGTGGGCCTCTGAGAATTTCATGTGGTTCAACAGGGCCAAGTGTAAGGTCCTGCACCTGGGTTGGGGCAATCCCCAATTTCAGTACACGATAGGGGATGATCTGATTGAGAGCTGCATGCAGAGAAGGACTTGGGGGTGCTGGTCGATGAGAAGCTCGACATGAGCTAGCAATGTGCACTTGCATCCCAGAAGGCCAACCATATCCTGGGCTGCATCAAAATTAGCACGGCCAGAGGTCAAGGGAGGGCATTCTGCCCCTTTATTCCTCTCTTGTGAGACCTCATCTGGAGTGTTGTGTCCAGTTCTGGAATCCTCAGCGTCAGAAGATGATGGAGTTGTTGGAACGGGTCCATAGGAGGGCTACAAAGATGATCCGAGGGCTGGAGCACCTTCCATATGAGGACAGGCTGAGAGAGTTTGGCTTGTTCAGTCTGGAGAAGAGTAGGCTCCAAGGAGATCTTACAGCGACTACACATGGAGCTCTTAAGAGGCAAGTAAGTGAGAAGTACAAATTGACGATTAATTAGGAGTATATAGGCGGCATACAGAAAGCATATAAGCTGCTCTTAGAATCTGTCTTGGGAGCAAGAGCTCCCACATTCTGAAGTTATATATGTTTTTCTGGAAAAGAAACAAAAAAAAGCCAAGAAAGAAAATCTGAAAATATCTGCTCAACACTAAAGTCTTCCTACAGTCTGCAATTTCTCTCCTCTTTCCAAACCTGCTGAACTCACTGTCAGGAAATTTCTCCAAGGGGAGGATTACAACCTGCCTATCCTTCTGGTTATTGCACTTATACTCCCCAAGATCCTGGTTTGGTTACTAGGGTTGCTGCTCATGAGCAACACCCCTAGTAACCAAACCAGGATCTTGGGGAGTATAAGTTGCTCATCCCTAGTATATCCAGTCTCCTGCAGCCCTCTTTGCTAACAGCAGTATCATTCATAAACTCCCAGGTTAAAGGTAATCTAATTTGACTTATCCTCATGCAACTCCACTATTTCCACTCTTTTACCTAGTTCTACTTAAACAAGTCTTTTATTTACATTTTAGAAAATATTTCTGTTTTGATATTCCACTCTGCAGAAAATGGAGTGTGCGGGAAGACTATTAAAACCCAGGATAATATCCCAGTTACTTTTTGGACCAGCTACCTGTCAGTACATGGCTATTTGTGAGAAAACTGCAATTTTCTAACACCTAGCACCCCAGCCCCACCCCCCAAAACCTCCACCCTTATATGTAAATTCAAGCCATCACCAGCATGCTTTGAAATTAAGTCTAGGGCTCAAGGAAGATGGCTCTTCTGTCACCATCCCTTCTTCTTGAAACTGACTTAAAAAAGAAATAAACGTTAAACATGAATTCAGTGTCAGCACCATGGAAAGGAAACAGTAGTTGCTGCAAGACAAAGCTTGCTGTTACTTCATTGTTTACAAATCAGCAGGCCCTACTCTCATTCTAAATCAGACATACAGCTAGAATATGACAAAGAAAAGGTGTACACACGGGCTGAATCCTTTCTCTAAATGAAGAGCAAGGTTGCCCTCTGGGGACTTCTCTGGAAATGCTTCTGAGAGCTGGGATGTTTTTCCAGCAAAATAATTTTAGTTCAAGGTTTTAAGATTTCTTCTTAAAGAACTTGCTCCATTGAGAGATAATGTAGATGATGATGAGGCTGAGAGGAGACCTTATCACTGTCTATAACTACCTGAAAGGAGGTTGTAGTGAGTTTGATGTTGCTCTCTTCTCCTAAGTGAAAGGTGATAGGATGAGAGGGAATAGCATGAAGTAGTGCCAGAGGAGGTTCAGATCAGATATTAGGAAAAATTTCTTCACTAAAAGTGTTATCTGGCACTGAAATGTCTGCCTGGGGAGGTGGTTGAGTCACCATCCCTGAAGGTACTTACAAGACTGGTAGATGAAGTGCTTAGAGCTATGATTTAGTAGTGGACAGGTATGCTTAGACTCAATGATCTCAAAGGTCTTTTCCAACCTAGTGATTTTGATTCTATGATTCACTTCTACCTAATGCACTGTATTGTCATTTACTCCATGATTCATCACATTTCTTAGTATCAGTCCCATTCTGGTATGTGTCAGCCTAAAAAAATCTGGTCTGACGTAGCTACTAAAATAAAAGTTAATGTACTATTATAGCATCCTACTATGATGCCCATAAGTTCTCAAATGCCTTAATGACCTGAGAGCCAAGAGGACCAGCTGTGTCCTGGGGTGCATCAAGCACCACATTCCTAGCCAGTCCAGGGAGGTGATTGCCCTGGTCTGCTCTACACTAAAGAGACCCCACATTGAGTAGTGCATGCAGTTTTGGGCACTGCAGCATAAAAAGGATATCAAACTACTGGAGAGTGTCTAGAGGAGGTCCACATAGTTGATGAAGAATCCAGAGGGGAAGTCGTATGAGGCACGGCTGAAGTCACTTGATCTGTTCAGCCTGGAGGAGACTGAGGGGAGACCTCATAGCAGTTCACTGCTTCCTCATAAGGGAAGGAGGAGGAGCAGGCACTGATCTCTTTCCTTTGGTGACCTAGGGAATGGCAGGAAGATGTGCCAGGGGAGGTTTAGGTTGTACAGTAGGAAAAGGTTGTTCATCTAGAGGGTGGTGGAGCACTGGAAGAGGAACTAGAACACTGCTGATGCCACGTAAAGTCAGACTCAATAATCAATGCCAATTTGATTATTAAGTAAGGTATTCTTCAATGTGACGCCAGCCATGCAGAAGATAGCTCTACCTAATATGCACGCAACTTCCAGTACAATTCACAAAGGCCATATACAGTTGAAGCATGCATATTCATCACTTTTCCAGGAACAGGTGTGTCTATTATAATGAGTTCCCAGGTTTTATTTACATACATTTCCTCTCCTTGGCGCATGTGCTCTACCCTCTGGGGGTCTTCAGGGGCCTCTGGAAGAGGGCTGTAGATCTTCCTCACAGCTGAACTTCTCAACTCTCCTTCTTGCGCATGCTCTTAGACTCCTTGGGCACCTCTTCAAAGCTGCATCTGGTCCTAGCTGGTTCTTCTTTCTCTTGTCATTGCATTAGTCCTTGTTATCTGGCTTAATTAGGTACAGTCACATTCTTTCCTATTCTTTCTAACTGCAGCCTTGTTAAAAGTCCTCAGTTAAGCATAAACATCCAGGCAGAGGTGAGTAAAAGTTATTCAAGGTAATCCTACATTTTACTACTAAAATCCCCAAATCTATACATAATATTCAATATTCAATAGGTTAGAAACTTAGAACAAATAATTTCTTCCTTCAGTGCCCGGGGAAGCAGTCATGGTCCCGATACAAGTAGCTAGTATCAGGAAAAAGTGGAATATTTTTTATTTAAGCTGAAGTGAAGTTTTATCTAAGAAATTCTACTTTTTGAAAGTTAACACACAATGCCCCCCGAGAGCATGTTTTCTTTCTGTGTGTTTTTTTTCAGACACTGTTCATTCTTCAAAGACAACACCGTTTCTTCTGTCTGATCGACGCTGAAATGCCACTTCCTCTCCAATCCCAAAGGCAAGGTCAAGCAGAGAGCCAACCTCACGTTACCAAGAGCTGGGCGTTAGGCTGCCCCACAGGAGGAAGTAACGGCTCCTCAGAGCCGCCCCAAGGCGGGGAGATGGGCGCTCCCCCCCACTATCGCATGCGCGATCGCGCGCTTCGGCGGGCGCCATGGCGGCGAGGGGTTTGCGGCAGCTGCCCAGGTAACGGCGGGGGCTGCTCGCGCTTCCCTCTCCCTCCCCCGCCCCACGCTCCTCATAGCTTGGGGGGTGGGCGCCGGGCAAAAGGGGCTGCGCTGGCGCTATTGCCGCTCCCTCAGCTGTTGAAATCCTGCTGATTTAAGGGGAAAAATGCTGTTTAAAAACCCAGATTAGCCAGGCCTAGGGTCATTTCCCCTTCTTTAAGAGGAGCACATCGTTAAAAAGGACGCTGGGCTGTTAGCACAGAATGTGCTGAGTGAGGTGGTTATATACGCTTTGATTTTCTGTATGAGGTCTTTAATTTACCTAGCGTGCATGGTAAAAATTAGAATAAGCTAATAGTGTTTTCACTTCCAGTATCTGAAGCGGCTCCAGTAAAGCTGGGAAGGGACTTTTTACAAGGGTGTTGTGAGAATTAATTGACAAGTTTTGCTGCAGCTGGTTTGGATGTTTAATTATCTTGTAATATAAATCTGTCATGTATCAAGAGTTAATGTATGAATAACCTGAAGGAGTAAACACTCTCTTAGAGTTGTAAGAATTTATTGATATGCTTAATTGTAACTTGTAGCTTTTTTTTTTTTTTTGATCAAGAGATAACCTGTCTTAGGGATTTGAGAATTTATTGAAAAGCTTAATTGACTTGTGAGATGTAGTTGTCTTGGGTCAGGAGATAACTGGAAGGAACTCTCTGGACATGGTTGGGTAACCTAAAAAAATAAACATTCTTTAAGGACTTAGGTGGTTCTTTGTAAAAACCTAGTATGTGTACCTACTGCTTTTGTAAGGTGGCATGCCTTTTTTAGAAGGGCATCCCATTCAGTGCTGAATTGTAAAGTAAACGTAAAGCCTTTGGTTCAAAGACTTTGTCCTTTCTAATATTTTACCAGTGAATAAGTATTTCCCACAGCATAGAGTGATGGGACAAGGGGGAATGGCTTTAAATTGGAGAGGGGAAAATTAGATTAGACATTAGGAAGAAATTCTTCACGCTGATAGTTGTGAGGCACTGGCCCAGAGAAGCTGTGGCTGCCCCATTCCTGGTGGTGTGCAAGGCTGGGTTGGATGGGGCCTCGGGCAGCCTGGTCTGGTAGGACGTGTCCCTGCCCATGGCAGAGGAGTTGGAAGTGAAAGATCTGTAAGGTCCCTTCCAACCCAAACCGTTCTGTGATTCTATGAACATGTTAATTGCCTGGGTTTTGTGCTCCTAAGAGGCTGAAAGAAAAGGTCAGTTGTTAACACAAGCCAGGTGTCTGATGCCCAGCAAATGTTAACTGTACCCCCACCCCCCCGCAGCACAGCGATAAATAACGTCGTCATAAGTTAAATTGAGTGATGTGTCCAAAAAATGTCACAGTGTGAGTATCTCCTTGGAGCTGCTACACAAACATACATACGTGATCATGGAGGCAGGTCTGGCGCAGTGGAAGCTTTGGAAATGCACAGACTTTTGACAGGAGTGGTTTTTTTTAACATGCTAGTGTTAAAATGACCAGAAAAGGGCCATAAATCTTTAAAAGACACTCTGCTAAATGTCAAACAATACCCCCTAAACTCTTCATCTTCATATTTCCAGGTTTTCCTTCTAACTTGAACATATAGACAACAGTAGTAGTTGGCATTAATATCTGCTGTTTGCTAGTAAGCAAAGAAGTTTCCAACTGTTTTGATATCAAAATCTTACTCTCATTTTACCTTATTTTGAAAAAGAGAATGTAAAATAATTGTGTTCAGAAATTTTCCTGACAAAGCTTTGCTTCACTTAGCCGTTATGTATTAGGGGATTACATAGCTGGTTTAGCTCCCTTTTTAATATTTCTCTTTCAGGCTGAAGCCATTCAACAAACTGCAAGTAATATTACAGCATCTGGTAAGAAACTGCATCGTTTGACTTGGTTGGAAGCATTTAGGACTCTTAACTCCCCTGAGACAAACAGTACATTCATCTTCTAATGTGTCTGCTCACAGTGGTTCTGTATGCCATAATTTATGGCTCCAGCATAATGTTGTCCATGTCTTTGAGCACTCTGTTGCAAATTTGTATTATATTGTAAGTTAATGTTTAATATGTTTGGCCTTACCTACTTCTACAGCTAGTTTCTCTGATAGCTTCCATGTGTTCCTTAAATGTCCTTCAACTGTGAGTTTGAAATCAATTGTGAAAATAGTTTAGTGATTTGTTCTCTACTGTTAAAAATTGTTACAGACAATGCAATGTGGGTGTTTGGTTTTGCAGCGTGAAACTGCCAGTTAGAACACATGGAACTGTCATTGCTGTAATTTTTGCAGGCATTTCAGAATGTCAACCATGAATTTGTGTTTTGGTGTTTGTTTTTGTTTTAAATGAACTCAGACGTCATTGTCAAAGTAGTAAGTGGCTCAGATACTAGTCTGAAGTTTATTACTCTGAAGAAATCAAACATAGTGTTTTCAAAACACTGTTGTTTAGGAAATGCAAATGTGCCTTGAAGTACACTGTGAAAGCTTAAGAATACAATTCCAAAATGCGTGTTTTATGATCTTAAATACTTTTTGAGAATGTTTCCTTAAACACTCTTGTAAGTACTTACTTAAGCTATCTAACTGATAACGCTTGCTTTATTTATTTTTTTTTGTCATGTACAGAAGATGTCTAAGCATACAGATTCCATGGCTGAAGTGGTGTTGGAAAAGAGAGGAGGTGCAGGAATAATAACTTTGAATAGACCCAAGGCTCTCAATGCATTAAATCTTTCTATGATCCGTCAAATTTATCCACAAATAAAGGTTAGTAGCTCAGCTTCTACCCATCTCCTATATGTACACTATCCAAGCCAATTTTAAAATTCAGCCTGACACTTCTTACAGGACCAATTTAGAGAGTGAAAATCTGTGTGAGTGCGCTGGCAGTCACAGTTTCTCCTAAAATGGGAAAGAACAGACAGTTTCAAGCAAGTTTGATGTGTCTTCTTTTCCTTCTAAGAACCAAGCTTTCAGACAAAGTTACATTTAGCATCTGGATAGATAAGACACACCCATATTAAAACCAGGACTGAGTTAAGGTAAGCCACACTCAGAGTCTGTGTGTTCATTTTGGCAACACCCAGCTGGCAAGTTGGCATGCACCTATTCCAAGGTATATAGTGCATCTTTGTTAGGTTTATGTTTTGTGGGGGAGGCCCTGTGGCTGAAATAAAAGTTTCAAGTCATTAGGAAGCAATTACTGTCAGCTTCATTCTTTAAGGAACTTTTTTTATGTCTTTACAGGCACTCTTTCTGCAAGCTAGTGAAGTACTGTGAAATTTTAAGCTTTCACGTGTTCCCTTTTAATTTAAAGATATTTTATCATCCTCACGAAGTCAAACTTATTAGATGCCAGTATTTTTTGGATAGCTTCCCACCTTTTGGTATTTTGGTAGATGATTGTGTTGCAAATTTATGCATTCTTTGAAGAAGAGTTAAAGGAAAAAATACTTCATCTGTAGTGCTGAGTATTTGGCGTTATTTGAAGCACACCTTAGAGGGTGGAGTAATTTTAAGGACAGTTGCTGGTATATAGCAACTTATCTCTCTCTTATCTGGGTACACTTACTTGGAGAAGGGATATATAAGCGTAGTCTAAGTGCAGGGGGAAGGATAAAAGGCATCTGTTTCTCCATAGGGTTGTACCACTGCTGAAGTCTTGTAGCAGTATACTTAATTCAGACCCCCCACATAGTCTTTGTATCTAGCAAGGCATCTGTGCTCAAACTGATTTGAGCCACTCCTTGATTTCAGTCATTTTGACAAAATCCATCAACAATTTCAATGCTGTTTTCTGTGCCACGCACCTTGGATTTACATAACTTCTATTATTAGGCCTGAAACATTGTTACTCTGTCTCAGCATTGTGTTTCCAATTTATCTGGCCCTGTTTTAGGAGGCGCTGCCTTTCTGCAAGGGTTAGGAGCTCTGCATAGGCGTTTTTCTGAAATAAACAAGGCAGCTCTGCTGATCTCTGGTGTCAAGATTGAATAGGGCACAGAAGTGGCAGAAAGACATTTCACTCTCAGACTTCAGCTTAAGACAAACTATTTGAAGTATGGTTTGATTTGCTTTTTCAAAAAGTAAAAAAAGGATTCTAGACAGTATACAGAGAAATGTTTTTGCAGAGTTTAATCTTACATGGAAATGTTTACTTCTTTTTAGACTTGGGAGCAAGATCCTGAAACTTTTCTAATAATTATAAGGGGAACTGAGGGTAAAGCTTTTTGTGCTGGAGGTGACATCAGAGGTAAGGATTGTGGTCACTTAAGCATTTGACCTATATTTGCCACTTACTACTTAGCAGTGATTTCCTTTGTTTACTGTAAGGAGGCTTGCTGCTCAACAGTAAGATTAGTTGTCCTGACGTATTATGTTGCCTTGATGTTTGAATGCTATTTAAGTTATTTATCAGGAGATCGCTGTCAGAACATTGTATAAAAGTTTAAAACTGGTAATAGCAGACAGTTATTCCTGAGAAGAGAGAGTTCTTGTTTATACCTTTTTCTTCCCAGGTTTTCATTACTGACAGATTCTTTAAAAGAAACTTGAAGCGTTGGAACAGGTAGTTCTGTTACTGTGAGATAATTTGTGTTGGATAATTTGTGTATGAGATGGGTAGATACAGAGCTGCCAGTAGTGATCTGTGGTTATATTGTAACTATGAATTGTAGGAAATCTCCAAACTGTGAAAATTAGCAGTTGTTTTAAATTTTAAGTTAACAAGCATTGTTATTGAATGATGTCCTGCTCTAATTGACTTCCTATTTTTGGTATTCAGTCTTCAGTGTAATCATTTTAAGTGAGTGTTCTATTTATTGGTACAAAAATATCACAAACAGGACATATCACAGGTATATGACAAAGACTCCAGTGTAATAGAATTGACTCGAATTTGAAACTTTGCGTTCATATTTAAGTTTGAGCAAATTTTCTCAAATAAAATAAAACAGAACTAAGTTGATTGCTGTAGGAGAAAAACTGTTATGTGACATGAATTTTTTAACTGGCACTTTGTATTAACTAGAATTACCTTCAGATTTTTTATTTCTCTTAAGCCATCACAGAGGCAGGAAAAGTTGGAGATAGGCTGGCACAGGATTTCTTCCGAGAAGAATATACCCTAAACAATGCCATAGGTAAGTTTAATAGCAAATTCTGAAGCAGTAGTTTTCATAGTAACGGCTTAGAATGTAAATTCACTTTCTCTCTCTGCTAATCTTTGGAAGACTGTGATTACATAATAAAATAGTAATTTTTTTTTTTTTTTTACCAAGTTCAATACCAGTAGTGTAACATACCTTATTTTTTTACCTTGCGTGCAGAGTTTTTCTTTTGCTTAAGCTATTACAATAGCTGCCTTATTCCATCCCATTGTTCTGTGTAGTTATATTTGTGCTATGGACGAATTAAGTCTTAGATGGCAGAAGGTGCAGTTCTGCACTAAGTGTCATTGATGTGCCTCAAAGAAAACCTGAGGTAAAAGTAGATGCACTGAAAATTATTAATATTCAGTCAGAAAGCACAAGATCAAATTATTTTAAAGCTTTCCATTTAAATAAACTACTTAAATGAATAGTCAGGCTAGGAGTTAACCGCCTAATTTATTGCAGAGTACCTAGGATGATGTGGTCTTAAAATAACTACCTGTAAAGACACTGTGTGAATATTAAGGATGAATATTAATTCTTTAGGGTGAAAGCCAAGAGCTGAATATTTTGGCGAGAAGAAACTTTTCCAAACATACTTTAGTTGGATTCAGTTTGACTTTTGTAAACATTTTATCCAGTATTAGTCACTACAGGAGGAGTGGTGAACATGTTGTATATCACCTTAGGTCATCAGAAGTGCACAGTGTTATTAGAATAAGAATAATTTCTGAGAAAGTACTTTTACTTTGTCTGACAGAATTTCCAGTTTTAGCATGTTTATCATGTAAATTTCTTGTCTTCATACAGAAAAAACAGTTTAAGGCTTGGGAATAACCAGTATTACTGTGGCAGCTGGACTAGCTGATCATTGTAGGTCCCTTCCAACTAACTGTTCTAGTCTATTCAAATATTGCAAGGGTACATCTTTAAAATCATTCAGGGTGTTCTATGTCTATAATGCATGTAGTTACAAAACCTGGATTTTTGATAACTTTGGTATGATTGTATTCCTTTATGACTGAGATTTCTGCCAAAAAGATTTATTTATATCTCATATGTTACAACTTAAGAACACACAAGGGAGTTGCTTTCCCAGCATAGGAAAGGCATGATTCTATAGAAATTTATTACAAAGAATCTAGAACACATACATTAGCTTATATGTTCGTGTAAGATCAAAGTTAAAAATACAACTCTGTTATATTTTCCAAATACTAATTTGTAGAATTGAACTGCATTTTTTTAAACAATTTGCTGCAGAAAAGCTAGTAACACAATTGCAGCAGATACCTGTATCAATAATCTGACTGAATTTTTGAGTCTGACCTGAAAACACTGCATATGAGCCAGCAGTATCATTCACAGTGAACTTGTGAAATCTTTCTGAGAATGGTAATTGAAAGCATCAGGTCTCTAGTTTTGTGCCTCCTAAAGGCGTGAACAAATAAAGTTGGTACATAAAACTCTGGTACTTTAAGGAATTATCATTTTGACCTGCCTGCGCCACATTCAAGGTTTTAACATGCAACAGAGCTGGCAAGACAAAACATGTATACATTGCAACAGTTTGTAGTCACATTTTGGCTGAAAGCTAACTGTGTATGGCTTTGTATTAAAGTCCTGTTCTGTTGGTACACACTGTGCTGTTAATCCCAGCTGTGAGATGGGGTGAAAGGAACCTGTTGTGTTCCAGTGCCCTACAAAGGGGCCAGATATGGCTGAATTGTCAGGTACTCCCATAGCAAACAACCTGATATTTGGCAGTTGTGTACAAGTACTCTTACAACACTGAGAACACTGCAAGACAGTAACTAGTGTTGCTTTTCATTGTGTAAGAATTACATTAAATACCTTCATTATAAATTGATACTTTACTGTTTAATTTACCATTTATTTCCTGTTACCGTTGCTGAAGTAAGACATGGGAAAATGTGTCATGTATACAGACAGTCACAGGTCCGCTCTTTTGAAAGAATGTACAGTTGTTTTTTTTACATTTCTTACAGGCACTTGCAAGAAGCCATATGTGGCACTTATCAATGGCATTACAATGGGAGGGGTAAGCAAAGTACTGTGGTATGGTGTTGTAATTTGTTTGAAAGTAATGCAGTGTTCTGTAAGTGGGCAGAATGAAGTGCATACATGGCATTGCAAACATTTCAGTTCAAGAACAAACGTAATCTGAACCTGTCTGGCTTGCTTGCAATGGTAGATTGCTTCTCTTCTAGCGTGTCTGCTCTTCTTTGATAGTGCAACTGCTTTTTCTGACGCTCTGGCAGTTGTGCTGAGAAAAAATCCTGTCACAGTAGGAAATATCCCTCACAAGTTTTCAGAATACTGAAGTGTGGATTTGTAGATCATACGAGAGCTAAGAATAATTTTCCACTCAAAGTGCATTATAAAATAGTACTATATAAAAATACAATTAAAGGAGAACTCTGAAAAATTGGAAAAATGCCATTCTAAGCTATAATTTAACAGACTTTCATAACATGAGCTCTCTATTTCCCCAATAAATAATCTGGAAATGCATCTACTTTCTCACTTCTGCTGTACTCCTAAAATGTGAGTTATAGGATCCTGATTCCGCCGCCTTATTACTGAAGCAACATGGAGAAGATTCCATGCTGTTCTCTGCAGTTTGACATCTGTCAGATATGTTCGTACCATAGCAGGGAGTAAAGTACAATAATCTTAATTTATTTTGAACAATTAGTTTGATAGTGAAGTCAGTCTGTGCATATATGGATGTCTATTTAAGTTATGTTTGTGACAGCAGGCAGGAAGTGGAACACCACATCATCTATCACCTGTCACGGCTCTTCCTTTTCCATCTTTCCTTGCACATATAATTTTTTCTCTGTTCTTGGAGGAAAAGGATTTTATTGAATATAGAAGACCTGAAGATTTGTGTGTAAGTGATAAGGAATCCATTTATTTTATGGAATAATAGCATAGGTAGCTATGAAAAAGCAAACCTGCCCAGCAGCTGATGTCTTTATAGAGGTCCTATAAATTGCTTATTTTGATTGTGGCCCAAGCAGGAATAGAATTTTGTCTTTTGAAATGGATAATTTTTTGGACTGAAAAGAGCATAATGGAGTCAGATGATCCTGCATTACTAAGGCTCTTTATTATTTCTCTTTCTTGTAAAGAGCTTTTAAAAGACAGCAGTTAGCTTGAAACATTAGGAGGAGAAGGACCTGGGGGTGTTGATTGACAGGTGACTGAACATGAGCCAGCAGTGTGCCCAGGTGGCCAAAAAGGCCAATGGCCTCTTGGCTTGTATCAGAAACGGTGTGACCAGCAGGTCCAGGGAGGTTATTCTCCCCCTGTACTCGCCACTGGTGAGACTGCACCTCGAGTACTGTGTTCAGTTCTGGGCCCCTCACCACAAGAGGGATGTTGTGGCTCTGGAGCGAGTCCAGAGAAGAGCAACAAAGCTGGTAAAGGGGCTGGAGAACAAATCTTATGAGGAGCGACTGAGAGAGCTGGGGTTGTTTAGTCTGGAGAAGAGGAGGCTGAGGGGAGACCTTATTACTCTCTACAACTACCTGAAGGGAGGTTGTGGAGAGGAGGGTGCTGGCCTCTTCTCCCAAGTGACAGGGGACAGGATGAGAGGGAATGGCCTCAAGCTCCACCAGGGGAGATATAGGCTTGAGATTAGGAAAAAATTCTTCACGGAGAGGATGGTTAGGCCTTGGAACGGTCTGCCCAGGGAGGTGGTTGAGTCGCCGTCCCTGGAGGTGTTTAAGGTTAGGGTGGATGAGGTACTTAGGAGCATGATTTAGGGATTGGTGGGAATGGTTGGACTTGACGATCCAGTGGGTCTCTTCCAACCTGGTTATTCTGTGGTTCTGTGATTAGTTAGATACCCAGATTTCAGTGAGACCTTGACAGTGTTTAATTGCCTTTAGAGCAATTATCTTCATTCATATCTAGCAGTTATCTTCATTTGGAACTAGGTTTCACTTGAGCAAATATGCAACTTAGCATAGGGCAACAAGCAGGTAGGTCTCAAGTTCCAGGCTACTCTCAAACTATTTTTTTAATCTTGAGTGCTGTTTAATTTGCACTTGTTAATACAGCTGCAGTTTACTCTGAGACAGTATCCTGCCTTCTGGAGTGCGTATTTTCATCAACACACTTTTTTTTTTCTTCCTCTCTCTTGTTGGCAGTATATGGAATTATCTACTGACAATTAAATAAAGAAGGTCAGCAGTAGTGTTTTTCAACACATTAATTTCTCTGTGTCTTGTGTTAGTTTTGTGTTGTCTTCTATGCTTTTCCTTTCAGCTACCTCTCCTGTCTGTAAGACTTGCTTTGACTCCTCTAAATGGAGTATTTACGTAGGAAAAGTGTGTTAGCTCCCTTCTTTCCCCCATCCTCTTCTTTCACCATTATCAACACTGGGAACCCCATCAGAATGGATCTTAACCAAACTTAAGGCTTGCAGCAGCTGTGTTGTGATACAAATAGGTTCATGGCAGTGGAATTTTATAGATAAAGAATAAAACACTCCCTGAACTTTTCATGGTCACACTGTTATCTTGTTCTCCTTGCTGTATGGAAGTACTCTGTCCTACTGTAATTATTCACTAGACCTGTAGTCATACCAAGTAGCTATTCTATTCATGGTCTATTTAGATGCTTTCTTTTAAGTCATTCAGATCCTAGGATCTTGGTTTTTGACACAATCGAGTCATATTTGATCTCTTTCATATGCTCAAGACCCTGTCTATCTTAGTCCCTGTAAGTCAATAGGAGCTAGAATTATTTGTCACTTACTTAAAAATAACAGTAAATTCCTTTAAAAATTTATATTCAAGCCCATGGCTTTAGAAGCAAGTGAATTTAGCTTGGGCTTAAAAAAATCAATACCTCTTAAACACTGCAGTTTCACTATAGACCACTTGTCTATGAATGAAAATGCAAGCAAGTCAATGTCAACCTTGCTCAAAAAAGAAGCGCCTTGCTCTGTTGTTTAATTGAAAATAAATTAGAAACCATGCATTGTATTAGAATGTCAGCTATTATATACTTAGGTAGAAAAGTTACTGCTGATGCATGTGTATCATAGATTTTTGGTAGTATAACTTGGATTGTGTCAAAAAACCAAACTGATTCCACTTAGCATTGTCGGCTAGAGGCTCATAGAGGGCTTTCTCGAGGGCTTAATTAGCCAACAGGTGGGGCTGTGGAGCTTGTTTTCTGCACCTTCTTGCCTTTATGCCAGCAGTTCATGAAACATTAGTGTTCAGTTGTAAACATAAATTTTAATCTTTTCGTAATTACTCTGAGCAGTAGGTTCAAGTGACAAGTATGTTGGATGAAGCAAAGGTGACTGCATTTTACTAAAAAATAGTGAAATGATTAATAAGTATCACATTTACTGCTAAAGGGCACATACAGTTGAAGGGCACACTGGGCGTGTACTCTTGTCTTGCTAAAAACTACTATTCAAATTATTTTAGTTGACTTCTTTGCATAGAATTTTTTTCTTGAAATGAAATACCTGAACAGTAGACAAGAAAGAGTAATTCAACATATATATATATATTTTAAAAAATATTATTGTTTGTAAATGTGGTTCTAAGTGTGGGCTTCTTGGATCTAGAAAAATCTCTTCTCAAATTCTTCGGAGATGAATAGAGTACACTTCATAAACTCAGCCTAAATCTATGGTTTTAAATAAGTCTTTGGCACAAAATATAATGTCAGATACTCTTTCTAATAGACTAAAAGGATTAATTAAAATGTATTTTAAACCTGTTTCAGAGCCAAATAACATATTCTAGACAGAGTGGCTTTAGGTAAATTTGACTAAGAATTCAAGCTGAATATTTGACAGAAAAAAAAAATGTATAGGCCATAGACTTTGGAAGTTAATTACTGTGATCCACGTCACTGGGATAACTATGTAAAGCATACTTAAAACTTCGATGGCATTGCCAAAGCAGATGTATGTGATTTTCAAGAGCTAAAGGCTACTGACCTTAGTTTAGGGACAAATCTGCAATAGCATGCACAAAGTAACCTCTTCCTTAGTAGCATATGCTATAGCATGCATGATTTAGAAGCCTCCTGAGCCAGGCTTTATTTCAGAGCCGCAGTGCTGAATACTCATCAGTAGTCATACTTACTTCTACATTCATCTAGTACTTTGGACATTTTAGGTAGGCTTGATCTTCAGAAAGGCCTGTGGCAATCAGTTTCACAGTTGGATTTTGTGCTTTGTGAAAAGTAATTTGCTACTGTTTCAGGCCTATCATCTAATGTTACTGAATGTTTATATGCTTAATTGTTAATAAGGCCAAAATAGGCCTTAAAATACTTTTTTTTTTTACTAATTAGTAGAGACTGTTACGCAAATCTAGGAATTCTTGACTTTGGACAAATAAATATAGGCTTTAATCCCTTAATCTGGCCTCTGACAGTGTATTTGCTAAGTTTATTTTAGCAAGTTGCAGACATATAAAGATTATGCCATTATGTTACGCTTCGGCTTTAATAATTAATGATTTGAGTTTTAGGATGAGGAAAAATCTTATGCGGTAAGCAGGTTTTAAATTAGTATGGTCATGTGCAGTGTTTTCATTACAGAAATGTAGTTTCGTAGAATTGACAGCTCTCTTATATCCTTTGCAAAGCCCTGTGCTTTGAACTATTCTAAGAATCTTACTTTCTATTTTTCATGTAGAGAAAATACAAAGTAACTCCTGCTTTACTCATGTAGCTAATAGAAAGTTGTAACATTAATATAGCTCACAAATAGATAAAAGGCACCCAACCCCAACCTTATTTCCATCTGTGATTCCTCTGGGGCCCAGTTTGTGAGAGCAGTATGCAGTACTGGCTGCTTTATTCTCTCCTTGACAGAGAAGGATGTCAGGTATATGGATTGTGACCATGAGAAGAGAAGCTGTTAATTGGGTCTTTGGGTTCATGAGAGGCTTTCCTTTTGTTTCGTCAATACACCTAGCAGTACAGGTGTTTTAGGCAAGGGCTTTTACTTAAACTGACAGTTTACACCTAAGTTACATAGGATATCTGTAAAGTGTCTATCCAAGAGCAGAATTTTCTAAAATAGTACTTGTGTCTGTGTTAGTCACTTAAGAGGTGATGTCCAAGACGTTAAGCTTTACACTGTACAAATGTATAGAGCTGAGAGAAGCCTCAGGATTAATCTTTTTTGCTTGAAGTGGATTTAAATATAGCTAGATGATTGCTTAGCAGATTTTGGCCTAATTTGTTCGGAACTCTCTAGCAGTAAGAATTCTGTTTTTTTTCTAGATATTCTTCCTAAGTGCCTAATTATTCTTTCAAGTGAAGATTTCCTACTAGGTAATTTAAGTCTCTAGTATGTGTACTCAATAGATTTCTGTCTCAGTCACAGCTCTGTGAGACTGTTCCGAGATACTTGTGTTCCTTGCTCCCAGCCATTTCTTTTTAATAGGCATAAGGATAGTTATTCATCCTTTACTGAAGAATAAGTCTCTTGGTCATCTCGCAATCCTCTGGAATCTCTCCAATTTGTGTGCTTTACAGTTCATTACCAGTGATGAGACAGTATTTTAGCTGGAGGAGTCATCAGCACCAAGTAGAGCAGAATAATTATCCCGCTTATATTACACAGATATTCTGTCACAAACTGCGCATGTAAATAGCAGCATCTCAGAGCATCAGATGCTAGGAGGCCACCACTTCTAGTTATTCTTAAAGCTATTACTCTTACCTCTTTTCTACTTGCATTATATAAACTCCCATCAAGTGCATTTCTCTGTTGCTCACCTTTTACTGATTTTTTTTTTAAATCTTCTTCTTGAACAGAACTTCAAAGAAAAGTGAGCATCAATGTTGAATTTAAACTACATATTTGTAAAATGGAATTATTTATGTTTTTTTCTATGGTCTTATGCTCTGTAGTCAGAACCAAAGCAGCATTAGAAAAAAGACAGACCGTTGCAGATGAAAAGCACAAATAAAATTCTTTATTTGTAGGCTTCACGAGTTAGCCTCTGAGATTCAACTAGCAGGTCTGCTGTGGTAGATTAGGGGAAGGAAGAGAGGGAATATCTTAAAGATTCAGTGGTCCACAACCTGAGTCTGCCCATGACCAACAGCAGTTCCCAGTGATGTAAAAGTAGAGAAAAGGGTCTGTCCTTTCTCTCTGCCCCATTTGTGGGTATGAACATCTATGCTGAGTCTTTCCTTCCAAGGAACTTGCCTGGCATTGCTGTTGTCTATTGCAGATTAGTGAAAAAGCATCATTGTGAATATAACGCTTGATGGCTGCCTTTTCTTTTCCATAAAAATATGTAAATAAAAGTTGTGAGCCCGTATCTAAAAATCAAAATTAAAATCTTGTAAACTATTGATTATTGGCATTTCAGTATGTTTAACTGAGGTGACTGAAAACTGAAAGAAGAAGGTGTGAAGTGTAAAAACAACCGACTGCTTTACTTCGTCATGGTCTCATTTGAGCTATGAGCTGTGAATAGAGAATCTGCAGAAAAAGAAGGCAGGCAATTATTATAGACTGCAACAATTGTTTTCTGATATTCCTCAGGCATATAAAATACAAGGAGGGAGGGAGAAGCTCCCCATTTTCCTCCATGCTGCAATATGTCCTTCCGTATGTGATTTTTAAAGTTATTTGCTTTTAGGATGTATACATGTAAGTTGTGTGCGTATAGCTTCTACACAGAGGCGTAGATAGCAGAATTTGGAGCTAACATTCAGAAACTAGAAACATTAGAATTAACCGTAACTGTAAAATCTCACATTTTTTGCTCACTTGTGATACAATTTTTAATATATATTTTAATATTTCTCAGAACAAATGGCAGCTCCTTTGGTGTTCACTGTGTGGTGCAAATTTTATTGCAAACTATAGAAATTCTGCTTATTAGTTATTAGTAAATATACACGTGTATCATGAGCTTAGGGTAACTAACTGCAGCTTATAAAAGTTCATGAAAAATTATTATTTTACATAGCACAGATTTTCCGTGCTGTAATGGACATTATTACCCCTTTAATACTTTTTTACAGTTAAGAAGCTGGAATTTAGGAATGTCAGTGCTTCTTGGGACTTCCGATTCTTCTTTTTCTTCCTTTTTATAAATATGTCATGACTCCTGTCAGCCATCTGGCTCTGAAACATGAACATCTTTGGTTTTATTTTAATTTATGCTCCATAATCTGCCCTGAAGTAAAAGTAATTGTCACACTGAACCTAGATAAGCTGCTTTCCAGTTCCTTCTCTTCCTATCCCTCCCTCTGCAAACACATGCTTGCATACCAACCATTTTGTTGCCAGTGCTTCAGAGCTGAAAGCAGCTTTTACTCTAAAATGGAATACAGATTTTGCAAGTAGTTATTTGTTGTACTTTGAAAGAAGTTTTTGGGAGATTGACTTGCATACCACTTAGCTTTTGTAATAGTGTGCTGAAAACAATGCTAAGGCAATACTAAGAAAGGATTTGCTCTTTGCTGATATTACAGTGTATTTACCATCTGGCACACTGATCTGCCTGCTTTAGCTCCTGCGTATGATCCTAGGGACAAATGGTGCACTTAATTTTGTAGCTAATCGGACTATAATATCAGCAGCTCTTGACATCAACAGCAAATAACTGCTGAGTGTTCAATGATTTGCATGTGATGTTATTCTCCAAAGGGTTTATCATAAAGCACTGTCCTGAAAACAAGTATTTGAAATGATGGATCAGTACTGGTGCAGTATTTAAAACTCCTTTCTCCTCCCTCTCCCAATCCTACAATGACCGACTTATTTAATGTGTGCTATGAAAGGTGACAGATGCCACTAGTTTACACACAGAAAAGAAAGGCAGACTTTCTAAATGTGATTGTACAGATGTTGGTATTATCAAATCATACTGTACTTGTATTTTAGAATGACAGAATGAGTGTTTGCCTTGCTGTGTAATGTGGTAACACATGGATCACATCATAAAGCAAACATCACTCCTCTACTCTGAGACTAAAAATGAAGTTTTAAACTGTACTTGACAGATTATTGTGGGTTTTTTTCTGCAACTTGTCTGTGTTTAAAGGAAGTTTTATTTGTGGCTACATGGAAAGCTTTCCTACCCTTGCACTGTTGACTGTCTTTGCAGCGATTTTGCAGGATACTGTGCTGATTTGTTCTTTCCATTTAACACCACATACTTTCTTGCTAGTTCCACTATTTTTCTCTGATTCTAGGCCGTCAGGTAGATGCCAAGTCTCACATTGAGAGTGATCTCATTTCCCTCTCCTTCCTTTTATTATAGATCAAGGGAAAAAAATCTGAAGAGGGTTATCTTTCCCTGCTTCTCTGTCCTTTCCTATTTTGGTTAATTTTTCTCATTTCCAGAAGTAGTTGAATGCTTATTTTCTCCTTGAGTTAGTTTTAATGTCTTAGCTTTCTAAAGTGTTTTTTTCCTGAAAATGTCATTACAAATTCCTCTCAATTCACTCCTGTCATTCACGTAATTATGCCCCTGTTTAAATAAAGTTCTATTGCATGTGCTGGTCTTTAAGAACTGAAAGTTTTTCTTCAGTTTCAAGAAAGAAAAAATAAAAGCTTTGTAATGTGTTTGTGTCAATAGAACATGTAATGCTGGTACTTTGTCATATTGGATATTCAGATATTGGAGATTTTTAAAATATTATGTCTGAATCTATGATGAAGATAGAAGTATACTTTTGAAATCACATGATTGGAATGGGCTTTGTCAATGATTTGTGCCACAAAGTGTCAGAGTGTTCATCAAATATTGGTCATTAATCATATCACGAGCTTTCTTGCATTTTTGGCACTGTGCTGTAAGGAAAATACTTAAGAGTGAAGCATCAGATATTATTACAGATAACATATTTCCAGTCAACTTGCTGAGCTTTTGTATGTCTGTAGAAATTTGGATTGAGATTCTCTAATACATAGTCAGTATGTGAAAATTAATATTTTATATTTAAATTATATTACATTAATATTTTATGTTTTAAAATACCACACTAAATGATTGAAAAGTTCACAGAAAGCACTGTTCTGTAATGATATCTCTAAAATACTTGTATAAAGTTGATTTATGTGTCATCAACGAAAGAAAGTTATATTCTTAGTCCGGATTGATCTGCTAATGCTGCATTGGTCTTGTTCACTAAGTCATCTTGTCTGTTAGTATATACAGATGAAAATGGATTATACCCTTTGCAGTGGTCCATAACATTAATGATGAATGAAGATGAATTTTGATTCAGTTTAAGGTTTGCTGTGTCTGGATGCAGAGGGTAATGCTCTTACATCAGTGATCTTTGATCTAGCATAGTTATAAGCTTCTGCTGCTTCTTAAGTCAATTTCACGCACTTCGCCAACTTAAGCTTTTGAAAACATTTTTACTGCACTTTAGCTATTTTCACAGACCTCTGTTAAGATATATTTGCCCTTTCTTGTGTTATGCTCAATTTGTTTGTTGACTGCCACGTTTATTTTGTGATTTTAGCCCTAGCAGGAACTATATTCAAATGCAGTTAAAAGTGAATGTAATCAGATCACATCAGATGTGAACTGTTACGACAGGACTTTCAGTGCAGACAATATTAATTTTGGCATTAGCATAAAATTGTTTGCTTGAACAGCTAAAAATTCTTGGAGATGATGGAAGCAATGTTTCTGAAGGCCATTTCTGTTTGTATTTCTTTTATTGTGTTTGTATTTCTTTTATTCTGTCACTTATGCTTTCCCAGGCAGTGATAGGATAAAACTGAGTTAGGTTTTTTAGTAAATACACATGTGATTTATGGTTTTATGTGACACAGATGTGCTTTAATGTATGGGAACAGATGTTTAACTATGTTGTTCACAACAGGCATATTTATTTTGATCAGCCCTCAGTTTCTTTATAGCTTCCCTAGATGTAATGAGTTCTCCAATTTACTGATAAGGGTAATTTTTAATTTAAGATAATACATTCTCCCAGTTACAACATTTAAGATTTATAGGAGCTGTATTTCATTACTCCATTTCTCAGTAATTTGCATCTTGTGTTTCATTAGCAAAATATGTTTAATTAGACTCTGTGTTTATAAGAAAAAAAAAGGCAATCAAAGATAAATTTTCTATACACGGCCACTAGCTTCTATTGTCAGACAACTATTTCTGTTCTTATCTATGGTTTTGATGAATTCACATACAAACCTTACAGAAGGATTGTTTAAATTTATTGCTTGTTATTTTCTTAACTTATAGTTTCTAGTCTTAAAGTATCCTTTAAAAAATTCAGACATTCAGCTGTCCGTGGAAAAAATGTTTCATGCAATTAGTAGGAACAACTATCTGGATAAAAAAGTAAGCCTGATTCACCATAGGAATCTATTATCTTTGAAAAGTCTGAAGGAAGACATTAGCTTTAGTATATATTTCAAGATCATGAAAGGTAGGACTCTGCCAGTGCAGGATGTAGTGTATTTTAGTAAAGACATTGTAGCATCAAGACTTGTATGTGTAAATGCTGGGATTGTGTGGTGAAGTGAATACAACCCAACTGCTGATATTTTAATAGTGTGAAGGGTCTTCTTGATGTTACTCCAGCTGTGTAAGATTTCAGCTAAATTTAAAAAAAAAAACCAAAACGCAAAAGCCAGTAATGGGAGAGGAGTGCATTTAGACTTCTGACTGGAAGAATATGTTCTTTATAAAGGTATTCTTAAACTAATAAGCATCTGTAATTGATGGAGAAGGTTAAACCGATACAGTGAATGTATTAAAATAACTATTTGGCATATAGAATCATGCAATGGTTTGGGTTGGAAGGGACCTTAAAGACCATCCAGTTCCAACCCCCCTGCAGTGGGCCAGGACAT
The DNA here is from genome assembly GCA_033459285.1 of Clamator glandarius. Lineage (NCBI taxonomy): Eukaryota > Metazoa > Chordata > Aves > Cuculiformes > Cuculidae > Clamator > Clamator glandarius. Next base: position 2,611,891 of record JAUNZM010000032.1, read on the forward strand.
GTCCCACTAGACCAGGCTGCCCAAGGCCCCATCCAGCCTGGCCTTGAACACCTGCAGGGATGGGGCAGCCACAGCTTCCCTGGGCAGCCTGTGCCAGTGCCTCATCACTCCCATTGTGAAGAAATCCCTCCTTTTGTCTAGTCTGAATCTGCGCCACTCCAGTTTATACCCATTGCCCCTAGTACTATCACTACATGCCTTTGCAAAAGGTCCCTCCCCAGCTTTCTTGTGGGCCACCCTTCAGGTGCTAGAAAGTTGCTATAAGGTCTCCTTGGAGCCTTCTCCTCTCCAGGCTGAACAAGCCAAACTCTCTCAGCCTGTCCTTGTATGGGAGGTGCTCCAGCCCTGGGATCATCTTTGTAGCCCTTCTCTGGACCTGTTCCAAAAGCTCCATCTTCTTACATTGAGGATTCCAGAACTGGACACAATACTGCACATGAGATCTCACAAAAGAGGAGTAGAGGGGCAGAATCCTGACCTCTGGCTACACTTCTTTTGATGCAGCCCAGGATATGGTTGGCCTTCTGGGCTGTGAGTGCACGTTGCCGGCTCATGTTGAGCTTCTCATTGACCAGCACCTCCAAGTCCTTCTCTGCAGGGCAGCTCTCAATCAGATCATTCCCCATTGTGTACTGAAATCGGGGATTGCCCCAGCCCAGGTGCAGGACCTTGCACTTGGCCTTATCAAACCTCATGAGGTTCTCAGAAGCCCATTTCTCCAGCTGGTCATGCTATTTCTGATACAAGCCAAGATGCCATTGGCCTTCTTGGCCACCTGGGCACACTGCTGGCTCATGTTCAGTCAGCTGTCAACCAACACCCCCAGGTCCTTTTCCTCCATGCATCTTTCTAGCAACTCTTCCCCTAGTCTTTGGCACTGCACAGGGTTGTTGTGCCCCAAGTGCAGGACCTGGCTCTTGGCCTTGTTAAACCTCATGCCATTGGTCTCAGCCCCTCGGTCCAGCCCATTCAGATCCCTTTGCAGAGCCTCCCGACCCTCCAGCAGATCGACACTTCCTCACAGCTTATTGATGTCTGCAGACTTGCTAAGGGTGCACTCAATGCCTTCATCCAGGTCATTGATAAAGACATTGAACAGGACTGGACCCAGCACTGAGCCCTGGGTGACACCACTTGTAACTGGCCTCCGGCTGGAGTTAATTCCATTTACTACCACTCTCTGGGCCTGGCCATCCAAACAGTTTTCCACTTGGGAAAGTGTGCACCTGTCCAAGCCAGAGGCTGACAGTTTCTGAAGAAGAATGCTGTGAGAAACTGTGTCAGGCTTTAAGAAGACTATATACACAGCCTTTCCTGCATCCAGTAGGTGGCTCACTTTGTCATAGAAGACAATCAGGTTAGTTTGGCAGGACTTGCTTTTCATGAACCGGTGTTAACTGGGCCTGATCACCTGGTTCTCTTGCATGTGCTGTGTGATAGCACTCAAGATGGCTTGTTCCATGACTTTCTCTGGCACTGAGGTCAGACTGACAGGCCTGTAGTTCCCTGGATCCTCCCTGCGACCCTTCTTGTAGACGGGTACAACATCAGCCAGCCTCTAGTCAAGTGGAACTTCCCCAGTCTTCCAGGACCATTGGAAGATGATGGAAAGGGGTTTGGCAAGCACATCTGCCAGCTCACTCAATGCTCTTGGGTAAATCCCATCTGGACCCATAGATTTGTGAGTGTCTAATTGGCTAAGCAAGTCTCTAACCAACTTCTCATGGATCATGGGAGCTCTGTTCTGCTTCTCTAACTTTTGGGGATATACACACAGGGAACAACTTTCTTTACTATTAAAGACTGAGGCAAAGAAAGCATTAAGTGCCTCAGCCTTGTCCTCATCCTATGTCACAGTTGTTCCCTTTGCATCCAGTAAAGACTGAATATTCTCCCTGGTCCTCCTTTTACTACTGATGTATTTACAGAAAGATTATTTTTCACCAACTTGGCCAGTCTGATCTCTAGTTGGGCTTTAGCCCTTCTGATTTTGTTTCTGCATGATCTCACTTCCTCCCTGTAGTCCACCCAAGATGCCTGTCCTTTATGTACTTTTAGTCTTTTAAACGTACAACTGAAATTAAGCTCTTATCTGTACTAAAAAACTTGAAGGCTATCTAGAAAACAAATCCAGTTATGGCCTAAGCAATTAAGAAAGTGAAATCCGATTTAATTACTTCTTTCAAAAGAAAATTACCTCTTTCAGCTTTTTATTATTAAAACTCTGTAGTTATTTTTATCACTATAAAAAAGAACAAACTTCAAAGAAACATTCTTTTCATGGAATTCACACTCTAGTTTTTGCTATTTAATATTCAATCTAAAAATTTGAGTTATTACTCAAACTTCCGATTGTCTAGAAAATAAGCAGGAAAAAATGCTTTATAATAAATAATATTTGTATTCTTAGGGGATTAGAAAAAAAATCATTTAAGCATTAGAAAGTGCAAAATAGGCATTAAAAATTCATCATCTTTACAAAAAGGTCATTATTATTGCTGAATGTGGATAAAAATATCAGCAGAAATGTAGTGCTTTTTGTTGCTGTAGGAACAGGCTTTACTCAGTGCAGCGAAAATATTCTGTTATTAATGATATTACAAAAAGTTGGAAGCAATGAAGTCACATTTCCATTTAATTCAAGAGTTCTGGAGCTGTTTTAAGAGTGATTATAGCTTTACATGTACTTCTGCATTTGCAAGAGAAGTAAATACAGGGCCGTTGCCCTCGCTGCTGCTCAGAGGAGGTCTGCAGCCTCTGACCAGTCCTCAAGTGAAAGGGCTGAAAGACAGATAAGGGATGAGACATAGGATTGCACCCTATGCAAATAAGATTCAGACATTTACTCAAATACTGTTTGCCTTCTTGAAACAGCATTACTTCATCTGTGTAGGTTTCGTGTAGTCTCTGGATAAAAAAAAAACAACTATGATGACCAGTTACCTTAAGTGTACATTTTTCAGGAAATAAAACTGGAATCTTAAAAACTTCATACATCTACATTAGAACGTAATATTCATTTTATAGAAGAAGCTTGAAGGTATTTTCAAATTTAATCGTGTATCGCTCTAATGGAATAAGCAGTGAGAATTAATTTCTTGCTGGGAAGAATTTTAAGAGGCCAGAGAAGAACACATGACAATGGTGTGAGGAAATGGATGTAATTTTTATTAAATTGAGATAATGTTTTAGAATTTTCATGTAAAACTCACCCAAAGATCTCTCTAGAAATGTAAAATGAAAATATGTTCTACTACGTTCTACTCTCTTCTTAAAAACCTATCATAACCTGGCCTCAAGCTCTGCCAGGGTAGATTCAGGCTTGAGATAAGGAAAAAATTCTTCACAGAAAGGGTCGTTAGGCATTGGAACAGTCTGCCCCGGGAGGTGGTTGACTCGCCTTCCCTGGAGGTGTTTAAGGTGAGGGTGGATGAGGTACTTAGGGGCATGGTTTAGAGATTGGTGGGAATGGTTGGACTCGACGATCCGTTGGGTCTCTTCCAACCTGGTTATTCTATGATTCTATGATTTTATATAATATCATCAAATATGTAATGCTGGTCCAAGCAAGTCTCACCCAATTAATTCCACTGTTTTTGGTGGAAAGTATGAATCATTGTGAAGATTTTTGTGAACACTAGTAGCTTTCCTTGGGTAAAGTGCCATTTTTCTAGTATCTAAAGAATTAGAAATGTTCTATCTTCATTAGCCAGTGACTTGGTTTGGTCTAAGTTAAGACATCTTAGTTTTAATAGAAAAATTGGATGGATAAGAGGACTAAGAAAAGGGAAATTTAACAGTGAGGAAAGGAAGTAAGCTGAAAGAGTAGAAAGGAAGAGAGAAAATATTTGTATGAAGAAGCTTCTTGTGAAATATTTGGTACAGGGTTTTGTCTCCAGGTAGAATCTAATGCGCATTTCTATTGATGTGTACCCCTTAGATAAGCTTTTGAGAAGTGACACTTGTTTACCTGTGTGTTGTGGTTGTGCCCAGTTCAAATGTTATTACCAAATGATAGTAATTTTGTCAGATAACATTTGCCTGTAAGTTTTTCAGTTTGCCTATGGAACATTTCTCTAAATTAAATTAGTTTTATGTGAACTGAAAATACATATTTTCTTGCTGCTGCTCACTGCCTAAATCAGAAAGTACGTTATAGACAGCACCAGGAGCTCTTCTGCTCTTGAGGAAGTGTCTCATCAGGAAGAACTGCTAGAGAAGAAGACTGGATAATTAGAAATGTGAATTCTGTTTCTGACCCAGAGAACAAAAGTCCCCAGGTTAAATAAGCAAGTTTATAACCACATGCTTCAATTTTTAATCAAAAATGCTGGAGGCTTTTACTGCTTAAAATACTTCTGTATTGATAAATAGGTAATTATCACATTATAAGAAGAGCTAATTATTATTTATTTAAAAAATATTATAATTACAAGTTTGTACAATTAATGCAAATTCCAAAAGTATTGGTGGATTTGTTGTTTGAATTATGTGCAAAAATAATATATTTGCAATAGCAACTGCCTTAGTAGTCTAATGGGTTCACTCATTTTTGTTGTTGTTGTGACTCGTGGGTTTTTGACATTAATCTCTGCATGACTCATCAGTCTTTTAAAGTGTAGAACACTCTTTCACCTAAATCATAAAAGTAACATGCTTTATTAGTGTTTGAACCATAAAAGGCCTTTTAATATTTTGTTGAGATGTGTATGGTGCATCTAATATCATTCAATTGTAGAACAAAGCAAGAGATGTATTGCAGAGGATTATGATTGTTTTTACCAGTAATTTTAAAACTGTGTCCTTTGCTCATGCTCCATGCATAGGGAGTTGGCCTCTCAGTCCATGGACATTTCCGAGTTGCTACAGAGAAGACAATTTTTGCAATGCCAGAAACAGCAATAGGTAAGCATTTTGACAGATTATCACATGTTAACAAGTTTGAAGTTACACTGTTTGTGTAATCAAGATGAAAAGTCTTTGACAGAAAGCAGTGGCTGTAATGAAAGAATTTTAAAAAGGAATTGGTTGTGGAAAGTACCTTCTATTAAATTAACAGGAACTTATCTGTGTTCTGGGAGATTGATCGTTGAGGTTCTTAACTAGGGGTTTACTGTTTAAGCTGACAACAAAGACTGTCAGGATATAATTTTTTAAACATGGAAGCAGATCTGTGGAACTAAGTTATTGCTACAGATGTAGGCAGATAATGTCTAAAGATCCCAGTGCAAGTATGTCAGCTTTACATTTGGAACTCATTATGAGTCAAACTGGCTGCACAACAAACTGATCTGCAATTTTAATGAGACAGGTTTTGAAATTCTAAATTTTCTTGTAGATTATGAATGTAGACCCGTTACAGTTGGGTACTGATCACGTGCAGGTGTAGTCACAGTGTCGTCGTCTTTTTTGTTTTTTAAATAGCAATATGTACCTTGCGTTTTCTAATGTCTGATCCTACAGCTTCTTTGTCAGCTCCGAGATGTACGAAATAAAATGTAACTCAGAGCGATATGAAGATGGTGGTATGTCTCAAGAAAAGTTTGTCAGATTGAAGTGAAGCCTTCTATGAAATCATTCACATTTTCCTGTCTTAGACAGGTATACTCCATTAATGCTTTCATCAATGTCCAAATCCCTTCTCCCTGCTTATCACATTTATGAAGGGTCCACAAAACGTGCAACCTATCCTGCATGTCTCCCCTGCAAAATATCTCGTTTCTATATCTTTCCAAGGCAAGGCAGCTGAAGGATGATCGCTGTTCTTATCTTTATGTCATTGTTCTTATCTGTATGTCCTCAAGCAGGAGAATAAGGCTAGTCTGTAATATGTAGCAGTCTGGACCACATTTATTCAGATTAGAGCCCTATCTGGTGTTTAAACAGCTTAAGTGGCATCAGATATGGTTCAGTCTTAGTTTCACCGCAAAGAATTAGTTGTAAGGTGTAGTGATGACTATTTTCTTAAAAGCATTTCCTAACCAATACATACTGTTAAAACTAAGAAATAATGTAAAAAACCCCAAGACAAGTCTGTTCTGAAGAGATAATAAAAGTTATAATATTCTGCTTTTGTTGAAAATATTTTCATCTCAATAATGTCCTTACAACTAAAGTTAAAACTCACACTTAGCTAAGGATTGGAGTTTTTACTGCCTCCTGTTATTCACGCTTAAAAGGTCTAGCGTTTTTCATGTTTTTAGTGTCTTACACATATTATCTGTTGTTTATTCCTGCAGCCTCTATGAAACATTTCACAAAACTTAGTCTGAAATTCTTAAAATATTATATGAGCCATGACTGTCAATTCAAATAAAGCATAATAAAATCCTGAAGTATAAGCAAACTCATTATCATTTTAACTCCTGAAAAAATATTAGAGCAGTTCCTGCTAGCTAATAAATATAATGTAATTTTTCTGAACAAATAAGTTTGGGATAAGAAACACAATAACTAATGCAGCCCTTAATATTTTTCTCTGCTGAACAAGAATTTAGTAAACCAAATAGGTCAAGCATTAACACAGCATGAATTTGCTAAACTCCTGAAGTTCGTAATCAATTGTTGTACAAGGAAACCATTTGTAGAAAACAATACTTTTTTTTTGAAAACTAAACAGACCAGTTCTTTGTCATATAAAATTATTCTGATAATAAAGAGATGTTTTTCACTGTCTTGTTCAAAGGTTAAGAAATGCACGGTCTTCTATTAATAAAAATGATGTTCTTGACATACATTTCTTGTGTCGACAAGGGTTTATTCAAACAAAAATAAACTTGAAGACATAGACAAGAAATCTTGGAACTTGCTTAGGAAAGAAAGTAATCAAAACCCTTTCAGGGTAACTTAGAAGTAAACCCACTGAAATCTGTTTGGATTTAAGGGCTTAGCTGTTTTGATTCCGGGATGTATCTTTGAAATGCCTAGTTGTCTAGATATCATATTAGTTGATTTTTTCATATGTTCATTTATTTCAGTAGGCATTACACCTCTTCTGTGAAACAAAAACGAAGTGTTCATTCAGCTGCTACATTTTCACACCATTGTTCTGCATTTATACCCTCCCATAAATAATAGGATATAGACAGATGCACCGCTTTGCAAATAGAAATAAAAGGCAATTTTGGATTGTAGGAGTCTGAAACTGACAGATAAGGAAAGATAAAGACTGGTAAGCACCTTATGTGTAGGAAGGTGTGGAAAAAATGCTGTTGGGAAGAACAAAAGATGAAAATACATTGTAAGAAGCAGGTTTTAAGATGATGTTATAGTAATAGGGATATGTTCTTGTAAATATCTAAGTTTTTGCTTTCTATGAGTCAATTACTAATGAATCTCCCAACTATCTCTGCAAAGTAAGGTTCCTACCTTACGTAGGATCTCTGCCTTTATCTTATGCTTGGCAGCTGCAGACTTTCACAACTGAGGTTACAGTGAAGCATGTTGTGTCTATCGCAGAGCACAGACTGCCAGTCAGCATTACAGGGGATAGGCTTTTAGCCTGGTCAGCCCAGCAGACATTCAGTTCTTCTCTTATTTAAGTAGGGATTTGAGAAATAATTGGTAAGTTCTATCAAAAGAAAAAAAAAATCATTATATGGAATACATTAAGAGAAACCCAGTAGCAAGTAGAAGTGTATGGGAAGCATTATTAAGAGAATAAAGAGTAATATGTAGAACAGGTGTAGCGATTAAGGCACAGACCTCATTGATGGGGGTGACAGTTGAGATCTACTTTATTTAGAGAATGCAAACCTTATATAGTGCCTCTGTATCCAGTAACATATCCCAGTGTATTTTTACCTGTGAGAATCCTGCAGTACAGCAACAGGGTGCAACCCCCCTGTTTCCCACAGATGTGTCCCTTATCTCCATGTTTTCCACCTAGTGCATTCGTTTCCTATTAACCCGTGGGTCTCAATAAAGATTCCAAGGTTGCAACAAGCTAGTAAGCATGAGAACATCAGCCGTTTGCTCCCTGCTTGCTGCAGGTACACCAAGGCATCGGCCGTTTGCCCCAGCATACACGCAATACTGGAATCTTTATGCCCACAAACAGGGACAAGAAAAATAAAATTATAAGAAGAAAGGAAGACTAGGACTTTGAAAAAGATACAGTAAAAGCTATACTGGACTACATGTATGCAACCAAATAAGTTTAAAGTGGATTAGTTATGCCTTTGCTAATCCTGTTGTAAATTCGTGAATAATTAAAGAAACCTTCATTCGGTTTAGTTTTCTTCACCTCCAAAGCACCTTAAGCTAAGCAGCTTCACAGTTCTTTCGGAACTAATTTCCCTGTGTATGGCCATGTGGAAGGGCCCTGTACATACCAAGGGGAAGATGACTTTTCCTCTGGTAACTTACTGGAGCATGGGGAGAATTGTGCTTCAGTATTGGTATTTTAATTACAGCAAAGAGGAAAAGGTTGTTGCAGTCCTGGTGGATGGGGAAGATCATGTAATTCCGTTTTTGCTTTGGAAGGCATTTGTAAGAGAAGTGTAATTTTGAAATGAGGGTTTTATTTACAATTGTAGGATATCCAAGGGGAGACAGATGAATAGAAACATACAACTAAATGACAATCCTGGCATTAACATCATAAATATGATGGTTCAAACTGGTAAAATGCTGAGTAGAATAATTGGAATGTGAGTACAGATGAAAAAGAAGGGAACTGATGAATTTGGGTTAATACAGCATAGGACTTTTGAGTGCAATGAGACATTGAGCATTTTAGGAGAAGATCTGTCTCGGTAGCCCATGAGAAGAATAAATCGGCTAACAGCAAAGTGCACATCAGTGGGGATGGGAATAGAATACTACAACTATAACTGACTGGAAGTTGCTCCTAAAACCAACTTTGTGACGAATTAGAGGCAGCAGAACTAAGGGAAGACCAGGAGGGGAACCAGAAGAGAAACTGACAGACGAGTGAGAATATAAGGCAGTGATGAACTTTAAAGATTATTGAGAAAAGGAAAACACTGAAGAGAAGCTGTCTTAAAGAAACCACCACTTGATTCCATCCAAGGAGGAGGAATACTGAGGGACCACAAATTTCCTGCATCTTAAAATAATTGTAATAGAGTTGTTCTGTAATACACACATTTACTCTTTTGTGACTGAAAACAGTTACTTGTGAGTGAAAAGTTACCACCTCCTATCAGAAATCCATTTAAACTCCTTATGTACTTCTTAATCTTCTCAGTTAACCTCTCTGCTTTGGTAACTGTTTGCTGAATATCCTATTGCTCATTTTTATTCTTTTAAATTTATTTTTATGTTTCATTTATTCTCTCACCTTTAATTTCTTCAAAAGACTTTCAGTTTCATGAATGCACCGTTGTGATTATTTCAAAGTTGTAACTGGACAATGCTGCTTTCCATTTTGATTTCTAAGATTGATACAGCTAAGCCTAAGTTTTCTTAATTTTAAGTATGTTAAAAGTTACGAAAAGTCTTTGAATTTATTTTGTAGGTGATTAATGTATATCAGGTTAAGGTAGATATTGACAAGGGGATGATTTTAAATTTAATTTTTTGCCATTAAAGTAGTTATATGTTTTTCAATTACAAGTTTTAATTAAGTCTTCTAAATTTTACTCACAGCTTTGAATTTACTCTAGATTTTTAAAAAATATAAATGTTAAGATAGTTAGTAAACTGGAAAGTTATGGGGTTTGTTTTATATTGCAGGTTAATCATAGCACTGTCCAAGAGCCAGGTGTTAGGTCAGCGCCTTGTGCCTCCACCTTCAGGAAGACCCTAGCAATATTGTTGATCTATTAATGAATTCTCAGCCATGGAATTTGTTCAAACTCATCTGTGCAAGAACCGCTTTTGTTTTTTCTGAGAGCATGCTTGATTCTTCAGGCATCTAAAAATGTCTCAAGTTGTTGGTAGATAGAATGAACACTATTGTCTGATGTATGCTTGTAAATTATATGCCACTGGAAAGAATACAGTTTGGAAGGTGTTCAGGAGTCTGCTTTTAGGAAGGGTTTTGATGACAGAGAAATGTCAAACCAAGTCAAGGAGAAACTTGGGCAAGAAAGCCATGCTTAAGTAAGGGACATGAGTGAGACAAGAAGAAAGAGCTACTAAGTTGCACCTTTTCTTTTTTTTTGATTTGTGTATTACAGGCCTTTTTCCTGATGTAGGCGGAGGATATTTCTTGCCAAGACTATCAGGAAAGATTGGCTACTACCTTGCGCTAACAGGATTTAGGCTGAAAGGAAGAGATGTACTAAAAGCTGGCATTGCTACACATTTTGTAGAATCCGAAAAGGTAAGCTGCTAACCAGTGTTAGCTAGGGCGCAGCTTACAACCACAATTACAAGTTTGATTTTTGTAGCACACCAAAATACTCTTACCAACTTCAGTGTTTGCAGAGGTGCAATTATATTAGCTGGCCGTGCACTGTGGATGGGCATTCTAAGATTCTCTCAAGCTGTCAGTATAATGCTTGCTAACTAGTGAGAGCTTTGCTTTGAAGAAGGGGCAAATGTTGCCGTCTTTGTGATTCTGTTGTTGAAGGGCATCATTTACTGAGCATAACTGAAGTTGCTTGAAAAATTGCAGAGGTTACAGATTATTTACACAACTGCAAAGTTTTTAATCTAGGTAACACCCCATTAATGTGTTCTTTATCAGTCTCCTTAGCATGTGACCTATGTATTTCTTACAGTGGCTGTAAGAAAGTGTAAAAATTAGTATATTTGGTAAAGTCAGAGTCATAATGTTTCAGTAACGTGCAAGGGTATAACTGAAGGAAAAACAATGACTTGCTTTCCTTTTCTGTGTGAGGACCCATGACTGTCATTGTGGAGCTGGTTAGATGCTATTTTGAGTGTAGCGTGCTTGCCAAGCTTCTGCTCTTTCCTCTCAGGCTGCTGTAGGCTGGCTTTACCTCCTGCAGCTGTAGCTCTGCATTGGGGGTCTGCTAGGGAAGTAAAGGTCTTTGCCGATCACTGTAGACATAATGGAAGTCCAGATGGTTCAACACTGAAAAGGGAACTCTGGCTCCTTGTATTGTTTACTTGGTACCACTTTAAGATCTGTCTGAAAGTTGGGCTGTCAGGAGGTGTTTATGTACATATATACTCTTTAGTACTGTTATCATAGCAGTAATAATCCAAGAAGTACATTTTGTTTTACTTACTTTCATTAAATCTTATTTTTAATAGCTACCTGCCTTAGAGAAAGACCTGATAGCACTGAAAACTCCTTCAACAGAAAATATTGCAGACTTACTGAACTCTTACCATGCGAAGGTAATCTGATCGGTTACTGAAATCAAGCAGAATTTTTAAATATACGTACACACAATTTTGTTTTTATCCGTGCTACTGATAATTTCTTTTATGGCTAAAAGATAATGGGATTTGAAACACTTTACGCTCTATAAAATATTGATTTTTAGCCTATAGTGGTATTTCTTCACTTTTTATCAATTTGGAGACACCTCAAATTTCTATTCGGGTGAGGTCTTTTCTCTGTGCTTGTATGCAAGTTTCCAGCCAGTAACATGATGATGTAGAAAATATATGGCTGCTTAATTTCCCCCTCATCATTCTGGATTTCTAGCACTCTTTGCAGAAGGCAAAATAGATAGCCACTAGCAAACTGGGAATTGTACAGGATGGCAAGTGCCATCCAGGGATTTTGCCTGAAATTGAGGGATTCTGCCAAACAGACAACAGGATTGGAACTACTGGCCAAGTCCAGAGGCTGCAGAAATTATAGTGCTAGTTATTAAGTGCTGCACTGCTCACTTGGACGTAGATGTTATATTTCCATTCCAGAAACATTGTCTTCATTGACCTTAAAAAGTATTTTGCTAGCTTAATGCTTTTGATGTAAATTTTAGCATTATTTTGATGCAGGCCATCTGCAGTCCACATTTGAAGCCTGAATTTAAGGGTTCAAGCTCTTCTTTTAATGTCTCAAATACCTTATATGTTTGTAACCTTGAGATAATTGAAAGATTGTGAACAAGCATATCAGCAGAGTGCAGATACGTTTGTAGGGAAAGAATGTGAGGTCTTAAAGCAATATTTTCAGAGGGAGAAAGGTGCTGTTTTCCCAGTGGGCATTCACATAGTTCTTGGTTGTGACTTTGGAGGTGTAATGTAGGTAATTATAGAATCATAGAATAGTTAAGGTTGGAAGGGACCTCAAAGATCATCTAGTTCCAACTCCCTGCCATGGGCAGGGACATCCCACTACATCAGGGTACCCAAGGCCTCATCCAACAATTTCCCTTGCCAACCTGTGCCAGTGTCTCACCGCTCTTATGGTGAAGAAATTCTTTCTAATGTCCTGTCTAAATCTGCCCTTCTCCAGTTTATACCTTTTTCCCCTCACCCTATCACCACAAGCGTTTATTAATAGTCTCCCTCCAGCTTTCTTGTAGGCTCCTTTCAGGTACTGGAAGGTTGCTGTAAGATCTCCTTGGAGCCTACTCTTCTCCAGACTGAACAAGCCAAACTCTCTGAGCCTGTCCTCATATGGAAGGTGCTCCAGCCCTCGGATCATCTTCGTAGCTCACCTATGGACCCGTTCCAACAACTCCATCATCTTCTGACGCTGAGGATTCCAGAACTGGACACAACACTCCAGATGAGGTCTCACAAGAGAGGAATAAAGGGGCAGAATGCCCTCCCTTGACCTCTGGCCGTGCTAATTTTGATGCAGCCCAGGATATGGTTGGCCTTCTGGGATGCAAGTGCACATTGCTAGCTCATGTCGAGCTTCTCATCGACCAGCACCCCCAAGTCCTTCTCTGCATGCAGCTCTCAATCAGATCATCCCCTATCGTGTACTGAAATTGGGGATTGCCCCAACCCAGGTGCAGGACCTTACACTTGGCCCTGTTGAACCACATGAAATTCTCAGAGGCCCACTTCTCCAGACTGTCCAGGTCCCTCTGGATGACATGCTGTCCTTACGATGTGGCAACTACACCACTCAGCTTGGTGTCATCTACAAACTTGCTGAGTGTGCACTCAATCTCACTGTCGATATCATTGATGAAGGTACTAAACAGCACCGGTTGCAGTACAGACCCCTGAGGGACACCTCAGGTCACAGATCTCCATCTGGACTTTGAGCTGTTGACTCTCTGAATACAACCATCCAACCAGTTTCTTATCCACCATGCCATGCGCCCATCAAATCCGTATCTCTCCAATTTAGAGAGAAGGATGTTGTGGGGGACCATGTCAGAGGCTTTACAGAAGTCTAGACAGATCACATCCATCTTTTTACCTGTGTCCACTGCTGTGGTTACCCCATCATAGAAAGCCACTAAGTTGTTCATGCAGGATTTGCCCCTGGTGAAGCCATGCTGGCTGCCATTAATCACCTCCATGCCCTCCATGTGCTTTAGCATAGCTTCTAGGAGGATCTGTTCCATGATTTTCTCAGTAACACAGAGATGAGAGTGGCAGGTCAGTAGTTTCCAGGGTGGTCTTTTCTACTCTTTTTAAAAATGTGGAAAGTGTTACCTTTCTTCCAGTCACCAGGGACTTTTCCTGGTCGCCATGACTTTTCAAATAACCTGGAGAGCGGCTTGGCAACCACATCTCCCAATTCCCTCAGGACTCTGGGATGCATCTCATCAGGTCCCATAGACCTGATGTTCAGGTTCCTTAGGTGGTCACAAACCCGATGCTCCTCTACAGTGGCAGGGGTTTACCCCCCCGGTCACCATCTTGCCATCCCATGACCCAGGAGGGATGCGGAGAGCCGATATCAGTGATGACTGAGGCAAAAGTGAAGACTGAGGCAAAATTTAAATACCTCAGCCTTCTCCTTGTCTGTTGATACGTGATCACCATTTCCAACCACCAGTGGGGTTACGTTCTCTTTGACCTTCTTCTTTTGATTGATGTATCTGTAGAAGCCCTTCTTGTTACTCTTCGCTTCCGTTGCCAAGTTTAGCTCCAGCTGTGCCTTGGCCTTCCTGACTTCATCCCTACACAGCCGGGTAGCAGCCCTATGCATGTCCCAGGTTACCTGTCCCTGCTTGCACTGCCTGTGTATAATACATAATTAGTGTTTGTGCTAGCCCCATGTATTGGCATAAAAAGGATTTGGCTTTACAATCAGTTTATTTGGTGGCTGTTTTAACTACTTTGATGTGCATTGTAATTTTATTTGAAAAACAAGAAAGGGAATTTCTGGCATCAAATCAGGATTCAGTGTATTCAGTCAGTCTGGATATTGCTCCACAGTTGTTTGGCTTTGAAGTGCACAGTGTCTACTCTTATTATTTCTATTCTGGAATTGCTAAGTTCATATATAAAGATTAATTAGGAAAATAAATGGGATAAGCTATATTACATTGTAGTCCTGATTATTTTGACAAAGTAGAAAACTAAAAATAGGAGGATTATATGTTGCAGTATACTGCTTTAGAAGATGACATTGAGTGGAAAAAGAAACTGTGTAGTTTTAGTTATTAGAGCTGAAATGACAAGGAGGCTTTCTCAGTTTCCAAAGCTGTTAGTGAAACATCTGCTTATGTCCAGCTCTTTAATGACAAAAGACCTGAAAAATTTGACAGCCTTTCCACATAAGGCCAACAGATCTTTCACACTGTTCAGTTGTCTAAGTAAAATTTTGTAAGTGGCAGAGAAAAGATAAGGAAGACAAATGCATTTTTTTAAAATACAAATATACATGCCAGTATATTTTTAATATAATCAAACTACTTGTTTTTTTAAACATTCTCCATTTGTATTAGATTTTATCAATGCTGGCTTTCTTAGTGTTTTTAAAAGTTATTTATTGATAGAGTAATCGTGGTTAATTGTGTACAAGATAACCACCCAGTAAAATATGCATGCATAGTAGCTCCAAGCATGCATTACATTATGAGGTCATATCTTTAACATTCACGAGATAAAGTGACAAGTTCATTTATATACAGTGCAGAATTGTAATTCATTAAAATTGTCAGTGTCTTATGAATATTACTTTATGATATTTCTCTAACACATGTAATTGAAATTTTTTAGTACTGGTAAGATTTTCAGTCTAAAATAACTAAATATGTATTTGCTTTTTAAATAGAGCAAACTTGATCAAGAGAAGGAGTTTGTACTTGATGAACATATGGAGAAGATTAACAGGTATTAAGCAATCTGTCTTCTTTTTTGTTCTTTTGGATAGAGAACATGAAGTTAAATCAAATAACAACATCAGTGTTCCACAGATAAGGTGATAGAAATTACATTCAAGTTAGTAATTTAAAGTTCCTTATCTTTAGGGACCTTTATCTGAAGGTGAATACATATTTCACTTGTCAGTACTTTCAATATTTAAGCTTATTTGCCTGAGTCATACACCATTGTATTAAGCAACAATCTTATGACAAACTGAAATGAGCATTTTCTATAGAAATTGGATGGGGATTTGTGAGAGTAGTTGTTCAGTTGGACAGGAAATGTTACGTAGCACATTCATATTCATTGGTATAAGGCCATTTCTGTGATTGTTTGGAACTTCTGTGTATCCGAAAGGGAAGGAGAAGTGAGTGAGGGTGATAAGCAGCTAAAACTCTTGAAGAAGGATGGCAGAGTTCAAACAAAAGGTGTTGACACCAAACCAGTACAATGGAGTTGATACCTAAGGATTTGATGTGTTATAAAAATACAGATGAGACTGATGGTGGTAATTAAAGTTTCTGGATAAATATCACTTTCCACATGAGCTTTATTGAAATGCTAGAGATTTGTAAAGGAAGAGGAGGTGCCTGTCTACTGAGTTATTTAAAACTGTACAACGGGAAACACATCGCTAAGAAAAGCCAAATCAGCTGCTTACGCTCTGTTTCCAATTTTGGGTTTACTAGCACTTCTTAGAAAAGAGGAAGACTGAAGCAATTTATTTCTTTAATAACCTTTTCTTTTTTTCTATCAGTCTTTTTTCAGCCAACAGTGTGGAAGAAATTGTTAAAAAATTAAAGCAAGATGGTTCTCCTTTTGCCATTAAGCAGCTAGAGGTATCGTCTTTATGCTATTTTTGTTAGAGATTTTAAGTCTGGTTCTGTACTTTCTTGTCATGGGACTGACTTGAGTCACCTTTTAATATAAATACTACTGCGTGACAGCAGTAGGATGCTGAGCTGATATCCTCAAGTTTTCACATTTAGTCCTGTGGGATTGACAGTAGTTCTGCTCAGACGCGAATATTGCTCTGTAGAACTACACAATGCAAATACCATTGTATGTTGCATAAAGTTGTAATCTAATCAAAGAAAGAACCCAAACTCCATTTTCCCCTTCTTCACAATCAGTGGTTGTTGATGAAAAAGGTTCCTTATATAGCTTTTCATTTTATTGCCAAGGGTTAAAGCAGTACCAGAACAGTGTTGTTTGTATTCTTCCATTCCAGATAACTCACTTGGGTAAACAGCAGGCAATTTATCATCATAAAGTATCTTTTGATCTTTATAATGCACTTCTGAGTGTTGGATGTAGTCACTACTCAAAAAAATGTACAGTAATACTACTCACTTAACACACACTTCAGTCTCAACAGCAGGAAGCAACTTATATTAATTTATAAGTAGTGTGTGTTTTCTCTTTTTCCTTTGACGTCTCTGTATTCAGGTGCCTTGTAAAGGTTTGTCTTGGAGCTATTTAAATATTACTTACAATTGGATAGAACACAAGCATTTTTCTAACAAAAGATTTGTTTTAACTTTAGTTACAGCTCACAGAAGAAATCCTGCTCTTGTACTAAAAAAAAAAAATACATCCATCATAGAATCATAGAATAGTTTGGGTTGGAAGGGACCTTAAAGATCATCCAGTTCCAACCTCCCTGCCATGTGCAGGGATGCATCCCACTTGATTAGTTTGCTCATAGCCTCATCCAACCTGGCCTTGAACACTTCCAGGGATGAGGCAGCCATGGCTTCTCTGGGCAACCTGTGCCAGTGCCTCACCAATGTTGCAGTAAAAATTGTCTTTCTAACATCTAATCTAAATCTCCCCTTTTTCACCATAAAACCATTCCCCACCCATCCTCTATCTGATAAAGAGCACCTCCCCATCTCTCCTATAGACCCCCTTTAAGTACTAGAATGGTGCTATATGGTCTCCCTGGAGCCTTTTCTTACCTAGGCTAAACAACTCCAGCTCTCTCAGCCTGTCCTCATATGGAAGGTGCTCCAGCCCTCTGATCATCTTTGTGGCCCTCCTCTGGACTTGCTTGAACAAATCCATGTACTGACTCTGCTGAAGGAAGGATCATCTTCAGACTTTCATTTGAGCATAAGGAATATAACTTCATTGCATAGTATCATTAACACTAGGCCTCCTGTCCCAGATAAAAAGATACATTTTTGGGTTTAGGTTTTAATTAAAGATTTAACATTTTGTCACTGGGACTCTCAAACAGTTTTATAAAAAGGAAGTTTTAAAGTTATCTTAGTGCCAACCCGTACACCTAATACACTGTGAGAAGTTTAGCGTATGTATAATAATAGCAAAATTGAATGAAAGAGAAAGCTATTTTTCCCCACTTGTATTCAAATTTCATTGTAGTTACCCAGACGTGCTCGACTTGCTTCCTGCATCTGCAGCCTCATAACTCAGATCTTCATTATTACAAAAAAACCCAACATTCTTGTTCTATGGTACATTTGATTCATATTTTTATTTAGAACCTAGAACTATGTAATAACTTTGAAGATATGATTCTGTGTAACTAGCTTTTTTAATTTCTGAACAGAAAAATGGCTCTCTTGTTGCTTCCCCAGTTTTTTATTTCATGTCTGTAATAGGACTTTATAGCAGCCTTTTTATTTCATATGATTTGTAAATGAATGACTATCCTTGGAGCTGACAGAAGTTCCTGAACAACTGTCTGTTGTCTGTTCTGTTCAAGAGATGAGACTCTATTAAAATAAGGTGTTTCTGTCCATACAGAAATTTGTGGGGGAAAAAAATCAAACCCCACATTTTCTATCAGGTGCAATGCTTATTGGTGTGAGCAAGTACATAAGTTCCAGCCAAGTTTCTAACAGTACAAAGTTTCTAACAGTACACATTTTGTGCTAAGCAGATTAAGCAGGCTTGTAGGATCAAATACTTAATTTCTTCCTTGAAACATCCACAAAAAGAAACAGGAATATGCATTTGTGGGAAAAAAGTTGAAAAGGAATTCAAGTATAAATCTGTCTTTCTCCAGAAAATGTGTGCAGGTTACCTGGAGGTTTCATTTTACTATGGAAGCAGAATTGTAATTAAACTTAATTGTAGTTAGAGGAAGAATGGTGTATTGCTGCACCCTGGCAGCTGAGCATTACACCACCTACAGACAGAGCACTGGCCTGCTGTCACATCTCTTGGAGGAATAGAGTTCAGCCATCCCGTTAGAGCAGGGAACACATAGCAAAACCACGACAGTCTGATTTTATCAGATATTATGCGTGACAGCAGTTTGCTGATTTGTGTGAAGGAAGTAATTTTCCTCATCAGTAGCATCACAGTAACAGCGGACCAAGAGTAAGTCCATAGATGATAGTTTCCTGTCACTTTCTGAAATGAAGATTTCACTTTTATGTCCAGATACAGGAACAATGGCACATTCAAATGTTACAGAGATGGTGAAGGATTCAGTAACAGCAATACGTGTGCTTATTTCTTTGTATCTATTTATTATGATATGTATTAGTAAGCTTATGGAATAAGCCCTAACTTGGAGGGTGTACCCAGGTACACTCACACCTTGGTTGTACACAAATACCTTTTAGTGTTGATAAAATGGAACTACTAGTTCCAATACAATAATAATATGCTGTTAGCCATGCTCTCCTAGGTATCCTGTTCTGTTCAGTCTACAGTACTTCTGCTTTCAACTTTCAAAAAATGCCCGCTTGGCAGACTTTCACGCAGCCGTTATTCCAGCTCTTTTAAAGGACTGCCATGAACCAGTGCCACTTAGTTCAGTCACC
The DNA here is from genome assembly GCA_033459285.1 of Clamator glandarius. Taxonomy (NCBI): domain Eukaryota; kingdom Metazoa; phylum Chordata; class Aves; order Cuculiformes; family Cuculidae; genus Clamator; species Clamator glandarius. The sequence continues at coordinate 2,630,865 of JAUNZM010000032.1, forward strand.
TTCTGGTAGTATCTTATTGGAATTAGGGTCTATTGCAAATTCAGCTTGTAGCTATGTTGACATCAAGATGGTCTCAAAAATAGAAGTCAAATACTACTGTGACGACTTGTCTGCATTTTAGTACTCCCTGCTTCACCCTATCCTGTCTCTCTTTCAGACTTGCTCCCTCGCACTGATCCCCTCTTCTTCTCTGTATGGAAAATTTATTTATAGATACATGGGTAACTCATTTTTATGCCATTACACCTACCCATTTTCTTGCCTTGTTCTTCGTATTTTAGCTTGATTTATGGCAGTTTCTCCTCCACCTTCAACCTCATTGATATGCCAAGGTAAGGTAGCTGCTGGATGCACTAGGGTAGTTAAGTTCTGTTTTCAGGTCTTCCTCATTTCAGTGCTTTCTTTAGCCAGAAGGCTCTCACCATTGACATTTTACCTAGGGAGCCATCTGATGGCACTGTGCATACTATTTAAACTGCTCTGAGCAAAGGCTTTCTAATCTAGATGACAGAATGTGAAACTTAAAGGAGAAAAGGTCCAGTTCAAAGGTAAAGCCAGGAAGAGTACGTTATGGTAAATAAGGAGTCCAGTTAGGAGTTGCCATCCATCTGAGAGCCACATGGTGATGTAATTGGAGGTGTAGCTGATAGCTGGTTTCCTTTTTCTGCTGATAGGTAGCTGATTGTTAGAGCTTTACCAGAACTCAGGAAATTCTGACAGTCTGAAACAGCATTAGTTCTTCCTAAACCAGCTTCTCTCTCAAGTGAAGTGGTCAGCATGCAAATAACAGTATGATGGAACAAGTGCTTTTAAGGTACAACTGCACAGCCTCCTGCTGGTATAGCAATTGCATGTTTTCCAGCTTAAGTAGGCAAAATGGGTCATGGCTGTATCGGCTGATGTCTAGAGAGGGATGAAGAGTAATTGGGAGGCAGAAAAAATGTTAATGTTGATGGCCTGCTGTTTCAGTCTGTGGGTAAAGTGTCTAATGTCTGCACTGAAAATAATGTAAAGAGACAAATCTTACCATCTGCCACTTTTCATTAGTGGGGAAAATGCCCTGATTAACAGAAAATGCTTTTTGTACTGTGACTAATGCAGAGCTTTTAGTTGGGTTTGCTGCAGAATAGTCTTGTTTAGAGTAAGAAATCAAAAATCAGCAACAGTAAGACTTAGCTTCTTTCCCCACAAGCCTGAAAGCTTTAAAGCTTAGTTCTGTTTTCTCAACTAGGTTTCTTTCTTTCTCCCTACCTCCCTCTACTGTTTTCTGGCATGCTGTCAATTAAAGGATAGTCGTGAGAGCCAGATTTACAGCATTTGTTTGTGTTCCTTAAACAAACCTCTCTGTTGCATAATATTTATAGCTGGTAGCTCTGTCAGAAGAAGGAATGCAAGATCTCCAGGCTTCCTATCAGCAGAATGATGTGGGGGTAAATTGCTGCAGTATCTATTGATCTCGGACAAAAAGTCTGGACAAATACACATTTGTGTTTGATTTAATTTTTTTTCTTCCACAGTTTTCTTCTTAGTATATTATCTAGTCTTTGCAGATGATCATAAAGCAACTATTTGAAGTTTGTGACCAATCTCACTAATAGCTTACCACTCTTGAGTGTTGTACCAAATAAAACTTAAATGCTGTACAGTACCGATACTAGTTACAATATCAGTAACATCTAAGACCGGTTCAGACTACTTATAGTATATTAAAAACTGGAGTGTAATTGCTTGTAATGCTTGCCTTCACTTGCCTTCACTCAAAAGAATCTGCTTGGAAATAGCTTTCAAGATGCCTTAGATTCTCTGGCTAGTAGTAATTTGATTGTAAGTTATGTGACCTTAGAAGTTTTGGACTTTCTGCAGGTGGTGCTATACATCCCAGGAATCTTGCTGGTAAAGTTTGTGCAAGTAAGTTCATGGAGTATGACAGCATGGAGAGGGAACAGGAGGAATAGTTATCACTAAAGCGAGCTCAGGGAGAAGAGTGCTGTCATTTACTTCACAAGGTTTAAAAGGAAAAATAACTTGTCAATGTGTCTAAGTTGAAAAGGATAAAAATAAGTGTTGATGTCTTCCCCAGACTATTAGTAAGATGTCACCTACATCGTTAAAGATAACTTTCAGACAGCTCAGAGAAGGAGCTTCCATGAACTTACAAGATGTACTCATAATGGAATACAGACTGAGCCAAGCGTGCATGGTAAGCAAGCAGTTGGGCTTGTTGTCTCTTTTCAGCCACAGAGGGGTATCAAGTCTATCAAAAATTAAGTTTTGTATAGATTACACAAATGGCTCACAATTTATGGGTTTTCATTTTCAGTATCATCTTTGTGTGTTTGTAAGGCTGTCATTTCTTTTTCCAGTTCTGTGTCTTTTACTCGAATGATGGTCAGAAGGGAGCGATAGGGGGCTTTTGTTAAGAAAAATATGATAATGCTACAATGTAGAAAGTTTGTATTTTAAAAATGTTGTTCTTGAACAGATTTCCTATTTAAGTTACTTAGCCCTCAGTGCGTCAGTTCCCATCAGCAGGATGGGAATAGTTGTATATCACTGCCTTTCAGGAGGGCTGTGATAAATCCGTTGAAGAAAACAAGAGATTATAGTATTATTTTTATTAAGGGCTGAGTACTTTGATAACACGAGGAAGTGATCCTTTCAGTAGAACAGAGTTGCTAACTGAATTATTTGAACATCTTCCTCATAAAGCTTCCTTGTGGCATTGTTATTAGTTTTGTCAACATTTTAAAATAAGATTTTTATATGTCTGATTTGTGATAGTTCATGATAGTTTTTAAAAAAGGGTGAAAATATTTTTAATTCTGCTCTATTGTAGTGCTTGATGGTGTCCTTGCCATATCATTCCTGAAACTAGTATTGTTGCTTCATTGCTAGTGAAGCATCCTCAGAAATTTAAATGTCATGTTTACCTTTATAAAAAATATCTGGATGTTTCCAGGATTCCATTTGTCTGCAAAGTGTTCCAAGTATGCAGAATCATAGAATGGTTTGGGTTGGATGGGAACTTAAAGATCACTTGGTCCAGCCCGCCTGCCACAGGCAGGGACACTTCCCACTGGATCAGGTTGCTCATAGCCTCATCCAATCTGGCCTTGAACACCTCCAGGGAAGGGGCATCCATGACTTCCATGGGCAACGTGTGCCAGGGCCTCACCACCCTCACAGTGGATACATAGTAAATACATCACAATTCCTGAAGACTGGCCTTTCTCTGAAGAATTTCTGATCCTGCACACCTTCATCATGCAAACTCCATAGGAAAATCTATGAGATGTAACACAATAATACTAGATAAGAAAAATTCAAGCGGGATTTAACCAACTCTTGAAAGCATGCATTTCAAGCAGAAGTGGGATAGGGAAAGATGGGATATATTTATTTATTTTTTTAATCTTTCAGAGAGGCCATGACTTCTATGAAGGGGTTCGAGCAGGTAAGCACAAACACCAGAAACATTTCTCAGACTCGCTGTTGGTTGCTTCTCTGAAGGTTTGGAGAAATGCATGCAGCAGTAGCCCAAAGAACACTTCCCAGCTTGCTGCAGTTTTTGGCCATACAGGAGGCCAATAAGCAAAGTTTATTATTTGTTTCAAAGTGCAACAGCCATGTTGTTTCCTTTGCATCATCTCAGTATACTAATGTTATTTATCCACCTGGTAGTGCAGCACCATGAAAAAGTTTTACCAGTTCATCGGAGAAGTTCAAAATACATGTAATGCTGATAGTAGTAAGTAGTTATATATATCGTTTGTGTGTCTAGATTTAGTGTTGCCGCATAGCTGGTTCAGACAGCTATAAGACAGTTTCAGACTCAATGTCATGAAAAACTTTTTGTGTAGAAATTGTTATAACAGAGACTACTTTCACTCATGTCCAAAATATCTGTATAAAAGTGTCTTTCCATTAAAAAAAACTCTATATACAAACTTGACGTTAAATATTTCATCATTTAAGGCTTTGGCCAAGATAGGTAGTGGTAAAAGTAAAGCATAAGCTCAGCAATTTCATCTAGGGGACAGACTTGTATTCTGTCCTTGATTCTAGTGCTGATTCACTATGCAGTTTGCCAAATGCAAGCCACATCTGCTAGAAACCATAGCAATTTATGTACTAGTCAGCACAAGATGAAACAAAGGACAGGCATTTCCTTTTCCAAGGAGTGTACAGTAGAAGGCATTTGGATAAATAACATTTTAGGGTTGAGAGAACATGGCTTTTAATTCATACCTTTATATACTCAAGTATGTATTAACACCTCCTCCTCATTTTTTATATCTGTCTTTGCAAAGTAGTTTAAAATCCACTTGAGAAGTGAATGTTAACTTGAGTGTTCACTATCAGTAACGCTGTATTAAAGATAGCCTGGAATGAGAGATGTAAAGTTTGTTTGTACAGCATGGAAAAATTTTCTGATTTTAATTAATTGATTTTAAGTACTTATTAGGATGTCTCCTTTGAAAATGTTACCACACATTTGAAAAGTATGTAGTTTTCATTGTTTTGGTAATAGGGATAAAGATATCTTAGAAATATTCCTAGGATCTGTTCTAAAATCACCAAATAAGCTGCTCAAATGTAGTTATTCGGGAAGTGACAAACTCATTCCAAGTGTCAGATGAATGCCAAACCAAATTCTCCCGTGTAATGCACAAGGTCATGAAACCATCTGGGGATGCAGTAGAGGACAGAAGCAAGTTGCTTGTCAGTATGGCCAGTAAATTACACAAACTGCTTGTAAAGAAAGAAACTGCAAGAACTGCAGTTGAGAAGCTTCTGTTTTATATAAGATGATGTAGCAAAGCTTAATTTTACCAAGGGAAATAAAAAATAACCACCAGAGATCCAGCTGCATGGAGGGGATTGCTAATAATAATAATTTGTTATTGAAGCACTTCGGCTCTTTGCTTTACTGCATGTATCTTGTTTTCAGATTGTTTCTCTTATTTAAGAGCGATACAGATTCTGACTCAAGATAATTTTTGTAGTTGGGTCTAATCTCATTAAAATAATTATCCAATAAAGTGCTGAGCATTGTTTTTAATAGGAAGTAAGGTTATTACGTACTTCACAGTATCAACCATAATGAATAAAAATGAAAATTATAAAAACATTAATCAAGTAAAACATTAATGTTAGCTTTTTCTTTATTGAAACATTAAATTCCAAGCATTTAAGAGCCAGCTGTTGACCATTTGTACCACAAGAGGGTACAAAGTAAAGTTATGATCTAATAAACAGATTTTAGTTTTTGAAGACTTTTGTGGCAGCAGTGGCCATAGGTCAGATTTTAATAACAGCTTTTATCTACTTCAAACCATACTTTTTAGCATTAGTATTAAAATTATGTTTAAAGCTTTTTAACCCTGCTTTAACCTGAGGTCAAAATTTCATTTTTCTTTTAGCCAGTTCTCTTTCAACTACGCTAAAAATCTGCTGGTAAATGTGGTCTTTGAACACTTTAGGTATCCATTCTTCACCTTGATTTGTGGACTAATATATAAACTAAGAAATGCATGGGTCTGAGTAATTTTCAAGAATTTTGGGTTTTTTTAATTCTTGCTGCATAAGAAAAACGGTCATCTTTGGAGGCAGCTCTCAAACTCATCCAGGTAGACTACCAACTCGGCAGCCTGAGGGTATGAAAATCTGTTAAATTAGCCTCCTAACTACTTGTGCAGGAATGAACACTTCAAATGAAATTGTAAAGGCTGTCTACATACTACTGATCAGGCAAAGATCTTATTTATATATGGCTTCTGCCCTCACTCCTGCAGTGCGAGCAGCTGGCAGATGTGAACCTTGTCCCAGGCACACTGCCCTGCTGCACTCAGCAAGTAGATAGAGAGATTTCATTGCAACTTACAGAATTTCTGGTGCTTAGAAATATCAGTATTTGTACTGTGCTGAATGAAGCTAAGCAGTAGAACACTTAACTGAAGGCTGGTAAAGTCACTGGTACTGAACAGAGGGGCTTTGTTGTTGGTTGGTTGGGTTGTTCTTTTTGGGGTTTTGGTGGTTTTGGTTTTTTTTGTAAAGGTAGAAGAAACCCTTAACACAATGCCTATACTCAGTTGCTTTTATCTTAATTAACTTCCCTTAGCCTAGTTTTCAGAATTTTTGTTCTGTTCTTGTAATGATTGTTACCTCAAGCTGGGAAAACACAAAACATACAAAACTTAATGCAGAAAGGGAGTATTTTCACAATCCTATTGTAAAACAAATAATTTAACTCATACAAGATTAAAGATTTCATTGGAGAGACCATTATGATCATTCAGTTTATTAACTAGAGCAAAAGTGGCCACAGATCCAAGCAGAAAGATTAACTTGATTACACAGTAGTGCCATAGAGTGGAGAATTATCCACTAACACTGCTGCATGTCAGAGTTGAAGCTGTACTAGTAGACACAGGGACTTCCTTCCCCCACCCTAATTAAAAGCATCTCTAATCAGTGTTGTCTTTTGTGGATAACAGTTAAGATTATTTTGGCCACATTTTGAACTTCAACTAAAGTTCAAGAAAATGCTTAGGTAAGTACTACTCCAATGGAATGAACATAGTTGATTTGGGACAGTGATGCATTTTTAACCAAACCAATCAATGGCTTCACATTACAGTGTTTAAAATTAACTTGTAGAATCTTAACTTTTCAGTAAGTTACCCTGTTGAATGATCTAGTGAAATCACTGTTTTATAGCACATTTATTTTAAAGAATTGCTCACAAGGATTCTTCCACTCTCTGTGGAATTGCAGCTTCTATCTATATAATGGGTTTCTTTTCAAAATTAGTGTTAATTTATATCTAAGGAGTCCTTAGTCCTGTAGGTAAGTGGAGGCAGGGCTCCAATTCTCTATTCTCTTTGGAGGTGCCAGCTAAAGACTTGTGATGCTTATATGTTTTCAGCTACAGAAATATTAACTAGTGCAGTTGTCATTTCTATTATATTTATTTTATAGGCATTTTCCAAGTGTTGTTTAAAGAGGGGAAAGTTAAAAGATTTCAAGTCACTTTTTTTTTTTTACTACGAACTGCCATAATGCCTGTCTTTTGAAAAGACAGAATTTTTAGTTAGGAATTCTTCCCACTGAACATAAAATTCAACTCCTTTGCACATGTCTTATCCTAGATGATTCTAGTTCAGGTACAAAGAATGAAGTCTGCTTAAAAAGACACAACAACTTAACCAAAATACCCAGCTGTTATTTTTCAACCCATCTAGTCTCCCTGAACATCTACTATCTACTGCCTTTAGAACCATCCTACTCTGAAATTTTTGTCAGAACAAAGAAACTTTGCTTCACGGCAAAGAAACTTGAAAGATGCTTCCTGCCTGCCATCCCTCCCATATATACCATGGGCCATGTTGGTCAGGATGTCTCCCAAGACATACATGCATCTCCAGATCAGGCGCTGACATTACAAATGTGAAGGGAATGTATGTTAAGGAGAGCTATTGGGTAGTCAGTGCATCCTCGAGAGCCACTGTTACTATAATTGTTCATTTTAAAATTATAAAATTTTCACATTTTGAATACCACCTTTATGGGTTTTCTTTGAGCTAGAAAGATGCTCAGAAGGATGCTTTGGAATTCCATTAATACTGTTCATTTTTACACATAAATAAAATCTTATCTTATTGTTGTTTGTTAGTGCAGCTGTTCTTGCTAGCAAGCCTTCAACACTGTATTTGTCTGTCTTGATGCAATCTGAAGCCATCTTAATTAGAGGAAGTTTCCAAGTAACCTTTGTGTTTTTATACTCCACCCAACAGTGCTGATTGACAAAGACCAGTGCCCCACATGGAAGCCAGCCGCTTTAGAAGAAGTCAGTGATGAATTTGTGGATGATTGTTTTAAGCCACTGGGAAGCAATGATCTCAAGTTGTAAAGATCAAGCCTGTTGACATATTATAGATCTGCTTAATGCCATGATATAAAAATTAATAGTGTGATAAAGATTCTTTAGCTAGCCTGAGATTTGTAAGTCTAGTTTTTTTGCATTCAGGAACTTTCTATTTCATTATGCTGCCATAACGACAAAATAATCATATCTCTGGTTAATAAGGTGAAAAATTGCTTCAAGGCAAATTGTTTTAATTTTATGCTTTATGCAATGATTAACTTTTAATTTTTTGCGTCCTAAACTCTTAGTTTAGGATGAAATTTTAGGGAAGACAGCATAGTGAAGGGATGACCTAATAAGAAAGAAGTTATGAGACTTTTGTGTTCTTGGCTCTGTCACTATCCATTAAATTGGGATTGTGCCTGAGATTCTTCTTTATACAATGAAAATAAAATATACTTAAAGCTTTGAAACAGTCAGGAAAGTGCAAGACTTGCTAAATCCATAGTGTTAGGTAGTCTTAAATAAAGGGTCAGTCTGACACATTATGACCACGAGAGCAAGAAATTGTTCCATTTATTTAACATTTGGTCAGTATTCAGACTTGCTTGATGTAGACATTGTTACAGATGTCAAAATGTTGCCAGGGCCTAAACCACTGTTTGCTCGTAAAACAATTTTTTTTAAAAAAGAATGCTATTAAGTTTGATCGAACTGTGTAATTAGTTTTATGTGATTTCAAAAATTACTAGGTTTTCTTGGTGTTACAGTGGTGAAGAAATAACTGTCTTAGACCTTCATCTGAACACTAAGCAGCACATTTTCATTGATGTTAGTGATTGTCTATTGATTTTAGTAGTAGAGGTCAGCCTGGCCCTAATACTGCAAGTGACTGGATTTTATGGATACCAACTGGCCTGGATTCCCGTTTGCTTGTGTTTATAAACATCCTGTCTCCTGGGTGGAAAATTTGTGAAAATTAGGAGGGACGCAGCATATGTACTGAAGGTAACAAATAAGGGAAAAAACATCAACTACCTGCTGCTATATGGATTGTACAGTTTTTTAACATGACATATCCTGACAAATGTATTTGTTGGGATCGAAATTTAAATACACATAAAACCTCCCTTGTTTTATGGAAATTAAAGATTGGTGAGTTCTGATACTAGTGCTTGAAGTTATATGACATTACCAGACCCCCTTTATAAAAATATAATCTTTTTGGGGAGGAGGGGGTAAAATTAATTTCTCTGTTGTGTATGTGACACATAGGTACTAATCTTTCTTCAACATTAAGGCTGTGTATTTTTTATGGTTAAGAAAAGCATTATCAGTATCTCTTCCTACTTGTTTCTACAGTTATAGACAGGTCACAAATACGAATTTTGGCTTCACAGAAGATGAACCACTGAGACTAAAGGAAGAAAACTTTTGTTCTAATAACATAATCAGTAATCAGCACTGGGGAATCAAAAAGTCAGAGCTACAGTGGAACTATTACAAAGTTTTCAACACTGGGCAGTTTTTATTATCAACAGTAATGGTCCACACTGGCTTAAGGCTCCTTCCTTCCTAGAAGCTGTTGCCTGGAAACAAAGACCAGGAAATTCAGGCATCAAGGTGAACTACTAGAGTAACTTTCGAAGAATGAGGTGAGCAAAGTGGAGAGCAAAATCAAGAAAAAATAGCACCTCACTTTTTCACTAGAATCTTTAAGATAATTTTTTTTAAATTTCAGCTGCCAGTTAGTGTTACCATGTACCATGAGACAGGCCCTTAGCTCATTTTCTAAGTAGCTGAGAGATTTCATTAATGTCTTTACAGTAACTTCTGAGAATATTACTTGTATTTCTACCTTATGCTGGTTCTGCAAGAAATGTAAAACTCCTCCCCTTATTTTTTAAATACTTTAGATTCTTAAACAATGGCTATTTTTAATTTACTATTTTAAAATTTGTTCATATAATTATTTTTGTAAAAAAGGAGCAATCTTCAGTGGCTATATTTAATGAAAAACACAGTAATCCCCAGGGAGCAGGGAATCATGTCCTCTGTTATTGAAAAGGACTTAAAACATTTTAGCGAGAGTATAATCCTGAATCAATAAACTTTAACTTGCAAGTTCATTTGCTTCCAAAATTTATGTGAACGGGAATTCATGCTAACAAGATCCTGTCCAATCTGTGCATTTTTATCAAATAAGAGTCTTACAATTAGATGGTAAGTTTAATTTTATTTAGTCCACAAGAAAGTATTTTCCACAAAAGTGTTGTAAAAATAGATTGTAGTGTGTTTTATTTGGTAATACTGATGTATCTTACTACAGAAACATTGATTTTACTAAGTTGTGCTGCAGTTAGTGTGTTTTGAACCATTATTAGAATACCAAGTCAGTCAGATAGTACTCACTCAAACTATATTTTTGTTTCCTGGGGAAAATATAAAGCAAATGTATTTTTAACTCCTAAATAGAAGTAAATGGTTTTGCAGAGTATGCCAGTTCCATATGGAAGGGCCTTAATTACACAAAATCAAGTTGAAGAATCAGTGGCAACTGTAAGTGGCTTTATAAGACATAGCACAGTTTAGATAATCTAATAATAAGTAAACAGATGTAACTTAATTTAGGTAAAGAACTTTATTATTCTTTTGTATTACCATTGTGCCTATTAAAATACAACAGAACTCTGGAATAAGATCTCCTTTAGTCTCTCGCCAGACTGTAGCATGGAAAAGATTCTTTTTTTATTAAGGATTTACTAAGGACAATGCCTTGTAAAAGAGATTATTTTCCTGGTGAGAAGCTTGTTATTTGTAAGCTTGTTTGCAAGCTTGCATGCTTTCCATTTACTGCATGTTTTCCCCGAAGTTCCTGTGTTGTAGAAAGTATCACAAACCAGCTGGAATTGCACTTCAGGCCGTATTGAAGCTGCTGTAATCTTCATGCAGAAGGGAAGACAAGCTTTGTGGTCGCAGGTAAGTGGCTGTTTGGACATAACAAGCAGCAGGCAACTTGGCTGCTGTTGCATTATGAGTGACTCTGAGCAAGCAGTGCAGCCATCCCGCACAGCAGGTACTCTCTGAACGGAAGCTCACTGTGATGCATGTTTAATTGTCCCTAGGTAATTTCTCCTCTGGGGAAATTTTGAGGTTTTTATAAGTACAGATGCTGTGAGTTAACTTTAGGCTATTTTACACTATTTTAAAATTCTGCCTGCCATTGAACCGTGCACTGGCAGCCTGCCAATGGAGAAGCTGCTTTCAAAACTGCATTTGATAGTCTGGCTCCAGAAAAGCACCAGATGCTGAAGCTTCACCCAAAGAAAGGCTTTAAGACATTGCAACAGCGAGCACTGCAGCACCTGATTCCCCATGGCAGCCACCAAGGATCAATGCAAACAGACCTAAATGCACTCTTAGAGTGAATGCAGTTTTCTGTCTGTTCTTCACCTAGCTGGCAAATAACATCTGTGGAGTGTGGGCTTTTTTTTTAATTACTGGTTTTGGCAGTGTTAACATTCTTGAGCCAAGTCTGATGTTCCAAAAAGGCTGGCCTTTTTTTGCAATAAAGGAATATTTTTTCACGTTATAGTTATGCAATATCCAGTTAATAATTCCTGATATGATCAGTGTTTTGATTTTGCTTTCTAATTCACCCTAGTATGTGGTATGGAGGTTTTTTAGATAGAGCAAATGTAGGATATGATTTAATGTTTAACATGCTTTAGAGCTTCAAGGAACATCGCTGATAGCTGTAGAAATTAAATGGGTGACAATACCTTAGTCCCGTTTTACATATGGCTTCAAAGACAACTACATTACTTCAAAGAAAATGGCATTAAAACATGATAAGCAGATTCTTTATCCCTTTTCCAGCAAATGTCTGAGAATAGTCTTAGCAGGGTCTGGTCAGTGTGAATTAATGGCAGTCTCATGCTGTGTTACAAAAAAGTATCATTTATTCTTGACACAACCACTTCCCCATACAGATGAATTTCAAATAACTACATTTGTGTCACAGAGTTTGCAAATTGATTATAGATTTGCAAATTAATAGATTATCTTATGTCTGAGAATAACCTGAAAATAATAATTTGCACGGTCCTTTTTCTGCTTGCTTACCATGGCTCGAAAATCATGCTTTGTATCAGTTACTAGAACTATGTGTATCTTTTACAAATAGAAACAGTTTTTGCTAGTATGGAAAGCATTTTTTAGAAAATAAAAACATAGAGTGGAAAGCGCTTTGATTTAGGAAAAAAAAGCCCTATGTCTTTTCAGCTGGCCATAACAGAACAAAGAACAAACAAGTGTTAAAAACCCAAGCTTCTACAAGGCATTAACTTTGTATAAAATGTCAGCAAAATTGCAGGTTTATGATTACTATGATTAATTCATCCTTTTCTTGATATTTCAAATGCTAGTTAGGAGTACAGTAGTATGTGACTGCAATTCCCAGAGAAGCAGCGTACCATGTGTGTATGCAAGCCAGATAAAAAAAAGTAAAGAATGTAGCCCTTTAGCTTTGGGCCTAAGGCTTGTTCACTAATTCAGTGCACTGCTTAGGCTTTAGGTTTCTGTAGCTCATATTTGCATTGGCTATACACAGGTTTACTAATGGGTAAGCAGTGAGCCTACAGAAGGCATACCGTCCCATTTGTGTTACCTTAGCATGTAATTTTAGTGTAATGCAGCCACGGTTTTATGAAATACGTAGTCCTAAAACATTATTACACTTTTGAATTTTCATTTCACTAGTTCACATCAGTAGTTTTTGCACACCTCTCTTGGTTACAGTAAAAAAACCAAACCACAAAACAAAACCCCCAAACCCAGCGCCCTAACAACAAAAGAAAACAAGAAACTGAAAACCCCAAAGCTTTGGACTGAACACAGTGATCAGATGTAATTAAACTATCCGACTGCAGGATTTTAGAGAATAGCCTTTATGCATTTACAGAAGCTAGAGCATCTGTTAATTCTAACACATTATTTATCAATATTGTAATGTTTTGCACTGGTTCTCTTAAGAATGCAAGTTGAATAATATCATCCACGTGGTTCCCTGAACAGTACTTGGTTTTATAAAATGCTTCTCATCCCCTTCATTATTTTGTGGTTTACAGATTTAGACAGGTCGGAGAATCAAGGTAGAATTTATGACAGCAGTTATCATTGCTACATGTAGACCTTGGTTTCACTTTTGAAAAACATGGACAAATTACCTACAATCAGGCCATTGGGTTTTTATGCAGTACATGTAAGTAATCCATGCTTTGTACTTGACCATCTTTGGGGCCTCAGTGGCAGTGCTTGGACAAGTTGCAGGGCAGCCACATTCTTCTCATTGTCTTAATGCTAATTTCAGATCACATTCAACACATACAGAGACAGAATATACTCAACATATGGCTGATAACAAATGACATCTAATTAATAGATTATATTGTAATCCAATGAGTTTCTTAGCAATACAGATTAAAAGGCAATTTTTTTCAGCCTCTCCTTGTAAATACATTCATATAGTGGCCTTATGTTCAAATCACAGCTGATTTTACTTTATTTGCACTAGTACCAAATACAAACGGTTCAACAGACACGACGCTTACTGTGAAGACAGTCCTTGCCAGTCAGGGCTCAGGGCACATCACTTTCAATATAAGGGATGTCACTATATTTGCTTTCAGTTACTGCCCACTGTTTCACTGCCTGATCAAGAATCTCACGGGAGAGACGATGTGCATAGTCTAGCACTATAGTGCTTGATGGACCTTTCTCATCCATCTTCACTGCTATCAGTGAAGACTTCTCCCCAGTGCATCCTTCATTACCTTCCCCAATCCTCTCATTCTGGATAGCATTTGAACCTGTAAAGCCATGCCTGGATTTGATGCATCCCATGGTACATTTGAAAACGCAGCTGCAAAATTCAGTTCAACAGCATATTTTGATAACCAGGAAGTGGCTTCCTTGCTTGATGCACAGTGTTGCTTTTGCTTCCCAGTAGTTCCAGCTATTTTCAAAGACCAGAATGTCTCCCTTTTGTGCTTCTTTACTTCTGAAGAACTCTGTCAAAATAGCATTTCATATAAATGCAATAGTTAGCCATTGTCTGAGAGCTCCAAGGAAAGCTAAATTCAGTACAGATACTTGTAGAAACAATCTTAATAAATCTCTCTATGGTCTGCGTAAAATGTTTTTATCGGTAACATCCATCTACTACAAGTAGACAAAGCCTGACCTGAATTCAAGCTGCCTCTGAATGCAATTCCCAGTACATGCTGTAAGACACCTAGAAGTGTAAAAATCTTAAACAAAAAAAAGAAATCTGTTTCTTCCAAACTGAGAATGCAGTGCTCTTTTCCTGAATCTATAAACAAATACTGTTTAACTCCAGTCACTGCTGCTGCTAAAGAAAATAAAAAGAAAACCCCTAACCACCCCACAGAAGCACCATGCAACCACCACCTAACATGAGCTTTGTGTCATGGCTGTTGCAGACCCTTCAGGCAGGAGTGACACTAATTCTTGGCATCATTCTGCTATTGCTCAAGGAGGCTTGAGCACACAGTCACTAGAAGGTATTCACAGGAAACAAGAGCTACTCCTCGTTTTTTTCACTTCAGAGGTTAGGAGAAGCAGTAGCAGATTGCTGTGTTGAAGGCAATTCTGACAGAGCTAGAGGACCATTCTTACTAAAGCGGTACAACTCGAGATCTAGGGAAGGGAGTGAGGAACACAACACCTGACAGGGTCCTTCTGCCAAACTCCTTAAGAGTCAGAATTGGTCAACTCGAATGCTGGTATATGTTGTTTATTAGCCTACAAAGCTGTTTCTCAGGCTAGTTTCTCTATGCAGGCAAAGCAGTATCTCATGATATGCCTGACTTTGCATGGCATGAGATTTCCCACTTATCAGAGTTAATAGACAGCCAGCCAAAATAAAAACTGTGCTGCACAGAAACCAGCTGTTCCCTAGAGCTTCACCCAATGACGTTGTACTAAGGTAATGATTTTTTTTTGTAAACAGCTTTTGGAAACATAATCATGGAAAAGATGTTAAGCTTTATTTATTTGCTTTATGTACTGGTGGAAATAGAGGCTTCAATCCATAACCTGATCACAGGCAAGTATGTGCAGAGGCAGTCAATCCCATATGCAGGCAGATTTGCTTTACAGGTAGGATGGGGCATCCCTAGTCCAGCAGCTGACTCATGAGAACCAGGTCCACTGTGATAAGCTTCTCTCTTTCTGCTAGTTCATAAAAACGTCACTACTTGTTAGAAAATGGTTCGTAGAACTGGAATGCCAGCACTCAGAAGTGCTGGGTGATGTTCTTGGCAGGAATTCAGACCTAAATGGCTTCTGAAACCATGAACTACGTTACAGATATTTGCATATCTTCTTCATATTATTCTGTCAGAATATTTTGATGTTGTAGAGAAATGTTCATAAATCACTAATAAAATTTAGTAAGTTCCCTTTGTGTGTAACAACATGCTGCAGCATGCGCCAGTCCTAGACAGAGGAAGGGGTAGGCTATAAAACTTTTAGATAGCAAGGCATGCAAGACTACTAAATTGTTCTAAATTGATTACTAGTGGAGCTTAAAAGAAAAAGTTATTGACCTTAG
Organism: Clamator glandarius; assembly: GCA_033459285.1. Lineage (NCBI taxonomy): Eukaryota > Metazoa > Chordata > Aves > Cuculiformes > Cuculidae > Clamator > Clamator glandarius. The sequence continues at coordinate 2,646,368 of JAUNZM010000032.1, forward strand.
TTTAAATTGTTGACTGTTGCTCATTTATTTATTTATGGAGTGCAGTACTTTCCAAGTCACCACAGTAAGTTTTATAGTTTGCCTGCTCCACTTGAGTTAATAATTGTTGGCATGTAAATGATCACAAACTAAGTTGCCTTCAATCTTCTGACTGCTCCTCTGTTTTTCTGACAACCATTGCTTGCTTCTGCAGTGTAAACACCATTTAAATCCTCTCCACCTAACTATCCAGAGTGTTAAGATGAATAGGGATTTTAACATCTCTAGCTTTCTTCCCAGCGATCACACCCGCAGAGGAAACAAAAAAAGTTCATTTTATTCCTGGTGCAACTTTTGATTCAATAACTGTACAAGGCAAAATTGTCTGAGATGAGTCTGTTTCTTTCAGTGTCCAAGCTTTAATCTATTGCCAGTTGTGTTTCAGAAATCACTGCATAGATGAGTTGAGCCCCTGGTCCAAACCTCTGCAGATGCAGTTCCTCATGCAACAAGCCGCTGTGCTTAGTTGCAGGCATAGGTCAGGCAGCTGTAGCCTGCTCTGTTACACTGCCAGCTGGGAGTTAAAGCAGCAGCATCAAAAATGTTAACATACCCTCTTTCTAAAGACTGATTTTACTATAGTGAAATGTTGATTTCATTAATCTTAAAAATACAATTTCCTAGTTGTGCTAGATTACAGTGGACATATAGTCAATATGCTTTTAAATATCTCATTTAACTTCAGTACCATAACAGTTGTGCATTATTTTAAGATGAAAAACAATCAATTTCCTTCTACATCCCTGGAACCGGAAGCTCCTAAGGACAACTTCAGGTGTTGTATCACTTATTATGTTATTTACTACATCTGTGCCCTGTGATAATAGAAGAGGAGAGACAATATTGAGGGAGTTTTACCACATAGCTGAACTCACCTTGCATGAGAGGGCTAAACAGTCTCTTTGCCAGCCTGGTGAATTGTTTCCTCCCAAGGTAAGTTCATTTCTAACTACTGAAGGAAAAAAAAGAATGGTAAAAAGATGCCTGCAATTCACTATTATACAATATAAAAGATGGAGGGGAAGCATTAAACTGTAGTTTAATTTAAACAAATAAGACTTTTAAAGTGTTACAAAGATCAATAAGAAATAATCACAAAAGGATATATATGAGTTCAGCCTATCTCTTGAATACACCTTCATATGATTCATATGTATTCATATGATAAGAGAAAGAATTGTGCTATTACACAATATTTCTAGCTATCGCAGGCTAATAAGTTGCTGCTACCACTTAAATGGTTTCCATCTATAAAACCTTTTAAAAAGTCTCCTTGAAGTCCAACACTATGCTGCAAGGAATTGCTTTCTATAACACTTTCTATTCTAGCAGTCAGCACATTAAAAATAAGTCATACTTTTCAAAATAGCTTAATACAGCTTTACCCAGTTGAACACAGTGAATAATTTCTGCTGTGGCAGAGCCAGGCTCCTCACTTTCCAAACTTTAAGGTGTAAATAGGAGTGCTTGAAATTCTCCTCCAGCCAGAGAGGCTTTTAGTTTTTCCCTCTGTATCCAAAAGAGAAGCTCAGGATAAAGAAGCTCAGTATGCTACTTACCAATAATGTGTCTGCTTTTAGCAAGTTGTCCTGCTTGTCTCAAGACCTGCACAGACAGCTTCACAACTGGGACTCTGCAAAGGGACCCAAAAATAAAACTTGGCACTCGTGAAGGTGTCAAAGTTGCATATTATCACAAAGTCAGATGAACCTGCTTGCCTATTCACCCACAGTATTGGATTCTGTCAAAAGTAAAAGAATGATACAGCACTTCAGAAATGAAATTGAATGCCAGGCTGCAACATTTTATATACAGCACGTGATCCCATGTATACAATGGAGCAACTGTTTAGGCGTGTGTACAGGATGCCAATCGTCTTCCACTGCAAGTCCAGTTAAGGATGGTTTTTCAGCAAGGATATTGGAAGGGTAGTATGCCAGCATCTGGAGCACCCTATCTTTTGCCTAAGCTTAAAAGTTTTCCCCCATTTTCCAATCTTCCTCTTAGAGCTTCTGCTGAGACCTGGACCTTTATCTTCCAAGCACATAGGAAGAATAGTCAGATAACCGCTGTGCTGTCATTATCCTGGGAACAATAAATATCACTCTTTGTAGCTCAGATATTCAAACTCAAGGTGGGCAACTGAAGGCAGAGGTAAACCAAACAGCATTTAGGCATCCAGCCCTCTGAACTGCACCTAATCACATTAAATATTTACATCCTCTATGTAATGATGGAGAGAAACAGAAACCCAGGACACCCTACATGTGCCTTTCCTCTCCCTAACAAGGTGGGATGAGGAAAGGCAGAGGACACAGGATATTATGTTTTAGTATGTTCTGCAGTTCTGAACAAGCAATACCACATAAATGCTAGAGGGATGAATCATTCACTTGGTGCACAGTATCGCCTCCATCACTTGCAGGCTCCCTGTGCAGAACAGCCTCAGGCAGGGGCTCTCAAAGCATACCAATCCACCAGTTTTATACTTGTGCCTCTCCTTAACATCCAGTTTTCTGCAAATCCTACAGAGCAGGCCCAAGGGATTAACATTTATTATAAAGTCTCCTCCTAATTGTAGGAAAAGGAAGTTTAAAAATCTAGAGCTACTATAAGACAAGCATGATTCCCAAGATCCAGTTATCTCAGGCAATCACTGAAATACTTAAGCACACTGAAAACACTCCAGCACTGAAGAGGAAAAAATGGAGCCTTCAATCCTCACAGGGCTCCATCACATTTTGATAGGAATGGTTGGACTCAATAATCCGGTGGGTCTCTTCCAACCTGGTTATTCTATGATTCTATAGGGCTTTCCTCTCCCTTTCCCACCGCTTACTGCCAACAAGGGATAAGAGTTACAGTTTGGAAAGAGCTGGATGTAGAAACCCAAACAATCCTTTTGAAGGATTAGCATGTAAATGAAAGTCTCCAGATCATCTGTCTCACTGTATATGCTGGAATTTCAAAGGCTTGAGTTACTCCCCTCCTACCTCCATGGCCAGTATAGATAAAACTTTTTCAGGCTTCTACCTCAGTTTGTGACTGAATGGGGAAACAACACACTCTCTCCTCGGAATCAGGCATTACCTTAGCTTACTTTAAAAGGCTTTTCAAAAAGAGGGCAGTTGATGTAGCAAGCAAAGGTGAAGTACAGAAAGGAGCCTTTAGGTGAGAATACCATTAGTTCAGAACACAGCAATGCCAGTAGGTACAGTCCTCAGCAGCCACAGTGTTAGTTTTCGTTCAGGAAAAAAACAGTCTCATTAAAAGTAAAGAACATGGTGTGCTTGGTAGCTGTCTGATTTCATGAAAGTGAAACTGTACTCGGTCAGTCTGGCCCAAAATCCTCCCTCCCATCAGTACCACACCTGAATGCAGCACAGCCTGAAGACAAGGGGAAGGAGATACTGAGAACTTCTTACAGGTTCTGCTCTGGTTTAACTTAGCTACTTATTGAAGCAACTGTACATGCTACTGTTTCGGAGAAAATATGTACAGTGTATTAATTCTGCTTGATTTCTCAATTCCTAGTATTGTTTTCCCACAATGTCTCAGAATAAAAGCAAGCAGACATTTTTCAGTAGACTCTCTGCCAGGCCATAAACAAAGGAGAGACATTAACGACTCTCCCTCACACAAACAAGAGTGGGATGCCTAATCTTTATGCAAGCCTATTTTCTGGAAGAGTAAGCATGGACCAATGGAGTTGCCTTAGCAAGTGAGGCCTCAGAGCAAGGTTGTGAAAGAAAGGGCATGAGGAAGATGCAGAGTTGCTCAGAAACTCTGCAGGAAGTTTAGCAAAAATTGAAGGGATTCAGCTACAGAAATCAGAGAAGAAAGCTAGTGGTCACGGAAGAGGTCTGCAACTCTTTTAGGCACCCAGACCCAAATACAAAATAACACTCGGAACTGCTGAGCAATCAAAGACAAAACATAACAAATAGATGTGAAGTTGCAACATAGACCTATAGCTGTTTCATTGCCTTGCCTAACTTAGAAAGATAATGGTTCAACGTATTTTCCGCAAAGCCCACAGCTGTTAAAATTATCAGCCTACTCTCCATATACATTAGCTGCAAATCTACAGCTGGGAGAAAGCAAGTTGTAACGACCAACTGAGTCCCATACCAAGGTCAGACTGCTTTAAAGCATGGCACTGGATCAAAATGAAACAGCTTGTTGGTTTAGTACAATGCTGTGACACTGTTTTGAATGAGGTAGAGCAGAAGGCTCTATTTTACCATATATAGCACAGAACTTCCGTCCCAGTAAGTCAATTGTGGAGTTACAGCCTACCTATTAACAGCCCACCTTCAGGAACACACTAGACATCAAGCCATTTATGCTTGTGCTAAAACTGAGGATCTAGTCTTGTTTACTGTCCTCTACAGGTGCCAGCCAAAGACAGACTGCTACAGATGACAAAGAGCAATGAACAAATCTTTACAAGCAAGAAAGCCCCTCCTTCCGTTGTCACTAGCTGCTGCCCAGCCTGGGGATCCTGCCAGCAAGAACTGAGCAGCAGCAGGTAAAACAGTGGATCAGTATCTCAGTTAGACAGGGTTGCGTTTTACTGTAGTAGCTGTCACAAGATTCAACTGTGAACATATGGAGCTGTAGATCATAAGATATGAATGAGGCACACTGGTTTGCTTTACGATGTCCTTACAAAGGCAAAGACCCTACTGGATTCATGCAAACGAAAGCTAGAAGGAAGGAGATAGCCAGGATCTGCCTAAGATGAACCAGAGAAGAGTACAAGAAAAGCAGCACACAACCCCACTGTGTTCTTTAATCTCCTTATACAGTAACTAATTGTAAAACTGGAAATCAGAATTCAGAATGCAACAGAAGACCCATTTTCCCATGTCTTACATAGCAACATAGAGGAACACACTGTCCCATGTTTTAAAATCACAACTACGTTACTAACAATTAGCAGAAACCAGCCAAGGACCAAAAAAAACCAAGGTGAAGAGTTACTGACCAGATGCTCCAGCTGTATAAATGCTACTCAGAATTGCAAAGGGAACTGCATCAACCTTAAAAATCATTCTGTTTCATAGCTCTCACCAGCATTTGTTTTCTTGAATTTAATCACTCCTAACATGCCAGCTTCTGCTTCCATGGAGCTGCACCTTTGCACCCAAGAAGTGGGGTGGCCAGGCCTACGCCAATGCCATTGTGCCTCACAAAACCTGGCAGCACTGCTGGTTCTCCCCACAGGACCCTGCACACAGAACCAACTGGTCATCAGAGATGTGAGAATTATGAAGCATCAACAAACCCCCAGTGTGTCTGGTACAAATCAAAGTGATTTTAAAGAAAAAATTTTCTCAGCAGAACATCATGTTCAGAAGAAAACTAATTTGTACGTACTTGAAGGTTAAAAAATGCCTCTTTAAGGCTATAGTATAAATCCCTGTATTTTTCCTTTTTTTTCCCCAAAAAACCTACTATATTTAGAAACCTAATTTGGACTCTGACTTCCTGAACTGTGAGAAAGCAGGAGATATTTCTAAATGTTTTACAGTTTCTGCCATGGCTGATCTTACACTCCTAAATCTGTATTTTAGAGCATGGTAGATCAAGGTAACCTTTCCCACATGGGTTTGTGCTGAAGCTTGGAAAAATAACTTGTGTCAGAGCAGGGGCAGACAAGAAACCCTCACACCACCTTGTCCAACAAATACAGTTGTCTCCCGTCTTCCTTGCAGCAGGAACGCGGCTTACAGAGAAGCAGGCATGCCTTTTACCTTCCCATTCTGCATCCCTCACGTCGTTTTACACGGCACTACCCCTCTTCTAAGGTGATGCCCAGCTGGAGCAACACCTCTTTCGCTCAGTTTGGAGGACTTCGTTGCTAGCAACCTCACTCTGAGAAGATGGGAGGAGTGAGGCATTTGCCACCGCCTGTTCTGGGAACCCCCACCTCGAATCCCTGCGCTTCCTCCGCACCTCCACAGCATAAGCTCACGACTCCGGTCCTGCCCACGGCCACCGCCCGCCCCGGCCAAGGGTCACCGCACGCCGCGAGGGATCACAGCGCATCCCTCCCGCACCGAACCCGCCGCCCATCCTCGCGGCAGCGGGGCGGGATGCCCCCGCCTGCCATACCAGCACGGGGGCGGCCCGAACGGGGTGCCCACAGCCCTCCCTGGGGCAGAAACTCCTCCGAAGGCACCGGCACGGTCAGGCCCTCGTCCCGCAGGATCCTGTTGGGAAACGACGAGGAGACGAAAACCCCGTCAAAGTCCATCCCAACAGCGCGGCGGGGCTGCCCTCCGCCCCGCTCCGACCTGCCGGGCGCCGCTGGGGTGGGGCCTGCGACGCGAAATTACGAAGAAATGGGGTTGCGGGGGGGAATATAACATCAGCCACCCAGGAAAGCCGCCTCCCATTGGCTTCTCCTCCGTGGAAATGAGGAAGGGCAGAGTTGCCCTATGAGAGCTCGCGGCTGCCGGCACCGCGCGGGCGGCTCAGCCCTTCGGAAACACCGGCGCGCTCGGAGCCTGCGGCGAGGATGCTCTGGGGAAGCTGGAGGGGAGAAAGCCCTTGGAAAGGAGAGGGGCGAGGCCCGGATGATAGTCCTCCTGTTTTATCTTGACAATGCGCATCAAATGGTGCACCGCTACGGAGAAACACTAGGTAATGCAAAGCTTTTCTAAAAATGCCCTTGCCCTAAAAGAAAGCTTCCCCAACAAAGCACCTGAAAGAACTGAAATAACACTTTTAGTCGTTCTAAAAGAAAAGTGATGCTAAAACTAAAAAACGTTTCTTAATGGGGGTGAATGAAGATCTCAAAGCATTCCTGCCTTTGAGCTGGCTTGACAGCAAAGCTTCTGCAAAAGATACACCTTGCGTATTGCCTGCAAGAGGCTGCTGCGGTGCTCACACCTGGCTGGTACTGGAAAACAGCACCCCAGGACGTGCAGCAGCTTCGGGACTTGAGGCTCACTCTGGCCCGGGTCCCTCCTGCACAACAGGAGAAAAGCCGGGGTTGCTTCAGGGTTTGACACTGCGCTCGTGCCCTTTCGTTGGTAGCACTCCCTTTTAAACACCTCTTCTAAGTCCTCCTGTGTATTTACGCAGCAGGTTTTTTGTCAAGTAAGTTTCTAACATGCCTCCAGTTAGGTACGAGCCAGCCAAGGAATTTATTGCAACACTATTAAAACCAAACAAAACACCACACTGGTAACATCAGGCAAGAAAAATGCTACTGCAAGTGTAGCTGCTGGTCAGAGTTAGTCTATTCCACTGCTGTTCCCGGGTCCTGAAGGGGTTGCATTGAGCATGGGGTTAGACAGGCACAGAAGACTGCATCCCTCTGGTCCCCACTGCCCACTCTGTGACAGGGAAGAGCAAAGCCTTCCTTTCCTAGCCTAGGGAGCTGGGGTCAGGGAGCGGGCATCTGTACACCTCCACAAACAGAATGCTTACGTGAAAGGATCCCTTCTTGTAGCTCCTGTGACCAACTAATTACTGTTTCCAGGGTCCATCGAAAGCATTCAGCTGACAAGTGCTGTGTGCAGGGTTTGTATGTGCTGCATTTGCTTCATCATTTCACCATAGCACTAATGGGAACTGTGCTGCCCTTTGAGACCAAAGGAAGAGGGCAGGGGTTAAGCCTGACTCTCCCTGCCAACCTCCTCACAGTAGTTCCCAGGGCAGGCAACCACAGGGACCAGCACTGGCCCTGGTTCTTCACATGTATGATTTGGGGGTCATAAGTCCCCCAGCCAGGAACCATCTGCTTGGGAGCTAAGTGCATGTAAGCAAGTGTTTGCAGGAACAGGTTTTAGAAACTTGTCCCAAAGCCTATTAAATCCAGCAGCACTACATGCTTTGATTTCAAGGAGCCACTCAGTACCCACTGACCTGGATAGATTTTTGTCAGATGTTTTTATTGCTGGTTTAGTTTGCCTCTGGGTGTATGGAGGAGCAAATCAAATAAAATCATAGTCCTAGGAATTAAAACAGGACTGAGTATTGGAAAGACATCATTACCTTGCATTAACACGGTGGTATTATTATGGAAGTGATTTTAAGCTATATACAAACTAGTTTTAAATAAAAATTTCCTAACTAAATTATGAGCATCTTTGTAGCACTTTATGGCTACTGTGCTCTCCTTTTTTCCTAGCCTGTTTTCTAACTCAAGGCTCTTCTTTTAACTTCAACTTTTAAGTGAGTGCAGTTCTCACTGAGCAATTTCGAGAGGTAGGTCAGCCATTTCACAGGTATGTGCTTCTGCATGACTCCGAGTACATCAGCTGTGCCCAATTTGACTGCATCATTACATCCTAAAAGATAACTACATACGGCACTTGAGCCCTGCTTGCTTCCCCATGTCATGACCTGACAACAAACAATTTGGTCTGAGCAGCAACACCTCAGTGTGGAACTGGAGGGAACAGGGAGTTAAGGAGACAGAGATCTGTGTGATGAAATTTTGAGCTGGTATTTATTCCTGGGTGCCAAAATGTATTTAATATTTTATTAGCTGTGGAGTACGCAAGACAGCTTATTATGTTTGGCTTAAGCAAAGCAGTCAGTCTTCTCAAATGCAGAGCATCCACAGCCCCAGCACAGAGGCCTTAGAGGTGCAGGAATTGCCCAGGGAATGGGGCCATAGGATCCCCAAGGTACCCTACTCCTGCCAGGACACAGGAGCCCATGCTGCACATGGACTGGTTTGAGAGGACACAGGTACTGAAGACTTTCCTGGGACTCAGTTTCCCAGATTATGCTGCCTCTTGCACTCCCCACTCCCCAGTCTGAGTGGCTGAAAGCAATTTCCTAACGGGGTTGTAGTCTGAGATAAATTAGAGTCAGTTTTGTGACTAACTCACTTGCTGTAAGTAACTTCATTCTCTGAAAGCTAACTGCATGATTTCGAGACAGTCTTCCTTAAAGTGATATCACAGGGCACTGGTATGCAAAAAGGCCAATGCTTATACTTAACCAAGACCATCCTCAAGCTGGCAGAAAAGGAGGTGCGCCTGTGAGGAGGGGCAAATATGGCAGGTGACTCTAAACTGACCAACAGAGTATTCCATCCCACATACGTCATACTCAGTATAAACTTCAGAGATCATGAGTGTCTCTCTTCTGCAATGACTGACATCCAGCAAAGACCTCGTTTGTCTGGTTGCTTCTGAACCCGGACCCACGTGTTCCTGAATCCAGTTCCTGAGTCCAGCTCCCTTCTAGCCATAGACCCATTCCGTAGTGTCTACTCTGCATCGTTTGTTGTGATGTACAGTCATCAAGGGGTGGGGGGTACAGTCTCATATATTTGTGTACATTTTATTACTTTCTAATTATTTTTGTTGTTATCATTATCATTATCATTATCGTTATCATTACCATTATCATTTCATTAAAGCTGTAGTTCTGGTTTCCAACCTGTAAGCCCTTTTCTACTCATTTCATTCTTCTCTTTCCCTGCAGAATGTGGGGTGGAAGGGATTTTGGAGGCTCCACTGCACAGTCTTAGCTGCTGAATTTGGCTGGATAGGGCTATACCATGACAAGGTATTTCTTCCCTCTGGAAGAAATAATTTCGAAACAAGTTTGATGTTGTAAGATTTCGTATCCATTTTATTAGCTAGTTTTATTAGTTATTTACTTAGAGTTTGCTAGAAATTCCTGTAATATAGCCTAAAACCTCTAAATGCATGGCACGCTCTGCTCTGTTTTCAGGTGTTCACCCCAGTGAGGGACAACTCCTTGGATGTCCCCAGTGAGAGACAGGCACTTTTGATAAATACATTTGCAATGGGATTAAAATGGTACAAATTGAATCAGGGACATTACAAGACCAGATAACAGCTGTACTGAAGTTTGAGAAGAACTTAGGGAAGAAATTGCTGAACTACCGCTTTTGGTATAAAATTTGTCACTTACCAATCTCTACCTCTGTACCAGATGGCAAATTTTTAATGAGTTTGTCCAATGGTAAAAGAATAAGTAAAATATGGTTTCTCTTCCTTCTGATATACTTTCACAGTTCCTGTCTTCACCCTTCCACCTGCTACCCTTCCTGGCTTCTCCATGTCTGCAAACCCTTCCCTCTCCAAGTCTTCAATTCCTCCATGTCCCATAAATCCACAATATTCTCCACTCATTTCTGTACTGCTCATAACTCTGTCTGCTTGGCAATCTCTCAGCTGCCTCTCATTTCACCTGTGCCCAGTTTACAACAGCCCCAGCTTTCCTCCACATCTTCTGACCTATGCTGTGAGGTTGGCCAGGTGGACAAAAGATTGCACATGCTTTGATTTCGGCAATGTGCTGCACTCAGTCTGTCAGTCCAGCACACTCACCAGTGTTGAGCCAGATTTGTCCTGCTTTTCTTTCACAAAACAAAGAAAGAAGAATTCTCTTTCCCAAATGATACTTAATTTAAGAACCAATTGACATGGGATGTGGTACTCAGAAAGGGCTACCAAACTCCATGGAGGACTGTTGGATCTGTCCAAGTCCAGCTGCCAACACAGGCCCTAATCTTTGGTTGTTGTCTGAGCAACTTCACACTTAACTCTGTTTTCTCAGTTAATTTTTGTTTTACCATACATGCATACACCTGTATTAGGGAGGGCTGGATTGAGGCACGCATTTTTAATTCAGTTGAGGAGTTAAAGAAAGGAATTCGGGACAGATACTGTCTGCCCCAGAACAGGTGTACTTCACTGCAACAAACAGTTTTGTAGAGTAAGTAATTGCCTTTTAAATAAGTGCTGTATTTTCAAATACTTTGTTAATGGGAAAGATGTTCCTTTCCTCAGCTATGTGTTTTTCTTTTTTTTTTACATAATGCTTGTTTCATTTTGCATTGCTCTTACATTCTGTGCACAACTGAGATTTCCCAGAGCCTTTTCTCAAAGCTCCTATTTTCTTAACATATTTCCTTGATGTTTGCTACCAGGGTGATTAAAATTAAGAACAAGTGTGATTAGAGTATGCTCAGGCATATGCCACAGAAATCACTCAGGGCTGCCCTAGTTTTCAACTCTGCTACCACCAAAAGTATGTGACAGTAGTTGCACATTTACTCCAAACCTGATGGCACAGCATTGATTTCTAGATGACAATTATTTTTGGAACATCTCATCCTCCTGCTCTCAAAAAAAAGATTTAATAACCTTTAGCTTTGAATTTAGCATATAAATGTAAAGTCTAATTCCAGCTTTCTTGTATGAAGATATTGTGAATATTTAATGTTTAACCATTGCTATTAATTTTGGGGTGGGAATTTTGTCACTTGGATGTACATATACTGCTATAGTTCAAAGGAGAAAAAGCGCATGGACCATGTGTATATTCATAGAAGTTCATACACATGAATGAATCCCCAGAATTATGTGAGAACAGTTAACTCTTATCATCAGTCTTCATCATGATCACAATAGGATATTTGGAGAAAGACATAGGTTATTTGGTTGGTTTTTTTTATAAAAAAGGGTGAAATACCCCATTTAGAAGCAGAACTTGAAAGAAATTCTCACTTTTACTTGTGTACTTACGTTTCAGCATGTGCTGCAGTACTTCAGTAGACAGTAGTTCATTTCATCCAGTCACCAGCACCTATGTGAAAACATTTGGAACTACTTAAGCTACCATATTGGCAAATTTTTATGTGAAGAAACAACATGATTCACATAGAACTTGCTGAGATGCTTACAAATGCACTAAAAAGACAATTATGACAAAATGTTACACTGTAAAAGTGCTCTGCTCAAATAAAATGAGATATAATGAGGGGTATTAATTCTTTTCTCCCAGAGAAATATAGTCATCAGTAATAAAAAAGAGGAAACCAGAAGGGGGGATACAAACTAAATTACATCTCTATACAGTATAAATTCTTAGCCAGTTGAATACAACAGTTTTTGGATGCTTCTGTTCCAATGTCTGTTAGCTGTTAGGCCAGAAGTTAATAGAAAATTTGTAGTCGAACTCTAGGCAGTTATAGGAATCCTTAAAACAAGAGTTAATTCACAAAAGGGGTTTTTATTGTTTGATTAAAACCTGTAATATTTTCCAGAAATAACATCATACTGCATCTCATTGCCATACTGTAGAACAGACAAGACAGATTTTACAAGATAGCTTTAAGTCAGAAATAGCCCATTGAGGCTTTTGTCCTCTGTTTTCTGCAAGGTAAGGCCTGAAATGGTTTCCTTATTTCTGCTTTTTAGTCAGAAAACTGATGCCTGTTTTGTAATAAGTTTCCTCTTTTCCATTCTCTATCAATTTTGTACCTCTCTTATCTTATACCTTTGTTTATCAAGAAACATTAATAAGATGGAGTAAATATTAATCACTGAAACATAGCTATGTGACATAGGTTACATCTTTTGTAGCACTATTTCAATACAAGAAGACAATTTCATTGTAGCCCACACATAGTGAGGTAAAGGCAGGACTAGAGCTGGCCTAAAGATGTAGAGGAAAAAGGTTGTAGGACTGAAGGAGGACATCATACCAACCATTATATCTGTTAGAGAAAGAATGGGGTTAATTGACTTTTGGATTATGAGGCACACCATATACAAGTGTATCCTTCCTTCCTTCAAACAATTGATATGCTTTTGTAGCATAAAGCCTTGTTTTATATGCACCATATGCTCTAGAAATGTAACTAGAAGAAAAATTGTTTTTAAACTAAGAAAAATAACTAAAAATTCAAGACTTTTGTAATTATCTGGACTGATAGGAAGTAATTTCACCGTACTAGATTCTTCTGGGCTGCTCTAAAGCATGAAGATTATTGTGCTATAAAGCCTTAATCTTTCCTGATTTTTTCTTGAGGCTTTTCAGATTGTGTCTCCTGCTAGAAGAAGCAGTGTTGACTTCCTAGGACTCTCTGAATTACCCCTGCTTCCCAGCAGCAGAGCAGTCAGGGTCTTCAAGTAACAGCAGAGCAGACACCCGAGGAATTCAGAAGCAGCCAAGAAATGTAAAAAAAAAAAGCATATTAATTCTCATTCAAGATGACAATTTTTCCAGAATAGTGGAATTTCTTTCAGCAGAAGGAGGTTGACCATTTCAACTAATGAACACTCCATGGTGCTGAGCCCTGACCTGGGGTAAATGTTTTTCTCTAGGGAATTACAAACAATGTCCTCAAGCCATTGGCTCATCCTGGCACCACAGTAATGACTACGGGATTTTTAGGGAACCTTTCTAATTGTTGGCTCCCTTCCATGGCGTAAAGAGAACCTGAGCACTAAATCACCAAAGCAGCACTGCACATTCATTGTGAAGGAAAACTACAACAGCAGCAATAAAACTTCCCAAGAGCTTTGAGGAAAGAGGCAGCTGTACTTTTTGCTTCAATCTTTATATGAAACTGGAGATTGTGTTTGGCAAAAGAATAGCAGTGAGTTGTCCATAAGAGGCAATGTGGACATGTGGCTTCAGCCACCCCACTGCCCAGGTGTGGTTTGTGTACAGACTCCAGAAACCATCCTTCCTTACCCTTTGTGCAGTGATAGAAAACACAATCCAGGCAAACAGTAAATGCCAAATATTATTTACATTATTGCTAATAAGACAGAATACCAGTTGGAAAAATATTCCTAATTTATATGCAAGTAATCTTTATTTTTTTATCAATGTCTAACATCAATAAAACATGATGCATGGGAGGACATGCAAGCTGCACCCCTGAATACACCAGGGAGCAGCATAGTGGAGAGGATTAACTACACATGAGGCATTAGAATATGACAAAGAGGATCAAAAGAGATTTGCAGCTGAAAAGCCACCCACCAGCATTACAGTCAGCTGAGGAGCCAGCCAGCCAGAAAGCGGGTAAATCTTTTGCATTTAGATCTCTTCTAGAATAAACTCAGACTCTGGGATGTGCACTGCAATACATCACATAAGGCTTCCCTGCAACACAAGGCTGCAAACAACGCCATTTTCTTTCTACCCTGAAAATTATAGCTTTGTGACAGTCAAATATTATGTGGCAAACCCCAAAAATCACTTTGTATGTGTTCACTGGCACACCATAACCTGAGAGCTCTGAGGACAGCAATGAATCAGTAGCTGTATAAAAATTGCCACATAAAGGGAAACAGTTGAGGGATTTAAGGACCCAGTCTTCCCATAACAGTTGAACTTGTTTGGCTGTTGGCCCAGGGCCAGACCATAACTTTATTTCATCAGGGCTTTGTTCAGAGGAAATCAGCCTGCCCCTAAGAACTAAAATGTTCCCAGAAATGTGCTCTCCATGTTTTTTTTATATGGACAAGGCTGAAGGTGCTTAATAGTATGCGATGGAGAATTTTTCCTAGCACCTGTAGCAACTCCCCAAACTACCTTTACCTAGAAGATCAGTTTCTCAGCCTTGAGAAAAGAAGCCATACAGACAAACTTGTGAAAGGGGGATTCTTGCTGCCACAGGAACAGCTGACAAGTCTCTTGCTATTTTAAGAGCCTGGTCCAGTGCTGTCAATTTTCCTTAAGAACAGGCATGCATCTCCCCTCATTTTAAGGGGTATCTTTTATTTCATTTGTTGTTAAGCTGCCTGCCCAGCACTGGCAGCCCATGGGGAGCCCACCAAGGACTCACATTGTAGTGCAGTCTGAATTGGTCAGTGCATTAGCACAGAAAATATTGGATTTTTCAAATAAAAAATGAGCCAGAAGACATCTTAAAGAGAAGCTGGGGTGGAGATTCCCTCAGAGGCTATCTTAGGACAGTGACAGAGTACTGAAGCATACAGATGCTGAGGAAATGCCACCCTCAGGGAGGTTTATGGGTGACTGAATCAGACTATTGCTGCTGAAGACTGCTTTTAATTTGCCTCGCTGGCTGAGATCAAACCCTATGTATTTTCTCTTATATACCAACATCACTTTTTGCAACACAAATGTCATATAAAATTCTTTATAAAGTCACAAAATTACTTCAGCTGTCACTGAAATGAAAAGATACATTTGAAATTAATTTTCAAAAAAGACCAAATTACTGACAAAGATCTATCATCATGATTATCTCACATAAGAATTTTGAAGTGTACAGATATTAGCCAATATTCAAATGATCTTAATTGTCTCATCTTACCTAAAGTACTATCCAATAGTAGATATCCTTTCTGCTATATAAAGCGGTTTCCATCAGAACAATGTTAAAAACAGATCTCTCGTATGCAGTGAGATTTATGGCAATATATAGATAAAAGGGCAAGACATGATATATTTTTTTGAGTTGTAAATAGAAATCTTATAACTGCAAAATGGCAAAGAAGAAAAGGGATTTAAGTCATTATATAAATAGGCCCCCATGCCCCTAACTTTGCAGTTTGATTTCAGGAGGAAAAATTAGGCTTTGATATAGCACAAGTAATTTATCTTAGGGGGAAAAATGCCTTGAGGACATCATGAGCATGGCAGAATATTTCTTTTGGAGTAAGTATTAGTTCTGGATGGTCTGTGTAGCACTCACACTATAATGAGAGATTCAACAGAGAGCAAGTCCGTATTTGATCAAGTAGTTAATATAGGAAATATAATCTCGGAGAGACAAATGGATCACCAAAATTCCAGCAAGGCCATCTTCTCCCAGGTGGTCTGCCAACAACCCTACATCTTAATATTGGAAATTTATTCCTACTAACTTGAGACACTTCTCACTCTCCTTCTGGCTCTTCTTTCTTCCCCTCACCCCAAGTCTGCTGTTTGATGTCTGAATTAAACATTGTTCATCTTGCCTTGCTCAAAGTTCAACATCCCACTTGTATATGGTGTGACATCTCACGAGCTCGAAAAATCCAGTGAAGAACTGACTCTGTGATGAGAAGCCAACAACTGCATGCAATTGCCACAACAAAACTCAACTCCAAAATAAGCCTACATGTAGTGAACTTAAGGAGTAGCTCAGTGTCTCGGCCAAGAGCTCACAAACACACATGGTCTGACAAATTCTTTTCCCAAGTGTCAAAAGAATGCACAGACAGACAAGCATTTCAAGCCTCAGTTCTTCTATATCAGACAGCATGAATGAAGATGAATAGTTTCAGCCCAAAAAAGAATATTTAGTATTTTTTCTAGCTCATCTATGAACAGCATCACAAACTATCGGTGATTGAATAGCTGCTTACTTTCTGCAACCTGTACCACTTGCCATCTCCTTATCTTGCTGCCTAAACACTTACAGAGGTCTCATTGCCACAAGATCTTGGAACATCATAAATTGTGTTCTCACAGCTATCCTCCAAGTAGAAAATTGCATTTACTTTTTAACAGTGGGAAAATGAGGGATAATGAGGGGAATAGGTGGGAAAGTGGAAAATATGTAGGCTTAACATACGTGTGAACAGTAAAAGGTTGAGTAGGGGGAGCTGAACTGGCTCTGAACAAGCTAGGGTATAGCGCTGGGCACATGTAAGTATACTGTGCTGTGTGACTCTGTCTCGCAGTGACAGTAGGGATATGTCAGCTCTTTCGGAGCTCAACACAGCATTGATTTGTGGGGTGCGGGCATGCCCCATAACTGTGTAGGCAGATAGCTACTTGTATCGATAGAAAGAATAAGGTCTCCATTTAACAATTAGTCCTCTTACTGCTATTGGTTCTGGATGGAAAACACTGAACTGATTTGTCCAAAGTCACACAAACAATCCAGAAATTTGCCCCGTCAGTTTGTCATAGTCACTCCTTAGAGCAAGATTTCATACAACAAAGAGAAGAATTTGTACTTGCACAAGTGAGTGACAGAATTTTTTATTTCAGTAGAGTCAAACCCCAAGTTTTAAGATTTTGAAACCAAATTACCATTCCTCCTTATCCAAACTGACACTTTGAACTTTACCAGTCATGTTTTACTATGCTGAAAGTAGAATCATATAACGATAGAAGGGACCTTCAAGACCATCTAGTTACAACCTCCTTGCCATGGGTAGGGACATCCCACTACATCACCTTACCCAAGGCCCCGTCCATCGTGGCCTTGAACGCCTCCAGGGATGGAGCATCCACAAATTCCCTCGGCAACCTGTGCCAGTGTCTCACCACTCTCATGGTGAAGAAATTCTTCCTTATGAATCTAAATCTTCCTTCTAAATCTGCCCTTCTCCAGTTTATATCTGTTCCCCCTCATCCTTTCACCACAAGCCTTTATTAATAGTCCCTCTCCAGCTTTCTTGTAGGCTCTTCTCAGGTAGTGAAAGGTCACTGTAAGATCTTCTCAGAGCCTTCTCTTCTCCAGACTGAACAAGCCAAACTCTCTCAGCCTGTCCTCATATGGAAGGTGCTCCAGCCCTTGGATCATCTTTGTGGCCTGCTCTGGACCTGTTCCAACAACTCCATCTTCTTCTTATGTTGAGGATTCCAGAACTGAACACAATACTCCAGATGAGGTCTCACAAGAGAGGAATAAAGGGGCAGAATCCCCTCCCTCGACCTGCTGGACACACTTCTTTTGATGCAGCCCAGGATATGGTTGGCTTTCTGGGCTGCAAGTGCACATTGCCAGCTCACGTCAAGCTTCTCATCCATGACCCAGGAGGGATGAGGAGAGCAGATATCATTGAAGACTGAGGCAAAAAAATTAAGTACCTTAGCCTTCTCCTTGTCTGTTGATACGTGATCACCATTTCCAACCACCAGTGAGGTTATGTTTTCTTTGACCTTCTTCTTTTGATTGATGTATCTGTAGAAGCCCTTCTTGTTACTCTTTACTTCCGTCGCCAAGTTTAGCTCTAGCTGCGCCTTGGCCTTCCTGGCTTCAATCCCTACACAACCAGGCAGCAGCTCTATGCACGTCACAGGTTACCTGTTCCTGTTTGCACTGCCTGTGCAGTTTCCTCTTGTTCTTTAGTTTAACCAGCAGGTCTCGACTCAGCCACACCAGTCTCTTCCCTTCCCTGCCTGATTTTCTACATACTGAGCACTCTTGCGCTTTATGGAAAGCATCTTTGAATGTTTTCCAGCTCTGTTCCACTCCCTTGTCTCAGAGGATCACGTCCCAGGGGATCCTACTGTGTAGTTCCTCAAAGAGCTGGAAGTCTGCTTTCCTGAAATTTAGGGTCCTAAGTATATTCCTCATCTGTCCCATATCCCACTAGACCTTGAACTCTGCCAGCGTACCATCACTGCAGCCCAGGCTGCCTCTATCCTACTATCACTGATGAGTTTGCTTGTATTAGTGACCATAAGGTCCAGTATTGCATCTCCTCAGGTGGGGGTCTCTATCAACTGGACTGGAAGCCCTCAATTCAGTCCAGGAGTCTCCTGGATTGCCTACAGCTTTCCATGCTACTTTTCCAGAATATGTCAGGGTGGTTGAAGTGCCTGAGTAGGATGAGAGCTTGCGAGCATGAAGCCTCCTGTAGCTGGAGGAAGAAGACTTCATCAGTTGGTTCTCCTTGATCTGGTGGCCTGTAGTATAGTCCAACCACAAGGTTCTCGTTGGTTCTTCTGTCCTTCATTTTGATCCACAAGCTCTCAACCTGTTTATGGCTACTCTTCAATGACAGCTCTTCACATTCCATCCCTTTCCTGAGATAGAGAGCAACACCTCCACCCCTCCTTCCCGGTCTGTTCCTTCTGAATAGCCTGTACCTTGTTACCCAAGCTTTGTGCATTAGTGTAAAGGCACTTCAGCTGGGCTGCCAGTTGCATCACCTTCCCAGTGGACCCTTTATTACCTATAAGGTGTTTTAGAGAAATGTCCTCCCTAACACCTGACCCCTGCCATCCGTCCTCTCTGCTTGTTACAGGCTAGCTTGATGTTATTCCCCTCCCCTTTCATATCTAGTTTAAAGACCTAAGATCCCAGACCACTACAGCTTGTTTACAGCTGTAAAGAACTACCCAATTTGCTATGGGCATTATGTTAATCAACAAAGGGATTTGTAAGATTATTTTTATGAAGATATTTGACAGAATTGATTTAAGATACGCTAGCTAGAAACCTACTGTAAGTACAAAAAACTTTGAATGAAGATGTACCTGTTGAATTTACTTTGAAGACTCACTGCACAGCTAGTGTTCAAGCACTCTATTTCAAACATAATGACAATGATAAATTAATGACTTGCATTAATGAATATAACATATTATTTTACAATATCTCACACACACTTATCACATTATACTGTCATGATATTTGATGTTCATAATAACACCATTACAAGAGTGTTCATCACCTTTTTATTAAGGACAGGAATAAAATGAGAAATATCTTCCACTTGGAAGATGCTTGTTTGGAAATAATTTTGAAACACTAATCCTCTCAGGAGAGGCAGCAAAAAATATCTCTTCTATCATCTTACAAGAGTAGCCTGTGAGCCATGTTAATCATCTCAGACTGAAATTTATAACAACATATGGAAGACTTGCTTCACTATTATTAGAAGTTGCAAGTTTCATGTGTGTTCTTCAACTAATTTAGGATTCAGTTCTGCTTTGAACACTATACCCCAAGTAATAAGTGCTATAACAGGTCATTTGCATTCAGGAAATTATTTTTGGAAGAAGCTCCTGCTTGATACAAAAGGGCAAAGGCCACTGGAATTTAAATTCAAGAATTGACTTCTCTTGGGCTTCATCCACACAGCCTTTGCAAGTCCACGTGATAATTTAAATTAGTTTCAAAGAATTTGGATAATACTGCCTTGCAATATCTTGTCCTTAGTGATATTTTCTCAAGTTTAATTAGTATTTGCTTATGATTCTGGGTATGTGCTTGTTAATTGCACACAAGATTCAGTCTCTTCAACCAGCGCTCTGTTTCAAATCTTCATTATGCTTCAAATTTAGTATTGTCATTTCATTCATTGAAAGAAGAAAGGTACATCATACTATCAACTTCCTGCATTTGACTCTGTTGTTACTGTAGGTGTGAATAAAGAATTTTGTCAAAAAAATCCATTGTCATCTCCCTGGATAATGGTAGAGTTTCTCTGTTCTCCCTGGCAGAAAACTAGAAGTAAGATTTTGATTAGTTTTTTTCCCCTATGGATTTCATGATGTTCAAAATGTTTACATGGGCGCGCTGACATACACTGCAAGTCACCACAGTATCCATTTCACACTCTCATCCCCAAAATCAAGACCCTGAAGAAGGGCTACAGCAGTCACAAGAAGACAGTTTGGAAGATTCTCAGTCACTACTCAAAGTCTCCGAGTGTTAGTCAAGTGAACAAATTCTTTTTATTTAAGCTCTGAAACATTTTTTTCTTTAAATATACTTCTGCTGCTCCTACACTCATGCATGCAGCAGATGGAAAGTAAATTTATTCTGACTTAGTTCCTGAAGTCTTAGTTATGCATCAGGTAATGTCATAGGCAATAATACTAAGTATAAACAGTACTGTATATTAGAATTGTAGAATGGTTTGGGTTGGAAGGGACCTTAAAGATCACCCAGTTCCAACCCCTCTGCCATGGGCAGGGACACCTCCCACCAGACCAGGCTGCTCATGGCCCCATCCAACCTGGCCTTGGAACTGGCAAACAATTCCATGGATGGGGCAGCAACAACTTCCCTGGGCAATCTGTTTCATCACCTCAACACCCTCAGGATGAAGCGAAGCCTTCCCCCTTCCTAAAGCCATTCCTCTTCATCCTATCATAGCTTGCCCTTTTAAAAAGCCCTTTCCCAGCTTTCTTGTATGCGACCTTCAGATACTGTAAGTGAAAATACTGTTAGCTTATTCTGATTTTTACTGTGTAAGGATGGTAGATTTAAGATCTCATATAGAAAATCAAAGTCTATGTGATACGATCTCATCTTTGAGACATGTTGGGTTCTTATTCACTGTTAAATTACACTTGAGGGATGTCACTGATAAAATATTTAGTATTGTAATTACCAGTCCAGTAAACTTAAGTGCAGTATTTAAAGCTATTACATGATTTTGTTATAAATACACATGTAATACACAATTCCCTAGTGCTCATCATTTTAGTAAAGAAAAGAAATTTTACAGCAGAATTGAAGGTCCAGTTTAAATACATGCATATTATTGCTGATTTCATAGCCTCAATTGAAATTTGTGGATTAGCAATGTAACCTATTTCATAGAACATGCAGCCTAATATCAGTTTCACTGGAACATAAAAGCAACTGGTGAAAATCAGAGGAGAAAATGGAAAGACAGGTGGAGGAACAGAGATTCAAGAAGCACTGTTTGCCTTTCCTGTAGTGATGTTTCCCTTTACACCTCAGGGTATAACTATGTGAATGTAATGAAAAAAGTGCCTATACATATTAAGGAACTAGCTACTAGTAAGCACAGAAATTTAAATATACTGTGTGTTAGTGCTGAATGGCTGAATTAGATCCAAGAATATAAACCTGAGAGTCAACAATGGGTAATTTTATGAGGTAATGCAAATATCTTTACAAAAGCAGAGGAAGCTTACAGGGCTTGCTTGAATTGGAATGAAAATAACCTGAATTCTTGGGTCCTGGCTGATTTTGTTGTATGAATGCAAAACCTGCTCTGGAGGTGTGCAAACTCCTCTCACACTCACAAGAATTGTCCTGAGCCCCATTAACTTTCTTACTGATTAATCAGATTTGTGTTTCATTGTGTTTCTCTATTAAACACCTGCTCTTCTTCTGTGCATTTGTATAGTGCCAAAAAATGTTTTCCAAAAAAAATCCCGAACCAAACCCTCAAACTCACACTATTTGATGATGGCTGCTGCTTCTACAGAAATTTATGAACAGAATATCTGGATGCAAACTGCGACAGATATTTCAGCTTTGTTGTGGGACGCAAATGAACCAGTGTAGAAAACATAACCCTAATTCAGTTCTTTAGCTATGTCTTAAAACTGACCTTCAACACCAGCTGAAATGAGGCAGTGTTGGTGCATTTGAGCAGGCTGGTTTCAGCTCCTCACCTTTCCCCTGCCTTCAGTACCTGCTTTGTACTTCTGAGAGAGAAAAAATGATGAGGAAAATTGCTCCTAATGCAAAACTCAGACTCATACCTTGTCCAAAGAGGAAATCTGACCTTCCCCAAACCTGAAGCTTAAATAACACAATTCAAGCTCAGTCCATTGCTGGATGACTGAGAAATATTTGTTTACCATCACTGCAATCTGCATTTGAAAGAAGAGGAGCTGCTGCTCCTGTGCTCATCAGCTATTTCTTTGGAAAATAAGGAGTTACAGACTGCCTGTCGATCTTTCCTCATCCTCCACAAACTCCTGTGATTAGGAAGGTTTGTGTTGTGTGTTCTTGTGATATTTACTTTATAATGAGTGAAAAACTCCACAGGTTCTGCTCAGCTGATTTTTCTTTTTCTATATTGAAAGATGAAAATTTTGCCCAAGCTGCTAAAACCCTAATGCAGTTGTTCCTTCTTGTGTCAGGAGATCCTTCAGCACTATTCTAGCATGTTATTGCCCTTCCTTCCAGCACAAGCATCCATCCTGTCATGCTTCCCTCCCCATGAGATATGACTTAAAGTTACCTTCCTAGCACAGGTCTATGAGAAAGGTTTGCTGTGATTTATAGGTTGTGCATGGCAAATACACTTCTTTGAGAAGAAAGAGGTTCATAAAGCATGGCAAACTTGTTGCAGGATCTTCATATTAACACTGCTTTTCAAAGAGCAATGCTACCCCAGTGATGGGCTCTAAGGCATTAGTTTAGGAAGATGGCAATTTTGCAAAGATTCAGAGCATTTTAGGACTCTCATCTGGTATAATCTAACTGAAAAGAACACACATCATATCTAGCTGTATGGAGAAATGACTGACAGTGGTGACTTCCTCACCATCTACAAACCTGGGAAGACAATACTATATTGAAAAATACTTTTTGTTCAGGTTTTCTCTAGAAAATAAAATTTAACTTCTGTGCTATGCAGTAGTAGTTGCTGGTATTATAAAGAATTCCTGTGAGTTTGTACTTGTGTTGTCCTCTTTCACTCGGGCCTAACAGCTTGAGGCCATTTAAGTTGCTTTTGGAAACACAGCACATTACAATGAAAAAATAACATCTTTCCATTGTAATATGCTTGTTTGTGTGTTCAATATTACTCACAGGAGAGGCTACAAAATTAGCTGTCAGTTTTCCTCTTCTTAATACACTTTATTAATTCTGAGTGGCTGAAAGAGAAAACTAAATTCAGCCCTACATAGTAATACTTAGATAATAAGCTGTTAATTTGATTTATGATTAATAGATTAGATTATTTTATATTGATACCAGCCAATACTAAACTTCAGCCCAAAGTGCAAGAAGATGTGCCTGTTGCTAAATAATTAGCGTCTTTAAGTAAAATGTTCTTCACACAACTCCAAATACATGCTGAAATAAGTAATTCTTTTTCATAGACCTTATTCCTTACCAGAAATCTATAGTATTCATCATGCAGCAAGGTTTTGGAAAGTATTTATTGACATTATGGCTCTCCTAGCTCATGCTCAATTGATTGATACAAGGGAAGAAATCTACAGAAAGGCAATCTCTTTTATAAATCCAGCTAACATAGTAAGTAACAACAAACAAGCTTTTGAGCAGAGAACTCGCTCTTTTGATTGTACATATATACACATACAACCCCTGCCCCCCCATATATAAACACAGCATTTTTAACACAGTCTGCAATCTAGTGAAGAAATTGCTCTCTGTCAAGATCCTATTACTAGGATATTAAAATTCACCACACTGCATTCTCGGAATTATTGATATAAATCAATAGATACCTTAATCAAACTTGAGAATTAGCAAAGCAGCCAGATACACAAGTCAATAGTTACTAATTAATTTTCCTGTGCTCTAGAGGCTCTGGATAAAAAGACAAAATGCTTCATTTTGCAGAAAGTGTAACAAAGTGATGTACTCAATTTTATTTCCATGTTGCATTCTATTCCTAATTGTACCATCCATCTCTTTTAATCAATATGTACTAGAAAGCCTTGAAGGTTTGGTCAAACCATCATGTTTATAGTTTATCATAAGCTTGTTTTTTTCTTCGTAGGAAGGCTCTCTTCTTTCTGTACTAGTTAAAACTTCAGAAATAGTCAAGAACAAATGCTTGATGTTTCTCAGATTTATGTACTCCGAATATTCTGGTATAAAATTCAATTGTCATAAAGAAAGCTTTATGTAGTTATCACAAGTCAGTAGCATACAAACCACTCTATCTATTAATCTAAGTATCCTAGGAATATTTTTCTATTAACTCTTCCACAGCCACTCTCTAAAAGCCATTCTCTAGCCTTCATGAATAGGAGCATACATATTCCAGCTAACACTACGTCAGTACACCTTACAACTAAACTCTGAAGCAACATCCAATGTAACATTTCAGATCTGTTACATGGATAATATTTTGCAAACATCATTTCAATTATTTGCTTAGTCAATAAAGAATATGAAATCATTACATCATTTCCATGAGTACAGGGTAATTGATACAAAAATAGTCAGAGTCTTTGCTACAAGACTACAAAGAATTAATTTCTAAGTATTTTGATATATCTTCCGAAAGACAGAGGGGGTTTGTAAGTCTATTTCTGAAGGTAACCCCTCCCCCAAACAGTCAATTCTTTTGTAGTTTATCTTTGCTTCTCAGCAACCAGTTGGATGATGCAGCCAGTTTTCAGGTTGATGGAAGAGTAAAGCTTGCAAGTCCCAAGAAAAAGCAAAGCAAAAGAAAATGTGTAAATTTTTAAAGCATAAACCTTTAAATTGTGAGGAGTTGGAAGTGTCTGCTAGAGAAGTTAGAGGCAATTTCCAAGAGGAAAGGGCAGTAAAGCTAATGCTTTAGCCAGTGTAGGCTACTTTCCTTCAGCTGATGCTCTTACATGATGCTTCATAATGGAGCTCATAAATACGAGACAATTACTACATCAACCGGGAACAAACAACAAATAAGGAAAGATAGAAAAAAGAAGAGGAAACAAAAGCTGTTTCTCCTTCTCTTGGATTCCCCAACCTCTTTGAGGAGTGATACATTAGCTACGTGAAAATCCTCCAAAGGTACCTCATTTATTACAAAACTTATTGTTTATGTATATCTCCTTCAAATGAGAATCAAAGTCATCAAGAAGCTTTACGCACTTACTGCTCTTTGTCTTCTAAAAACCCAAAGCAACTTATATGATTTCTGGTCACTGCTTTATTTTGTATGGATTTTTTCACAGAGACCACCTAATCCTTTGGGGTCTTACTTTAATAGGAGCAACTTCATAAAAAGTTACCTTTTTTAAGGTTTAGAGTAAATTCTTAAAAATGTTAATAGCACTTAATGCAACTAGAAATTCTTACACACATATGGA
This sequence comes from Clamator glandarius, assembly GCA_033459285.1. NCBI lineage: Eukaryota > Metazoa > Chordata > Aves > Cuculiformes > Cuculidae > Clamator > Clamator glandarius. The sequence goes on from JAUNZM010000032.1 coordinate 2,671,676, forward strand.
GTAGACAATATTTAAAGTATTCTACAAGAATTGTCTAACAACTTCTGGGACTGTTATGACTTCCTGAGAGATTTTTTTAAGAACACTTAAGCATGGATCTGAACACTACATATAAAAATCTTGGACTAACCCCTTTCTAATGTGTGCAGAAATCAGTGCACAGTGTGAGTACAGCTGGCCACTCCCTGTAGTTATGGCAGTGATCAGGACAGAGCTCCATTACACATTTTTAATATCTTCTTCACTGTGAAATAATTACACTACACTAGTATCAGAAATATTACAGTGTGACTGATTACGTTCCAGTCTAAAAAGTTCAGTGAATGCTTTGCCACTGCAGATGAACACTGCTGCAACTCTGTGGCAGGCTTGTAATCCCAGAAAACTGGTTTTATTTTAATCACCAGAGTACAATGTATTTATTAATTCATTGTCCCCAATACTAAGAGTTTTACAAGACCTGACTTCAAGGCCAGCTCCTCCTCTGCTTGCAAAAATCAGAAGAAGATAGGAGGGAAAAATACTATCCTTATGCCTGTATATATTTGTGTTGCTGTGATGTTACTTATCACTTAAGAGATGCAGGTACCACATGCTACCAGGTTGCTCCCATTCAGTCTGTATCTACATTAAGTAGAGACAAAACCACAGAGTGGGACTGAAGCAAAGGAGGCGCACAGGCTGTAGGGAGAGCAGCAAAAGCATAATTTGAGATGAAGAGCCAAACCTATCAGACATATAGCTATCTTCTGATCAAAAGAGTTAATTAATTATGGCAGTACATTATGGCATTTGGGCAAGATCAAGCAGAGTCAGATTCACTGCATTTTGCAAAACTTTGACTTTCTAGATTTGTTTGTTAACCTTTAGCCTCATGCATATTTTTTTTAAAAAAAAAAGGTACAGAAAAACAGCGTTCAGAGCTGCGGCCAGGCCCTGTCTCTTCTCAGCGGATGCTGTTCCCAAAAAACCCAGCAGAGGGCAGGCCACTCATACCGAACCACTGACCTCCAGGGCTGGAAAATCCCATTCAAATAATTGTGCCTTAGAGAAAATAAGTATTCTTGTAGGTAGTAATACACAAACCCTCCAAATTTTGCTATTTCAAGTCCTTCTATTGTGCATATGCTAAAATTAAACCTTTTCAATTAGAGTAACAGCTCCTTAGAGGAATTCAAGGTTTCTCATGAGTGGCGCAGCACCTGATGCAGCTATTTTAAGACACATTAGAGATGAATGTCAGAAATTTGGGGTAAAAGCATAAAAGATGCAGCTGTAAAGAAAATAGAGCATCCTGTAACAAGGCCTTTAGAATTAAACAGGTATTTAACAGGGTCTTTTTACAAAATTTGTTATAAAATCAGTAATTATACAGAATAGTGAAGGTTGCAGAATAAATCTTGAATATAGAAGAACTCAGAAAAACTGGCAGCTGGCACCTGTTTGCACTATTGTTACCTATTTCTCCCATTTTGTCCATTGCATGCTTACATACCACGGCTTGTGAGAAACTCCATAGCAGTTAGGACCCACTACTGTCTCTCATAGCTCCTTAGTTGAGGAAATCATCCACCAGAAAGAATTAGCTTTTGTCCTGATACTCAAATTACAGACTCAGACCTAAGTACAACTTGAGGGAAATCATGCAAGATCCCAAATCCCTGAACATCATGGTTTTCCGGGGAAGACACCCTGACAGCAGGAGCTGAGAAGGCGTTGCAGCATAATCCACCCAGATGCCAGTCTACCAGGGCATCCGTACCCTGCACCATGCATACTCTTCTTCTGTGAAACGTTCTCTCTGATTACTGGAACTCAAACTGGTGAAAACATGAATTTATTTCTTCTTTGGTAAGTTGAAGGATTTTAATGTCCATATCATCAAAATAAAGAAATAAAATTGACTTCCAGTGGCTGATGCAACACATTGTTCACAAAGTTATATGACTCCTTTTATAGTGAAAAAAAAATGTCTAGCAGAAGACAAACTGTTCCAAGGCATTTGTTATAGAACAAGAATTCATACTAGTTACAGCTTTCACATTTTAGTTGAGAGTATTAAGTTTAATTTTAAAAGTGGTTATTTTTGCCTTATAGTAGCCACAGATTTAGTTTACATAATGTGATTGGGAAGATGTTTTCACAGGCATTTTGTTATTGCAAGATTTCTTTCTAGGTGTTTTATAGACATGACCTTATACGTCCTTTGAAGTTCAAAGTAATGCATTTATCTTGTTATTTAGATGGCTAAGAGCAAGCACATAGTGAGTTTAAAACAGCTGGGCCCACAGTTAAGAACTGAAAACACCCTGACTATGTTGCATTTTGTTATACGTCTCAATCTTTCTATTCCAATTTAACTGTCCCAAGCAAAACTAGTTCATAAATATTTTTCCCAGATTATTGCAGCTGAGTAAGAGATGAATCCATTCCAAATATTTAAAATTGAATTTTCTATCCACTGCAATATGCTATTCTAGAACTTTGGCTTTGTGCTGACAAAAGGTGAATCAAAGGGTATCTTTCTCAATGGTTCGGGAGGAATGTTATAGCTTCCTTACACGACAAACCAAGGAGAGAAGCAATCTGGTTCAGAGGTAGGACTTGCCGTCAACGTAAACAGCAATTGCAGATTTACAGTGCATTCTGCAACATCTGATTTTATATATAAGGTCTGCCTTCTGAGGTGAATCAGTTATGAAAATTACTTCATTTAACCTAAAAATGAGAAAAAAGAGTGAACTTCTGCTCTTGCAGTCTGTAAAAAAGCATTTGGAAATCTATCCTATAACAGGACAAAGCTGTGTGATTTCTGGCAGGGTTATAGTCCATCTTCCTCTCCTTCCTGCCACAAGAGCAGCTCCTTTATGCCTCTGTAACTCTTTCTTTTCTCAGAAATGTCTTGGTTCCCTTCCATGACCAAAACAAGCTCAAATCCCATTCTGCTTTGTATCTATTTTTTCTGGGTTGTTGGCCCAGCAAGGAATGACATACTCTCGATGGTCCAGAGCTATCAGCATGCTGACTCATGATGAAGAATCATGAGCTGACTAGGTAATTAGAGGCTGCCAAAAAGGGTGGGTAATGGTTGGGCTCTGCTTGCCTTCTCCTCAGGGAGGGCATTAGTAATCTCCCTTTCCTCTACATAGACGCTGTTTTTCCAAAAAGAGCCACAGTAATGCAGAGTCCTTGAAGCCTCTGATCAGATTTATTGGGGGTGGGTTTGGGGCAGATTTCCTTCTTTTTTGGTTTAGGTTTTCCTAAAATAATACAAAAGCTTCTGGTGGAAGAGGAAAAGGAGAGGAGAAGTTGACAGGTAGACAGATGTGTGCCATTTTCCTTTAGAAAGGAATGTTCTTACATTGCTGGATTTTGGGAGCCTAAGCATGATCTTTGAATAATTAGGACTGGGAATACTATTTACTATTTTCAGGCACAGTGGGTAGAATGACACAAATCCCAAAGTAAATATTAAAATGCTACGAAGTTCAGTAGGATATGCATTTCATTTTTAACTCTTCTTTAGTTCTGTTGGTGGTAATATGTTGTGGGGTTTTTTTGTCAAATAATTTTTTTAAACAAATCTTATTTAGTGATTTTGTCACTTACTTTTCTCATCTCTGTCACTTACTTCTGTAGTCATCACTTTCCAAAAAACACTACAATGAAAGTCAGACTGAAAACCAAACTGTATTATTATCATCAAAGAAATGAGATCCTTCAGTAGCTGCTGATGAAGAGCAACAGTTAATGCTCTTCTCCAAATTCTTGCAGTTTCATAGACAAGAAAAAACATTGGTCATCCTTGGTTGGTAGTCTCTATGTCACGACTCCAGCTGCTATTTCTGCCTCCTGCTTCTTAATAGCAAGGTGCTCAGTAGGACCGGTTCACCACCACATGTCACCTCCACAGCTGACAGTAAGCTCAGCTTTTGCTTGTAGATCACTGATGCTTCAGGCCTACAGAAGAGGGCTTGGTATTGCAGTCAAAAATAGACTCTTCATGGAGGGTAATGAAGGGGCCCATTTTTGCAGATTAATGGAGTGACTGACGAAGACCGGGGAAAAAAGTTCTGTATACTCATGGTGAGCCACAGTCAGAATGAGAACCTTGAGGGAGAAGGAGCAGGCCAGCTACCAACGTGGCCACTGAGCACAGAGTAGGCTGCTGCAGAGCACATTCAAACAGGAATCATGGTGCTGGATACATTGCTTTGCTGAGCACTTCTCTTGTTCCCTCTCCAACATGAGCGGCATACAGCCATGACCTGCCAGAGCACTCAGTTACTCTGATATTAATGACTGCACCATTATTTCCTATTTATCAATGGATCATTGTTCTCCTTAAGAATGTTTCTGCTGTGAAACCTAGTACCTGTTGAGATTTCCACTTGGTGGTGGATTCCCTTTTACACTATACCCAACTGGTTAAATAATTCTGGTTTAAAATAAAAATCATTTTATTATGATGTTTACTGTCACAATAGTAAACAAACAAAAAATCCTAACTTAAACCCCCCAAAATGTCACCAGCAGGGTCACTGCTTATCTAAAAGTTTCTTACCACAATTCATCCTGCATATTTGCCATAAAAATACATTTCCAGCACTTAAAATTCACTAAGAATCCATTAAAAATCTGTTAAAAATATTTTCAAAATATGACAGATATTCTCCACTGCAAACTCACATCTACCCTGCCTTTTAGTACCAGTGAATCATAAACCCTTTTATGTTACTGCATGTTGAGTGTAGCTGCACTGGGATCCCGTGTAAAAAACAAGTGCTCAGGATATAAGAAGGCAACTTACTTGCTTTAAGAGTGGATTTTGGCTGAAATCAGAATATCAGGGTCTGACCCTAAAGCCATAGGCGTGGAATGTGTGAGCTTGATGCATCTATCACTTACATCAACTGTGCACCAGGGTAGGACAATCGATTTTAATTGAATATTCATAATTTACATCACTGGTTATGAGCTGAATATTAGGCTCAGTTCTATGCTGTGCAATGATTTGCATGCCCTGGAGAGGTGATACAAAAGAGTATGGCTGATCAGGCAGAAAAAACTCTGAAAATTCTGTCCCACATACAACATCCTACCAATGCTTTTCCTAGATGAACATACACAAAAAACCCCCATTTGCCACATTTTCGGTTGTACTCAGAATAAGAAAAGAAGAGCATTCAGTGAGAAACTGAATGCTAGGCAAACCTGGGCATATTGCAGGGAATTCAAGGTTTTCCTTTTTGCAGTAATATACAAATTCCAAGTAAATACAATATATACAAAGTCTAAGGTTTCTGTTTTGCTGTAATGTACAGCCTATACTGATCAGGAAGACCTCAGCCCCCATTACCTCCCCAGCTAAGTGAAAACTCCATAATTCTTGCTCACAGCACATCAAATGTGAACTATGTTACTGTAAGTTTTTATAAGCCATAACCTGTACATACAAAATTATATCTAGATGAGTCTGTCATGCACAAAGCATATTAAAACTGCAATACTAAAAATACAAGCAGGATGCAAAAAACTTAAAAGTATTTCACTAGAAAGCACAGAAAGGTACTGTTTAATTTGGCAAAATGCAGAGACATTTTGAACAGAAATAAAAGATTACAAGGAAAAAGAAGGTATACTTACAGTAGAGGTTTAAATGTTTTAAGTCTTTTATTGTTTTTATTGCTTGGAAAAAAAACCAAGCTAGAGTATTCCTGTATAATATTAGAGTGAGTAGCTAAAGGTGTTCCTTAAAAATGCCTTTTCCACTAAAAATCTGCTGATATTCAATTTAATGCCCAGAATTCTGCTGACCTGGTGGCAGCATGTAGGGGGGACAATCTAATTTTTCATAATTAACTGTTAAGTCACTAAAGGATTTGTCCTGTGAATTTTTATATATATTAAAGGGACAAACAAATAAGGTATCCTTTTATATAGTCATAGATGCACAAAATCTTCATTACTGCTTTAGTGAGTACTAGCTAAAAGCAGGAAAGCTTATTAAGGTTTTCTGAAATATGAACTGCTGAATATATTTTCGTTGTTGAACAATACAAATTAGTACTGTTTGCAATGCATTTCTAAAGTATTTTTTCCTGCATGCTACCAGTGATCTCTTGGGAGTTTCTTAAATAGTGCAAACATTCAAGTCAAAAAACCAGTAGAAGCCTAAAGCAAGTTTAGAGAGAGGTCTCTCTCTTGATTCATAGTACCAGTACCCAGTTGGTATATATTTAAGAATGACAGTGCTGGCTTTCAGTACTGCTGCCTACAATACTGGGAAATATATCCTTTCAGCATGCGAAGACATATCCTCTATGAAGCACCCAGATAAATCAGTTCACCCTTGGCTGTAACTAAAAGCTGAATAGTGACTTGTGATCAACAGGGCTTTACCCTCTGACAGCCAGATTCATTGTTCGGACAGCAACCAATCGTTGGGTTTGACGACATGAGCCTAATCAAAGTTGGAGTATAAAAAGCCCCCTTGGAATATATAAGGTAAACCCGCGTGGCAAGCTGTCTCTCAGATTGCATTTGCCTTCACGGATCTGTTTAGTACTAAAAGGAAAAGGGAAAGGGGGGAGGGAGGAAAAACAAAAGGGGAAAAAAAGCTGAGCTGAATGTGAGATCATGCAAAAGCTAACAATCTATGTTTATATTTACCTGTTCGTGCTGATTTCAGTTGATCCGGTGGTTCTTGATGACAGTAGTCAGCCCACAGAGAATGCTGAAAAAGATGGACTGTGCAATGCTTGTACATGGAGGCAGAATACAAAATCTTCCAGAATAGAAGCCATAAAAATTCAAATCCTCAGCAAACTGCGCCTGGAACAAGCTCCTAACATTAGCAGGGATGTTATTAAACAACTTTTACCCAAAGCTCCTCCACTACAAGAACTGATTGATCAGTATGACGTCCAGAGAGATGACAGTAGCGATGGCTCTTTGGAAGATGATGACTATCATGCCACAACTGAAACGATTATCACAATGCCTACAGAGTGTAAGTAACCCTGCTGCTTTCACCTCCCACCGTTCCTCTGAGAGAGTTGTATCCCTGCTGTAGAGCTACGCAACTCTTCTTCAGGCTCTCCCAACAGGCTGCTGGCTGAAGTCTGCTAGAGGGAGGGAGGAGAGTGTTATTTCTAAAGAATTTGAGCCAGTTTCAGATGACTGTGTTGTGATCCTTTGTTTTACTGTTTGGTTTTTGGCTCATTATACTGTATATGCCCTGTAGTCCTTGGGATTTGCCCATTGCCTTAGAAAGCAAAGGGAGATCTGCAGTTCAGTTGACTTTGTTATCTGCTGTACTCACGGCTTTTCCTATCACAAATATAAAGTACAGGAGCAGATAACAAGATAACTATATTTTTCTGAGGGAGGTTTCACTGGATAGTGTTTTTAGAAGCAATGGAAATCAGCAAAAGTACAGCTTAGAGCACTAGACCTACATAACTGCTACATGTTATAGCAGGTCCAAGCATAGAGTTAAATTCTTGATTCTTTGCTGATCCCACAAACTAGCACCACCCATCTCTGAGTTAAAACTATGTAATTAAAGCAAATATGTGTGTAACAAATTTCAATGTTAAAATGTCCATGCTATAGCAATCAGCTCCAGTAGCCTTGCCAAGGAAGAATGAAGGCATTTACTGAATGAGTAGATCCTGAGTTATCTTTTGAGTGCTAAACATCTGCTATGACTCCTATCAAGTATCTTTTGCACAGATAATACTATAGTACCCTATGTTCTTCATCAGCTAAAGTATTTGGCCCTGGCAGCTGTTTTTTTAAATAAAACAAATATGATGTTAAAAAGGAAAAAGATGACAGGACTTATAAGGTATGTCAGCAGTTACAGATATCATTACAATACACATACTAGAATAATATTTTCAGAATAATATTTTTAGCTGCTCTAGCCAGCTAAAAATGTACACATTGTTGAAAAAGCAACTTTATCTGTAATTTTTTAAACTTATTCATTAATAAGATGTGTGCTTAATGGCTGTATATTACTGCAGCCTTATCACAAAGTTGAGGTCTGCCAGTAGCATTATTCCAGCTGTTGTGTATAAGGCTTCACAGCCATTTCATTATGTAATAGTTACACTATTACATAATTAGAGTAACTGAAGAAAAGTCATTGTACTTAATTTATCTGACTTAATTTCCTACTTTTTATAAAAAGCCCTTAAACTATTTAAAATGCACTACAGAGACAGGCATCTTAAGTGGTGAGATTTATGAATGTCAAAGCCCTGCACCACTTAAGATTAGTATTACCCTTTTTTATCCTGGCATGGAAAGATAGTGCCATGACTAGGTATGACAGCTGCACTGTAGGCTATAGGAAGGAGGAACATGGCACTGCATGTGACTTTCCTATAATACCGTTGAAATGAAAAGAAAACAAAATAACCCTTAGATTAATAGTCTTTAGATTTTTTTTTTCATTCAGAAAAAAATTGGAGTATTCTTTTAGTTTGCCCACCGCTGTCTCTGTACAGCGTATAGCACACTAAGGCTATGCAATAAATTATAAATAGCTACATTGCCACATACATGTCAAGGCAAATTACGCAAAGTTCCTATTCTGCATGCTTTATGAAGGTCTTCATGAGATGACTAGCAGAAGAGAGCTGGTTGTAGTCACTGAGAAAGGGAACAGGCTGTGCCCTCTTCCCAGGTAACAGTTGTTTGGAAAATACACTGTACAGCTATACAGGTCAACTCACAGTGTTGGTACTGCTAGTCAGAGCCCTGAATATGTTGAGGACCACGAAGGTCCTCCACGGTGTGTATTTCTGGTGATTGCCCATCATTTCCGATTTTCAGCCTGAGCATACATCTGCTCTGTTTAGCCTACAGAGCACAAGGCACCAACTAGAGTTATTTAGAAACTAATAAGTAAAACCTCAGTTTGGATGGTTTATGAAACAAACATTAGTTCCTTGTCACATGATGCTACTTTTAAGTGACAGCATAATGATTTTGTCGACATCCATTACATTTGCTGCAGAGGGTAAATCACAGAAAATGAAATAAGTTAAATTCACCTTGTTACTGTTTACAACATATTGTAAGACTTCCTACATGGTCTGGAAAAATAAATCAGGTTTATATGTGCATACTTCTTTTTATTCCCTGTTTGGTAATTTGTTCTTTCCATTCATTTATAGCTGATTTTCTTGTACAAATGGAGGGGAAACCAAAATGTTGCTTCTTTAAGTTTAGCTCTAAAATACAATATAACAAAGTAGTAAAGGCACAATTGTGGATACACTTGAGGCAAGTCCAAAAACCTACAACAGTGTTTGTGCAGATCCTGAGACTTATTAAACCCATGAAAGATGGTACAAGATACACTGGAATTCGATCTTTGAAACTTGACATGAACCCCGGCACTGGTATTTGGCAGAGTATTGACGTGAAGACAGTGTTGCAGAATTGGCTCAAACAGCCTGAATCCAATTTAGGCATTGAAATAAAAGCTTTTGATGAGAATGGACAAGATCTTGCTGTAACTTTTCCAGGACCTGGTGAAGATGGATTGGTAAGTTTATTTAGAAAAATTCTATTTAAATATCTTGCCTTTTATTGGAAAGCATTTAAGTTGTGTTTTAAGGATAAATGGAAACATTGTTTGGGAAATGGAAGATACAAGTTCTGTATAGCTAATTCATTCTTTCTTCGTTCTCTGGCCATGTCAAAATCAATAGTATTCCTGTGCCTCTGTTTCCCTCATTGAAAAACTTAGACAAATTGTGGTACTTCAGAAGGATGCTGAGAGGCATTAACTAGAAAATTTTGTGTAATTACTGATGGACAATGCCATCAAATAATGTTTTCAATGTTGAGAGCAAATACTGCTTAGTAAAGTAGTTATTTTACACAGAGCGAGAAGAATAGTTGTTAGATTTTCTCATTGATAGGAAAGTTGTGTCTGATATTGCTAAGAAAGCAAGGGAGTTTCTCCCTTTTTTATATGCCTATACTTTCTGTTTAAAACAGCAAGGATTATGTGTGTTTATGAAGGTGAGATCTTTGTAATGTTAAACTGTGTGCAGAAAGAGTGCATCATTCCATCTATTAGAAATGTTTGAATACAGAAACTCTGCTTGATACAATAAATGTTTCATAATGATGAGAAAGCATAAAATAACTATCTGGTTACTTTTTCTAAGCATAGATGAATGAATTAAACCTAAATTGTACCAATTAAACTACAGTATTTTCCTTATTGTTTCTGCAAATCACTAGTCATCTACAACCTATAAGAATTCCTGGACCTATCACAGCTGAAACATTCACAACCAAGAAATCCTTCCTTTTCAATGAAGCATAAAGAATATTATTTTACTTTCACTTTTTGCAGTAGATCAATCTGTTTCTTATAGAATCATAGAATCATTTAGATTGGAAAAAGCCTTTAAGGTCAGTGAGTCCAACTGTATTTATGTATCTATGTAATGTTTCACTTCATTGCAATTTAACACAGTTAAAAAAAAATGCTGTGATATGTAATTGCAGATACTGTGTAGATGTGGATCTTCCATATCTGAAACATGCCAGCTGGATATCACAATAAGGAATGTCCTTACCACCTCCACTCATTCAAATACTCAGCACTGTGGTTTTTCACATGTGGATAGCCTGTGGTTATCATTGTCTGTAATAATAACGGGAGAGGAAATTTCCCATTGCTCTGGCTCCTGGTATCAGGATACTTCTCTCTCCTAGCCTCTCCCATATAATTTAACTTCGGGAGGAGCATCTCCAGCAACTGGACAACTTGTACCCTTGAAGGCAGATGTCTTGGAAGCTGTTATAACAAAGTTAGCAGGACTGTTATTTACTCCTAAGGAACAGTCTTCCATCATGGGACAGTGCAGAGAGTGCCAGACTGATACACATGGCTGAAATCAGTGTGTAGAAGGCAGAAAACTTTGGGAATTTTTTCAAAATCATGATTGTAAAGGTTGCAATTTCTTTGTATTCTCAGTTGTTCACTGTGGAAACACATCATCAGGAGGAGGCAAGTAGCTCAGAGGCCTGCCAAAAGTACATTCCTGGCCACAGGACTCTTTCAGGAGTCAAAATATTTACCTCTTCTTCCAAATTCAGTTTGGCAAAATAGGCCCCCTGGCACAGGGGAAAGCTGTGAAGTACAAGCAACCTGTCCCAGCAGGTGGAACTCTCATTCCTACTGCTATTGCAGTCAGGCAATTACAGAGCAAATGTTGTCATTCTTGGTCTGGACAAGAAGCCTTCCTTGATATCCAGAAAGCCTGGAAAGAATATGATTTTAATGTAGGGACTTCCAGGAGGACTCAAGAAAAGGAGACCAACAATAGTTGGTCCGGCCATTTAAAAGTTTTTTGAGTTCTTCTATTGAAAAAAAGTAGCTCTTATTAAGGGGTTTTAAAAACAAATCAAACCCACAGCAAAAATGAAAATCCACTGTCCTCAAAACTTCAGAAACATTCCTTTAGCAGTTAACAGAAGTGATGCTAGCACTGAGATGAGGTTGATTTCGGGGGCATTTGGAGGAGGACCAAGTTCTGCGATGGGTGTAACTTTAGAAAGTTTGCAAATACTTCTTGAGAATATCGACCTGACACAATACATCTATGTCTGAAATATTGTATTTTTGCATTGTTTTACTGAATGTAGTACTGCTTCTGATTACTCCCGCTCTCCTCACAGAACCCATTTCTAGAGGTGAGAGTTACTGACACACCGAAACGGTCCCGCAGAGATTTTGGCCTTGACTGTGATGAGCACTCGACAGAATCCCGATGTTGTCGCTATCCACTGACAGTGGATTTTGAAGCTTTTGGATGGGATTGGATTATTGCACCTAAAAGATACAAAGCCAATTACTGCTCTGGAGAATGTGAATTTGTATTTTTACAAAAATATCCACACACTCACCTCGTACACCAAGCAAACCCCAGAGGTTCGGCTGGCCCTTGCTGCACACCAACCAAGATGTCGCCCATAAACATGCTGTATTTCAATGGGAAAGAACAAATAATATATGGCAAGATACCAGCCATGGTTGTAGATCGCTGCGGGTGCTCATGAGATCCTAGTGAGATCCACCACTTCATAAATTGTGAAAGCTACCAAAATTAAAGATATAACCCCTCATCAGTCTTTGAAACTGTAAAGTTATGTACACTAGGCATTGCCGACATTCTATATGCTGTATGATAGGCATCGTACCAATTGAGTGCAGCACCAGCTACAGAACATGGACAATACAGTTACCTAGTGGCTGGCTTTGAGCCAGTGAAAAGGAAAAGCTACAATCAAAATCACTGGATTTAATGTATGAATTTCTTACATTTAAGGGAACCAATATTCAGTCATTCAGATGCAAATCTATTTGCAGGTTTCAGTACATGTTGTAATCAAAAGCAAGCTCCTTCTCATCTGAGGACAGAAGGAGCAGGCTTTTAAGTCTATTTCTTCACGCTTCACTTAATATCATATTTACAGGAAAATATATACTGGTAACCACTACACAATACCACCTGAATCATCCTTAAACACTTGAATATGTAATACAGAATTGTGAAATGTATCAGATGAAATTCCACATAAATGGACAAATCTTGAAATTAGGGATGGCATAATGTATTTAGTGTGTTTCCATTCCTTTTTCTCATTAGTATGTTAGTAATCAATGACAATGGTGCTACATAAGCAGGCTAAGTAAATAGAGAGATAGTTATCTAAGTGAAAGAATTTAGAATAATAATAAATTTGCTCTATCCTCAGGTACACTGTACAACATTCGCCGGAAATAGATATTTTTTTCAATGAAAGGGAATAGTTTTCTAGACATAGAAGGCAGCAGAAAAGGATAACATTAAAATGGTAGTCCCACATTATAATCTGCCTTTGCAACATTACAGTTTGCACTATGATAAATCAATGCAAATACTTGGTTGCTACATATATTGTTTAAAAAATTACTTTGATATAACTGATTTGTGTAATATGTATGCATCAATATTTTGTAAATAAATGTTTATTTTTTAATCACTGTTGGTATATGTTCATCACAGGAAAATAATTACTTTAACCTGTACTTTAGTTTAATAAACAAACCCAATATTCTCTTCATAAAATTAATTCCTGGATTTTAACACAAATAATATGTAAGAACAATGCAACAAAGTGTATGTTGAGAATTCTACTACTTTTTTATGTTTTTTACATTGGTATGAACCATCTGTGATAAATGATGTGCGTTGACATGTTTATAAGGTTCTTTGGGTTATTGTTTTTATGGTCATTTTGATCCACAACTGAATTTCCATACTTTGAATGTTATGTTCATAAATAATGATGATACCACAAAAGATTGCTATTAAATGCATTTTATTCTATTTAAAAGTTTGCAGCAAAGTATTATTTTTATTAGAGTAAGTACAGTACACATATTTTCACACATTCTGTACATTTTCCTTGTGGTAAAATGAATTGTAACTGAAATATAAAAAAATCTATTTACTATAAAATTCATATATTTTAACATGTGAAATACAGCTGATAAAATAGACTTTTGTTAAAACAATACGATCACTGTTAAACCATCTTCATGTTAGTATGATACACATTTTTGTTAAATTCCAGCATTCCGTTTATAATTTTCCTTTGTGTGAAACCACTGTAAAACTGCAAAGAAATATTTACTTTCTTTCCCTTCCACTTCATATATTTTCTGCATAGGTGGTTAAATATTTTGCACTGAGTTTTCTACTTTTTTTTTTTTTTAAGTTTAACATGAGAACATTAAAATTTAGAGTTTGGGCCATAAGGTTTGAAACTTAGAAGTTAGAAGCAAAAAGATCTTCTACAATTTCTTTTGACTGATTAGGATTTCTGCTAAAGCCATGTCCAAGCATCAGGCAGATGTTCAGCTTCTCCTGATGGAATTCATCAGGGCAGGTCTCTGGGGCCCTTACATACACTTTCAATTTGGTTTTCATACAACTTTCAACTTTCCCAAAACCCACAATCAGAGTAAATAAAAGATACTTTAAAAACTTAGAATATAGAGTCTCAGTGAAACCGCAAGAAGTAGAAGTACAATATAAATCTCTCCTCCCCAGAAACCAGGGGTGCAGAATTAAAGGGGAAATCCTAGGTTTGTTGACATTAACAGCCAAACTTACACTGGCTTTAAGGGAGACCAATGTTTTGCCCTTTGACTTTTAACTCATGACATTCAGGCACCAGATTGTGTAAGCATGACAGGGGCTATCAATAGTATCTCTCTGCATGAGCATACCAAAACCCTCTTAAAACCTTCAGATGAACATCCATGGTATACCGTGTAGTTAGACTTTCACTAGATTTAATTGCATCTGTTCATATAGGAACAGCCACAGAGATGCAGCAGCATGGAGTTTGGAGTTCACAGCAAACAAAATATATTTCCAGTCTGCTTCAAAGTTCTGTTACACCACCTGCATTATATTTGTACTCCTGATAGCTAAACAAAAGCTAATGCAAATTCAGTTAACACCATGTAAGTGACAGGATTGTCTGCCTAGTAACAACTGTATCCTGCACAAATGCAAAGAACAAGTGATGGAATTTTACTAATTTATTTTTGCTGGCATGAATGAAAATAAAAATACACCAAAACCAAGAAAAGAAATAACATGAATTCCCATAAACACCTCTCCAACCAGCATTCTGTCTTGACATCCAGACATTCCATGGAAATTTCATGCTGCTCATGTCCTTTATATTTTGCCAAAATTGCAGTTATTGTAGGGCAGTCCTGATTCATGTTTTTAGTATTGTTCTCACATATGCGTGGCTACTTGAGGAAACCACACTGGGCTTTGGTCTTGTTGACTTAAGTTGCTGATTGATTCATAATTACTGTGTTTATTGGCAATCAATTTGAGATGTTAATGACATTCAATTCTTATTGTTACATCCTTCTATTTCCAAGGCTCAGGTTCTAGAGATTTTGGAAGCATCCATGAGTGATTTGTGTGTTACTCAAATCATAGAACCATAGAATAACCAGGTTGGAAGAGACCCACTGGATCATCAAGTCCAACCATTCCTATCAAATACTAAACCATGCCCCTTAGCACCTCGTCCACCCATGCCTTAAACACTTCCAGGGAAGGCGACTTAACCACCTCCCTGGGCAGCCTGTTCCAGTGCCCTATGACCCTTTCTGTGAAAAATATTTTCCTAATGTCCAGCCTAAACTTCCCCTGGTGGAGCTTGAGGCCATTTCCTCTTGTCCTGTCCCCTGTCACTTGGGAGAAGAGGCCAGCACCCTCCTCTCTACAACATCCCCTCAGATAGTTATAGAGAGCAATGAGGTCTCCTCTCAGCCTCCTCTTCTCCAGGCTAAACAACCCCAGCTCTCTCAGCCACTCCTCATAAGGCTTGTTCTCCAGCCAGGTTCGTTGCTCTTCTCTGGAGTCACTCCAGAGCCTCAACATCCCTCTTGTGGTGAGGGGCCCAGAACTGAACACTGTATTCAAGAAGTGGTCTCACCAGTGCCGAGGACAGAGGGAGAATAACCTCCGTGGAACTGCTGGTCATGCCATTTCTCATACAAGCCAAGATGCCATTGGCCAGACTCCTCCTAGTCTGTATGCCTTCATTCAGGTCATTGATAAAGACACTGAACAGGGCTGGACCCAGCACTGAGGCCTGGGGAACCCTACTTGTAACTGGCCTCCAGCTGGATTTAACGTCATTTACCACCACTCTCTGGGCTTGGCCATCCAACCAGTTTTCCACCCAGGAGAGTGTGCGCTTGTCCAGGCCAGAGGCTGACAGTTTCGGAAGCAGAATGCTGTGAGAAACTGTGTCAAAGGCTTTACTGAAATCCAGGAAGACTATATCCACAGCCTTTCCCTCATCCAGTAGTCGAGTCATTTTATCATAGAAGGCAATCAGGTTTGTTTGGCAAGACCTGCCTTTTGTGAACCCATGTTGACTTAGCCTGATCACCTGGTTCTCTTGCGTGTACTTCATGAGAGCACTCAAGATCACCTGTTCCATGACTTTCCCTGACACTGAGGTCAGACTGACAGGCCTGTAGTTTCCCTCGATCCTCCCTGCGACCCTTCTTGTAGATGGACACAACATCAGCCAGACTCCAGTACAGTGGAACTTCCCCAGTCTTCCAGTCCAGCTGGAAGATGATGGAAAGGGGTTTGACCAGCACATCCACCAGCTCCTTCAAAACCCTTGGGTGGATCCCCTCCTGCCTCATAGACTTGTGGGTGTCTAGTTGGGCAAGCAAGTCTCTGACCACCTCCTCTTGGACCATGGGAGCCTCCTTTTGCTCCTCTAACTCCTGGGTTTGTACACAGAGGGAACAACTTTCTTTACTATTAAAGACCAAAGCAAAGAAGGCATTAAGTACCTCAGCCTTTTCCTCATCCCGTCACTGTTGTTCCCTCTGCATCCAATAGGGACTGTATATTCTCCCTAGTCCTCCTTTTATCGTTAATATATTTATAGGAAGATTTTTTTATTATCTTTCACAGACTCCTCCTAGTCTGTAGCACTGCATAGGGTTGTTGTGTCCCAAGTGAAGGACTCAGCACTTGGCTGTGTTAAACCTCGTGCCATTGTACTCAGCCCAGTGGTCCAGCCTGTTCAGATCTCTTTGCAGAGCCTCCCGACCCTCCAGCAGATCGACATTTCCTCCTAGCTTAGTGTCATCTGCAAACTTGCTAAGGGTGCACTCGATGCCTTCAACCAGGTCATTGATAAAGACATTGAACAGGGATGGACTCAGCGCTGAGCCCTGGAGAACCCCACTTGTAACTGGCCTCCAGCTGGATTTAACGTCATTTACCACCACTCTCTGGGCCCGACCATCCAACCAGTTTTCCACCCAGGAGATTGTTCGCCTGTCCAGGCCAGAGGCTGACAGTTCCTGAAGAAGAATGCTGTGAGAAACCGTTACTATTAAAGACCGAAGCAAAGAAGGCATTAAGTACCTCAGCCTTTTCCTCATCCCTAGTCACTGTTGTTCCTTCTGCATCCAATAGGGACTGTATATTCTCCCTAGTCCTCCTTTTATTGTTAATATATTTATAGGAAGATTTTTTTATTATCTTTCACAGACTCCGCCGATCTGATTTCTATTTGGGCCTTAGCCCTCCTGATTTTTTCTCTGCACAATCTCGCTTCTCTCCTGCAGTCCACGCAGGACTCCTGTCCCTTCTTCCAAAGCTCATAAACATTTCTCTTCTTTTTGATATCCCTCAAGATCTCCCTCCTCATCCAAGCTGTTTTTTTACCCTGCCGGCTCATTTTCAGAACATGGGGATGGCTTTCTCCTGAGCTACTAGGATTTCCATTTTGAAGAGCTCCCAGCCCTTATAGGCTCCCTTGCCCTTGAGTGCTGTTTCCCATGGGACTTTGCCAACCAGACTTCTGAACAGTCCAAAGTCTGCCCTTTGGAAATTTAATGCGACTGTCCTGCTAACTATCCTCTTCACCTCACCTAGAACTGAAAACTCTATCATCTCGTGATCGCTTTGTCTGAGGTGTCCTCCTACTGCCGCATCCCCCACAAGGTCTTCTCTATTCACAAACAGCAGGTCCAGGAGGGCACCTTCCCTTGTCAGTTCACTCTCCAGTTGTGTGAGGAAGTTGTCTTCCACGCACTCCAGGAACCTTCTAGACTACTTCCTTTCTGCAATATTGTACTTCCAGCAGATATCTGGAAGATTGAAGTCTCTCACGAGAACAAGGGGCATCGATCTAGAGACTATCCCCAGCTGTTTATAGAAGAGCTCATCAGCTGCTTCTTCTTGGCTGGGTGGTCTGTAACAGACTCCCATCACAAAATCTGCCTTCTTTTGGTCTCCTCTGATTTTAACCCACAGGCACTTGATCTCACCACCACAATCCAGCTCAACGGTATCCAAGCAGTCTCTTACATAGCGGGCTTCCCCACCTCCTCTCCTACTTTCCTGTCCCATCTGAAGAGTTTGTACCCCACCATAGCTGCATTCCAGTTATATGAGTAATCCCACCACGTTTCCATGACGGCAACGAAATCGTAGCCTCCTTGCCCTACAACAGCTTCCAACTCCTCCTTCTTATTATCCATGCTGTGTGCATTGGTGTAAATGCACTTCAGCTGGGCCGTAGAACCTTCAGACCTAATAAAGGGAATGGAGTTTATTCCCAATTGCCTAGTCACTGGAGTTGCTAGCACCACAGTGCCAGTATCTTCCTTACTATCCCCAGGTGTAATCACCCTTACTGGCTCTGTGGTGATGTACTGGTGGTCCTCACCAGCACACCATCTCTGAGTCATTCATGCCCCACTTCCAGGATCACTGCTATGGAGCCTGGTCTCATTTCCCTCCCCCTTCACATCTAGTTTAAAGCTTGGTTAATGAGCTTAGCTAGGTTTTTAGCAAGGGCTTTAGCCCCCCAAGGAGACACGCATTTCCCATCCCTAGTAAGAAAGCCTGGAGGTATGTTGGCCACCCCATGATCAAAGAAACTGAAACCCCTCTCCTCACACCAGGCTAGGAGCCAGGCATTAATCGAATTCTTCTTCTCAACTTCCTGCTCCTCTGTATTTAGCACTGGAATGGACCAAAATACTATTTGAGCCACAGAGCCCTCCATCATTTTCCTATGAGCTCTGAAGTCTCTCTTGATGGTTTTGGGCTTTCTATTCTCTATATCCTCAGTACTAACTTGGAATACTATCAGAGTATAGTAGTCCATCTCTTGGACCAGCGAAGGAAGTTTCCTAGTTACCTCCTTCACTGATGCCACTGGTAGGCAGCAGACCTCTCTGTGGAGTAGGTCTGGTCTGCAGATGGGTCCCTCCGTTCCTTTAGAAGGGAATCCCCTACAACAATCACTCTTCTCTTCTTCTTTATGGAGGATGTTTTTATATTTTTCTGAGGATGGTGCAGTCTAGGAAAATATTCTAGGCTGTGGGAGCCATCATCCTCATCCTCAGGGTTGGATTCCACCTGGAGCACTTTTTTCTCCTGGGTAGTTCATCAGGGGGATCTGGGGTCTTGTTGTCTAGGTGAGGGGAGCAGGTTTCCTTCATCGGGTAGGAACTTGCTGCCATTCCCCATCTCTTGTTGCCACAACTTTGCAGTTTGCAGGTAGGTGATGTTCAGACACCACCAGCTCCAGCAGTCTGCTGATATAGTGAGAGGGCAGTGCTTGACTGGTCTATCTCCCTCTCACATTCCCTGATCATTCTCAGGCTCTTTACCTCCTGCCTGAGCTCCTCCACCACACGAAGGAGTTCCTTGACTCGAGCGTAGCTTTCCTAAGTGGAGCCAGTAACAGAGGCACGAGCTGGTGTAGGAGGGGGTCTGGGTAGCTGCATGCACCCACTGCGGCTCTGTCTGAGTGGCTGCATCCATTCTGCTTGCTGTAGCACCGGGTGCGGATTTAATCTTCTGCCAGATGGCCACCATGGTCTTCAGTGTCTTTTGGCTAGTCTGTAGCCCCTCTCTGAGCCCTGACTTCTCGATCTGCAGCTAAAACTGCCCCACATCTCTTTGCCCCGCTCCTCTTTGCCATGCTCCCAAGGGATCATTTAATTCTCCCGTGGTACCGCCCTAACTGCCCCCTCCCATCAGGCCCTGCGTGGGACCAGCGTTTGCCGCCTGTCAGGAGCCCAGCGCTGCCCGCCCCGCTCCAGCCTGGGTTTTTCTGATCTCACCATCCTGCTGCCAGGTGCACCCGAAGAAATGTCACTGCTAAGCTGCATACTCAGAAAGACAAAAATCATAAAATCATAGAATGGTTTGGTTTGGACAGGGCCTTAAAGATCATCCAGTCCCAACCCCTCTGCCATGGGCAGGGACACATCTCACCAGACCAGGCTGCTCAAGGCCCCATCCATCCTGGCCTTGAACATTCCCAGTGATGGGGCAGCCAAAGCTTCCTTGGGCAACCCGTGCCAGTGCCTCTCCACCCTCAGGGTGAAGAACTTCCTAATATCTAATCTAAATCTTCCCCCTTCCAATTTAAAGCCATTCCCCCTCATCCTATCACTGCATGCCATCATAAAAAGTCCTTCCTCAGCTTTCCTGTAGGCCTCCCTCTGATCTGGAAGGTCGCTATAAGGTCTCCCCAGAGCCTTCTCTTCTCCAGGCTGAACAACTGCAGTTTCTCAGGCTGTCCTCATAGCAGAGGTGTCCCAGCCCTCTGATCATCTTCATAGCTCTCCTCTGGACACATTCCAACAGTTCCATATCCTTATGTTGGAGATTCCAGAACTGGACACAATACTCCAGGCAGGGTCTCATGAGAGCGGAGTGGAGGGTGAGAGTCACCTCCCTTGACCTGCTGCCCATGCTTCTTTTGGTGCAGTCCAGGATACGGTTGGCCCTCTGGGCTGTGAGCACACATTGTTAACTCATGTAGAGCTTCTCATCAATCAGTGGCCCAAGTCCTTCTCCGCAGGGCTCTCAATCACATCATCATGCCCCATCCTGTACTGAAACCGTGGATTGCCCTGACCCAGGTGTAGGACTTTGCACTTGGCCTTGTTGAATCTCATAATGTTCCCACAGGTCCACTTCTTTGTCTTGTCCAGGTACCTCTGGATGACTTCTTGTTCTGGTTTGACAACTGCACCACTCGGCCTGGTGCCATCTGCAGACTTGCTGAGGGTACATTCGATCTCACTTTATATACCATTGATGAAAATATTAAAGAGCACTCATCCAAAAATAGGCAACAGGAGATAATTTCTGAGAAATGAACAGCCATTTCCTTGCCTGGATTAGTAAGAACCCCATAAGAATGACATAAGAATGAATCTAGCTTTCCAAGGCAGTGGTCAAGTGTCCTGAGATATGCGTATACCTGCAATGGGGCCATCCTTCATCTTGGTTTTGCTTCAGCTCTTCCTCTTGGCTCCACCACCGAGCTCCTCCGTCCCAACATGAGCCAGTCTCTTTGCCAGTGCTATTCTACTGCTACCTCTTACCCAGTTCTAGCACACTGTGGTTCAATTAGTGCTTCCCCTTCCATATTCCACAGCATCTCCCATCTCACCTTATCCATGTCCATGCACATCCAGTGCTTGCAGCACACTCCAGACTCTGCCCCTCAGCCCCTTCCACAGGGGCAACAGCCCCCCTGCAGTACTGCCCTCCTGCCCATTAACCAGATCAAATACATCTTGCTCCTGCTGAATGCTACGGGTTTGAGGGGAAAACCTTCCAATAAGCTAAAATGGATCCTATGGGGAATGTAACAGCTGACACAGAAGTCACCACTACTAAGCATATGTGGACTAAAATTTTTCATAGATGTGCTATTTTCCTAATATGAGCAGATTACAAAGGAATGACAAAGGCCAAATCTATTCATAGCTTTAGGTACCTTTTCCTTGATTCTGTAGAGTTTACATTTGGCTTTTGTGGTTGTTCGTTGTGTTTGGGGTTTTTTGGGTGGTTTAATTTTTAATCGGGGACATTATTGAATTGATGCATTCTTCAATGTGAAGGAGCTATTTTGGCTAAAGGTCTTAAAAAGGAAATCAGCTGGTTTATAAAAGCCCTAACAACATTCAAAGGAAAAAGTGCTACAGGCTGACTCCTGAATCTGAAGTAGGCAAGAAGTACAGCTCTGCTCACTCTGGGCTATTTCTAAATAATCTCAGAATAAGTGATAGTGCAAACATCTGCTGAAGCAATCTTGTGCAAAAAAAAGCAATGGAGAAGTGCAAACACACAGTTAATTCAACAGTAATGTCCTGCAATTAATCTTGAACTGTATTGATAAATTAAAGAGAATCATTCTCTTTGGTGGTTGGACAGGGTGAACTGGAGGTATGAAGAACTACTGCAGTGGGTGTTCTACAGTCTGTTTTTCAGTACTCCAGAATTATAGATGGCAAAAAGCCCTTCTGTAGATGACAAGTCAGCATTTTAGGTGTAAATCTGGATCTGGCTGACTTTCACCAGCCCTGACCACTAAGGCTTTCTAAGGCTACAGGAAAGCCTATTCTTTATCTTCAGAAGCAGGCATAATTCACATTAAGTCTTCTTTCAAAATAGTTGTTTCCAGAAAAAAATAAAATAGCTAAGTGCCCACAAGTTAACGTGTGATGCATCAGTTCTTAACCTAAAGGCCATTTACGCTCTAAATCTAATTCCACATCCAAAGTAATCAGTGAGCCTAAAATCAATTACTTTTTCTTGTCATAGAAATGTCTTTCATTGCAAGTCAGAACCACGTTTAATTTCAAACCTGTTGCTTTTCCATTATATTTACCATACTACTGACATATCCCCCCCACTCCCAGCTGCTGAAGATGGCTGCTGCTTTGCTGAGCCACAGGGTGGAGAGGGGCCAGGCGGAGGTCTGATGGATACTCCACGTCAATGGCCATAACAAAGCCCATCTGTGCAGCAAGGATGAGTGGGGCAGAATGAGCAGTTATGTCTCTGCCATTCGTTTGCCTACCAGGATGACCAAACTGGCCAATGGTCACACACCTCCCTCCTCCCACATACCAAGCAGGTATGGGGTGGTGCGAAACAAAAACAAAGACTCAGAGGTGGTCCTCAAAACAAAAGTATTAATAAGATGTGTATGAGTTTTTGTGATGAAAACAACCTGATCCAAGACCCTGGAGTTCTCTGTATTCCTACACTTGAGTGGAGGTTGCACTGCAATCCATTGTCCCCCTATCATCACAACCACCGACAAAAGATAAAGGAGATTGGGCCGATTGGCACCCCAGATGATATCACTCCAGAACAGACTATAAGAGAATGAGAGGAGCAAGCACAAATGGGAGCTCCTTCTCAGCTGGCTTGAGACCCTCCCCACCACTGACGTTGTCCGCAATCCACGAGTACTGGAGTGTATGTGGAAACTTCACCGGCAGTGGCTTCGAGGAAACATCTAAAGACTCTACCACTGAACTCCGGACAGGTTGTATAGTCATTTTTCAAACCCTTATAGGATGCTAATATTGGCCTAGATGTAAGCTTATATTCTTGACTTAGAATTGTAACATTATAGTTAATAAACTAAATGTTTAAATACAATTCTGGGTCCTACTTTGTTTACCTTGGGGTGTGACAACTACCATAATTCCTTAATAGTTAAAGCCACTCTCTCTTAAAGAGCTGAAAGAATTCAACTCAAATGAATCCTGCCTGTGGAAAGACAGAGGAACAAATTCTGGCTCAGGGCTGTCTTTTCTGTTACTGCTGATGAAAGCCGTATGACCTTTGAGTGAGGTCTGGTTTGGAATGCATAATAATTCTCACTCTTTTTGCAGAAAAATGTACCTTATACTTCATGTTTCACCAGTAAAATTAACAAGAGCCCTGAAAGAGTATGATAGTATTGGAAGAGTATCCAGGAAAGCATTATGGAGGCATTGCTTGGTAAACAGCTTCCACAAAACTTAGAAAAGGCAGTTTGTGAGACAAATGCAACACAAAAGGTACAGCATACTGAAGTCACATAAGGTGTAAAGCTCATTTTAAAGCAGTCCTGTGCAAAGGATTATCTGCTTCTACATATTCCAAGAAGATGAGCATAATACAAAAACTGAAATTTAAAAGAGTTTAACAATTTCATAGGATGCAAGAAAGATTTTATCTTTCCAAATCCAGGATGATACCAGAGTCATTTGGTAAACCTTGACTTCCTCTACAATAAGAATGCTTAAGCTGAAAATGTCTGTTCTTTTCCAAGATTAGAAGGAGTTTTAAAGCAAATATAACTTAATCATGTTGTGTCATAATCTGAATATGCAGTAATCCAAATAGAATTAATTACTTGAGACTTGTCTAATAATTTGTAGTGAAGATTGTTCCATTCATGAACTCTTCCTGCAGAAATACCATCAAAAATTTTATTTTCCTCACTAGATTTTCACCTAGAAGAGGATCAATTACCTTCTCAATCAAGCAATACTATTAAGGAGACTGCACTGCAAATTCAGTGCTATAAAGCACTCTGAAATAATGCTCTTTTTCTTCAACATCATACACAAAAACATGCAGAGCACAGACTTTGCACTTTAGCATCTGCACCTTTGAATTAGAGGTTTATTCTGATTTTAGTCAAACAGCAATCTACTCTTCTACTAACATTTTAATCATCATTTTTCATGTTGTTATTCATCAAATTTGGCAACACTGATATATGAAACAGTAAAACAGAACACCTGGCTGTCAAGCATTAAAGCATCGGGTACAGCTTTGCCTCGTGCGCAGCGCCAGGTGGTTGCAACAGCGGAGGAGCAGGAGGCACGTCAAACACATGCCTTCAGGGTGAGTTCAGCTGCCTACTGTATGCCTGCCATGAGGGGGTAGCACAGCTAGGTGCTAGTCCAGGGGGAACAAAAGTCCATTTCTTCCCTGCATAGGTAACACCTACCACAATATGCTGAAGCCTCACCTCACCAGTTGGCCAGAGGTTTCTGTTCAGTTGCATTGCTCACCCCTTGCAGCATGGAACAATAAATCTCATAGGATTCTAGTAGTGGTCACTGTCCAGAGGTACCAAAAAGAATAGGTTACTCCATCAGCATTATTTTATCATAGTTGAATATTTTCCTTCTAGACAGCATATTGAAATTGGTTATTTTCCCCAACACAGAGGCTTTCTATAAAGTCACACCACACCATGCAGCCACAGTATCAGAACTTTACATAGTGACCTGCAGTCAGATCTCATGGATTTGAATTGTTGCAACATTACCTATCAACAGTTGCCAAAAAAAACATGATAAATCAAACTAAACAGATATATTTAATCTGTTGCTGTTTGCTTGGTTTTCTCTAAAGGAAGTTGTTACCTGGCACCCATTCAGACAGAACATCCTATTCACAGATATGTCTTTTTTCTAGGAAGACAGAGAAGGCAGCTGCCCAAAATATTCTCATTTGAGGCCATTGTATTGCCTCTGAAATATTCTCAGGCTATTTGCCTTACCTTTTATTTGTTAGCTTTTATGTATAACTTGTGGCTTACTCATTAATCTATTCTTTTTTACTGATGTAATTCAATTTCATTTTTCCAATACTTTAACAAAACTGGAAATACTATTAAAACATCGTCGCAAATTTCTCTTCTGATTTCTATGAGCATCTTACCCTTCTTGTTCGAAAACAACTATCTCAAATTTCTTTATAAACCACTTGAGATCTAGGTGCCTCAAAATGATAAGCCCAAATGTGACTATCATTTTGGATTTCTTTGTTTGTCCTATTAAAATTCTCTTTTTTCTTCTTATTTTTTTAAAGCTCCTTCTATGTTAATGAAAACTTTCATAGTAAAGTTTTAAAAATTTTCAGGCTCCAAGTTAAAAATTATCCAGAAAAACTCCTAGCTTTTTAGTGCTTTAGCCTCACTAAAAACTTCAGAAGGGATTCATTACTTATTCATATTTAAAAACAGCACCTTGGGAACATTGAAAAAAAATTTTAAAAGGTATTTTTCAGTACAAGATATTTTCCATCTTAACCATTAGTGAACAAGGTATTTATTGGTGAATTTTCTTACATATTCTTTCATCATGTTACAAGCAACAGTGAATTACTTTTTACCAATACTTACAGTGGAGCACAAATGTTAGGCAGCATGGTATTGATCTTGTAAGAGATCCAACACAGATCTGTGCCTTCTACCACCATTTTTTTCTCACAACAGTGATATTCCCATTATCTTATTTTTGTGTATTTGTGTGAAGACCACTGACCTTTACAAAATAGTTCAGAAATCTGTAGCTGCCCACTACTTTAAATCTCCCACCACACTTGTACAGGATCTCGTTTCATGTTAATTGTTACTGCCACATAATCATATACAATAGTCCTTTTATTTTTTCTGGTTTTGAGACAAACAGAAGATACAACACAATCCTTGGTATCTGTTGTTTAGATTAGCTATGGCTAAACCTCAGAACTTTGGAGAGATTGGTTTCACAAATTTCTTTTGACTGTGATTATGAAGGAGCTTAGTTAGAACAAAATGCGATTACTCGGTTTTGGCCATGGAGTCTTCAGGAGGCTTTTCCAGATCCGCTCCCACGGACCTGAATTCTGGTTTGGAAGCCAATTGTTCCTTGGCAGCATTTCCATGGATCTCACTTGGAGATTTAGCAACACCTTCTACACCAGCTTACAGCAAACACCGATGTCTCCATTACAGTCACAGCTTGCTTGTATCATAATTTGTAAGTTATCCTGAGATCCTGCCCATTACCATAGCAGGAAAGGTGAGACACTGTGTCACCTAAGGCTGAGCTCTTCTAACTATACCTGATACTGTGTTTTCACAATGAAATGTTAAAACTCCTGGTAAGGAGAATATACAGCGACAGAGTAAATAGATACATCTTAGCTAGGCATAATCTACTTGATGCAACAGCAATAGTCAAGGTGCAGTAGCAGAGAGTTGGATGTATGCCTGCAGGTCAGCTGCTGAGTCCTGATCACTCGAGCTTCTCTTGCTAGAGCTGGTGAAGCTGAATCAGCCTGGGCTGATCTAACAGCTCTCCATAAGCCTCGCAGTTGTTCCTTCTACTCGTCCACAGAGAGACATAACTATCCTTGTTGTATAAGGTAAGGCAAGACAATATAGTTAGTAATTCAAGAGCAAGGAAGGCAGGTCTCAAAAGCCAGCTTCATGCCCGAATGTACCATCACAGGCAGACAAGAACCTGACTTCTCTATACATAATTGACACATGGTTTCTGTTGTGGTTCTAAAAGTGATGTCAACCCATACATGGTTTATTTAAAAAAAAAAAAAAGAGTTTCATCTAAACAGTTAAAGACAATTGCATTTGTCTTAAATAAGCAGAACAAAGCTCTCTTCTGACAGGGAGAAGCAGACATAGTCCTGTAAATGCCTCGTTTGCTATCACCAAGCTTCAGCAGCTGGCTGCAAGGTTGGTTGTAAGCAGGGTTTTGGTTTCTGTGAAGATGGACCTTATTTGAGGGTGAGCACTACTGGGGAGAGATGGGATCTCTCTGACAAAGCAGCCAAGGACATCTTTGCCAACAGGCTTGCAAACTAGTGAGCAGAATTTTAAACAGGTTATTTGAGGAATGGAGTCTGAGCCCCTACCAAGTTGGGAATAGGGGGATGGAGAGGTGGTATTATCCTCGAGCAAGGTGCAAAACCATCAGGTCCATCTCCAGTGCCCTTATACTACATCATACATAGAGGAAAACATGCAGGAGGGATTAAGATTCTCCAAGTATCTGCTTTGATCCACTGGGATCAAAGAGATGTCTTTCAACAAGAGATTCATCATAGTCATTGTATGTTACAGAACATCTAGTCAAGAAGAACAAATACGAAGTGCTGCAGGTGGAAACCACCCCTGAGGATGAGGATGATGGCTCCCACAGCCTAGAATCTTTCCCCAGGCTACACCATCCTCAGAAAAAAGGATAAATCACTTTTCTTCCATAAAGAAGAAGAGTGATTGCTTTAGGGGATTCCCATCTAAAAGGAACGGAGGGACCCACCTGCAGACCGGACCCACTCCACAGAGAGGTCTGCTGCTTACAAGGGGCATCAGAGAAGGAAGTAACTAAAAAACTTCCTTCCCTGGTCCAAGAGATGGACTACTATACTCTGATAGTATTCCAAATTCTTCGTGGTGATACAGAGAACAGAAAGCCCAAAGCCAGTAAGAGAGACTTTAGGGCTCTTGGGAAAATGATGGAGGGCTCTGTGGCTCAAATAGTATTTTGGTCCATTCCAATGCTAAATACAGAGGAGCAAGAAGTCAAGAAGAAAAAATTCGATTAACGCCTGGCTCCTAGCCTGGTGTGAGGAGAGGAGTTTCAGTTTCTTTGATCATGGGGTGGCCAACATACCTCCAGGCTTTCTTACTAGGGATGGGAAATGCGTGTCTCCTTGGGGGGCTAAAGCCCTTGCTAAAAACCTAGCTAAGCTCATTAACCAAGCTTTAAACTAGATGTGAAGGGGGAGGGGGATGAGAGCAGGCTAGATGGGAGTAAGCCTGGAAGTGGGGCACAAGTGACTCAGAGATGATGTGCTGGTGAGGACCACCAGTACATCACCACAGAGCAAGTAGGGGTGATTACATCTGGGGACGGTAAGGAAGAAACTGGCACTCTGGCATTAGCTACTCCAAGAACCAGCCACTTGGGAATAAATTCTATTCCCCTTAGTAGGGCTGAAGATTCTGCAGCCCAGCTGAAGTGCATTTACACCAATGCATGCAGCATGGGTAATAAGAAGGAGGAGTTGGAAGCTGTTGTAGGGCAAGGAGGCTACGATTTCGTTGCCATCATGGAAACAGAATCACAGAATCAAGGAATCACAGAATAACCAGGTTGGAAGAGACCCACTGCATCGTCGAGTCCAATCATTCCCACCATTCCCTAAATCATGCCCCTAAGTACCTCATCCACCCTCACCTTAAACACCTCCAGGGACGGTGACTCAACCACCTCCCTGGGCAGACCGTTCCAATACCTAATCACCCTCTCCGTGAAGAATTTTTTCCTAATCTCAAGCCTATATCTCCCCTGGCAGAGCTTGAGGCCATTCCCTCTCATCCTGTCCCCTGTCACTTGGGAGAAGAGGCCAGCACCCTCCTCTCCACAACCTCCCTTCAGGTAGTTGTAGAGAGTAATAAGGTCTCCTCTCAGCCTCCTCTTCTCCAGGCTAAACAATCCCAGCTCGCTCAGTCGCACCTCATAAGGTTTGTTCTCCAGCCCCTTCACCAGCTTCGTTGCTTTTCTCTGGACTCGCTCCAGAGCCACAATATCCTTGTTATGGTGAGGGGCCCAGAACTGAACACAGTACTCGAGGTGCGGTCTCACCAGTGCCGAGTACAGGGGGAGAATAACCTCCCTGGACCTGCTGGTCATGCCGTTCCTGATGCAGACCAAGATGCCATCGGCCTTCTTGGCCACCTGGGCACACTGCTGGCTCACTTTCAGTCGGCTGTCAACCAACACCCCGAGGTCCTTCTCCTTCTGGCAGCTTTCCAGCCAGTCTTCTCCTAGTCTGTAGCTCTGCTTAGGGTTGTTGTGCCCCAAACGTGCCCCAAACGTGCCCGAAATGTGGTGAGATGACTCATATAACTGGAATGCAGCTATGGTGGGGTACAAACTCTTCAGATGGGACAGGAAAGTAGGAGAGGAGGTGGGGAAGCCCGCTATGTAAGAGACTGCTTGGATACCATTGAGCTGGATTGTGGTGGTGAGATCAAGTGCCTGTGGGTTAAAATCAGAGGAGACCAAAAGAAGGCAGATTTTGTGATGGGAGTCTGTTACAGACCACCCAGCCAAGAAGAAGCAGCTGATGAGCTCTTCTATAAACAGCTGGGGATAGTCTCTAGATCGATGCCCCTTGTTCTCGTGGGAGACTTCAATCTTCCAGATATCTGCTGGAAGTACAATATTGCAGAAAGGAAGTAGTCTAGAAGGTTCCTGGAGTGCGTGGAAGACAACTTCCTCACACAACTGGAGAGTGAACTGACAAGGGAAGGTGCCCTCCTGGACCTGCTCTTTGTGAATAGAGAAGACCTTGTGGGGGATGCGGCAGTAGGAGGACACCTCAGACAAAGCGATCACGAGATGATAGAGTTTTCAGTTCTAGGTGAGGTGAAGAGGATAGTTAGCAGGACAGTCGCATTAAATTTCCAAAGGGCAGACTTTGGACTGTTCAGAAGTCTGGTTGGCAAAGTCCCATGGGAAACAGCACTCAAGGGCAAGGGAGCCTATAAGGGCTGGGAGCTCTTCAAAATGGAAATCCTAGTAGCTCAGGAGAAAGCCATCCCCATGTTCTGAAAATGAGCCGGCAGGGTAAAAAAACAGCTTGGATGAGGAGGGAGATCTTGAGGGATATCAAAAAGAAGAGAAATGTTTATGAGCTTTGGAAGAAGGGACAGGAGTCCTGCGTGGACTGCAGGAGAGAAGCGAGATTGTGCAGAGAAAAAATCAGGAGGGCTAAGGCCCAAATAGAAATCAGATCGGCGGAGTCTGTGAAAGATAATAAAAAAATCTTCCTATAAATATATTAACAATAAAAGGAGGACTAGGGAGAATATACAGTCCCTATTGGATGCAGAAGGAACAACAGTGACTAGGGATGAGGAAAAGGCTGAGGTACTTAATGCCTTCTTTGCTTCGGTCTTTAATAGTAACGGTTTCTCACAGCATTCTTCTTCAGGAACTGTCAGCCTCTGGCCTGGACAGGCGAACAATCTCCTGGGTGGAAAACTGGTTGGATGGTCGGGCCCAGAGAGTGGTGGTAAATGACGTTAAATCCAGCTGGAGGCCAGTTACAAGTGGGGTTCTCCAGGGCTCAGCGCTGAGTCCATCCCTGTTCAATGTCTTTATCAATGACCTGGTTGAAGGCATCGAGTGCACCCTTAGCAAGTTTGCAGATGACACTAAGCTAGGAGGAAATGTCGATCTGCTGGAGGGTCGGGAGGCTCTGCAAAGAGATCTGAACAGGCTGGACCACTGGGCTGAGTACAATGGCATGAGGTTTAACACAGCCAAGTGCTGAGTCCTTAACTTGGGGCACAACAACCCTACAGACTAGGAGAAGTCTGGCTGGAAAGCTGCCTGGAGGAGGACCTGGGGGTGTTGGTTGACAGCTGACTGAACATGAGCCAGCAGTGTGCCCAGGTGGCCAAGAAGGTCAATGGCATCCTGGCTTGTATCAGAAACAGCGTGACCAGCAGGTCCACGGAGGTTATTCTCCCTCTGTACTCGGCACTGGTGAGACTGCTCCTTGAATACTGTGTTCAATTCTGGGCCCCTCACCACAAGAAAGATGTTGAGGCTCTGGAGTGAGTCCAGAGAAGAGCAACAAAGCTGGTGAGGGGGCTGGAGAATAGGCCTTATGAGAAGCGGCTGAGAGAGCTGGGGTTGTTTAGCCTGGAGAAGAGGAGGCTGAGAAGAGACCTTATTGCTCTCTACAACTTACCTGAAAGGAGGTTGTAGAGAGCAGGGAGCTGGTCTCTTCTCCCAAGTGACAGTACAAGAGGGGATGGCCTCATGCTTTTCCAGGGGAGGTTCAAGCTACATATCAGAATAAATTTTTCGCAGAAAGGGTACTGGAACAGGTTGCCCAGGGAGGTAGTTGAGTCACCTTCCCTGGAAATGTTTAAGGCACTAAGGGGCGTGGTTTAGTATTTGATAGGGGTGGTTGGACTCTATGATCTGGTGGGTCTCTTCCAACCTGGTGATTCTATGATTCTATGAAATGAGGAAGCCTCCTTTAAAGAGCTAGATGAAACTTCAAGGTCACAGGTTAATGTGGGGACTTCAAACATCCCAGCACCTACTGCAAGGGCAACACAGCAATTCTAGAGATTTCTGGAAGATGGTGGAGATGAGTGTGAGGTAGACTGCGTGAGAGAGACTTTCCTCTGGCTCTGCTGCTCACATCTATATAGGAATGTGATGACTGGTGGTGACTCATGAGACCCCACCTGGAGCCCTGTGTCCAGTTCTGGAATCCCCAACATAAGGGGGATGTGGAACTGTTGGAATGGGTCCAGAGGAAGGCTATGAAGATGATTAGAGGAATGGAGCACCTCTGCTTTGAGGACAGGCTGAGAGAACTGCGGTTGTTTCGCCCAGAGAAGTCTCCATGGAGACTTTATAGCAGCTTTCCAGTACCTGAAGAGGGCCTTCAGGAAAGCTGGGGAGGGACTTTTTACAGGGGCATGTAGTGATAGAATGAGGGGGGAATGGTTATAAATTGGAAGGAATTGCAACTTGAAAAGTTGACTTATCCATGGATCAGCATCTTTGAAAATCTCCTGGCATTATGGTAGATGCATACAGTGGATTAATATCTTCCAAAAGACATCCCTGAAAATACCTTTTCAATCACAAACCATGACAACTTAACTACATTTAAAGAGTAAATTCAAAATAAATATTTTAGATAGTTAAGCCGAACACATAGGTGACAGTTAGAAGCATCTACCTCTCTGTGTCAGGATCCACAACTGCCTAACTCTTGTTATCACTAACACCAAATCTGTCCAACAAAGGTATAACTACACAACCCAAAATTCTTTCGGTCCTTCCTCCCTTTTACCTAACTGTGTTGTGCTGATGGTTTGAGGGATTTTTATTGTTTGGTTGCCTGTCTTTTGTATGGGGTTGTGGGATTTTTTAAGCACATGGGGAAGCTGTGTATTCTTCTGTATTGTTTATTTCTTTTCTCCTGGATGAATGCACTCTCAAGCAATGGGGTAATTCTCCTGCTAAAGTACTACTACCTAACATGGAGTAAGTAATGACATATTACTTGGGGTAATGAGAGAATGGCATATCCTCATTCCCACAGTAGAAGGAGGAATATTATTTTCATGTTTTGTGCCAGTTAATTTTCAAGCCTTCTCTCACTATTTGTTGGTCATGAGACCAACTCTCTGAGCCCCACTCTGAGCTGCATGGCTTTCAGACCATAAAGAATGTTTTCTAATTTTTTTTGAAAAACAAACCCATTAAAACTCTCTTCCAGTGAAATTTTTGAAGTAAAATTATGTTCTTCAATGATTTTTTTCAAAAAAATGACCCTTTCCAATAATACTTGGCCAGTATGAATAACTGGAAGAGTTATTGGTATTATTATTTTTAAAAAGTTATTGTTAAAAAGAAAGGTTCTTTTTTTCATTCTCTGTCTATATGGTCATATTTAATTAAACAGTAAAAGTATGAACAAAACCCCCTTGGACCCTAGGACTTCCATTTGACTTTGAGTATCTAAGTTTTAATCACTTTCACTGTTAGCCAGATAGTGGAATTTGGCTGCTCGAAGTTAAATTATCAGTTTGATATTTTAGTGTTTTGGAGTTTATTATATTTCACATATTTGGGATTAAAGAGAAGTTTGACTGAGCATAAATCTCTAAGTGAGGAAGTGGCTTTAACATAAAGCTTTGACTTCAGCATTATTCCATAGTCTCGTTCCTGCTTAAGAGTTCACAGAGCAGGCCATAACCTATGCTAAATTATAATTAGGATACAAAATTCTGTTGATTTTATCCCTGTGTTGTTTGGTGCACTAAGTGAGGCTATTCTGAGACTGTTGACCAAGCACCCTTGAGAGGCATAGCAGATTTTTCTCCACTAATGCATGTCCTCCCTCATTAGTGCAGGGTAGGCTTGCTCTAAAACCAGCAGAAAAACAAACCCATGTTCCAGTTAAATTAAGCAGTGCTACATAAATAAAGAAATGAGAAAGACACATCTTACCAGTTGAAATACAAATTGTAAGAAAATGATAACTTATATTTGTCACTTACAACTCACATTTGCACTAAAAGTGTATATCATGCAGTAGAATCATAATCCATAATCATAAGCATAATTAGTTGCATATTTCTCATGTTTTTGTGAGCACAAGCTCCCATTGCCACAAGCTGGATTACACATGCATTTTAACAAAGAAATACCCTGTTATCTCCTGTGCCACAAAATGTCAGACTGTTGCAAGATGCAAAAAGTACACTTCATTTGTTCTAATGGTAGTATACAACATAAGATAGAGCCACAATATGCAAAGTAATGCAATTTCAAATAAGTCACAGATGATTTAACAATATTATTCCCTTTATCAGCAATTAAACTAATAATTTCCTTGGTGAGAATTAAAACCAATAGATAGCCAGATATTGTTTTATACCTAGAATATTTGTAAATTACATAATTAGAAGGTTCATCATTTAAAAATGTGTCATGTAGATACAAATATGTATCACTATGACAAGATGGCAAAAATTAGCCTTAATGAAAAAAACTGAAGTGTAAAAAAGCTTTAGTTTCCAATTGAAGATTTCACAATGAATTTGTGATAATCCAATACCAATGGTACAGTCACTGAAATAATCTCACTGGGGATTTTACATTCCACTTTTCAGGATGCTCTACGTGAAATGATGAGGTCTAGAAATGCACCTTTGTCTATGGCAGTTGTTCTTGACCCAACCAGTAGTATTAAGGAAATAGAAGTAGCATCCTTTGCATTACTTTAATTCACACTTTTCTTCTCCAATAACTTTTAAAACAAAACTATGAAAAAGTCTACATTCAAGATTAAATCATATAAACATTTCAAACTATCACAACCATAGAAGGGTGAAAGGTAGCTTAGAAGCTAATACGTGCTCCAAACTTCATCTTTTTAGATGACTGTGACATTGGTGGGACACGAACAGCCTCTCATGATCCTGCAGTTTCTGGTAATACACTCAGTATGTTTCCTGGGATTATTGCATCTCCTGTTGCCTTGCCACAGGCAAGCCAGTAATTGCCCCTAAAACTAAAGCAAGTACTTGCATATTCCAAAGATTTTATCCTAACTACATCCCAAAACGTTCCCATTCCTGTTGGTACATGAAGCAGCAATGAAAAGGAAGACTGAGAAGAGTACTGTGAATAGATTTTACCTTTCAGAACCATTAAGCAGAATCATCAAACTTGGCTACTAGCGAGTGTTCCTTTCTTCAAGACGGTGGAGGACAGGCAACAAAAATAACCCTTCCAGCATCCATTAAAATATTGGTAATAAACCCCTGCTCTATCAGGTAGTGCATACAAGTCTTAAAGCTCATATGACAGTGGATATGTGCACACTGCAAAGCAAAGAAAGAAATACAGCACAGTGATGCAAAATAGGTTAGGAATGTAGGTGCAGTACCAAAAGATATATGATGCAACTTAGTACCACAAAAAGTTGAAAACTCTAGAGAAATAAAAATTAAATTATTTTTTCTAACTTCTAAAATGTACTTAAAACATATTTAAGATTTGCTAGCTTTGACAAGCACTATACTCCTTGACTAAATCAAGTTCCCTGCTGAAGTAGGCATTGTTATACCAGAAGGATCCTTTATCACTGCCTCTGAAAAAAAAGAACTGACTATAGACTATAGAACTGAATGAGAAACCTAAAATATCTTAAGCATTTCAGTTCGGGTGCACCAATAATAAAAACACAGTGTTTGCTTTTCGAAGTACTATTCCTGAAGGCCAACTGGCTCCAAGAGGAGGAAACTGCAATACCCTGTCTAAACCTTTTCCCTCTATCCTTGACCCAGTTTACAAGAGCATAGCTATCCTTTAAGGGCAATGTAGCAGCATGCAATGAAGACCATGTCTGTGGAAACCCAATTTCAAACCAAGTAACATGAAATAAATCATGACAAAGGCAAGCCTAATGGTTTACCTCAAAGAGATGCATCTACTCTGCCCATATCACAGCAAAGATTTGCCCAGTATTTTCACTGTCTCTGAATGTTTGTTTGCAATTTAGATAAAAGCCTATCAGGGTGCTCTCTCTGAGACTTTGCATAACTCTTAAGGAATGCTGTTGACACCTAATCACATAGCATAGAATGCCGAAGATTTTACTACCTGTCCCTTTTTCTGAAGCTATTTGTCACCACATGATCACTAACTGATGTTCAATTTGAAATTCAATTTCCATCCCTAGAGCTAGAAACTACCAAGTGATAAAAATACCCAGTTCTTCAAGGACACTGTTGCAAGTGTCCTAGTAATAGCAGAGAGTTAGTGCTACCTGTCAAGACAACAAATGGCAAAAGCTCATTCAGAATAAAACATTACTGAAGGGCTAGTCCAGAAGAACCTCTGCAAGTGGAGACATTTTCAGGACAAAATGCACTTTAATACTGGAAAAATTACTCCTCAAATGTGATGTACAGAAGAAAGGGGAAAATATGTAGAAAATATGAATCATCCCTTGATGGGACAAGAATGGATAACATATCATCTTCATGATCTACAGAAAGAGGAGCTGTGCAATACAAGGGGGTTTTTGTTTGGTTGGGGTTTTTTTTTTTTGCACTGTTGCCAGCTTCTTAGCCTTCCTCTAGGATTTTATTACCATGTTCAGTAATTCTTGCCTTTCCACACAGATACCCACAACGTGTTTTATGTTGAGCTGCAATGGATTCTGTACAGTGATCTGCTTTTAGCTTTTCTTCATTTAGTAACTTGTCATGGTTGCTGTGGGAGAGCCATGATCCAAGAAATTGAGAGATGTCTTCTACAGATTCTACCACCAGGCTACCACCACTACAATACTTCTCAGGCTTCATGAGTGGGAAGGGTACAGGAATTACTTGAATATGGCTAACTTGGAAGAAATATGTGTGATTTTATCACGCTGTGCATTAATGAATAGGTGACTGCAAAAAAAAATAACGATAATGATAACGATAACAACAACAATAACAATATCATCAACAACAACAACAACAATAATAATAATAACAACAACAACAACAACTAAATCTTTACTTTATCATCAAAAAGCTGCATTCTCCCAACTGCAGTCTCCCAAACCAAAATTATTTGAAAGAGACTGCAATTTTGTCATGCAAAGTCATTTGTCGAGTAAGGATGATTTTACTTCATCTTGCCAAAAGGTTATTGAAAAGGATGTAGAGTAGCCGGAAGCACAGATTTTTTAGGATTCTGCAGGCATCCATGTGTTCCTTTGAATCCTGTTCCTGTAATGGGAAGCCTTCCAGGTGAAAGGAGACACCTGATTTTCCATAGCACACAGTTCCTCTATAGACCCTGAATAATCTGTTCAGAAGTGGTTTTCATCCTTCGGAGTCTAGTTGTAGTACAATTTAAAACACAGAATGGATTTTCTAAGGCCATAAATGTTATTTGTTATTAACATAAGATTTTGGGACAATTTTGTTAGTATTGACACTATACTATTCAAGCTGAAATACAACTCAGAAACAAGGCAACATAATATACTGTGTTAAAAAAACTATGTTTACATTTGATACGGTCATGTCATTATACATGAACCAAACACTTAGAAATAGCTGAGAAACTAAAAACATTGGTATAATTACATTATATATTTAGTACTGGCACATTCATACATTTTTCAAGTTCAAAAATCCAAGTCTATGAGAAATTCAGGACTCTCTTTACAGTTTTAAGTCAAGTGGTCCTATTCAAATTTGTTTATATATGCTATACTGAATTAAAAATAATAACTATAATAAGTTAGCTAGTGATGTTTTTGCTCTCTTGCTCTCCTAGCCTCAGGAATATTACAGTCCCTACTGTGGAGATTTTTGTAAGACATATAGATGTTAGATGCGTAAAATTAGATACTCTGAATATAAGGCACTGACAGCAAGAAGGTAAGTCAACACCATGACCACATCTAAAGTTAATACATGTCCAGACACCTGCAGCATGACCCTAGTGAATCCAAGAAATGTAGTTTGAAAACACATTACTCCTAATGTTCTAATTAGCACAAGCCTTGAAAATGTCACTAACTGTCCTAGATCAGGGATTGCTGTTCTGGTGCAAGTTTATGCAGCTTATACAGAGTCCTAGTGCTCTAACAGCAATACTGGAAAAATTCTTGAGCTGATATCAGACTGGCCCAGAGAGTGGTCCATTTTCAAACACCACCTGCCACATCACTGAGCAGGAGCACTAAAAAAGTGCAAGGTGAGGCCTTTTTATAGCTGTAGTTCAATACTTTGAGTGATATAGGTTTAAAAAATTACTAATAAACCTCAATAAGCAGTTCAGAGCTCTCACAAAGGGTTTCCACAGATGTAAATTCATTTACAAAAACATCTTTTGCTAACATTTTTTGCAAAGTTCAGTTGATTCATTTATTATTTTA
The DNA here is from genome assembly GCA_033459285.1 of Clamator glandarius. NCBI lineage: Eukaryota > Metazoa > Chordata > Aves > Cuculiformes > Cuculidae > Clamator > Clamator glandarius. The sequence continues at coordinate 2,709,385 of JAUNZM010000032.1, forward strand.
AATGTCTACATCCATTTCAGCAGCACAGAATGGATAATGAAGATCATTCAATATCATTGCCTTTCCAGCTGTAGTTCTAGCTGAAATATTAAGCTATCACATAACCGTGGCAGATTTCCAGACAGGAGAAAAAAATGTTTTGCACCTGTTTACAAGTGTAGTTAGTCATTATTCATCATTACCTTGACTATGTATCTGATTAAGCATGTTTGCACCAGACTCGCTTTCCTTTACAATTGCTTCAATGACCTCTTACAGTCAAGCTTAAATCTTTAACACCAAAGGCACTTGCCATTTTATTTTCCTGCATCGGTCCAATCTTCTTGTGATTTAAAGAAATCCTTACATTCATTCATTCAAAATTTCCTTGAAGATCTTTGAAGCCAGTCATCTGCCAGCCTATGTCAGACATACATAAGCAACCTTCTCATAGTTGCCCCTTTCCAACAGAAACCTCATGACTGAAGATCATCATGTGCTACTGGTCTGGCTCCTCAGCTTCAGTAACTAGACAAACATCCTTTCAAGTACAGCAAGTACAGGCACAAAAGCAAAGTGCATTTTTATTTACATAAACACTGACCAGTCCCTCTTCCCATCTTTTGTATTTCAGTTGCTGTAAGAGTTTGAATCAGTTTGAATGACCTTGAAAGAGTTACTCATCTTGGGAATTGAAATCAAAAGCACAAACCAAACATTATGATAATGTTTAGCGATTTTGGAGCCATAAGATGATGTAAGAATTTACTGGGAAAACTTAAAATAAATATAGTTCCTTTGCTGAACTGTGTCCAAGATACTGACATTACTGCTAACATCAAAAAATACAGGAATTCATTTGAGGAGTAAACTGGACAATAAGAAACTATGAATTTCACCATACCAAGACTCTGATTAATTCCAGTCACCACTTACTAGCTGTGGTCAATGTATTTTCCCTTAATTTGTCAGAATGTCTCCTATTTTTGAGGTATATAATAAATAATTATACTTAGAGAGAGCTAGATCTTAAAAATGTTTTACCCACACAGATCTGCATAAGATGCATATTTGCTATATGCCTGCAATCAGATTTTCTTGGAATAGGTGTTCCTTTAGGTATTACTGTACCTTGTTTGCCCTCCTTATTGCTTTATAAGAGTAGCATAGCCTTAAATACACTTCAGCAGGGTTTGTTGCTTCTGTTTTTCTTTTAACCTAGACTTTCAAATTTCAAATCTATATTTCTCCAGGTAGTTGGGATGGGGAGGGTGGTGTGTCAGAATGAGGACCCTTGCAACTATTCAAGAATTTACTTTGCATGCATACTTATATTTCATCATAAATGAAATTTATCCTCTAAGTAATCGCCCACACAGACTCTCACCTATGAGGTTTAAAGGTATTCTACATTGAGCTTCAAGACAGAAAAATGCTATTTGAAGAGTGAGGAGAGCAGACTACTAATCATTTCTACAACTCTGCATCAACAGTTAAAGGAAATTAATGCATGAATCTAACTCTAAACAACAATACCTGAAAAAATACGAGGAACTGCTGTAGTTCCTAGGGAAGCAGCAGGAACTATCTGAGCCTCAGAGGAACAGGGGTTTAATATGTTCCTTATTATTTGACAGCTAGTCTTAATATAGTTAAAAGAGTCTGAAACAGGTGAAAGTTAGCTTTCTTAAGACAGAATTGATAAAACCTACTACTTTCATGGATCAGGCACAAAGACATGGAGGATACGAAAAAAGCCTAGAAAATAATGAAAACAACCCATTTTTTCCTCTACATGGAATCACAAATACCTTTTAACATTGAAAGTGTGAAATTTAGTGTAGTTCAGAATAAAATGTTGGCTTTGAGAAGAAAAACAGAAGACAGATAATTTGGTTACACTGAAAGTCTAAATCTATCTTTTACAGAATCTTCTTGCAACTCTGGATATAAGAGATTTTCCACAAGATCCTTTACATATCAGAAGGATGTTGAGGCTCTGGAGCGAGTCCAGAGAAGGGCAACAAAGCTGGTGAAGGGTCTGGAGAACAGGCTTTATGAGGAGCGGCTGAGAGAGCTGGGGTTGTTTAGCCTGGAGAAGAGGAGGCTGAGAGGAGACCTTATTGCTCTCTACAACTACCTGAAAGGAGGTTGTAGAGAGCAGGGAGCTGGCCTCTTCTCCCAAGTGACAGGGGACAGGACAAGAGGGAATGGGCACAAGCTCTGCCAGGGCAGGTTTAGGCTGGACATTAGGAAAAAAATTTTCACAGAAAGGGTCATTGGGCACTGGCACAGGCTGCCCAGGGAGTTGGTTGAGTCACCTTCCCTGGAGGTGTTTGGGGCACGGGTGGACGAGGTGCTGAGGGGCATGGTTCAGTGTTTGATAGGAATGATTGAACTCGATGATCCAGTGGGTCTCTTCCAACCTGGTTATTCTATGATTCTATGATCTCTTTTAAATTCCTGGTATTGGGTAAGTGGCTTCTCAACATGAGTCCAATAAAACAACAGGCATGTGAAGCTCCTTGCAAATTCTCAGTCTCCAATGGAGCTGTAGCTTCCCAAAGGGCAGACATTGGGAAAACAGGAAAGTGTGTGCCAAAGTGACCAGAAAGGACATGGATAGCAAAGACTCTGTCCTACATTTACACTGGTCAGAAGGAAAGAAACCCTAACAAATCCAGGCTGAATGGAAGATGAGAAGCTGTTCAGGGAACATTTCTCTTAGGGGCACAGGCAAGAAAGACATCAGTGCTAAAAAGGAATTTGGTGCCAGAACAGCCTATGAAAGCAAGAACAGGACCATTAAGGAGATAATCAGACCTGAAGGCAAGGCATCCCATAATGGTCTTCCCAGTTGGAACATGAAGTACTGCAAAAGTAGGGTGGAGGAAGAGTGGGTGATGTGGTTGAAGCTACTTATCTTTAGTTCTTCAGTTACAAAGGTGAAGAGAGCAGGTGGTTGCAGTATTGTTTGAAATAATCAAACTCTCTATCTGTAAGTCTCACACAGAGTTATATTAGCACATATCCTAACACAGGAAATTCCTTATTTCTGGAATGAATTGTACATTACTATACATTTACATACAAGTTCTCTGCGTATATTTTACTTATTTCAAATGACACCTTCAGCTTTTGGTGTCCAAGAGCATCACAACACACCCTTCATTAGTCATAGAGATTTTCTGCATTGTCCCTAAGCCACACATAAGCTGGAAGCCCACACAGATGCAGGGAATAGATTGCTTTTATCTTTTAGACAAACACCTCAACAACAAAACACTGCTTGGAACAAAAGAGAGAGCACACAGAAAGCCTTTCAGTAACCAAGTAACCAACTACACATCTACAATCTAAGCTAAAGTAAAATGGACAATTGAGACATATGAAAGAAGAAAGTGGAGGATAAATTACATTTTATTGCTGCCTTTTTTTAAAAAAAAAAGGCTAAATGTAGATCCTTGTGTCATCAGTTAAGGAAAAAGATAAATACTCTAAAGGAGATAGTGGACTAGAATAACTTTTAAACAAGATGATGAAACAGTGGGTAAATGTTACTCAATATCACTAGGTTTGTTATGAGTTCTGAAAAGTGTGACTTCTCTCCAAGATCAGACAAAGAGTCAGGCTTCTAAGGGAACCAACAAAAGCAGAATTAATATGAGAATATCTTGAGGAAGTCACTTATACAGTTCATCATCTTTATAAACTATTGAAAGAAGGAAACCCTCCTAAATCTGACAGAACTTCATAGTGTTAGAAGTTGATAGGAGAACAGTATGAGGTTATCCTGAAAGGTAACATCTCCAAATGAGCAATTCTCTTTAGATGACTGTCTCAGTTCAGTAACTCTGCCAAGGCAAACAGGGAAGATGGTACAACATAAATGCATTCCAGGTGTTTGATTTTGCTTCTGGGCATATGCAAGCCATATAGCTGTAGCTGACACAGCTTCCCCAGTCACATGCTTCATTTGATGTCACAGATTGACTCCAGGTTGGCAAAGGGAGAAAAAAACCTGTCCAAACTCCTGCTCTGCTGTGTATCAATCAGCACAAGACCCAGAATAGCCTTGGGGGGAGAGGGAAGCTGGGGACTCAGTCATTTCAGAAGCCCTGGCCAAGCTGCTGCTCACGCTTCTGCCACTGAGGGCTCGGCACATAGTCACTGCTTGCACTCAGTGGAAAGCTAAAACTATATTGTGGGGAGAAACAGGAAGGTTTTGCATTATACTGTTATTTGCAGTGCTAGCCACTGCCAAAACAGATTAGTCAGTATCTGAATTCATGGCCATGTGCTTCAGAGCCAGTTTCCCAGTTGTTCATCATTTATCTACCCCTCATCTCCGCCTAAGAGAGCGTTAAGTGTTTCAAAACTTGAGTAAAGTCACCCTCAAATTATTTATCTCAATTTCAGTTAAAGTGAGTGGTCCTGATATGACTGGTTTCCCCAAGAGCACAACGAAATTTTTGTGTAAATGTCCACCTGTCTCCACAACTGAGTTAACAAAATAGTTATTAAAAGGGTAATTTTGAGCAGCCATTAAAGACACATCCCCTAATAATGATGAATTTGTGGAGTATGTACAGATACTACTACAGTTTCACTTCAAGGAATGGCAATAATAATCTCCTCTTTTGGGAGGACTACACGATGTCCTAAATAGGAGGATGTTGGTTCTCTGAGAAAAAATGTTTTATTGTTCTTACTGAAATTTCTAAAGTACTAGGAGAACTGTCTTGAACATTATTTTTCAGAAAAAACTTAATGCAGATCCACTGAACTGAATTCTGTATGTATTTTAGAATATTTAATTATCAGTCAGTGTCTTTAATTGCATGCAGCCACAGAAGGGAATTTTTAAGTTTGGACTGCTAAAGAGGCAGGTTGAGAAAAAAAGAAAAATGGTACCAATGAGGAAAAAAAGAAAAATAAATAAGTATGAAACTGTGGAAGAGAAAAAAACACTTTCAGCCTCAGAAATGAGAGCTTCTACTGTATTCTACAAAATTGAGTTTATAGTGCAGCAAAAAGGTATTTGTAATTAAATTAAAGCTGTCCATGACAGCAGTGAGTGCTAGGGTGTAAAGAAGCTGTGGATGGAGATTAAGAAAGAAAAAAAAAAGACAGTTATGGGTAATGAAAAAAGAGACATGTGAGAAAGTCATGCATTGGTAGAGAAAAGAGCACATTCCTCCTTTCCAAAGGGAGAGGATGCAAGAAGCAGCAGTAGGAAAAAAACCCCAAACAAACAGCAAAGGAGAGAATCAAAGAGAATCCAAAATATAGATAAGCATAATACATTGTACTTTGTTATTAGTTTCTGAAAAATTAAATTTGGTAATTACATTAATTAAAAACAGACTCTTAAAAAGTTGCACCACAGTGTCAGGTAATAAAAAGAGACACCAGCCAAGCAAAGCCAGAAAGATCACAGATGCACAAAATTATGGGGTATATACTTCTGAAATATCTAGCTATGAATCACCTTCCATTGGAATAAATCTGTTGCCGCCTTATTCTAACAGATTACCTTTACCTAAAAATTTTACTCAATAAAATGAAAGTTCCCATAGTATTAAAGTACATGGGGTTTCTGCATGACATTTTCCAGGAATTTGTGGCTCATCCTGGAAACAGAAGCTAGTGTGTAACCTAGAAGCTAGATGATGATTTGCCAAAGTTCAAACAAATAAAATAAACACTTCAGGATGCTTAGAAGATGCATGTGCACATGAGGGTTGATGGCAAGAGAGAGTACATTGCTGTTGTTCCCATTAGGAGAATAAGGCTGCTTATACTTACTGATACATAAACTAATAAAGAAAAGATTTGTTCTGTAACATAATCACAAACTAAGTCAATTTTCAAACTGCATTGGTAATGTTAACTATAAATGAACTTGTGAGAAATGCGTAATACCACAGCTGTATTTTATGCAAATATTTACTATTTTATATTGCAATTAAAAAAGCACATTCTTAAAGGTTACCATACCAAAACTATGCAAATGACTACATGGAAAACCGTTTTTAAGTAAGAATACAACTGAATGGATCACAGGCAAGCAAACTAAATTTCCTACTCCAAGTTAAAATCCATTAAAGCCATACTGAGTGGGATTATATAGGTACAACTCATTAACATCTGGCTATACAGGTTGTATAGGCTCCTTTCTAAGCAACAAGCAGTAGAGCACACTGAGCTAAATTCAGTAAAAAGTATTTAAGTGTATCTATTTCAGCTTTCATCGCAGGTCAAAGACAAAGGTCGCTTTTGTTCACAATAATGTAGTTTTTAACTGAAGCACAATAAAAGATCCCACAAGGACATTTTATGCCTCAAACTTTCAAACTTACTGCATCATAGCAGGCAGGTTTAAAATTTTTTTACATTTTTTTTCGATTTGTTGTTTGGTTGATTTTGCTTTTTTAACCTTCCTCAGAAGCACCAGAGAGAGTGGCTGATGATGGTCAAAATTATTGGAGCTCTGCACCAACTCAGAAACTAACACTAAGAATCCCCTCACGATCTCAAGTCATCATACTCAGTTGTGTAGGGTCATATACTGAGTTTTGCCATGTGGAACTGGAAATATGTCTCTCACACTACTGTATGAGGCCCTTGCAAACTCTTCAGCTTTCCTCAAAGCATAGAGAGCGACTCATCTGCTTAGAATACTTTGAAAGGTCTCACTTAATTAGTGAGGACATCATGGCACAGATAAACAGTGATTTTTTGTTTCTACCAGTAGCATATGTGCTGATGTTCTAGGACAGAAATATCTGACCCAAACAAATATTTAGGCTTAGCTCTAATATCAAGTGAAATTCAGTGGTTTGTCATCCACAACGGACTAGAGGGAATGATCTCATGAAATAAAAGTTTAGTTCACTCAGCATCTGTGCAAAAATTTCCTGTGTAGTACAGTTAGGCTCAGAATGAGTCACCCCATGAGTGAAGAGAGAAACCAGTGTTAAACTAAACACAAACATATCCCCTAGCATCTCTTTATCGTATTTGTCTTGCAGATACATGATAAGTAAATCCCATATTTAGAGAACACTGTATTTGATATCTCTCTATTTGGCACATACAGACATTCCCTTACTATCTTCTTAACACTGAGTACTAACTCCATATCTTTCTGCTAATAAGCAACCTTTAAATTATATATATAATTTGCCTACTTCCAATTAGCATGCAATATTTTTAACAAAAAGCATAGTGTTTTTATAATAAAAGGCATTTCTAGCATAAATAGTAGTGGTAAAAGGAGTAACTTTTAAAACGTGAGAGTTTAAATGCTCCTCTTAAGGTTGCAGTGGAATCCATAAGCACCAGGAACTTATCATAGAAATGTGTATATCTCTATATAGTCTTCAATATGCACTTCAGTTGAGGTAAAAAATGCATTTGCCTTACTACATAGATCAGATTCTTCCTGTTTCATAATGAACCCTTTAGACAACCCTTCCTATATTTTTAGCTTAGTCTGTTACTTCTCCTAGTTAAAAAACTCTGGGAAGGAGTTCCACGAGGGATAAGAAGAGTTGCTGATGCTGTCTCAGTCCAGGTCTGTCACACACAGTGTTCAGGGCTCAGATTAATCTAGTCCATATTAAAAAGCAGATATTTAAAAAAATACACATCATAAATTACTTTTCATCCGAAAAGCTCTTGAAATGCTTTATGGGCTCTACATACAGATCACTCCATCAGTCACCAAAAGTACCTCTGGGATGAAATGCAACAACTGTTCCACTGGGCACAGCAAAGGAGAGGAAGTGAGGAATACCAGCACATCAAATTGCAATTGCAGGGGGAATTTAGGTAGGAAGAATGTAATTACCCTGTTTGGACCCTGGCCAGACCATGGTGGTTAACATCTTATAAAAAAGCCCTATGACAATTTTAACAATTCCTAGTGCTCAGGATCTTTAATTTATATGAGCCCTCAGGAGCTAGGCTAACAGCTCTGCTCAACTGGTTTCATATGCCATCCCAGGAAGCTGGGAAAAATCAACTTCTCATTGTTCTCTGCAGTTTTCACCCAGCTACTAAGCAGATTAATACTACTTAGTCTGCAATATCTGATGAAAATGCAGCACAAGGCAACATGATTGAATGACAATTCTTACCAGTCTTTCAAAAACTGTGTCCTTCAAAAAATGTCTCCTACTCTGGTGAGTCCTAAGTCCTCATAAAGAAAGCATTCAAGATAATCTCAGTAGGTATAACAATAAATAAATGCTCTAAAGATACACAGACAGGAAGATGGCCTCAGAAATACCTCTCCAAGAGTAACCTCTGAGAAAGAGCAGGAACCTAAAGAATGCATATTTATCAGTTCCTTTCCAATACGAATTAAACAGTTGTCACCAATTATACTTATTAATGTACCTTATGTTAGTAAATAAAATATCAAGTGATGCTATAGTGGAGCATAGCTTTTCACTCCCATTGAACCAAAAGCATTTGGAGCAAATTCCAAGAGACTGCCAAATACGCTTTGAAATCGTTTACATTATGTATCCGTACCCTTCAACTAGGTTACACACAATTTAGAGTCATTTAACTTCTTTACCACTTTTGATTGTTTTTGAACTGCTGCATGCCCACAGGGGCCCATTTTATTTTCCTTTGGCTAATTTATTCTATTCACTTCAAACATGTATAGTAATAAAATAATAATGGTATTCTATGATTTTCTCCTAAAGCCCTTTATTTGTTTCATCATATAACCAGAATTACTCATTAGGATGCAAAAATGATTGAAAAAAGCAGCAATGAGAGGTTTCTCTAAGCCAAGAAAAGCAGAGCATTTGGGGTTGTAAATATTCCTTGGCCAGGGTGGAGATCCTGTATATCACATGGACAACAGTACTGCTGCAGGACCTTGGTGATTTATGCTAATGAGAAAAGCCACCTTGACAAACAGAAAACAAAGAGCAGGGAACAGTTCAGTCCTGATGCAGATTTCTAACATTAGGTTTAAGTTTCACAGGAAATACTGAAGACTGGTGGTTAAAGGAATCTCACAATGCTGGTATATATCTGGGAGTCTTCACTGGAGAGACATCAGTCAGAGGCACAAATCACTTAACTAGTGACATGCAGCTTTACCTCAGGTCTTCACAGCTCTCCCGTGTGCTCTGGGGAAGTGTCTTTGCTTTCTAAAGAGGATTCACAGACCAGTACTTCAACCTTGAAAAAGCACATCATTGAGTCTCATGTAAGACTATCATGCAAGAGTGCTCCATACTATTGCAGCTACCAGGGTGAGCTTGCCTTGCTACAAGTTTATGTTGAAGTAAGTCTCAGCACTGGGTAGATGTGACCCTCTCCTCCTCCCCAGACAGTTCTGGTAAATTTTTCAAGGGCTAAGCAAATCTCTAAGAGCCTAATTTTTTACTAACTTTCAAGATTCAATGAGCTTTTCCAAGTCCCTAAAAGCTAGATTTTGAAAAGCACTTGGGCACATACAAAGTTTTCACATGTGCTCATCTCTCATCAATTTCTAATATTTAGGAAAACCCCAGTGCTAATTTAGAATCTGTGTGTCCTTACTACATTCAAAGATGACGAAACCCAAAAGCGCAAGGTCTTTGAAAGGCTATGAAAGGCAGAAATTCACACTTCATTAACTTAGAATTGTCACAGAAGATGCAGACCTCCTCTGCTTGAAGGTTTGAGTTCATACCATGGAAACTGATCTGCATAGGAAGGTTCCTTTTAGGGATAACATGCATGATTTTGATCATATAAAATAATTGATATGGACAAGAAATGAGTTTGTAATTTGCATCTACTATGTGATGATCACATGAGCTTATTGGCAACTAAGAGCTAGCAGCAAGGACTTGAGAAGTGGATTTATTATTTTATAACAACCACATTGTGTAAATTATCATGTCCATAAGATAATCCCATGCTTTCACTTTTTACTTGACTAAACAGTGTCACAGGCTATGGAACAAATTCTACTCATGATATCTAGAGGTGTTCTTCCCTCCAACACCTGTTAGAAGGAGACCCATGCTTGCATGTACTGCTTTCAAGTTATTCTTGCCTCACCTTGAATACAGAAAGAGATACACAAGTAAAGAAAATGCTACACAGGCAAAGGCAAAATACAGTCCTCCCCTATACACACAATTCCAGGTCAGATTTAAGAGGAATTCCAATGAGGCTCCCATGCAGAAGACAGCCAGTAAGTGCTCCTACGATCATGAAATGGATTGTTAAAATAAGCTTGATTACAAAATGCAGCCAAAGTCTGATTGAAAAGGTTTAAACTGCTGAAATATCTCTGCTATTGAAACATAAGTAAAATCTTTTTTAAACATGCAAAAAGAGCGTTTGTGTGATTTGCAGGGTCAGCACTATTAATTTATAGCATGACCATGGCACACTGAGGACCCTTTTTGTATTTCTATACATATATAACATCGTACTGTCACATAAGCCAAATAATTACAAACACGGACAACTTCATCTAGTTGTTTGCTGTGACATATTAAAAATAATAAAACCCAACAGTTTTTTGGTTTAATACAAGGTAGGGAAAAACAAGAACTGCATTTCGCCTCATTGGTTAAAGTGAACAAAAGTGGCCATGTATCTTAACACCTGGGAAAAGCCAGGGCATGCACAGCTGGCCGCGAGCTGGTCACACATTCCTGAGGTTACAATTACAACCAGTGTTCTCAAACCAGGCTCACTGACAAGCAGTTGCAGATGGCCAAAACGCTTATGTATGGAAACAGCTTTACTCAGCAAAATCTTAGAAAAATAACATATCAATAGGAACATTTGTATATGTAGATATAGCACTTTCTTAGTGATGTTTTCCTCAGCTAGCCCACAGGTCATGTCATATAAACTGAAAACAGGAAATCTTTTGTGTTGCACATCATATATATCATTTGGTACCAGTATATCATTTTCACCAACAAGTAGACTTCCAGTGGAGTTAAAGTGGGGAAATAGTCAGCCTGTTAGGTTCTGTTCTCTGATTTGCCAGCAGCCTGCTATGTGGCCAGTCCTTTTTTTAACACACCAGTTTAATGAGGGAACAAATGGGCATAATTGAACTCCAATTTGTATACAACTTTACCTTTCTGACACTTGGATGAACAGCAATGGACACCATAAAGTATCAGTTTATAATCTCTGCCAAGTAACATGAGAAAATACGTTCATTTAAAAAATACACTTACATGAATACTTCTGATGTTCACTGAAACAATCAAAATTTAAACATGGTAAAATCTGAAAAATGTCCTATTCAGATGTGAAAATATAAAATGAAGTTTTTAGCTATTTGCAAAACAATCCTTGAAAGCTACTTTTTTAATAAGCTGATGGAGTGATCACATGACTAGGTGACATTTTTTGGTGATGCTAAAAGCATGGACACATAATACAGAAGAAAGGAAACAGTTGTTAATGTGTTAAAATACAAGGGGAAAAATATACTTAAGCATAAAATATACTTCCAATTCAATGTTTTCAAACTCTTATTTGGCAAAATCTATACCAGAAATGGTATGGTAAAACTTTTCAGACTTCACAGTAGCATTGCCAGTGTCAGCAGCAGGGGCAAGAATATCAAAATTTAAATTAGGGTACTGACGTCTATTCACACTAAATGAACCTTACTCTCAGAGGAAAATAACTACTACCTTTTCCAAAATTGAACACAAAAAATGCATCAAGGTGTGATTACAGACATTTTAATTTAAATATTTTTTCAATAAAAATCACAGTAAAAGAACAAATATACAAGAGTATTTCTCATGCCTGCTATGCCCTGAGCAAGAGCCCTGTTACTGTGACTAGTATAGACCAACAGATGAACATCTCTATGCACATGATCATAAAGACCAAAAGGTCATTATGGTTTTAATTTACTATTTGCTACAAAACTCCTATCTTTAAGTAGACTTTGCACAGTTTTTCCAGATATTATGCATACCCTGATGTCAACAAATCACAAGATAGACTACAAATTGCTCAGTTTAAACTCCTACCAATATTTTGACCCAAACCAGCCCAAAGTAGAAAAGAACTCTTCAGAACTTCTGAATTTCCCTTTTACTTAGGCCTTACACTGCACTCCTTGAGACAGAGAAATCCTCCTGTATGAAGACTGGGGAATTTTGCCACTGTAAAGCGTGCAATGTCAGATCTATTGCACAGCAATAATCATAGAACTCTCTTAAAACTATTACAGCTTGCAACAACACTTAAACCCATGATTAAAAAGATTTGTGTTGTAGGTTAGTATTAGTGAATATGCCAAAGCCTCTGGAAAGAGAACTGTGATGTAAATTTCAACTTGCATGTTCTCTTCTGTATATTCAGTGTTTCAAAGATTATTTTATTCTGCTTTTAACTACCAGCACAAATGCTGATTCTAAATATATCTGCTGAACTCTAAATGACTTCTGTTTATAGAAATAGGACACAACAAGCTATTAAATCTTCCTTACAACAAACTCTGCTATGCCAAAATACTTGCTTCAGATTTTTGAGCTACAGTTAAAAAGACTTAGACTGACAACCAGAAGAAATCTGGTCGGACAGTTACTGTAGCAATGTATTTTATCATTTAAGTCCTTCCTTAGCTGGAATTGATTTTAGTCTTAATCATCCTGTTTCTCACAGCATTCTGCTTCCGAAACTGTCAGCCTCTGGCCTGGACAGGCGAGCAATCTCCTGGGTGGAAAACTGGTTGGATGGTCAGGCCCAGAGAGTGGTGTTAAATGACGTTAAATCCAGCTGGAGGCCAGTTACAAGTGGGGTTCCCCAGGGCTCAGTGCTGGGTCCAGCCCTGTTCAGTGTCTTTATCAGTGACCTGGATGAAGGCATCGAGTGCACCCTTAAGAAGTTTGCAGATGACACTAAGCTGGGTGGAAGTGTCGATCTGCTGGAAGGTTGGGAGGCTCTGCAAAGAGATCTGAACAGGCTGGACCACTGGGCTGAGTACAATGGCATGAGGTTTAACAAGGCCAAATGCCGGGTCCTGCACATGGGGCAAAACAATCCTATGCAGCTACAGACTAGGAGAAGTCTGGCTGGAAAGCTGCCTGGAGGAGAAGGACCTGGGGCTGTTGGTTGACAGCCAACTGAAAGTGAGCCAGCAGCGTGCCCAGGTGGCCAAGAAGGCCAATGGTATCCTGGCTTGTATCAGAAACAGCGTGACCAGCAGGTCCACGGAGATTATTCTCCCTCTGTACTCGGCACTGGTGAGACTGCTCCTTGAATACTGTGTTCAGTTCTGGGCCCCTCACCACAAGAAGGATGTTGAGGCTCTGGAGCGAGTCCAGAGAAGAAAAACAAAGCTGGTGAAGGGGTTGGAGAACAGGCCTTATGAGAAGTGGCTGAGAGAGCTGGGGTTGTTTAGCCTGGAGAAGAGGAGGCTGAGAGGAGACCTTATTGCTCTCTACAACTTACCTGAAAGGAGGTTGTAGAGAGCAGGGAGCTGATCTCTTCTCCCAAGTGACAGTACAAGAGGGGATGGCCTCACGCTTTTCCAGGGGAGGTTCAAGCTACATATCAGAATAAATTTTTCACAGAAAGGGTCATAGGGCACTGGAAAAGGCTACCCACGGAGGTGGTTGAGTCACCTTCCCTGGAAACGTTTAAGGCATGGGTGAACGAGGCGCTAAGGGACAGAGTTTAGTATTTGATAGGAATGGTTGGACTCGATGATCCGGTGGTTCCCTTCCAACCTGGTTATTCTATGATTTTATGATTCTGCATCCACATGGGTTTAAAAATAATAAAGGAAAAAGTAAAAAATCTAGTGGTGCTTAAAACCTTCACTACTTTACGTAATTTAAGGAATCAACAGAACACTCTCCTGCTATAGAGCATCCAAATAAACTCAGAAGAAACAGGACACAATAAAAGCTTGCATAACTTTGAATGACTCAAGTAGCGGAGTCAGAAATTGCAGTCTTGGGGAATCTACGAAGTGTTCATAATTAGGCAAGAATTATCTACACTCACCCATTAATCATTGGGCTCATGCTTATTACAGTAACAATGCAACAGTGGGAATTGAGTTGCAGAGTTTGAGGCTTTGCCCCCTGTAATCTCTACACCCAGCTTAAGGCTGGCTGAGCTGTTTCTTCAGTTTCCATAACCTACAAGTGGTTGTTTGCCAACCACCTGTATGAAGTGTTTTCGTGTTCTACATAAAAGCTCACTAACAGTGTAAAATAGTGCAATTCTAAAAGGCCAATGCCCATTTTATTGCTGTTACAGTTGATCCATAATGGTATTTACTTATTAGCAAACATAGACCAAAACTGAAAGTGTCAAATCCACACTCTTAAAGGAGTTGGCAGCATTTTCTCTTGCTCAAAGGTTGTTGTAAAAAAAAGTCACGACTCTCCTAAATGTCACTGAGATCTTGGGCAAGTAGTTCTGGAAAAAGAGGATTTTAAAGCTGAATGTGAAGCTTTAAGTGCAACAATTAAGGAAACATTCTGTAATGGATGCGGCTAAGTTGTGGGAGAAGTAACCATATGAATTACTCTGGCGAGGGAAGCTCCAAAAGAAGCTTCCGTTCTCTTGAAGTGAGATGCCAGAGGGTTCCTCGCTCCATCCTATTTTTAATTTGAAGTAAACTCATCTTTCACCAGGAACACTCTCATTTCTCTAACATAAATAGTACCGGTTTTCTTATTGTGTATCAATGTAGATAATTTAACCTGATAAAGTATCTTTAAAATTCTCCACAGATAGGTTGTCCTGGCATTAGAAACAGAACTTTAGTTCTACAAATGCAATTTTACTATAGCAACAACCTGACAAGTGGACACTCACATATGCTTCATATAGCATTACTCTGTAAAAACCCTTCCTTCTTGTGAATCCTGTAATTTAAACAGGCATTTTAAGTGCTGAAGCAAAAAATATTAGTGACCTAAAATATCTAAAAAATGTAATGATTCAATTAATGCTGAGTTACTCCATGCATGAATGAACAATTTGACCTGGACTTGAACACGGTATTTTAATAACGCAGCTGCCATATTCACTGGTCCCTACATTTCCTGAAAACCAATCTGCCAAACCAGTTATACAGTATCAATCTTCTGTGCTTCCGTTCTTGGAGTGCCAAGTTAGTAATGCTCCACAATCATGTTATTTCATTGAAATGCTACTTTTTTTTTTTTTTAAGAACATTTATAGATAATCTAATTTGAAAATTAAGGCAGATAGATTTTTTAGTTGAAAACCTACTGATGCCACCCTTGAGCGTCTGTGTGGGAGGCATTGGTTTCTAGGAAACTTCAGGTCAATTTAGGCACTAATTTTGAATTTATTTTTTTTTCCCCCAGGCACACGGGGCATTTCACCTGCAGTTTCGAGGTATATTTTTCCAAGACACTATCAGAACCATAGCTGCTTTTTAATTGAAAACTTTAGTAACACAATACATTCGTCATAACACATACAGAAAATACATGAACTAAGATTAAAATGATTTTCACATAAACCAAAAAATTCCATGCACTGACCCAGAACCTATCCTGTACCACCTGACTGGTACTATCCCAATACACAGGGCTGGACTTACAGGCTGGCAAAGCTTTGCCTGTAATACAAACCAGCTTCACATGGAGTTCATACAAAATATATGTGTGAGCCTGAGCTCTCAAGAGCAACTTACTCCCCCCCCCGCCCCCAAATATAGATTGCTTAATATCAAGGTGAAATTGCAACTATAGATTAACCTTTAAGCAAAACCAAAGTCAGGAGTGCTTCAGCTGAGTAATTCAGACCAATGAAATCATCCATAAAATTACTGACGTGCAAAAAGACTTAGGATGTGTTGATGGAAGACTACAATAGCTTTGGATAAACATTAAAACTTCAGATATGAAAGTGATAAAAAAATAAAAGAATTCTGTAACTGCAGATGACAGCAGCATTACAGTTAATATTTAATCATGATATTGTGAGAATGTTCAGTAGTGGAAGACAGGATTAACATATTGCTTTAACACATTCCATTACTTTCTGCATCTGTTTACCGATAATAAAAGAAACAGCTGTTCTAAATGTAACATTAACAGGTGTAAACCGTTCATTTGAGATTTTAAAACAATAATTCTCCTCCATTTCCCCCTTAGCTATTTTGAAATGACATTACAAACCCCCTTCCTATTAGCTTACACAATTAACTTGTAATTGTTTAACCTCTTCGCATGTCCACAAAACGTATACATGTGGAGTTAGCTTCCTTCTCACTTTGTGCAAAAGGCTCTGTTCTTCCGCAGTGCACATCCTGAACTAATACACCAGATGTGTCCCATAAAATGGTTGGTCACACCATTCAGCAGCTTTCCTTTAGCAACTGTTCTATATCAAATTTACAGCAAAAAAGCATTGTAATTATGAAGTAACATTGTATCAAATTCACAGACCTCATATCTCACTATGTTCAGTTAAACTATGAACGATAATTGAGCTTGAAATTATATATTTACTTTAAATAAGTCCTCCAAATCATCTGCAACAAAGTGTGCTTAATTTGAAGGCAATAACAAAAGATTTAACATTTCCACATTTATACTCTCTATAGTTTCAGATATGGTATCTCCCCATTTAGACAGAGAGAGGGGTAAAAAAATAAAAGCTGCTTCTGGTACCTTTCCATTAGCAAAATTAAATGGGTGTACCTTAAGTTTCTCAGCACTGCTAACCCAGCCTGTTAAATGCTGGGTAAAAAGAATGCTGGGTTCATGAATCCCTCAATATTGCTACTGCAGACAAAAAAATAATTAAAAATTATGTTTCTTTAACAAAAATCAAAACTAAGCCAACCCCCCTTACCAAGCCAAAACTAGACCTGCTTTACAGCAGATAAAACAAGCCCTGAAGACCAAATATTATAATCCGTTCAAAAGCTCCTAAAGTTGCTCTTTGATACTTTCATAAAAGTAATACTAATACGTATTGGGGGGAATTAAACCACTTGCATAAATTGAGATTGTATAACTGTAACAGTGTGATGCTTGGGAATATTGATCCTATTGCCAGACGTTTTAAATACTCCATATTAGAATATGGAACTAAAAAAAAAACCCAACAATTTAACCAATCACAAATGACACCATACAGATGTTACTGTTGCCAGTGACTGCTAAGTACTCCTGAGATAGGTTAAGTGTTCCTCTGGTTTTTTGCTATTATTCGAAGTAAAGGAAGAAAAACATCCCCAGAAATACTTCAAATCCCTTCACACACACATATACTTCTTAACTAAGAGGAACAGAAACTTCACTTTTAATATCCCTAATGCATTCAGAAAATAAACATGTAAACATAGGTGCTACCTCTGTTTCATGTTTAATCTATAATAATATGCAGGGGAAAATGAATTTTTTTTAACATATCATTTTCCCATCTTTAAAAAAATAAAATTGATCCTCAGTGGTTTCCTACTTAAAAGATAAGCAACATTTCAGAATTTGGATGAGGCAGGCACTTGCCTCAGAACAGCAAATAAGCCACCAGAGCCAAACCTGCCCAAATCAACCATATAAATAATCGTCTACAAAATTAAAAGTTATGTAACAACCAAAATATTTCATATTTTTTATTATGAGATGATAGCCTGGAAAGCTCCAGAACATCACCCATGGAACACTGCTACCTGCACTAGGCATACTTTGGGAAGGCAAATATGCACAACACCAGAAGCATCATAAGCAATAACACTTTGACCTACTAGTAATGGAATGATGGTCATTTATGGTCAATTCCACACCTATCTTGGAAACGCACAACTCTCTGCGGCAATCATTTCTCCATAGAGAGGATCAGGGTTTCAGTTAGGGATTTGGGCTCCTCACATAGCATTGTCCCTGCAGAAAGTTAGCCTTTGAGAATTGTCCTAGACCTGACCTGTGTACCCATAATTTAAGTGGTTATAACAGCACAAAAATAAAATACCAGCAGAGGGCAGCGCAAATACTGGGAGGCCCCCGAAATGCCTCAACCTGGCCACTCTCGTGGACACAGCTGCTTGAGACCGTGCAGTAGGGCACAACGACATGGCAGCCTGTTTGCTTGCTGCTGGGACATGTAACCATCAGATTCTACTGCGCTGCTTCTTCCTCTAAAGTACGAGGTCAAGCACAACAACAACCAAGTCTACTCATCCTTATGCATTTTGGGTTTTCCTCTGACTTTTAAGCAGCTGGGGACTGAATGACTGACTGCAAGGACAGGCATGCTCTCCAGGGAGCTTTGTGGGTTTCATCACCTAATGAAACATCTGAGTGGTACCAGGTGCTGATGCAATGGCAATAAATTGATATGCCTTCCTTTGAGAATCAATACATCAAACACACCATTTTACTTGTTTTAAACTTGTAAATCTAGCGGTGGGGTGCTTTTATTTGTTTGAACAAGGAATGTGAAATGGAGGCATCAGAGAATGTATCTCTAGAAAAAAAGAAAGAGCAGCTCTAGAAACCTTCCTTCTGTCCACACAGACAGAAGGATAAAGTAAGGAGAGACCCACCCTATCTAAAGCCATGTTCCATCAGCAGAATATCAGTGGAACTCACCATTTCAGCTTGCAACCCCAACCATGACTACCACAGTGGGGAGACACCCAGACATACTGCTCCAAAGCCATGTTAGAGCGCTGATGGCACTCAGCCACATGACATTCCATGATACCCCACAGAAACAGAAAACAAACTGTATGTATGTGTAGTTAAGGAAGAACTCCAGAGCAGCTCTCCAAGGTAAAGGACAGCAAAAGCCAGCCAGGAGAGAAGATCCTGCTCCCAACTGTCTAACCTGCTGCACCCACATCCACAGCAATGCCTGACACTTATTTGCTTCTGCAGCAACTAAACCCACCTTGGCACCTGTGAATATCAGTTTACCAAACACTTTTCAACCACAGTCTAGGCTCTGAATACCTATTAAATAATCTGTCCCCTACTAAACAGCAGCACTGTCATATGGAAGTACTTCATTCATATCAAAGATACCCAGTATATTTAACAAACAGCTATTTTACCTTTTGGAAAACAACTAGCAGCTGTTAATCTCTTTATATTCCCAACTGAATAAAACTGGTGCACATATTCGTTTAAGTCCCCACAAACTCAGTCTAGAGCTAAGATTCCTTTTTCCTGCTTGCCTTTGGCTTTTCTCAGAGTAATGGCTACTCCCTAAAGTCTCAAAGTTCGTATCAGAATAAAAAAAAACAAGCTATAATCTTCTGCATTCACTGCAAGGCTGGGATCCTTTTTCCCACTTGGAGCCAAAAGTTGCATCTCCATCCTATGTCTCTATCCACCTTCTCACTTCCGTTCTAAAAATTCCCATCTTCTGTACCAAGTGACATTTACAGCCAACAAGCCTCCATTTTACCAGTGACATTTTCATCTCGTGCCTCTCTCACTGATTTAGTTTGGAAAGATATCCTCTTGTGCCCTCCAATCATCCCTGCTCTTTTCCCTCATCAGTCCCTGGGCCACTTACCCCTCCTCTGGAGCCAACTCCCAGAAAGGTATTTTATTCACATCTTAAGGCTCCCTCCGTGTAGCAGTAGATATCAACTTTCTCTTCCTCCAGGAAAACCTCTCCTCCCTAGTTTACACTTAACTACCAACACACAGCATTGACCTGATGCCCTTCAGCTATTCCAAATCTGACCTTTCACATGTGCATGGTATAGGTAGGAAACAGCAAGGGAAGAAAATGCACACATTCTTGTGCTTCTCCTCCTTTGCAGCAGTGGAGGATGTGCATCCCGAGGCAGTAATAGGAAGAGAGCACCTGATTCACTACTACATCTTAGCTCAGGCCTTTGCACTATTCTGCCACATACATGAGAGGTACTAAACAAAAAACTTTCCTATGTATTTGCATTCATTGTTCCCTAAGCCTTTCTCTGTGCTTCCTGGGCAAGCATTAGCAAGTACTGTTAAGAGAGCAGAAGCCCCTGTGTGCAATGGTCTAACCAGCTGCTGCTGCACAGAGCAGCTGGCCAAGTTCAGCCTGCCTTTTGCCTATGTGAGGGCACAAGGTGCTCCCAGCATGCATTGCCCCAGGCAGTTCACTCCAAATGCACCAACAGAACTCTACATTGTAAAAGAGCTAAATTAAGGCAGACACTCAGCAATTAATATGGGTGGCTACTTAAAATGAGTATTGTTACTTAAAATGACTGCTATGGAGTGCAGTAATATTTCCTGTATTTTTATTTCTCTACTTTCCTTACTCCAGTTTGAAGTTATAAACATCTCTCTATGAAAAGGTCAAACTTACTTTAACTGCATACAAACATAATCATGACCTTTCAGTTCTAAATTATGAACTTATCATGTACTGCTGTGATCTCTTAACTTAGCCCAACAGCTCAGCATTTTCTGATACAGAGCAACAGATCACTAATTTACATTTTCAGATTGTACATTTGTTAATCTGGTCTGACACTGCTGTTCACAATTGGGTCTGCACTCAGTCCTTTCAGCAACCTTCAGCCATTTGCCTAGCACTCACAGAACACTACAAAGCTCTGTCTAATCAACATATTTTCATAACACCAAGAATTGCTATGACAGAACAACTGGAGATAGGCAGGACTCTTCAGGTAGTCTTTTCTGAAACATTTAAGACGTGTTCTTTCAGAGATAACTGCATCTGCTATGCAGAGAAGGCATAATTGGGAAGCTTCACAAAAGAAGACTACTCCATGAAATAGAAGAGTAAACATTACACTCTGGTGGAAAGAGAATGAACAAATTAATGAGCATCAGCAGCTGTCCATATAACAGACTTCATTCTAATTGTGCTACATCCTCCTCCAGTGAGGCTTGTTTGCAATTTCCACCCTAAACACTTCCTGTATAGAGCTGCACCCACACCGACACTGGCACCTACTTTCAGCGCCAACCTGTACTCTGTGACTCTGCCCCACTGATCTCTCAGGTCATGGGTCAGTTTTGTTTGACCTAAGCTTTTAAGCGTGTATTATAACTCTAAGAATCCTAGGTTTTTAAGCTAAGGTTAAAAATCCCAAATTATTTGCACAGTTTAGAGAAAAGCTTTTTGGAGACTGGTCATGAGGACTTCAATACTCATTTAGAGGAGCTAACAATTTCCAAATAGAAACAGAACACCATAGGAGTGTAACAATCATAACTGCATATGGCAATGGCACATTTAAATACCCACAGCTACCTGGGATTCCTTTGAAACTTATCATTCTGCATCCTTAGTACAATAAGCTTTCCAGGCTCTGCTTAAAGGAGCTTCTAACTAATTTACACCTAAACCATTTTGACATACTGATACTTTCTAAACCTGCAGCAATAAGCAAAGCATCAAATCAGTTGAGAACATTTCTTTAATAAATTCTTTAAAAAAATAGCGATGAGTTGTTTCTCTACAGTATTTATTTCCAGCTTTCAAGTAGCATTTGAATTTAAATAAAAAAGCCTCTGACAAATGAACATATGATAATGAAAAGTCATTATACAAAGGTTTTGCACAAAACATACTGAAATTACAGGGTAATGATCAAAATTAAGCAAGAGAAGTATGATCCCAAACAAAATGTTCCATTTACTGAATAATTTCCGTGCAGTTGTGCTTGTCATCTTCTGGAATATCTGTTAAGTGATGAAAAAAAAGTCGACCGTGAACACAGCCTTTATTTTCCTTTCCAAGCTGTTGCTTCATCCTGTAAACTGTGTCTTGTACATCTTCTTTTGACAAATGTAAGGGCAGCTGCCGAGCTAAACGTACCGCTTCTCCCTGTGGAAAGGAAAAACAAAAACAAAAACAAAACCTTAACAGTTTTAAAGTATTGCTTTTTAACATATTAACCTAGGGTAACCAGAAAGCCGGAATTAAGCACTCGCTGTTTAAAGGTCGGTCTTCTCTTTTCTGCTGATAAATATTTCAAATCCCAGAAACCTAAATGTAATACTAAACATATCTTATTGGTCATTTCATGACACTTCTATACTGAGTCACATACGGTCAGTGCCCCATTCATGTTTACAATCTTTTTTTAGAGTCCACTTCTGAAATATCTTACGTGTTTCTGAACATCTTATTTCCTGTTGGCACCAGTATCATCTGAAGATGTTTACCAGTTCACAAGACACATTCTACACCACAAACTTTAGATCTAACATAAATGAAGTCAAAGTCAGCTAAACAGTTTTAAAAATACTACAGTGAATTTTTAGATTAATGTTATATGCATCCAGTTATCTCACAGTACCAGAAAGCGGAAGTGACTGCTAAACACATTACTGAAACACCCATCCTCAAGGAACCATGCAGCTTCAAAAAAGTTGTCAGGTTTTTTACTTCCTCCAAGATGGGCCCTCTTCCTACTGTTGCCCTCTCTTCTGTACTTCAGTAGTGTTGCCTGGACAGGGATGGATGTTGCATACAATCACCCTTCACATTGTTACAAACCTGAAGCAGTGTTCATGTTTATTCTGAATCTCCTCATTTTGTTTGTCTGGATTTTCTCCCACTCTTCCAAGTGGAAAAAAAAAAAAAAAAAATCACTGTGTCCTATTCCCTACCTAGAAGGGCTGCTTCTTTAACCATTACCTTGTTCTTTCTTCTGGGTCTAACAAAAGATTGCAAGAGCTACAGATATGCTGCCTGCTCAAACATGAAACTTTTACCATAAGTTGTATTTCTGAACATGACAGTGAATGGCATTTCTGGTGTTAACCCTCCATAATCGTCAAAACCTCAGTGCTTAGTCTTATTAAGTGTTATTAATAAGCCTTCATTTGATAAGCTTTTGATATACACCTTTATTTGCATGTGTATGTTTATCACTCTGTATACACTAACTCCATCCCACTCAATCTGAGAGGTATTTGTAAGCAGGGAAAATAGAGCTTCCACCTTCAAACCAACTTAGAAAGAATTACAACATTTAACTCATCCCTTCTTTAAGCTTCTCTCGTAAGTGCACATAAATGGTTCAGTAGGTACACAACAGAATCACTTGCTCTAAAGGCAGCTGTGAATTTATTGCCCTAAAGAAAGATAGGGAAAGATTTGTATAACAGATGTTTAAAAGATAACATACATTCTCTGTGTAAATGTCTAGGTCCCATTTGAAGTATCCCAGGAAACTACGTTAGTAAGAGATTTAACACATGCTTTGGTAATCTTTTTGAACAAATCTCTTAAGAATTGGGATTAAAGATAGCATTAGGGAAACATCTGAACGAGAACTGACAGAGAACTACTAATGTCAGTTACTCCAGCTTTAACTAGTACACCAGTATTTGGTGTCTTTGAAACTTTATGCCCATTGTTCTCTTTTGACAGAAAATTTTATCTATTTGCATATCAAGTATTAACATGAGTCATTCCAGTTCAAATAACTTCTGTACGAAGACAGATTAAAGAATCTGTTACCCAAGTACCATATTTCTGACAATTAATAAGGCTGGCTGCACGTGAAAAACACAGTTTCCTCTCTGCCAGTGCACTACATAACTTAGTCGCTACTGCACTGAAGATCACAGTCTAACAAGACTGGTGATTGTCACTATGTGCTTCCTTTAACTGCACAAGTTACAGATGTTAACTAAATATAAGCATCTGCAGAAGCATATGAGTTTCACTGCAAGTGAGGCTTCATTTTTAGCTTCAATGTCTTAATTCCAGCGATAGTTTGCTTTTTTTTTGGCAAAAATACCAGTTCCCATTTGTGTGTCTCTGCCCTTTCACATTGAATGAATCATAGGAATTTTCCTTCTTTAGGTGCAAACGGAACACTTTCTGATTTTCACAATTTACATCTCATTGAGGTTTACATAAGAATTAAGTTTCAGGTAACACCTATTTTTCAAAAACTATTACCATAAATAATTTTATAACTTCTTTATAGATTTCTTTACAAAGGAGATGAATCTCGATGACTGTTCTGGATTCAACTGCCTCCTAAACTTTGTAAGCAATTTTATGATAGTTCCATGTTCTACCAGGGAGAAATGCCTTTCTAGTCTGAAAACTGCCTATACAGAAACACTCTGTGAATATCGGCTCTCAGCATGTATTATGTCACATTGGATGACTAGTTTTGGAAACACTTGATGGGAGTATGGCAACACAGAACCCATACACCTCAGAAAGACGATGACATTCTCCTTTTCAAAAGTAATTTCAGTTTAGAATAGAATTTAATTAAATTAATTAAACAGAAAGCTGAAGAAAGACTGCTCAAGCTAAGGTTTTATTTATAAGCTTAGCTGGCCAATACTTAAACTTCTATCTTACCTCCAAGTAATTTATCACTTTGAAAGGCCTACATTCATACGCTTCTTTTGCATTTCCATGAACTACTGAAGTCAGAATTTCCTTCAAATCAGAAATACTATAATATGGCACACAATTAGCTATCCCTTCTATTTCCAGATGACTTTCTGTGGTTGAGGCACCTAAAAATACAAAAACAAAACAGTAATTTATACATGTTTTGATTTCTATTCTGGAGCAATTCAGAGAAAATTAAACTGATGTAGAATCATTTAGTAAATTGGTCTCACAAGCTCAATACAATTAGGAAACTTTTTTACTCCTCCCTTGGTGCAAAATGCATTTGTTTGTCCAATGTTTCATTATGATGACATGTCTATTCACATCACAAGTGTCTCAGTTTACTTTAACTCAAATCCCAGCTGGCATAATCTAAATGCTTAAAACATTTTGCAGCATTCCCAGTCTTAACCATAGGTTTAATTGAAGTTTTCTGTCTCTTTAATTAAAACACATAAGAAACTGAAGTAGAAGATAGTGATAAAATACAACTTAGAAAAAAATTAAACCAGAGTGTTGGCACTATTTCTTGTGTAATTGATTGAAATATCTGTATGGTTCAAGTCTTATCGTAACAAATTCAGCTTCTACTGAAATAGAAGGATTTTTTTCCTCCTACCACAACAGAGGAAGAAGTCAAGCTCATGTAACTGAAAGCTCTGTAACAGACTTTGTACTGTCATTCATAGGATATCACTGCTGCAGCAGGTACCACTCTGAACAGGAATGGTGAATAAAACATTTAACGTTCCCAACAAAATATCCCAACAAGATATCTAAGCAATCTCTGAGGTGCAAGATATTTAACTTCTTCACATTACTTGCAAAAAGTTTTAATGAACTTGCTAACTTTTCTTCCACTCCTAGACAGAAACGAGATCTCTAGGGGTCAGGCTCACATACCCTCACAGTGTCTTTCAGAGCTCCTCCTGTCATCATGTTGGGTGCACAGAAATCTCAACCCAACCATCAGGGTTACCTTCCTTTTTCCTCAACTACACATCTAGCAGGTAAAGAGATAGCTTCACAGGGAGAGCATGGAAAAATACAATCCATAATAGAAATAAATCCACTCCTTTGTAATGGCCCTAGTTTGCATAAATTACATTCAGCATAGGTCAGCAAATGATTTTTGCAAAGTGCAAAAAGGAGACAAGTAGCTTGCTACAAAGTGGATTAAACTAACAAAGTGTGATAAAGGATCATTCACATTCCTAATCCAAACAACAACAGGAAAGATTTCAGAAGGAAGAGAAAATATATATGCAATGTAAGTCACCTCAATAAAATTTCATTAGCTGGCTGTTACCTGTGACTCGACACCATTTATTTGACAGTCATTAATGAAGAGCATAGGTGAACAGGAAGACTCTGCAGGTTGATAGTTTTTCTAAATATGGATATGTTACCAGGAAATTAAGTCAGATGAACTTTTTCAAACTTCAAGGCAAGAGATACTTTGCCCAGAGTGAGAATTTGATATCTGGAACAACCCTCCCCCCATCACATAACCCCCTTCCAGCTACTTATTTAACACTGCTTTAATTCCGAAACTTTACTTCCTCTTTTTCCCAGCATTGACTTCCTCCTCTTTTTTTCAAGCTGTCTTTCCTTAACTGATGTCTGGTTTTGCTGGCCATGTTTTATGCACTGCTGTAAGCCTGTGATCAGATTCAGCTTAAAGCAAAACGTTAAGCTATCCGAAACCTTGCTTGTTATTAGAGGTGAGAAAAGACAACTTGCTACACCAGTATTTCCCCACAGTAAAGGCTGCCAGTAAGAGACAGGAGCAAAAGACAAAGTCTGTTTCTAATCTTCCTCAGCTCTTCCATTCTCTCTTTTATACCAATTTTGGTTTAATGGAAGATTAGATTTGAGTAACTGTTCCAGGACATTTGATTATGTTGCATTCTCACTAGAATTAAAGCTTAGTCTATTTGACAAACTTTTAATAATTCAATATGCTACAAAGACAGAATAGAAAACCAAGTTTCAAGCGTTAAGATTTTAAACTTAAAAACTTGCATCTCCAGTGTTTTCTCTTAAAGTTTCATAACAAATTTCATTTGCTTGCTAAGAAGACTCCATCTTGTCTGGTATGTGCGTGTTGTTCTTTTCTGCTTATATTCTTTAGACTGAAAAGTCTAAAGCCCATTGCATGCAGATTAACGTGTATTTGTCTACCAGTCTTTGCAGGAATTCCAATATTGGCATAAGCTGATGTTATAAACAGATGTCTGAGCCTCTGCATACTTTTAAATTTTAGCCAATATATACATTAAAGATTTTTGACTATTCAAACAGCAGCCTTCAAACAGTTTCCATGGCAGTTTCCATTAAATGTTTTGCAACTTCCAAGGAAAATAGTTCGGTGAACAAAGACATTAGCTTTCAATTGACTAAAAATACCTATTTTTCCATGCCACAAATCTCCCCTTTCTCTTTCTAAACAAAGCATTCACAATCATCTTTGGATAATTTCTTCTTCTTGGTCAGGAAAAATTGTTCTCTCCCAGCTGCCACCTAGATAAGGTGACTCTATATAGGACAATGTATCTTCCAGTCTATGGTCAAAACCAAATAAAAATTAGGTAGTAGCATGATTTCCCACTAGCTGGTGACAAGAGCTGAGGCAGCTTATATTACCAAGGCAGATGGGTTATCTACCTGTTACAGCTCTTTGAGGCCTTGTAAATTAATTCTTTGTATATACACATTGGGTATATATATTCTATCAGGCAGATAATTCTATCCTAAACACTCACCCTGAAGGCCCACCATCATTACAGAAGAGGTAAGACTTGTTCCTTGCTCTCATTTCCTTTCCAGCCAAGAATTTACGTGTCTCTCAAAACTTTCAAGGAGGGAAAGAGACACGTGTGCTGTGAAGTTACATATGACAAACACATCTTAAGAAGAACAGGATGGAAAGTAATCCATCTTACTTCTTGAAATGTTTCTCTTTATGTAGGGGTCACTGCAAGCTCTACCCAGCAAGCAAATGCCTGGCAGATTCCAGAGTACTGAGTTAAGTAAAAGCAAACAGATTGCTCTCTCAAAGGTAACATCACTTGAAGCCTTAGTAAGGCCAGAACATGAGGGGGCGGGAGGGCAGTGGAAGACAGACTGGAGCTCAGCGTCACAGCTTTACAAATCACAACAACTGGCACGTTCCACAAAGAAACCATTGATTTAGCCTAACCAACATACTTACAGCAAGAAGCTTTTTCTGAGCTATTTCACAATATGTTTTTCACTGTCAGCTATCCAGAGAAAAATCCAGTTGAAAAATCCTTGGGCTGCTGAGCAGTCAATAAAAGGGGAAACAAGGAGACATTACAAAAGATCTTAGTCTACAATAACAAGAAGATAGGCATGTCCAAGATTTAGAATATTTAAAATAACCTTTGCTGCAGTCATTCCTGTCTCACTACAAGAGAGCAGTCAACGGACAGACAAACAATAGGCAAGTAAGGCCTGAAATTCTTGCACTCTTGTAAAAATAACTATTCAAAGGCTACATTTATGAAAAAGGAACACATTGTCAGAAGTTCAAACAGTTCTCCCACCAAAATGACAGAAAAAGAATGAAACTCCATGTGGAACTGAGTGTTTGTTGGGAAGAAAAAGTCTAATAGGATCTTTCAAAAACCTACTAGGAGAAAAATGTCTTAAAAATATAAGGCTAACAATTGAAAATTTAACCATTCGAGCAAATAGAGGCAAAAACAGCAGATAGCTTTCTGTTTTTATAAAAGATTTAAAAAAAAAATCTCTGATTGAAACAAAACAGCCTAATTCTAATTCAAAGAGCAGCCTTGACCACTGAAACTAACATTATTGGCAATGCTCAGGCTTAGGTGAAATAGATCTGTCTTGCTGTTTGTGGGATCAGAAATGCATCAGAAACAGCAGAATGGGTTCCTCAGAAAGAGAAGTGTCTGCAACTAAACAGACAAGAGGGAGAAGCATGAGAAGGGGTAGAAAACGGCATTATACACAGATGCTGTTTAGCACCAGCCACAACAAAAAGAACAGAAGATGTGACTTATGACAGATATCAATTTCCACTTGGGAAGACAGTCCAGTCTTCCACAAACAAGTCAGTTCCTGCCTGCTTGTGTAGCTGGTGTGACACAGCACCATGGAGTTCAGAGTGAAGCATGTCCGTGCTATGCCTGTGAGAAAGGCTCCTGGTATGTTATTAGAGTTGCTAAGTTAAGAAACAGCTCTCTAGCCAAAAGGTCTCTGTCATTAGAGAGTGTAGTTATATTTCTGCAATTCCAAGCATTGTGAGGGAATAAGATTCACTTGCCAAGTACTAATCTTAAGACTTGCCAAATTTAGTGCAAAACTGATAATTTTTTTTATCAAATGACAGAAGTTGTTCCTAAGAGATAAGTCATTCAAATAAGGAAAAAACAATACTACATGTGGTAGGGTTTTTTTTTTATTTTCCCAAGAAACTATCAGAATCAAAATCTTTACAAAAAGTTCCTCAGGGCCAGAGTTTCAAGTTGCCAAAAGGTGAGAAATTAAGCTGAGAAGGCACACTTAAAGATCAGTTGAGATGCAAGCCCAATGCTACAAAGGAATTAAAGTCACTTTCTGAATTAAGGTAGCTGATCAGATTTTTTTTTTTTTCAATATCAAGACAGTCAGTCCTACGAAAC
This sequence comes from Clamator glandarius, assembly GCA_033459285.1. Classification (NCBI taxonomy): domain Eukaryota; kingdom Metazoa; phylum Chordata; class Aves; order Cuculiformes; family Cuculidae; genus Clamator; species Clamator glandarius. The sequence continues at coordinate 2,738,397 of JAUNZM010000032.1, forward strand.
ACTGTCACACCAAGAGGAAATTACCAGAAATACCACTTTCAAAGCTAAAGAAATTGAACCTTTGCTTGTAAAATGAAACAGGACATTTCTGTCAGAAAAGGGATCTTTTCTACAGCAGAAATAAAGCCCTTAACCCAGGATTAAAAAGGAAGCCATGCACTAGTGGCTATTAATAAGAAATCAACCAGCAGTCAGAAAGGGACATGTAATATAACCATATCAGGTCTGAAATCTCAAAGGAAAGTATAGACCTTCCAACAAAATAGAGTGGATCTTGACAGCAAGAAAGAGTCAATAGTTCAGTTGAGAAATGGCAAATACTGGGACTGATTCAATTTACACAAAAAGTTGGACAAAATGAGTTATAAAGGTACATGCATAAAGAATGGGGTTCAGTTGTGCTCCTATGGGTATTGCTAAGATGAAAGCTTACCACAGGTTAAGTGCTCATTTGCATTCTGTACACCTCTCTACAGCAAGCTTTGACTTTTATCACCTACCATGCAAAGTGGCAACTCCTACATCAGAAAAACTAACAATATATCCTGAAGAAACAAAACTTTTCTGAGGCAATCTCTAGTTCAACAACATCTGAATGCCTCCCTTCCAGGCTGCGTCTGACTGTCAAACAATAAAAAACCAGGCACTGAATCACAGAATCTGTTAGGTTAGAAAGACCTGAATACAAATAGCAAACAAACAAACAAAAATGGTTCTATAAGGACAAAGCAGATTTTATGAAACAAACTTCTTCTCTCAAAGTTGAGAAATCCTACAGGATACTCAGGTATAAGTGGGAAAAATCTATTCTGGTCTGCAGGTCACTTTCTGTAATGATTGTAAGATACGAATCTATAAATTAAAGAATCTCAAACTGCATAGTGAAATTCCCAGAGAAGGGCACATAATGAGTATTGATAACAGCAGTGTTTCTAAAAATCAGTGTTAACAAGTATTTGTAGAAGACACTACCATATTTATAGAAGATAGCATAATGCAGGGATGAGTTTAGAAAAAAAAAAAAAGAAAAATGATGAACTGATGAAGTATTATGTGAAAATCGCTGGGTCAGCTGGAAAAAAGACCTGGAGAAATTCCATTTATTTGCTGGCATTTCACCTTCAATGGTGTGCTCTTTTAATAACAGAGGCTGTAACCACAATAGTCATCAGCAGAAGCTTATAAACATGACTGATAAGCCTCAGATGTTATTAACATTTCATTCAAGTAGTTAAAACATAAGACTAGGCCGAAATTGAATTGTATTCCCATTTTTTCCCTGGAGGTGTTTAAGGTGAGGGTGGATGAGGTACTTATGGGCATGGTTTACGGATTGGTGGGAATGGTTAGACTCGACGATCCGGTGGGTCTCTTCCAACCTGGTTATTCTGTGATTCTGTGTGTGACTAGTTCATAACCATAGCGTCTTCACACAGAGTGCATATAACTGTAAATCAAATGCGAACAGTTTCCTCACAAGACGTCATTTCCTTAATTTTACATAATCAGGAACATAGGACTGGAAGACAGTCGCTACTTCCCAGTTACTGTATAAAATCCTTCGCTGTTATATTGTATAATTTTGCTCTTAAACTAATCAAGCTATCTTAAAAGTAGCTTCCTATCTCCAGCACCACAAGACCAGTCAACCGCTGTCCCCCACTATTGCACAGAAACTGTGTTCAAATTATCACATTCAATTTATTCACATCCAGTTTACATTAATAAGGTTTTGAGCAAATTTAGGATACCAGGAAGTGAAGAAATAAAAGGTAAGTTATCAAAAAGGCTAAGCAACAACCCCTTTCTCCCATATTTGTCTAGAGACATATCATAGACCTGCTTAGCTTTTTGATTGCAATACTAAGTACAACTTTTAAGAGCTGCCTTTAATATCCCTAATTATTCAATCTAAGATTATCACCATGAACGCCTCTTCTATAGTTTTTGCTGTTTATCATGGGATTCAGCCAGTCAGAAAGAAGCTTCCTTGGTTCTGCTGTGGATGATTCAGTAAAGAAAGCAGCTTAGGCTCCATTCTTTCCAAAAGCCACTCTCTGAGCAAAGGAGTTGCTCTACATCCTTTTTTGTATCTACTCTTAAAAGATTCCATATGTTACAGTAGATCTGTCATCACTCTACATATGTGGGGATCTCTAACATGTGAAGCTATAGCGTTTCTAACAGCTCTTATAGTGAGTCTTTTTTTTCTGAGCTGCCAGCTAGGAACTACCCTTAAAGACGTTTGCTTTTCTTGGAATTCTGCTAGAGAAATCCTGGTCTGCAGAACCCTCGGTTTCCAACAGAATCCCCACAAATAATTCCTCAGAAAAACGTATAAACATTTGATCTCCCTTGCTAAGGCAAAAGGATCTTACATGAAACAAATCTATTCAGTGATCAATGTAGAGGCATTGAGAAGTGGGCTGCCTCAAAAAAAAAGTTCACATTGAACTCTGTCGAAAGGTGTGATGGTGATCCTGTAACTCTCTTACTGGTCCCCTTGGACTCTGCGTTACAACCCTGATATGAAAGTAATAAATAACCAGATCCAGCTCCCTAATCAATCTCCTTAAGAGCTCAAGACAGAGGAGTAGTCACTAAAGCATGTATTCACAGAAGCTTCTGCAAGAATCACATAGGAAGAACCTGCCAAGACTAAGAAATCCTGATCAGTTCAATCTAATTCTGTCAGAATGTCAATTAAGGATATTGACATCCAGCATTTTGAGAAAAGAAGAAAAAAACAGAAGTCAGGAAAAGGCAGATTTCAGAGCATTCTTTGATATAGTATTAAAGTTTTCTGTTCAGTTATCAGTTTCCATTACTTAGGGATTTATGTACAAGATTACATTCTTTACCAAGTAATAAAATCTCAGTGTTAAGGAAAGCAGCATGTTAGTGCTTTGAATGGTAAAGTTACCTAGAATAACATGATCTAAACTAAAAATCATTAAATCATAGAAAACAAGTTCCAATATGACTAAAAGATTTTAAAACCATCATACCTTCTATCACTTTTATTTGGAATCCATTTGCCACAAGCCTTGCGTCTGACAAATAACATAATCCATTGAAACTCTGGTAATCCTTCTGCATTTTATAAAGAGCAGACATATACAGAGATCCACCAAGAAGACTGGGGGGAAAAAAAAAAAGTCAAAATCCTTAATTTGAAAACTAAAACTGTGAGAAATATAGTAAAAAATAGTTAACTGATCGAAATCGATCTAGATACTAAGAAGCTCTATGACAAAATAATTTGTAGAAACAAAATAGCAACTATTCATATTTCCTAAAGAGTGATCAAGTTTAGGCATATACTAATAATTATATAACCCACAAGGGAAAGTTATCTAGAGGGAGGTTGTGAAAATGTGAAGCATTTAGTTTCCCTCTGGGGGAAGAACTTTTTCTCCTCGCATTACCAATGAAGCTGGTCAAATTCATACTTACAGATTATGACCAGGCCGTTCATTACTATAAAGTCGAAGTACAGAAAACAAAAATCTGTTCTTACGGGTAAATGTATCACAGAATTAGCACATGGGGACTTACCAGAGTTTTCTGTAAATAATTATCAAATGATAATTGAAGTAAAGTACAAATGTTTGCTCAATTGTATTATACCTGTCTGTTAACACAATTGGCTTGTCCAGTTTCTCTGCTGGAAGCTTATGATTCAACAGCAATCTTCTATATAGCAGAGCTTCTTCTAATCTATATGGATTCAGTAACATTAACTGTTTTTCAGTAGCAAATATCCAGATATCAGGAAAACTGTGACGACGGATCAGGAAAAGCTGATGTTCATCTGAGTAATTTTTCTCATGTCTCTGAAGCCGATGTCTACAGGAATTCAGAGAAAAAGGCACCACCACAATTTTTGTAGGCTGTTCAGGTTTCCGCTTCTTTTCAATTTGATCATGAAATATCTTATCAAGCTTCTCCTGGTTGGATGGGGAAGTCTTCAGCTTAGGTTTCTGGTTTTTTGCCTGCTTTGTTAGTCGGTGTGCTGTCTGTCCTGTAGCTTTCTTGACTTCACTGTTGTACCGTTCCAAGTCTCTAGCTGCTTTTATTTCATAACTTAAAAGATAAAACAAAAAAAGTAGCATAATCTGATAAAAAGTACCAAACCCCAGGTCCTAACATACTACAAAAGCAAAAGGCAAGGTAACTATTCCAAGAGACATGAACAAGTTCCATGGTCCACTCAAGTAGCCACATCAATATGCCTTCCACTACGATGGAGGCAGAATGTGACCAGGAACTGGCCTGTTATTACACTACCCTGCGAAGATGGTAAGTTGGAAATTTTCCTTCATCATGACAGCCAGCAAAAACTGAATGAAGGGGGAGGAGTAGACTGCATCATACAAGGGGCTACAGCAGGCTGCTTTTGACCTCAGTTCCAAAGTCTATGTTTAACCCTAATACACAATCAGATATATAGTTTCGGAAAAAGTTGTCCCAGGCACATCCAGCCCAATTCACAAAATCATTTAAGCTTCTAGAGTATTACTGACTCCAAAGGAAGTTTGGAGCCTAAATAATTCTATATTAAATAAAGTCTGAGGGTTATTAAGAAGTACATTTGACTTCAAATGGCCCAAAATTAACCACAAAAAAGCACATGTGAATACAACACAGATATGATTATCACAGAATTCTTTAATTATAAAAAGTAACAGATTCGTACACAAGACTGAGCTACTGCTAGACCCTGTTTAAGTAGTTGAAAATGTTACTACGTATAAAAGCTCTACAACCTGAATGGATTTTTAATGAGCTTGCAAATGTCAGGAATATAACTAAAGTTTTATAGATGTCAGGTTTATACTTGCCTACTACATACTAGTCTTACTTCTTTTGAAGGCCAAAGGAATGATTTGCTGAATCCCGTCTTTTTCCCATTGCTCGATATCCTAAATTCTAGCAGGTAATTCAAAGCAGCCCATTCTTCAATAATAATAATAAAAAAAGTAGTACTATCATATGTAAGTATTGGAAATAAGTATTTTGGCTGGTCATATTTACTTATTGCTACTTGCTGGAACAGTTTGATTCAATTATGTGTATGCATGCAGGAAAATTAAGGTCAACAAAAGGGTCACCACTTGCAATTAATTATTATGTGCTAGTATTCACATATGGTACCAATATTTACTTAACTAAAAAAGTCAGCTTAAGTAGTCTCTTGCAATAAATCATGTCCTAGAAAATATGGAGTAAATGTTAAGATAAGAAACATCTGCTTGTTTTAAAATGAATAGGTGAAATCACTTGAACAGTATTTTTGTTATCATAAATACATTTGTGGCTCTGACCAGATCAATAAATTCTTTGTTTTGAATAGACCCAACTGTAATGTTGGAGAAAATTCAGCTATAACAGAACTGAACTTTCAGTTATGCACTGTTGATCCCAAACCAAAAACACTTCCAAGGGAAGCCAAACTTGCCTGTCACTATAGGCTACCACAAGAATTCTAGCCTTACAAGCTTTGACTCTGAGGGGTTTGCAAATTCACATGCATCAATATCAGCAGTTTGTTCAGAACTGAAGAAAAGAGCAGACTTACAAACTGTAAGGGAACACCTTTGCCTTTAAAAAAATCCTTCCAGAGGTAAGTAACAACAAACACTACAAGAACAGTTCCTTCTCTGCTTTGTGAATCCAGGATCCTTTGCTCAAGCTACAAAACCTAAAGCCAAGGAAATTTTCAAAACCATAAGGAGGGAAGTGGAAGACTCAAATGAAGTCTAACTTCAATATCAGCTGTGGTTTAACTAGAAAAACAGATCCTATGACTTATCACTTTTCCCTTGCTTCTTAAATTCAAATGAAATATTTAACATATAACAAAAAACTTTCTAATACAAGGTCTCTCAGGCCTAATAAGACAAATAATACTATCTGAATTCGACTATTTGGAGTAAACTCTGACTGAAGGTGGCCATTTATGCTGGTTACTGCCAGCCACTACTGACTGTCTACGCACACGCTCTTACCTGTCAACAGACAGCAAAGGCCACACTACCTGAAATGATGTTACTCCCAGGGTACAAACATACTCATGAAGAATTACTGACAACATGACTGGTCAGCCCCATGACAGCGCATGTGTGGCTCTGAACCTTTGCTACATCTTCAGGATAATTTCTGCTGCCACTTTCGTGGCACTTGCAAGGATTCCTCCTGCTCCTACCTGAGCCTGACAGACAAGAAATATTAAGGCCAGAAACACATACAAGCTGAGAACAGAGGGAGTACAAAGCAGGGGTATATACAATATTGCCAACGTGCATGGAAGCTTTCCTCTGCTATTATAACCTAAAGACCACAACATTTTACATTCCAGCTGAATAATAAATGCTGAAGGCTTATCCCATGTCACAATGAGGCATCTGCTGGTTGTACTATTCAGAGAGAGAGAGTACACGTGCACCTGGAGTAAGTTGGAGGTATGGCATGCTCAGCAGAACTGACGCACTTTGGTTGCCCTGTTGTATATACATTTCTTGTTACCTCTAGGTGGCCCAATTTATCCAAAGTATCTGGTAGACAAGACTAAACATTCTCTGCCAGACATAAAACAGTTCTGGATTGGTGCCTTGGAGGAAAAGATCTCTTCCTATTTGTTATTTTCTGAGGCAATTTTAAAAGATTCAAAGCAGAGGTACTCCAAAGTGGAAACATATGGATACAGCTAGAAGTAAATTTTTCATCCACTTCAACATCCACTGGCCCATACTGCATTCATTCCTACACTACGGAAAACTTCATTACCAGAGGGATCTCCTTCCTTAACTAATACAAAAAAGTCTGTAGGCACACTCTTAAACATAACAGTTGCACAAGGAAAGCAGCCATGAAATCTCAAAAGCTAGAGCAGAGCAAATTAAAATTTTCTGAAACAGCTGGAGGAATCTTTTTGTTTCGTTTCATTAAAAGCACGAATGTAATTGGGAGTAGATTTCTACTATTACATTAATATTTCTTCTAGTGCAGAGATGGACAAACCACTTTCTCACATATATGGTTTTGTGATCATGATATGTTGCTTGCTTAGGGAGTTTTGAATTAGGTAAATCGGAAGCAAATAAAAAGATAACGCTGGTATCACTGTTATTCAGAACAACGCAGATGTTTTCAAACACAAAAAGTCAAGAAGTCAAAAGAAAACCAGATATATTAACAGTACTTCAATAGGGATAGCATATCTTTCTTACCATCCTCCAAATCTTTTATTAGTGTTAAAATGTTTTGGCTGGTACAATCTCCTTCTCAGTGGTCTTTCTTAATTCCTACTTGTTTCCACTACATGAATAGAACACATTTTGACAACACTTCCAATGAGTTTGTTCTTCAGAATCAAAATTTCTCAAACTTTCTGCTATAAATCACAATATACATTCAAATCATTACACATCGAAGAACTACTTCTATTTTCCTCATTTGTGTGATGCCCTACAGTTTCACATTTTCTAAAATGACAAACAAAATGCAGAAGCTTTGGTGTTTCTTTTCTTTATTTTTAAATTGCCTTAGACTGCCTCAAAATCTGTTTCTAATTCACCTTCTACCATAACATAAGTTCCACATAAAGGACAACATATACCCAATATCTGAACTAATCCAATCCCGCCATAAATTACACTAAAATATTTTCCCTACCTGCAGATAGTGGCAACTTGTTTTAGAAAAATACACAATTTAGCTACTGAGACTGTAATCTAGAATGAGATTTGCTTTTGATTGAAAGGACATTAAAATTCAGACTGAACCAGCACTGGAATAGCTGTTTAAGGGAAAAATAAATTCCTAGTGTCATTTGACTGTGTTTAAATACCACTTTGAAGCAGCCTGGGTTGGGATGCCTACTAAATTTAAAGGAAAGGAGTTTACCAAATGTTTGAGTACTTCAGATCCTGAAAAAGAATTCTTACTTTGTAGCAATAAAAAAGAACTGTTGACTGGAAAAAACTCTGGAGGAACTATGTGGTTCTTTGTCCCTCACCATGCTGGATTCCTTTGACAGTGCATCAGGAGTGACACTATACAGGCAGCCCTTGGAGAACAGTTTGTAGGATTCAAACAGTACATTTTCTTGCCTGTTACCTCTAAAAAAAATCCAGCATCACTTTTCTTACCTGACTGCTGTATGGCACAGTGACAAAACGAGTAACTCAAATCAGTACTGTACAAACACACATAGCAAAAGATGACAACTCACAATATCAATGCTGATCTTGAAAAGCCAAAAATAATTTTCTGCTTTTTTTTTTCATAAATAACTATGAAATTACAATTTTTAAAATTCATTACAGGTGACTCATTAGTGACTACCAGATTTAGAAGCAAGACAGCCTGAGAACTTACTCCTTTTTTCCCTCTTCATTCAAACTGTTCCACTGTTCTTCAATTTTCAGCAAGATGTCCTCCATGCTGGTCTTTGGATTATCAGTTATCAATTTTGGACGCATTTCTTGAGTGAAAAACCCAATTGCAGACTTTGGTTTCCTTATTATTCTACTACTAATTAAGTCATAAGCTGCCACATGTCCAAATTTACCACTTATCACATTTCTTTTCTTTAAGCTTTGATCTGAGATTTGTAGACTGCTGATTTGTTCATCAGTACATTCATTTTGCTTATTAATTGTTCCTTCATCTTCAGGAATCAAAATCTTAACAGGTTCTAGGTTGTCTCCTAGATGGATTTTAAATCCTCTTCCCATACTCCAACTATCAGCAGAGATTTCAGGTAAGTCTTTACAGACTAAGGTGTCCTCGTTTTTTTCTATTTTGCCAATATTATCAGAAGTCATAAAATGTTCATTGGCTTTTTTAAACTCAGGGTCCACAGGAAGAGAGTTACTTTGAATATTGGTCATATTCTGTACATTCCATTCCTCCTCACACGATAAACTTAATGAATTGTCATGAAAGGCATCACTCTCTGAAACCTCTTTTTTGTCCAGGTGACTACGTACATTATCACCACAAAATGTCTGATGATTTAAGCAGATCTCTGTGTTTTTTCCTGCTTGACAGTTTTGCACATCGCTGCTGAATGAAAGGAATGAAGTGTAAGCCTGTAGATCATCATTTCCAGATGTTCCCATTTCATTAACAACCACATCTGTTTGCTCTGTCCTATGAACAAACACATATTCCGAGGCAACATCTGTTTTACTACTTTCACCAGTCACTGTAGCAGGTAGTGGCCCATACAGTGATTTCAACACATTTTCAACAGCAAGTAAGACAGATTCCTGGGGAAAAAAACAAAACAGAAAAGCCATATACACAAGCCCACCTGAAAACGTAACAGACAGATATTGGGAATATAGAACAACAAGCAAAGTGATCTGATTCAGAATATTTTCCAGACAAATCTGGACGGATTATTGTATTTCAATGCTCAAAAAGACTTTGGGACTGGACACCTTTAGCCTTAAATATTTACTCTAATACCACAAAACCAATTAACTGCTTGCTTTATAACATGGTACTAACTGCTTAAACCAACATCAGGCAAAGCTATACCCACCTAATACGGAGTTTGGAGCTTATAGTCAAGGCAGATTCTCCAACAACATCTCCTTTCATCTAAGCATGTTTGTATAGGTGCTTTTATGGCGCATGATTCAAAAGAAAAAATACCCACAAAACAAAACCAAAACCAAAAAAGAACTCTTTTTCTAATGCCAAAGGGAAGCTTTAAACTAGATCAAATGTGAGAATGCTGTGTTAATTTTCCTACAAGTAACACTCATCAGGCAGTACTTTTACAAGATTAACATAGACAAATACAAAAACTTTCAGTAAAGAAGAGGATTAACATACAGGTGTGACTACCTACACTCACTTGGAATAACCACCTTACCTAGGCAGCCTACTTAATGGAAAAATAGTGCTGCAGAAATTAACTGCTAACAAGTGAAAGTGAGTTTATAGAAATTTACCACTACACAGCCTCTAAAACACAGGCATACATGCTCTGTTTTTCAGGTCCTGACAGTATGAACAGAATATCCTGAGAATAAGTGAGGTCGACAACAATCTACACAGAGAATGGCAAAATAGTGCTTTGACCAGAAATTAACTGGCCTCCCCTACCTCCACCTTAACATACATGGTATTTAAAAAGTGATTATTTAAGTGTGATTAGGAAGTTAAGCATGAGGTCTATGTAGGGACACACATCATAATTCCATTTAGCATCTCTCACTATAACGGTATCAGAAAACAAGCCAATACACCTATATATATGACAGCATAAATATAATCTTTGAAATAAACTGTGAAATTAATTTTGAATAATCCTCCACTCATTAGTGGCACTCTTTACCTTCAAACATTTCAGTAGTCCCAGAATCCCTTATTATGCTTACATAACCAAAATGTTGTCAAGTCAAAACAGATAAAGCCTTAATTACCTTATAATGCAGTAAAACTTGAGTTTTATCAGGTGTTAAATTCACATCCACGGCAGAAGGAGGTAAAGTAATATTCAAAAAGAAAACAGGATATAAACGAGTACAGTCCTTGTGTGTCACCAGACTGTAGTAGCGTCGAATTAACTACAGATTGATTTAAGAAAGAGATGTCAGTAAAGGCAACAAAATAGACACAAAGGCACAGAAACAGAACGTAGCATAACTGGTTTGTTGTGTTTGGTTTATTTTTTTAAACTTAAAGGAATCCCAAAAGGGAAACAAAAAAAAGAAAAAAAAAGGTATTAATTCCAAGACACTAATGGTAGCTACTTTGACCTTCTGAATGAATGTACTGATCACACTTGGAAGATAAGATATGTCCAAACCAGACTGCAAGTCCGAAGTTTACTTCCTCAGTCAAAATACTCTTACATAGCATGCAACTACACTGCTGTCTCTTTCAGCCAAACTGAATTCTGTTTGAGAAAGTAGCACTTGCACCACAGATCTACTCTTTTCCTAGTATTAATCTGAGCTCTCCTCAAACTCTGCTCACCCTTATTATTTTCTCTATAATCCTCTGCAAAACTCTTCCAAAAGACTACAAAATTATTCAGCTGTTTCACAATTTTGGTCTCAATAACTAGAACGAATGAATTGAAAAAATGCCTGCATTTCCCTCTCATATCAGGGATCTTTCAGAGAAAAGAATACATTAACAAGACAAAAAAATAAAACCAAAAGCATAATAAAATTAAGAGCTGCTGCAGATTAATTTTTAATTATTTTTTAACTCTTAAATATTGTTGAAATAACATTAAACTTATTTAAATATTTTCAAGTTATTTTAACTTTAGTGTTCCCACAGTCTGGCACTGAACAGTAGTAATAACGGGTCCACCAGCACTTTTCTCTCTGTGCTATGTATGCCAAAGAAGTGATCTAGAGCTTGTTTTCCAAACCCATTAAAATGTATTCTTACAGATGTATTGTTATCCTCATCTGCCCCAAAAAAACACAGTTAACAATCGGATGGAAGGGAAAAAAAAACCCAAAAAGAGGCACTAGAAGACTAACAAACACTTGCACTACTATAAGAACAGTCCTAAACTAAGGGCAACATGTTTTTACCATGTGCAACAGTACTCTAAATTCCACCTTGAATCTAGGTCTTCATGCTCTGTTTAAAAAGCTGTCTCTGTCATGGGATTCATGCTGAGCTTTAAACTCCCAGAAGAATTGGGCACAACACTGTGTGGGGATGGATTAGCCTCATTTGTCACTTAATATATGAACACAAGTTCTGAGTTTACATCTACAAAGCTTTGCTTGCCAACTGAAAACTACTTTAGTGTCTCCACTTTAAAAGCTACACATGTATGCCAGCATGAACGTTATTCTCTTTCCTGGGAAGGGCAAGGATTAGGACAGCGGGGCTGCTCCAAGTGAGATGCTGCAAGGTTCAGTAGTGTGTAACACCCTAGAACATCATATTCTGCCTACACAATGCCTAGTTGTAGCCAATGCTGTTGCACTATCACTTTCACTTTTATCCAATGCACACACAAGTTTAAAGGGAAAGTACATGTATTTGCTTGATAAGCCCACAGTAAGAAGTGGTCAAAATCAAAATTTTATTTTTAGAAGAATTCTCTTACAAGAAGTCATATAAAATTCCCTCATGAAAAACCACACAGGTAGATTACTGCAGACTAATACAAAAAAGGAACTGACTATTCTGGTCTCTCACACAGAGTGGCCGAAACTACATTTTTGTAAGTAGCCATAAAAATAACCTCTGTCTCTGTGGTTGCAAGTTACTGCAAAAAAATGAAATAGAACTGAGGCAGCATCAGGAGCATCAGAGCTGTGGAAAAGGTTTCTGTTGTAAATGCTAGTATCTTCACCTGTAATAATCTAGTTATTTTATGGGGGAAGAAACTGTAGATTGCATGGGTGTCTTTGTCCTCAGAGATATCATGTTTCTATTGTTTGAATAAAAAGCTAGAGGACATTACCTTTAGTATTTCCTTTTGATGAACTGGACGATTATTTATGAAAATGAAACTCCTTTCTGAACTTGAAAGGCTTGTCAAAGAACTGTTTGACTCAGCTTTTGGGAGAAATCCAGAAAGATTTATCTGCAATGATAAAACAAATACAATACCAAAGTCTTTAAAAACAAAAAAAAAAACATCAAAAAGGTTTTTTTAAAGGTGATATATTAAGATGAAATTGCAGAGGAGTCCTAGTCACTCAAACACATGCATTGCTTCTTGAAAGTTACAATAAAAAAAAATAAAAGCATTTAAAGAAAAAAAGAAAGACTTGAGAAGGATGGGGTTTTATCTATTTAACTTGATCAATTTATTGAGATATCTCCCATTAGGACTGCCAGTTGCACCAGGCTGCTGATTGCAGCTGAGGGCTGTGAAGAACATCAGCTAGAGTTAGGCTTGCTGACTGGGTTGCCAACTTAACCCCTGCTCTAGCTAAATGCATGCACTGCTGTCCAAGCTGGTGAAGGCAGTAGTGACTTATCCCCACGGGAAAAGCCCCAAAGAAAGTTCTTTCCTAAATGTAGGGGACCTTAAATAGCCTGTCACAGGGCATTTATTCAGGACGCCTAAATTGACCTACACCACCTGTACCCAAATCATCTGACTCTCCAGAGTGCTGAGCACCCACGATTCACAGACCACAGCAGAACCTGTGAACACACAGCGCTGCCAAGGAGCCTCAGAAAAATCACACAATTTGAGTACCTGATATTAACAGCAAGCTTTAAGATTTTTCTGTTAGATTCTTTTGCTTAGGTTTTTTTAGGTCAAAATGTGGCTGATGACTTACTCTGCCTGTCCCATCACCTCCTCCTTTCCCCCACCAAGCAACTTTGAAACTGTTAGATCAACTTCAATTCAATCCAACGAAGAGGCAGAAATCCCAAAGATATTACATTTCCACAATTTCTGTGATAACCCACAGCTGTTTGGAGGAAAGCGCCTGAAAATGATGACCTTACTGAGGGAAAGGCAATTGCAACTTTTCAAAAGACAGTATCCTTCAGCATGTAAGCACTGGCGTGCCAACATACACACACATACTGACTCACACATTGCCCCACTGCCACTTGACCAAACTAATATGTGAAGGAACTCTGGGGCATCACGAAGCCGGAGACTTTGAAGACATGGGAAAGTCTGGAGAATGTTCTGGTAGCAGGGCAGGTCACAGAAAACAGGCATCAGACCTCATTAGCTTTGCTTTTGGCAGAACCACTTGTATTTAGTAAAATCCAAATTATCATGCATTTGAAATGGAATTTAAAATCCCTGGGATTTAGCCTATCCTTCCCATTCATCTCCGTCATGCCAGCTATCTGCTCATGTGATCGCTTATTCCCTCTTGACCTTGTAATAAGCATTCTGTGCTAAAGCTGGAGTGTTCTGGTCAGCAACGTCGCTCATAACCAAACACCACTGGTCAAGTTAAAGAGGTGTCAAGTGTCTGTTGGATGATTATCAGAAAACAACATGCAGCTAGATTTTATTCTGCAACTTTAGCACATCCTCCCTGAATGGCCCTCCTCTACATTTCAACCTCCTTTTCTAATTCACAATTATTTGTACAAGTCTTTCACTTTAAACAGTATTTTTATATATAGACAAAATTAAAGCAAAACTGAAAGTCTCTGAACAACTCGTTTAAGAATTTGCCAAATTTAGAAATGGCTGACTGCTGTCACTATTTAAAGCCATGCAGAATATCAGTATACACACTAAAAGTTGCAATAATTCCCCAAACTAGTCTTATTAATTAGAATTTTCATATATGAAAATATATTAAATATAAAGACAAAATCAGAGAGATTGAAAAATATTACAGATTTTTTTTTGCTTTTAAATTAGATGAACTGTTTTCAAAGTTGATACTTTAATAAAACTCAACTTCAATATGTATTAAAATATATCTGTGTGAAGTGGAAAGCAGAATGTCTTTTTCCCAGGTGTATGTCTATTTGCTAACTTAACCACCACATAAGAAGAGACTAAGAAAATTTCCTGTGTGAGGTTTTTCAGCAAAAATAGATCCATCCATTTCCAAGACTAGTGATGTGAAAAGAATAGATGTTGTACATGTCCAAAAGTCATGATAATTCTTTTTTTTCTTAGTTTTCCTTTTATTTTACAAGTGGCTCCTGAGTTTTCATGCTCTGGAGTCAGCTTGAAATGCATCTTTGCTACATTCAGTGCTCATAATGGATATGTTTTGAAGGCACACTGCCACTAAAGCCTCTGGATCACTTGTTACAGAAGCTTTAACTCTGGAGCTAGGAAGGTGCTGCTTACAGGAAGTTGTTGCTGTAAGCAATGTTAGTTTTGTCTTCAGAGAAGACTTTGCAGCAAACAAATATGAAGTCACACAATGAACACGTAGGAAGGAAAAGAATTAAAGAGTTGCCCTCTGGTCTGTGTACTGAATGAAGCACATAACCAATAGGAAGGAAAAAGGCGGCACGTGCCTTGTCATTAAATACCTACCCCAATACCTACACACGACAGAGAAAGGCTTACACGGGCAACCTTAATCCTGTCATTTCATAGTGTTTGGCTGTTTAGTTTAGAAATATCCATGGTTTCTGAACACAGACTTGTGCATGAGCAATATGCATGGATCACTTATACACCTATAAATGATGCACATGGCATTTTACACACTATTTAGAGACAGAAAGAGAGATGGAATGTTCCCCAACTTCTATTCAAGGAATATGGATGCCTCATGATATAGCAGATAGGTAATGTGAGAACCTCAGTGCCTCCTTCAAGCTAGTCCCTTCTAAATACCCCCATGTCTTCCCTTCGGAGCCCCCTGCACTGAGGGCCACATCTAGCCTGCATTCAGGTAGGAATGACTCTGGATGTACTTGTTCAGACATAAGCGACCAAAACTTTGCAAACTACAAGAAGCAACTTTGCTTTCTTCCCCTTACTGCCCTGCATATGTATACTACAAACATTCTAACAAGCTCAAGATGTAAGTTTGAATAATGCTACTGAACTTGAATATATACATACATATTCAGACTTTATCTCATGAAGTCCAAATAATGCTATTAAATACAACTTATTGTGCTGAATGCAGCCACTGTGACTTTAGAGATGGTGATTCATCTCATCTTTGGGACCGGTCAAGTTTTATTATAAGATACAGGAAATGGCAACTTTGAAGCGGTAGCAAGACTGTCCTTTATAGGAATGTCTCAAACGAAATGGGAACAGAGTAAAACATTTTTTGAAAATATTAGACAAAGAAGAATATCATGGGAAATTCCCTCATTTTCAATAGGGGCAAACAAAGTCAAGTGCACTAAGTTTTTTGAAAACTAGATGGTTTTCCTTGAAATACACGTTTACCGAAAATTTGGCATAACTTGCCTTATAAGGATGCATTTCTTTTGCTGCTCAGGTGTCCCTCAGTGAAACTGAGAGGATATTCTTTATAGTATAAGGCTAAGAGGCCACAAAGACGACAACGATATAAACGCTTAGATATTAATCAAAGCACAACCTGCCTGTGGGCCAGGAATCCCAACTTGGACAGCTCTGAGCAACCAGCAATTCTGCATTTGTCATCACAACTGTTTTTACTGCCATTTGATCAGCGCCACATGAGTCCTGACTAAATGATTCTTGGAGTGGATTTTCAATCACCAAACCAATTAATTTTACATAGAGGACAGTAACAGAATCACATGTGTTAATCAGATGTCAGTTTGGAGATAACATTCTCTTTTTCAAAGTCCCCTTCTTTTTGAATATTGATTTACCTCTCCTCATTGACAGGCTTTAAGTGGATTTGCAAGAAGGAAGCTTAAACTCACCTCAGGATCTTCACAGCAGTGTTGAAAAGGTACCATACTGCCCATAACGGCTGTTCCCAGAACTGACATACAGGCCATTTTGTGATCTGACACCCTGGTCTTCCGCCAAATAACTGCCTGAAACAAATGGCACAGATTCAAATTTTTGACATTATATTTATATTTGTTGAACTCAAGTCAAGTCTATGAACATGCATATACAACTGCACACATACTGTATATGTAACATTCTGTACTTTGACCCTCTTACATTCACAACTTTCAGCATTAACACATATGATATGGCATTTTTTGGCATGTCTCCTCATATTATACGACTTATTTAAACACATAACAATCAGAAAATGAATCAGTTTGTATTTATGGATATTAGATGGATAATCTGGACTTCTGCACCTGAAACAATTGGTAAAAAAACCCCAACAAAACAAACAAACAATAAAAATAGTACTTCTCAGATACACAGTAAATGTTGTGTTTTTACTAAGCATCAAAGGTAAGGGTTTAAGACATGTCCCTGGCAGGTTGGTCAACATCTGAAGGCAGGCACTACAATGCTTATTCTACTTATACTCATTTTGGTAGAAATCAGACTAATGGATGTCCATATATAGCTCTTATCTGGAAACTCTAGGTTCATGGCAAGCCTGATATTTATAAAGGAAAGCAATTTATAAGGAAGCATTTGTAAGGAAAGCAGTCATTGGCCTAACAAAAACTGTAGAAGTTAAAAGCATAAAAGGATACCTGCTTTATTCGCTCGCTATCCTGCAATAGTATTGCAAAGTCTTAATACAGAAAGGCAGTATGAACTGCAACATGCATCAAGTCCACTTACGTACACAGAAAGTATTAGCTACTTTGGAAGGTGAAATTTAAGTCTCTCACTAATAATTTGTCCCATAATAAACAGCCAACAATTTAACTTCAAATCTGTTGTCTTTTACTGCTGTACATCAACAACAAAAAAATTTGCTGAGGTGGCTTTCTGTTTCCAGGCAACTGAGCCTAGCCTGCTAGATTCAGATCCGCTTTATATCTATTTCTATCACCGTTAGCCAACTGAGTGTATTTCAATGTGCAACATTCAAACATAGAAGGAAAAAAAATGCAGCAAGTTGCACTTTAAATCTGACACTACAGTGCTGTTTAAAATTGATGTTTTAAATAGATGCTAGTTGTCAAATAAATTCAAAAAGAGTCCACAGAATTCTTGTAGAGGCTCCACCCATCTCAAGAAATGCAATACATAGCCTTAAAATTCCACTTGTCCTGTGGGATATTTGCTGGCCTTAAGAAGTGAATTCTACGGAACAATATGGTGCTTATGTAAAATGATATTCCCTTCCTACAGGACAGGTGGAATTGCAGAGCTTTGAGCCTGCTGAGCCCAAAATTATTCCCCAAATCGTTAATTTTTCCATTTCCATGCAGATTTTGTAGTATTTGTGAAGTTGGAACTTGGTAGGCCTGCCTGAATCTAACCCACCTGCCACACACCAGCCTGACAACCCTTTGCATATGCTGCATCGCAGCTCAGTCATCCTATGTGAGCATAAACTGCTTAAGAACAATTTATGTCATGGAGGGCAAGGAATAGAAAAAGGGGAGAAGGAGAAATGAGCAACCAGAGCCAGCAGCTGGGTATCCACAGCTCTGGCAGGGAGTCTTTACCATGCTTCAGCAGGAAGCTGCAGCAAAGGACTGCCCCATGGCTACTCAAAGTACACTGCCTCTCAGCCTCTCTCCTCTATAACTGCTGTAAATCTCCTCAAAGACATTTTGGAGTGATGAAAGAATTTGTCCTCTTCTTTAGAGCTCCTCTTATAAAACATATCCTGTACTGCTTCTATTTTAAAATGGATTACTTAAAATGGAAACAGAAAATGCCAAGCAATTTTTTTCTTTACTGGATGTATTTTAAATTAAATGCATGTGACCAAACTGAGAAAGACACTTGTTACTTGATTGATATAAACACCATGCTGTTTATTTTAGTTTATACTAGCATGATGCCGCAGGTACAAATATAAATCTTAGCTGCTGATTAACACAAGGTTATTACATGGCTTGACCTTGTGAATGGCTGATATTCAGGACTGTGAAAATATCACTTCAGTAAGGTGGTTTTAAGAAAGACGTGGAACATGAGAATTTATTAAACGCAAACATGCTAAAGTAGATACTGTTCCTAAGTTCCAGGGGTATTTTTTAGGTAGTCATACACACAAAACTACACACAAAACTTCAGGAACTAGTTACTGCTGTAGGTTAAACTAAAGACTACATACTAAAGAGGTCAGGCAAGTCTTAAACCTCTGCACTACATAAACATAGAGTACACTGTGTGTTTGTTTTTAGCCCTGGATGCATATTACAAAGTAACAACACAGAAACAGTTGGTAATTTAAAGAAAGTTATTTTTCTAGATTCTCCAGATACATCAATGGGCATTAAAAAAATCCAGTAAGAAACAATGCCTGTGGCACTTAATTTATTTAAGAAAGTGCCTGTTTCCATAGGGTTTCTGCAATACACTATTTCTTTAACCTTGATTATACCCTTTAGTTTAGCTAAAAATACATCCTCTCCCCCTCGCCCCCCCCCCCCCCCCCCCCATATTTTTTTTCTAGGTCATATCAAGCGGGTGTCCAGGATGAGCCAAGGAAAAATCTGACTCTAGTCAGTATGATGACACTGCAAAAACAGCCTACTCAAAGATATATTATTACATACGGCCCATCTTAGGTTTTGCTAAAGCTAGTCAAATATATCCCACCTCCCTCCTTGGTTCATTGAAGGGGATTACACGATCTAGACCTTACAAAATATCATAACGTATATAATCTATTGCACATATACAGAAAATTAGTACATGTATGGGTTTATTTCTCCACCCCCATCCTGCACTAGGACATATGCATATGCATACTTTTGTGGAGGATGACAACATATGTGCACACATGGAGTAAGCATCTCTTATTTCTAGATGCCAACACATAATGCAGGATTCCTTTGAAAAAAGTGTAAAGGGTGAAAAAAAGAGTATGCAGCTTCTTCCCTGGTATACGGCACTAGGAAGAGTAAGATCTGCTCATTATTTGTCTCCTCAAATACACCAAGGAAGGATGGAGAAAAAAGTGCAGCCACTCCTCATCTCTAACTCTCCTTCATGCTTTAGAACCCCTAACAGTAGCCATAATGATTTGCAATCATAGACAAAAAAAAAAATCTCAACAAGAGCCAGGGACTGGATGTTGTTGCTGCTTCGGTGCAGCTACAATGCTATGAGTTACACAGTACCACATAATGGCAGTAACTTAAACCAAGAGAAATTACACTACCCAGAAACCATCTCCTTATTTATTTAGAAAATTGTTACTTATCCTGTAATGAAGTGTCACAATTTAGCCCTGACGTGGCTAATTTCAGCAGTTAGAGTGCCTACAAGTCTAGCAGAGCAATCACTGTACGTGAACTGTAGGCTGGTAATGTGACATGAGTGAGCTCTGTAACAGAGAACTGTATGTCACAGTCTCTGATTTTGTTTAACATGCTTCAAAACTCCTGCCACCCTGGCACCTGAGATCTCACTGCACACAGTTAACTCTTTGGGGCAAGATGTTCCTTGACTTTCCTGCTGTAAAACACAATAGTTTATTAGGCTCCAGCAAAACTGGAAACAAAGCCAGACAGCAATACTCAAATTCTGAATTTAGCCAAAGGGAAACAAAGAGACATCATCTTCTACAATGTTTATAACCTCTTCTACTTACGATGCACAGACACCTAGCTGCAAGGACTGGCAGTTCTCTGCAGTCAAAAAAAACCTCTACCAGCTTAGATCAAGAAGAAACCAAGATGAAGTCACATTCTTTAAAACCCCAGCCTTGAAAAGCACTGATGCTGTCAATCAGCTCTGCACCATTATTAGTGTCGTGCTTCAACATCAATGGTAAGTTATCTTAGTAAAAGAGGGCTCTTGCATAAAATTCCCTTAAAAACAGAAAGCACAGCAAATTGTCCACTTCGTATGAAGGAAAATAGCACAACTGTACATAATAACTATTCCCCCATATATTTTATACCTGCTCCTGAGGAATTAGTTGTCCCATCCACTCTGTAAGTGATGATGGGACAATTACCAGCAGAGTTACGCAATAAAGAAAGCTCAAAGCACTGTTTTGCCCCTCATCAACTGTAGATGACATACCAATCAATCCCATGGCCATCAGCCATTACAGCCACCAAGGGAATTTGCTGGAACACAGTAATGTTCCACAGTAGTGTTCATCCTCAAATTCTGATATGCTTTCTGCTCAGATTTTCCTTTTGTGATATGAGAGCATCCTCTCAATGAAAAGGCTTTCTTGAGCATCATGCAGTGGGGAAATGCTTGGGCTGGGGATCCCAAAGTAACTTTGGAGAGGAGCTATCACAAGGAACCAAGGACTTACATCTGGTAAAATGTCTTCAAAGCTTTTCAAGAATTACAAAGACTATAACCACACAGGTTGAACTGTGGGCGTTTGAGGAAATCCCATTTCCACAGCAGAAGTAAAATAATAAAATAAATAAAATGTCCCAAACAATTAAACTGTCAAAACCCCCAGCTTTTAATGCTAATCTCTCATTCAGAGCACGTACATAATTAGAGTGAATCCCACTTAAATAAAGGAGGTTTTAAAGCATTTTGTAAAGAAATGGTTAACAAAAGTAACAGAGAACATACCTAACTGTGACAAAGTCTGTTGGTAAGGAAGAGGGAAAATTCCCTGGCTCTGGAAACATCCTTTTTCTGCCAATCTTTCTTAAGTGTACAAAATGAGTGTGGAAGCTTTGCAAGGGCTAAACATTCTCAGATCTCAGATTCTGCAACATACACTATGTAAGTGAAATAGTAATTGTTTAGAGATTTCAGACATATACTGTGCTGTCATTTGAAAAAAGTGATGGATGAGAAACTGGAAACCTCAAGGAATTAGTAATAGGATATAAAGCATTTCACCTCTAGGTCAACAGTTCAAATTCAACCAGGTTGGTAGTGACCAAAAGTAGTTACCATCTGGCAGCTGTTCTCTGGCTGGTGTAAATTGAGTTGAGGGACTCAGTGCATCTCCTACTGGACAGGTGTTCCCATCACAAAAACCACCAGAATTAACTCTCTGTTTGACTTTCTCAGTAAAGCCACTGAACAACCTTTCCAACTGAATAAAGAGCTTATGCATTGCTGTTTCTGCTCAAGGCAGAACATACAGCTACAGTAGAGTCTAGAGACACAATGAATGAATGTAAAGTAGAATATCATTATTAGAAGTGGGAAATTTACAATCCTGATATTAACAATAGTAAATTGGACACTTACCTGGTCTAAACCCCCCCCCCCCCAACTTATTACAAAGGATTCAGATACAGAAAACACTTTTTTGGACTACTGGATACAGACTGTAGGTTGAGGTTATCCAACTTTGGAAATAAGAGGAGATTTACAGTAAGAAAAACAAAGAAGACTGAACCCTTAAGGTCAACAAACAGAAACATAAAGGAGGTTTGGGGAAGAATACTACCCAAAGTTATAATAACAGCTTTAAAATGGAACTTTTGCATCCAGAAGTTCTGATCTATGTCTCTCTTGAGAAACAAACAAGACACAGTTCTAGGCACAACTGTGTGTGATCAAGGCTTCAAAATACCACGCACAAAAAAAAAACTCTGAAAAAAACATTCCCTTATGCAATTTTTTCCTCATCAGGAACTGGGAAATTTACAGAGTCTACTTACGGCCCATGTGTGCTTTGCACAAGACATAGGACCAGCTGTGTTCCATGTGACCTGCTGACAGGTACCACCTAAACCACCTCTTGCCATTATTTGTTCAGCCCTATTGTATCTGAAACAGTTAAAGCAGGTAGAGTTACTGCGAGTTCTCTCTCATTTTGGTGTTTGTGGAAAAAAAGCAACTATAACAGAATTCAAGTATTCTGTATTATCAGCATAAGCCTTTTAACACACAAAGGCATTTCTTGAACATCAGTGGCTTATAAGACTGAGTCAAGGGCTATTGGTGTTGAACAGTGAAGACTGAAAACTGTTGATCCAGGGCAGAGCTCTGGATTCGGCTAAAATAGTCAGAGCTCACAGGTGGCTAGAACACAGCATTTCAGGCTGAAGTTTGACATGGTTTAAGCAGTAGTTGACTTTGGAATTTCTTAGCGTGCCTTCAGATAATGTTAACTTTAAATAAACTTGCTGAATACTCATGTAAGTTATTTCCATTTGGCTGTCTCATTATTCAATATGCTTTCAAGGAACATGGTGATGAAAGAAGAAAAATACCTCTTTCTAACATAACCATACTGGCAAGAGGATCAACATTATCAGTATTCAAAGAATGTCTTGGCAGGATAAACCTTCATAAAAAGAAGAAGCACTAGCTAATCCAAGTTGTCAAAATAGCAATAGTATTTCAAGAGCTGATCTGCAAAGTGATTCATTATTTATTGCTAATGCAAACAAAACACTCTCAGCAGAAGGGGCAATTGAGCATTTCTTATCTCAGAAATCCACTGACAGAGAGTAAACAATAAATGGACACTAGGATTACTGATAAAAGGATATCTATTATCTTACTTATTAGAAAAAAACCCAGAGGCAGGGAGAGGATTGTCATTCTTCACAGAAATCAGACACTTAACAATAATATTTTTACCTGAACTAACATAGTTATGAAGTGCGGCACAGCACCCAAAAAACAAAAAAAAAAATCTGGAAATTTCATTCAGGACAAGAGTTACACCAGGGAAAAAAAGCCATGGTGGGAATAAAACATGCAATGTTTTGTGTATCCTAAAAACACAGATGTTCAAGAGCTCGATAAGGTGCCTTCTAGAATCAGTTATGCAATCATTTGCCAACACCCAGCCTCAGACATATTTATGAAAGTTTAACCTGCCTTATATTCTCCCTCATTAAAGCTAGGCCTGTGCTTTCTTCCATTCTCCTTTCATTTCTCATAAAATACAGGACTTTAGAGAATGATTTGTTTAAAAACTGTACTGGTTTTGTCACTTATTCTCAAGATGTCTTCAAAATAAGTTGTACTGCACTACTTTTTGACTCTCTTTGTCTACTGGAATACCTCATCACTGCTACTTTCTTGCTCTTTTAAGCCTCCGAACCTGATCTTACTCCTGATCTTCTTCCATTGCGACAGAAAGCATTGGCTCAGCCTCAAGAATCTGGGATTCTAGAAACTCTTATATATATATATATAAAACATTCTAATATACATATTCTAATATATAACCTAGAAGCTGTAATATACAAAAAATAAAGCCATTTTAAGAAGCTGATTCTTTCTTCTAACACATTTCAAACAGAAATACAACAGCCACCACAAAAAGAATAAGAAATAAATCACAGACAACCCTATGGAGAAGAATATTATTCTAGCACGTATATACTGTAGAACCACTATAGGAAAAACATCTTCTCATCTGAATTAAAAATTTTAATTACAATAATATTTGGCACCTGAAGGAAAAAGAACTAATGGATATTCATGCTTTGTGTTACTATGGTAAAATGAGTGCATGTAGAGCGGTTGAAAGTTGTTATACATTAGAACTTCAGAATCCCACATTTCTTAAAAGGTAATTTTTATTTTGCCAGGCATGACAACAGCAGTAGAAACACAAGAATTTGCAGTCAAAGGCGGTTTTAATGTTTTCACATTATTTTAAAACATTTGGCCTTTGATTTTTCCCAGCTTGGCAATAGCTGCTGAGCGACCTCTTGTGTTGAAACATGTCTGAGCAGTTCCTGTCTTTTCCCACCCGCCCCCTCCCCCCCCCCCAAATATATTAATGTAAGGTCAGCAGTGCAAAATGAAGAGACTGCCTCTGTCATTACAATGAATACATACTACCTGCAGACAGCATTCGTGCTGATGTATATTACCTACTCAAATTGCGTATTGAGGAATTTAACTCTGAAACTAATAGAATAGGTAGTCAAAAATCAATGTGCAATGTACCACACTGTTCTCCACACCCTTTCAGCAGTAAGCATTGTGAAAAAGACACATGATCAAATTCCTGCACATTATTGGCATTGTATTAAAACATGCATGCATAAAGAAGAAAAACAAAACATTTAATAGTCTACTCAAAGGGGATGAAGTCAAAATACCATAAAAAAAGTTATTTGCAACTTATCAGCAGCACTTTCACTACTTCTCCCCTTCTCTCAATTCCTCTTCCTCGCTGCTGTCTTACTCAGAAGTCACATTCCCATGCCTCTCTGCCAGCATCCTGAGGCATCAACAGGAATTTCCAAACAGACTGGAAAGGCTCACACAAACTCTGTAAGCAACCATGCAATAGCTATCTAGTTCAGAGAGGTCAATTCAGCAACCATCACTCACAATAAGTATTTCCCAATACAGTATATAAAACTTCTTCTGTATCAGAAGATAAACTAGGGGGAAAAGCAGCTCCACAGAAGGTAGAGGCAAAGAACTGCACTAGGTCCTTGCACTAGCCAAGAGTGATAAATAAAAGCCCTGGCTTAACCACATAATAATTATACCACACCCATCAGAGAGAGCAAAACCAAACTATCAATAAAAGACAAAATTAGTTTTATTAACCAATATTTTACACTAAGACTGCAAAAGTACTGTTAGATGTATCAGGGAGCTTAACACAAACTAAGAAGTGCACAATCCTCAGATGTCTGGTTTCTAACCTTATGTATTCCTAATTAAATAAGAATGAAAGCACCTGTGCTTACTCAGCTTTGGAACACTTAACTCTCTAGCCACAAGACAGGCTTTTGTCTCTCACGAGATCTACACTTGGATATTCGGGAAAATGTACATAAACATAATCAGAGCATCTTATATAACTCCAGCAAAGGATGGACTGTTGTCTTTTCAAGAAAGCATGGCATCATTCATCATCCCTCTGAGAGGGAACTGAAATGTGATGTGTGGGTAATATAGTGACTGATCAGAATTGCTCAATGGACAGGCCACACAGCAAAACCCAAAAAAGTAGCAGAAAATAATTGCTGAGGGATCTGGCCATGAAATGTCTCTTATTTTGTGGAAACTGGGAAATTCTTCAGCATAGTTTTCCTCTCTGAGGTGACAAAGGAGTACAGCTAAAAAAATTAGCCATAATAAAGTGGGGTCAGGTAAAGCAGAACTGTTCAGTGCCTCATTTCTGTAGCTGTTCAATATGCTGCGAAATCAAGGTAACCTCCAAGCAGCCTCTGAATCACAGAATAACCAGGTTGGAAAAAAAACCCAGGATCATCAAGTCCAACCATCCCTATCAATCACTAAACCATGCCCCTCAGCACCTTATCCACCCATCTCTTAAATACCTCCAGGGATGGTGACTCAACCACCTCCCTGGGCAGCCTGTTCCAGTGCCCAGTGACCCTTTCTGTGAAAAATTTATTCTGATGTCCAGCTTGAACCTCCCCTGGAAGAGCGTGAGGTCATTTCCTCTTGTCCTGTCACTTGGGAGAAGAGGCCAGTTCCCTGCTCTTTACAACCTCCTTTCAGGTAGTTGTAGAGAGCAATAAGATCTCCTCTCAGCCTCCTCTTCTCTAAACTAAACAACCCCAGTTTCCTCAGCTGCTCCTTGCAAGACTTGTTCTCCAGCCCCTTCACCAGCTTCATTGCTCTTCTCTGGACACACTCCAGAGCCTCAACATCCTTCTTGTGGTGAGGGGCCCAGAACTGAACACACTATTTGAGGTGCTGTCTCACCAGTGCAGAGTACAGAGGGAGAATAATCTCCGTGGACCTGCTGGCCACAGCATTTCTGATACAAGCTAAAATGCCACTGGCCTTCTTGTCCACCTGGGCACACTGCTGGCTCATGTTCAGATGGCTGTCAATCAACAATTACCTGGGGATGGTAAGGAAGATACAGGCACTGTGGCGCTAGCTACTTCAGTGACCAGGCAATTGGGAATTAATTCCATTCCCTCTAAGAGGGCTGAAGGCTTGGCAGCTCAGCTGAAATGTATTTACAAAATGCAGACAGCATGGGTAATAAGAAGGAGTTGGAAGCTGTTGTAGGGCAAGGAGGTTACGATGTCATGCCATCACGGAAACGTGGTGGGATGACTCATATAACTGGAGTGCAGCTATGGTGGGGTACAAACTCGTCAGGTGGGGCAGGAAGGGTAGGAGAGGAGGCAGGGCAGCCCTCTTTGTAAGGGAGGACCTGGACACCGTTGAGATGGATTGTGGCAATGAGGAGATTGAGTGCCTGTGGGCTAAAATCAGAGGAGACCAAAAGAAGGCAGATTTTGTGATGGGAGTCTGTTACAGACCACCCAGCCAAGAAGTAGCAGCTGATGAGCTCTTCTACAAACAGCTGGGGATAGTCTCTAGATTGATGCCCCTTGTTCTCGTGGGAGACTTCAATCTTCCAGATATCTGCTAGGAAGTACAATACAGCAAAAAGGAAGCAGTGCAGAAGGTTCCTGGAGTGCGTGGAAGACAACTTCCTCACACAACTGGTGAATGAGCTGCCAAGGGAAGGCACCCTCCTGGACCTGCTGTTTGTGAACAGAGAAGACCTTGCGGGGGATGTCGCAGTAGGAGGACGCCTCAGACAAAGCGATCACGAGATGATAGGGTTTTCAGTTCTAGGTGAGATGAAGAGGATGGTTAGCAGGTCAGTAGCACTCAATTTCCAGAGGGCAGACTTTGGACTCTTCAGAAGGCTGGTTTTCAAAGTCCCATGGGAGACAGTACGTAAGGGCAAAGGAGCCCACGAGGGCTGGGAGCTCTTCAGAAAGGAAATCCTAGCAGCTCAGGAGAAAGCCATCCCCATGTTATGGAAAAGGAGCCGGCAGCTTGGTTGAACAGAGAGATCTTGAGGGATATCAAGAAGAGGAGAAATGTTTATGGGCTCTGGAAGAAGGGACAAGCCCTTTGGGTCTGGACCACTGGGCTGAGTCCAATGGCATGAGGTTTAACAAGGCCAAATGCCAGGTCCTGCACTTGGGGCACAACAACCCTGCATGGGAGCTTTGTTCTGCTCCTCTAATTCCTGGGTGCGTACACACATCGAACAACTTTCCTTGCTATTAAAGACAGAGGCAATGAAAGCATTAAGTACCTCAGCCTTGTCCTCATCGTTTGTCACAGTTGTTCCGTTTGTATCCAATAGGGACTGAATATTCTCCCTGGTCCTCCTTTTATTGTTAACATGTTTATGGAAAGATTCTTCTGTTATCTTTCACAGACTTGGCCAAGCTGAGCTCTAGTTGGGCCTTAGCCCTCCCGATTTTTTCTCTGCACAATCTCACTTCCTCCCTCTGTAGTCCACCCAAGGCACCTACCTCTCCCTTCTTCCAAAGCTCATTGGCATTCCTCCTCTTTTTGATGTCCCTCAAGATTTCCATGCTCAATCAAGCTGGTTTTTTTTCCCCTGCCGGCTCCTTTTCCATAACATGGGGATGGCTTGCTCCTGAGCTGCTGGGATTTCCTTTTTGAGGAGCGCCCAGCCCTTGTGGGGTCCCTTGCCCTTAAGGACTGTTTCCCATTGGACTTTGTCAACCAGCCTTCTGAACAGTTCAGAGTCTGCCCTCTGGAATTTTAATGTGACTGTTCTGCTAATCACCCTCGTCATCTCACCTAGAACTGAAAAACCTAGCATCTCATGATCACTTTTTCCCAGGCATCCTCCAACCATCACATCCCCCACAAAGCATTCTCTGTTGACAAACAGCAGGTCCAGGAGGGCGCCTTAGCTTGTTGGCTCATTCACCAGTTGTGTGAGGAAGTTGTCTTCCACACACCCCAGGAACCTCCTAGACTGCTTTCTTTCTGCTGTATTGTACTTCCAGCAGACATCCAGAAGACTGAAGTCTCCCACAAAGACAAGAGGTAGCGATCTTGAGACTACTCCCAGTTGTTTATAGAAGAGCTCATCAGCTCCCATCAAAAGATCTGCCTTCTTGTGGACTCCTCTGATTTTAACCCACAGGAACCCGATCTCGTCATCACCATAATTGAACTCAAGGGTATCAAAGCCAAATTTCCCCAAGTCAAATCAAAGATCAACTAGCTCAGCTAAAGCCTGTTGTTATAACATAGGTTACTCTTACTTACATCCACATAGTAAATTGTTCAGAATTTTTTAGCCTTTAAAGTAAAACAATCACTGTGTATTGAGCTCTTGCAACTCAGTGCAGCGCCAGCTAGCTACCTGCATGTGCTACAGTGTCTACACAGACAGACAGCCTAACCACATAAGTTTGGAGAGTTATTCTAGCTGGCTTAGGTTAACACTTGCTCAGGCCCCATGGCCTAGTAAGGTCATGCTGCTTTGTTCCACAGAACACTACCACCATCTTTACTACTAGTGTGCAAAATCATTCTTACACCACTAGCATGTAAAATAATTTTTATACTACATACATCTAACCAGGCATCTGTGGAGCAGACCAAAAGGCAGATGTGAACCTGTGTTTCAGAAATTTAGGATCAAAACTTGTAACCATTATAAATAACACATATGAAGGGAAGAAAGAAGTAGAAACAAACATATGATATAAGAAAATTCCTAGGAATTAATGATTTTATGCAAGTATTAGGTGAACTGCTTAAATTCATCAGGAACTGATCCTGAAGTTAGTGGATAGAGAAAAACTCATTATTACCTTATTATGTGTTAAGGTTATCCTCAGGTCTGGTTTTATGATACCATATGCTATTAGTAGATCTTGGACTTTTTTCAGTTCTTCCTTACATTTTCTATTTGTCGAGTAAAACTGTTTTCTTACAGGAAGATTCTTAAACAACTTCAGTACTGTTACTGTAGTACCTGCAAGCAGACAACAAAAAGCAAGTAGAAGTTACACTGAAAGCGTAGCACTGACTGAGTATCCATGAATTTCATTTTCACTTGGAGAGACAGGCCCGTCTGTGTGCTGCTGCATACAGAATAAACCCTGAGAACACTGAATTAGATCATATTAGCATGAGGAGAAATATACAAAGTTAGCAACCTCCTTAAAAAACTACCTATTGACCTTAAAAGCTGTGATACTTCTCTTTCAATTAGTTATGATTGCAGCACTAAGCTTTCTTCCATACACAATGACAATAGCGAGAATCAGAACTAAATAAAGCCAAAGACTCAGTGCATATTAAGTTAACTTCCACCAGTAAAACGGTTAACAGACAAATCTCAGACACATCTGGAGGCAAGGGAACACTGAGCTCTGTTAAGGCCCCTCTCACAAGCATTTGCTTTAGGTCACCTAAGAAACCCAATACCTCTGTTCAAGGTACACTACATAGTAAGAGGAAGAACATTCATCTCCAACACAATCACATAAATTCCTAGCCCAAAAGGATATTGCACAGTATTAAATACACATCACAGAATTCAGTCATTCAACAATTTTGACAAAAGATAAATACTTTCCAGCCGTGGAAAATACTACAGTCTAAATCCTAAGAAGGGAAGAAGGGTCTCTGGTTAAAATCAACTGAAAGTAGAGTTCCCAGCCTCAGTTCATTCTTCAGTATTTGCCCACTGATTAGCCCTCAGCATCTTCTGGCTTAATGGCTCCCTGCAGCCAATTAGCACTGAGGGTGGAAGGAGTCAGGTCTTCAGTCAGCTCCCATCAGATGTATGAGCACTGCAGCAACTGAAGGGCAGCTTGTAGGCACAGTATTGAACCAGCCACTGCATCTCAGCTGGGAAAAACTGTACTTTACAAAGAGCTGTAACTACTTCCTCAGGAGCACATTTTCATCACAAGAAAGGAGCACACCACTTGTCTTCTGCGAATTCACACTGGCTGGAGCACAAATGCAAGAACACAGTGGGGTTGAAGAAAGGAGCACACCACTTGTCTTCTGGGAATTCACACTGGCTGGAGCGCAAATGCAAGGACACAGCAGGGTCTCTCGCTGAGCAACAATTAAGCTAAGCAGAACACAAAGCAGAGCAAGTGCTATGCCAAACCTACACCACAAGTGAATCACCAAGGCCCACCTGTGAGGTGAATGCAACCTTTAATCTTCCACACAAACATGCAGAAGGATTTCCAGCAACATACCTTTCCTGCAGGTCAGGAAGAATGACTTTGCCTGCTCCCATAGCCATGGCACTTCCAGTAACTACTTCATATAGGAGCAGGGCAACTTTTCCTTCTTAAAGCAAGGAAAAGTACAAAACCATAATTTGAGTCCTGAACAAATCTTTTATATACTTACACAGTTTGTCAGCCTGGACCTAGGGCAATGAGTTTTTATAGCACTTATTTCCACTGTCAGGTTGAAGAAGTGAGTCAGAGAAGGAGAAACTAGTTCATAATTACTACCTAAAGCATCTTCCAAGATATATTATTTCTTAAGATAACAACACATTCTCAGTTGACAGACGAGATAAGAAATGTTTACAGCTGCAAAAATTCCATGCTCAGCATTCAAGTACAGAGCAGATATTTCAACATCAAGTAAAGCCCGAGAGAAGCAAAATACTTCTGTTGCAGTACAACACCAGAACAATGATATCCTACCTTGCCCAAGATAGGAAGGCTTTTTAGAAGTTATATGCCCATTGCTATCCAAAGCATAGTGAGTGCTGATTTCATCGAAAGCTGTCCTTGTTGTGACTGAAACCTAAAAGGGTGATTTTAAAAAATTATGTTAATGAAGGATTCAAAGTTCAAAATGAGCTAAGATAAGCTACACTACCACACTTACTGCTGTATTGTTTTAGTCACCGATTATGTTTAATTACTTTGGAAAATTTTTCTTCTACAGGTGTTTCATACAGTCACAGAAATAATTTGTATTATTACTTTTTGCATCTATTTAAGTGGAAGCCATTCATTTCCATCACACTAATACACAAAGCACAGCAATTCCTACTACCTACACCGCACTATTTTATTTTCTATTCTAACACAGGTTAAATAAACAACTAAATCAATTGATAATTCTGGATCCTGATAATTTTCATCCTTCCTGAGAGAAGGCATACTATGACAACTTATTAAATTCATGTGAGACTCCCTAAACATAACAACTACTATCAAACTAACAGTACGTTATCCTTCCACACCCAAATATCTTTAGCAATCAGTAGTAGCATGTTTTGTAAGCTACTAACATAACACACAGGTTGGCTTTAGCAAGACCGTCATAAACCAGTTAAATATAAACTACAGTTCCCTGAGTTCAGGTATCAACATTTGGAACAACAGAAACACTACACTTTAATCACCTGAAAGACAAAGTGTGTATCATGTGTACAGAGTTTCAGGATATTTTGGTTTCTTTTAGTCTGTCACATGAATCATTCATATGAGTTCAACCATTCTTCTGAAGAGAGAAAACCAGTAATTGATTAAATAACAATATTACAGACCTACCTACGGGGTGATAGCAAACTACCTCTTAACTGAAACATCAGAGGGCAGTTTGTGTAGCAGAATGCAATTAATGCCAGGAATGTTTAATGAACATAATTATTGATCCAAGGATTAAAGTAATACCTATTAAGGCACTTGATACACTCAAACCACCTCCCATCTCTTATGAAACATACTGTAGAGCTGATCAGGCGACATCCTGTTCTGACCACTCATTAGAAGGAATCAATGACTGAGGTCTGTCATCATCTGTCAAAACACCAACACTTTTGAAAACATCTTTGGAAATCTCCATCCAAGCATACAACCCACTCCTGCTTCATACAGTGTGAATGTAGCCCAAGGTAGCATGAAGTCAAGCTCTAACAGCTGTGCTGACCTTGACAGTTGATGGTTCCGTCAGATACAGGTATCAGTATCTTCCAGCAGGATCTAATCCTTGGCAGAATTAGAAAGAAGAATCCAAACCTTGACTATGGTGTGATATGAACACAGAAAGGCAGAGCACAATGGGAGAGTTAGATGCTGTGCCCATAGTAGTCTGAACACTTTTCAGATGGTTTTTAATCAACCTACATTCAGTCGACAAGGTAAATCCTAAATATCAGTATAGCGTCCACCTTCTTAACACAAATATACAGCTCAGACTCAGACAGGCCAAAGTCCAGTTTCCTGTTTACTCATATGGGCACCAAAGTTTGTGCAACTGCGGTCATATACAGGAGCAACATGGAACCCTTCAAGATCCCGTGACTGCTGATCACCCAGATAACACTAAGACAGATATAGCTACTGGAACAGTAGCTACGTGGGACATCAGTTTCCCAAAATTATTTCTCCTGGCCACTATCTGCTGTTCCTCTTTCTGATTTACCCTAATTCAAACAGGAAACTCAGCCACACTCTTTGACATTACATTTGCTTATAACATTAAGGAGTTAAGCCAGTGTCCTAAGGAATCTTTTATCTATGCATGTATATATAAGGAACCATGTATCTCTACCCTAATACAAAATTAAAGGAAAAGCCAAGCAATCTGTCTCTGACCTCTATTAACTGAGGAAATACATAGAGCACTGCAGTGATCAGTATGACAGACAGGTAGGCCTAACACTATCAAGAAATCAATACTGCTTCCTAACCATATGACGTGGCTTCTGGGGAGGAGGTGAAAGGCAGCATACACAAGATAAACTGTTCAGAACACATAATCCTGCTGAAGCAATTTAAAGTCCATGTACTGACATCTTAATAAACTTTCACGAACACACACAAAAAATCACAACGCAAAAGACTATACAGCAATAGTTATAGCAACTGCTCACCTCTGATATGCAGCAAATTGATCCCAAAGCCTCCCCGCGGAAACCATATGTTGTCAACCTTTCCAGGTCCTCAGAAGAGCTTATTTTTGAGGTGTAATATTTAATCGCCATAAATGGAACATCAGCAACCTTGATTCCACTGCCATTGTCTCTTATTTCTATTTTGTTAAACCCATAATTCTCCTAAACAAAGAACAAAACATTAAGGAGCACTAAAACAGCCAAATTAATTAAGACACAAGTTTCAAGGAGCTAAAGTTACAGCTTCTAGCCATCCAGGCAGAAGTGAGAGGTTTGTTTATTTGGAGAAACTGGGCAACCAGGTTTCTCTAAATAATGTAATTCATATTCCATGGCAAATATAAACACAGTAAATAGGAAAAAAAACCCAAACATTTTGATTTCTGTTTCAAACTATCATGAAATTTGAAAAACCTAAGCTCAGAAAAAGATCCATAGCTGGAAAGCTAAAGACTTTCCACCTCTCTTATCTGTTTGGTATCAGTTTTTTCAAATCACCACAAATGCAGCCCTGCCTTCATTCAGGTCAGAGGGTCCTCACCAAGAATAGTTTTCAGTTTCACTCTTTATTTATGTGATTTCATTACTGCACAGGTTTTCCAGTCTCCGTATTTTCTCTCAATACACAGAAGCTGCAATGTTAATGGAGGCAGAGATACGAAAGCTTGTGAAAAGGTATAACACTTTACAGGAAGTAAAGTTTCTTAGAGGCTCTTTTAAAAACAGGTTTCAAGGAAGCAGAGTTAAATCTTTGTGATTTACCTTTATGTATATGTACTACATATTTTACTGAATTCTGATTTAAATACGCCAATTCAATAAACACCAGCATAAATAGGGGGAAACACTCAAAACCCAGGTAATTAGGACAGCAGAATCAAACACACAATTTGGGTTCTGTAACATCTTAAACAGGTGCAGGATATACATGCTTCCTTCCAGCTACATTATAATCTGCACATGTAAAACACACTCAAAAAGAACCACAAGCCAGAAGGAGAAGTTACTTGGAGCTACAGGATTACTACGCAAGCCTATTTTTCCGAAGCAAGCCTGGCTTTTTGAAAAGATTATGATGTAACATACAGAAAATGTCCTGCAGTGTGCAATACATCTAGGAGACTTTAAAATTGGTTTTGCTTAGAAAGAATATCTTGAATGGGTGGCTACCTCCACTGATGCTGTACAGAGTATGGTGATGCTTGCACACAGAAAGCTGACTGATTAAACAGAACTAACTTTGTTGTCCCATCTTGGCATATACTGAAGACAGTTACGAAAAAATACAGTGTTACTCTGTGGAGACCATCTTGATAGATAACGCCCTTGAAGGAGGAAGTTATGTGGAGCTCCTCTAGCCATGAGCTGCAAGCAGGAGAGGGATCAAGCAAGCTTGTGGTTTAACGCTACAAGAGAGGTCTGCACAAGAAGCACTAGCTCAGCAAAAAATAAGTCTAGCCCAAAACAAACTATCTTGTGATGAATATCATAAGCACTTTTTGGACAAAATAATAATAGCTTAAACTGACTTAACTATTAACCAATTGAAAATAAGAAAGGATGTTGTGTTATCAGTTACTAATCAACCAGAGATTTGACCAATCATATAACGTTTTGTGTCTTATGTTCAATTTAGAATATTATATAAAGACACAGTTAACATTAAAAGGTCTTCGATCCATCACATTGGAGTCCATGTCTCAATCCCCTTGGCAGTACTCTACCTCCAGCATTATTTCTTGAAGTAAAAAAAATAATGCAATTAAAAATAAAAGGAAGGTATCTAAAGATACAGAGATACTATCTGTATTCACACATAATCTGCATTAGGAAACATAAAAAGCCTCTGAGGTAGGCACAGAACCATATATATTTAATTAAGTGGTATGGAATAGAAATGTGGGTATATTTCACTTTCCAGATTAATGAATGGTGCTAAAGCTATCTTCAGCTGGAAAACAAAGCTTTTGCTAATCACAGGACCACAGAACTGTTTAGGTTGGAAAAGACCTCTTACACCAACTCTTATCCTAACACTGCCAACTCCACCACTAAACTACATCCCTAAGCACCATACCCACAAGTCTTTTAAAAATACCTCCAGGTATGGCAACTCAGCCACTTCCCTGGACAGCCTCTTTCTTTCAGGGAAGTTACTTTTCTTAATATCTAGTCTAAACCTCCTCTGGTGCAACTGCAGGCCATTTCCTCTCGTCCTATCACTTGTTACTAGGGAGAAGAGATCAACACCTATCTCACTACAACTTCCTTTCAGGTAGTTATAAAGAGCGACAAGGTGCTTCCCTCAGACTCTTTTTCTCCAGGATGAAAAGCCCCAGCGCCCTCAGCCACTCCTCCAGACCTTGTCCTCCAGTCCCTTCACCGTCTCCATTGCTCTTCTCTGGACATGCTCCAGCACCTCAACATCCTTCTTTGGGTCCAAAACCAAACACAGGATTCGAGCTGTAGCCTCACCAGTGCCAAGTACATAGGGACAATCACTTCCCTAGTCCTGCTGGCCACACTATTTCTGATTCAAGCCAGGATGGCTACTGGCCTTCTTGGCCACTTGGGCACACAGGTGGACCATAGTCAGCCAGCAACAGTCCCAAGACCTTTCCTGCCAGGCAGCTTTCCAGCCACTCTTCCCCAAGCATTGCATTGGATTGTTATGACTGAAGTGCAGGACTCGACACTCAGCCTTGTGGAACCTCATACAATTAGCCTTGGCCCACCCATCCAGCCTGTCCAGATCCCTTTGCAGAGCCTTCCTTCACTCAAGGAGATCAATACTTCTGCCTAACTTGGTGTCCTCTGTAAATTTATCACAGGTGCACTCAATCTCCTCAATTAGATAATTAATAAAGTTATTAAACAGAGGCAGCCCCAACACTCATCCCTGGAGAATGCCACTTGTGATTGGCCACAACCTGGCTTTAAGTCCATTCCCCATAACCTTTTGTGCCTGGCCATCCAGCCTGACTTTTACCCAGTGAAAAGTGCACCTGTCCAAGCCATGAGCCATCTTCTCTAGAAGAATGCTATGGGAAACAGTGTCAAAGTCTTTACTAAAGTCTAGGTAGACAACACCCACAGGCTTTCATCAACAAGGTTTACCTTATTGTGTTTGAGTCAACCCTGCCAGGGAGCAAAGCAGAACGTATACAATACATGTCAACTGAACATAAAAACACTTAACGAGATAGAAAGTAAACCTTCCACCCCACTGCTGTATGCACTAATGAAGGATTTGAGGATTTTACAATGAACCTCTGCTATCCATTCTAATTTTTACACCCAGACCACTTAACTGCTTAGGAAAAGTAAGATTTATCTTCCTCAATTTGAATCAAAATATTAAATAAAAAAATTGAGAATCATTACTGCAATTAAATCTTTCACACACATTTTACTTAAAATGTTACAGTGCTTAGACCTTATATTCTGTAGCACCTTGAACATGCTACATGACACATACCCTCCTGAGGTCACGATTCCACGAGATATTTAAGTTGCTCTACCAGACCACTAATGCCAAACCATATGGTTTAACCTCCTCCTCTTTTACTCACACCTGCATGGGAACATCTTTGTTTCAGCCACAGCTCTGTTACTTTTGAGAACACTAAGGTCAATTCAGCTTATTAAACTGCTGCAAATAATCCACTTCTCTTGCTGCACAACTTTTCTTTTACATTAGCAACATGAATGGATGATGAGAGGCAGAAGTGTCTAGCAGATGGGTATAGGCTTTTCAGGTGATGAGATAGATCAGGTGTACAGTAGAACTTCACCCTAAGCTAAACATCTTCTGAGAAGGTTCTCAGGATTATAGCTCCCATTTCATGCACTGGGAAAAAACGGTTCAGAAGTAAGTGTCTGCCTTTCACAACAGCCATTTTGTATAATAGTAGCAAACATGTAGGTAATATTCATCCTTCTGAATCCCAACTCTGCTCCAACTGTTAATGCAGGCTGTTGCTCACCTTCTCTAATAATCAAAAATGCAGGTTTCTGACTATGAACACAATTCCCATAAATTCCTACTGCTAAAGGTCAGTAGAGAAGCTGACAGACTAACGCTCCTGTGGTCTATCCATACACAAGCAATTACATTGCTGCATCAATGGTCTTTAGCATACTTTAACCCAAAGCCAGGACATTGTGTCGAGAATAAAACCACCACCCTACATATGCTGAGTGCACAACCATGCTACAGAGGCTGTTGACCCTGCTGCTAACAAAGCAAGCTCCACCATATTTGTATTTCTAAAACCAACAAAGCGTGAACAAAAGGTTCAAAATCATAAACAGATACCACTCAATGCCCTGTAGAGAGGCCACAGTTCAGTTTCTAATCAACTGTCTGGCTCTTAATTGTATTTAAAGTAATATCACATTTTCTAAAACTACAATGTAAGCTGATGTTTTTGCCAGTGCTGCGTAAGAGCAGTGCAAAGACGCTCAATAACATCACTTGCTGGAGTTTGGTCAACCAAGAACTTCACAAACTAAAAGTTCCCAATACAACTGACCACTGCCATGGTTTCTACTAGGAACTATTCCACCTGCTGGTTAACTCCTCTCTGTCTGCCTCAGGAAAAGCCATTCCTGTTTTGTTCAAGCAAATTGGATAACAAGGCTGAGCAAATCAGCTAGCCTTCCTGATCCATCTGGAAAAGGCTAAAACAATTAAAGTGCTGCAAGTTTCAGGCAAAAATCATTAAGCTGTGAAATGAAATTTCAAAGTTTCTGTTCACTATTATGCTTTTGAACCAATCCAGAGTTAATGTGGTCACTGAGCTCTGTAGTGTGGTTGATTATTTAAATGTCATGTGATAAAAACAGTATTCTGATATAAAAACATAACAAAACAGTCCCAGAAGAACAATCTTCAGTTTTACAGTATTATTATGTACAGCTGTGCAAGTTTTCTCCTCTCCTTTAGTACCCACAAAATAACAATCAGCAAATCTTGTTTACTCATTGACAACCTACGTAAAGCCAGGTTGGTTGGTTAGTTTTAGAAACACAGAAATTTGGAGTTGAACTGACAAAGAATGTAAGAGTAGAGGAGATGACTCATACACTGGAAACACTTGAAAATGCCCTTTTAAATTGTTTTGGGACCTCTCATCATGGAAACAGCTGGTTCTTGCACTGTGAAACTCATGCTGATTAGTAGGTTTTCTCCTCCAGCTATCTGTATGGCTCTATATTAGCACTCCAGTAAAAGAGACAAGGTTTGTTCTAACAATTTTTGAAGGCTCCAAAACCTTTCGTTGACTTCTTGCAGTTACTGATTGGCTCACAAGATTCAATTCTGGTACCCTCACCCTCAGAACTGCGCACACACCATTCACTGTGGAGTTACTCATGAAGTGAGACATTGTGCAATCTAAATATTGTGAAGACAGAAGTTAGCACAGACCATAGTAAAGACAAGAGTATTTTCAGCTCGCTTAAAACAGACAACAAATAAGCATATTCCTTTGCATCTGCAGGAAACCATACTCAGATGGAAAACACTTGAGACTCATTCAGAAAAGACAGCAGTTACATGGACAAAGAAACAAGCAGAAATTGAACGGCTATCCTGTTTAAGAGCTTTTGCCTAACACTTAATTGGAGGATAGCTTAGACATTCACCAATATCTATAGGAAAGAAAAGTGGATGCAATTCTGGATAAATCCATTCATACAGACTGTAACAGCATACTTTCTTACTAAGTAGGAGATATTGCTACTAAGCAGCTATTGAGAAAATACTGCAAAACCAGAAGTACTCACAGAAACAAGAGATGGTGATCAGTTACCCAGCTGGGGAGTGAGAGGGGGAACACAAGTTTCTTATAAATTATGTTATTTTTTTCCAAAACTATCTTTAAGTGATATGACAACTTTCTTTAACATGTTATAAAAATAAAGCATTAGCCAGAGCTCACCACACTATTACGGACCATGCAGTAATTTGTATTACCAAAACACCTAACATTGACATCTGCAACCTCTTCCATGGTTTGCATTTTTGCCTTCCTGACAATATTTCCTGAGAGAATTAAACATGTCAGTCTAGCAGTGAAATGGAATTCCAACATCTTTCAAAACACATTAGTCAGAAAAAGTAAATTCTTAAGTAGGAAAAGAAGTATTAAAGAAACCAATATTTTTTCCCCAAGATACACTCAGGAGTGCAAGTATGACTTACTGTTTCAGTGTGGGCTCAAGAACATTAAGGGAAACTGATTTTGGGCCATTTTTATTCAAGGCTAAAATATGTATGTATAAACACTAAAAGTACCTTTCCATCACCAAAACCCATGGCACCCTAAAAAATACATTTGCAGCAGAATGATTTTTCTTGCCTCTTATTTTGCATCCAATTCTTTATAAAAGAAAGAAAGAGGATTTACCAATTTAATATCAATATTTGTGGCACCGGCATCCAAGGAATTTTCTGTCAGCTCCTTCACCACACTGACAACTGAAGTAATCACTTGAGAACTTGAAAGGAGACGAATAGTTTCTGCTGACAGCTGTTTCATACTGGAGTTTGATTCAGTGAAGCTGCGTAAGAAGATAGCAGGAAAAGAATGTAAAAGGTTGGTTACAAATACAGGTTTCCAAATACCTGTTTTACAGCAACATTTAGACGTAAGCGAAACACAACTATGACTAAAGAGTAAATTTTTGAAGATACAGTAAGACCTAGCTTCCTCTGCAGTCAACGCCAAGTTTTGATTTCTGGAAAGAACACAGGTCTAGACCAGAGAATATTATTTTAAGTAGATTAAACTACAAATGAAAATCTAAGATATACTCAGCAAAGCAGTATTATCTCTCAGGTGTAGAGTCAACACCTCTAAACTCCTGTAATGTGGTTGTGATCTTGCAATTACAACAGAGCTAGGAGGGAAACAGGGAGCTAGTCAGAAACGTCTTCAGACGGGATATTTACCCAGCATCCAGACTAATTCCAGCACTGATGAAAATACAATAGAAGTTTATAATATTTTGTTAATTTCTTATTATTTAGTTATTTTGCAAACTCCTTGCATCATTTTCCCCCCCTCCGCTCCCCCGATTTAAAATTTCTGAGTTTACCACTACTGTGTTGTGTGCACAATTCCCAGTACCTAAACATTCATGGAATAAATATGACCTGAAGGTAACTGTTGGGAGCTGGGAAAGTGGGGAGGAAGCACAGTGGTACTGAGGCAAAACTCGTATTCCATGACAACGTGGCAATAACAAAAAAAAACCCTAAACTTCTGAATTATACCCTTGCCTTTCTGATCTGACTGGCATGTCAGTTTACTTCTATGTCTCCACTTGAAAATGGAAATGCCTCCCTCACTGCAGAATTTTTTTAATCATTGAAAACACTTATAAAGAGTTATAAAATTCCTGCTGCGTTACAGAAATACTCTACCATGAAAAGATCCTAAGTGGATCTGGAAATTTTTTCACATGTTTCTGTTTAAGTACCCAAGTAGACACAATTAAGGAAGCGCCACAAAAAAAATCTTTGTTGATTCTTGACACAAAGAACTCACAGTTTCTCATGCATAGAGAAAGGGGGGGGTGGAAAAGAGCATTGCTGGACCGCTCTGTGCACCTCAAGAGTGGTTCAGACTTGGGTTGTTCTCTGTGGTACAAGGAATGCTTCTCTCCACAGTATCACTCTGCTGAATTACATTACTTAACATTATTTACATTGAGAGGCAAACAATCCCAGCAGTCCTGGCTTCACTATTGATTCTGCCTAAGCTATCTGCGGGAGATCACAAACCACATACTCAGCAGCCATCCCAAGCATATGAGCACATGTGGAGGAATGGAGCAAACCCAGATTTCCTCCTGACATAGTTGGGACACAGCAAGGGACTGCAGTCAGCAAAGCACCACTATCCTTGCAGGGTACACGCAGCTGATACAGCAATTACAGGACGCTTCTCTGCCACTCTTTAAACATAAAAGACAAAGAAAAAACACAGTACAGTGTTTTGAAGAGGAAACAGAATTAAAACTTTTCTTGGAATAGTTACAGAAAGGTTTTCTCTCTTTATTTGCCACTTGCATTCTAAAGGGAGTTTGCCTTTCAGATGTGGTAAAAAGATGTGACA
Organism: Clamator glandarius; assembly: GCA_033459285.1. Taxonomy (NCBI): domain Eukaryota; kingdom Metazoa; phylum Chordata; class Aves; order Cuculiformes; family Cuculidae; genus Clamator; species Clamator glandarius. The sequence continues at coordinate 2,779,621 of JAUNZM010000032.1, forward strand.
AATCAGTTTGCCATCAAACACACTGGAAAAGACAAGGAGCACAGGAAGGCGTGGTGTTGAAGATGGACCAATATTAATCATGCACATGCATTCAGGAAGGCAGGATGCTTCTCGTGTTATATAGGACTCTCATGCCAAGTACTTCATGATTAACTAATATCACAGGCCAGGCTGGAGCTGGATAACTTCATCAAAACACTCAGCCTGAGACATAGGAGGGTCTCAAAACAAAAATACTGCAGATCCCAAAGACAAATTTTCTATGGGATATAGATGAGGTAGGCAGATTGGGAAAGGAAACAGCTCCCTGTGTGCCTAGCTCTTCCCTAGACCCAAACCACCCAACACAGGGCTGTCGGCTGCCTGCTGGATCACAGAGGGAAGATGTACGGGGCCATACGGCCAGACTAGCCACATCTCTGGGGCACCTGCTGCGAGGGTACCTCTGGTACTTTAAGAATCATTGAATGCTTTGGGTTGGAAGGGACCTCTAAAGGCCACGCTCCCCTGCAGTCAGCAAGGACACCTCCTACTCAATCAGGTTACTCAGAGTCTGGTCCATCCTGACCTAGAATGCTTCCAGGGATGGGGCATCCATCACCTTTCCGGGCAATCACAGAAAAGTTTGAAGTAGAAGGCACTTTAAAGACCACCTAGCTCCAACCCTCCTGCCATAGGCAGGGTCACCTCCCACCAGACCAGGCTGCCCAAGGCTTCATCCAGCCTGGCCTTGAACACCTCCAGGGATGGGGCAGCCTCTGCCAGCGTCTCACAACTCTCACAGTGAAAAAATTCCTCCTTACATCTAGTTTAAATCTGCTCCCCTCCAGTTTTGTACTGGAAGGTCACTCCTTCTGTATTGCATGAACTGGAATCCATATTTCATGTATTGGAAAGTATTTCACGACCCTAATTGTAAAAAATTTCCTTATACCTACTCCAAATCTACCCTCTTTTACTTAAAACCACTAGTGGCAGCAGCACAGGCCTCGAGCTTGTTCCCATCTCTCCCACCAGTCCCTGTCAGCACTGGAGGCCGCAACAAGGTCCCAAGAGCCTTCCTCTCCTCCAGGCCCGAATAGCCGCGAACGCGTCGCCCAGGGGGGCGCATCCCACCCCGCTTCTTACTTTTAACCAAGAGGCGCAGATTGCAGTTGCAACCACAGCTCGGCCCCTCACTGCCCCCCGCGCGCGCCACGAGCACGACCCACGGATCTCGCGCTGCAGCCGCTCCGCCCTTTACCGGCGGAAATAAAGGGAAACGCGGCCACAGACGCGCCCCCGCCCCGCCTCGCGCCCCACCACCTGTCCCCACGCCGCTCCCCGCTCCGCCCCGGGCTCCACCTGCATCGGCCGCGCTCGGTCCGGCTCCTCAGCGGCGCGGGCTCCCGGAAAGGTGGGCGCGGACAGGGGGGAGGAGGAGCGGGAACAGGGGCGGCCCCGCCTCGGCCCTGCGCAGCTATGTTCGGGGCCTTCCCGCATCCCGCGATGACTGGAAACGCGCTTCCTACCCAAACCGAGCTGGCGTTACTGGTTTTGCGGTGCTTTTGGGGACGGATGTAGAAGGAAGTTAAAAATTCTCCATCCCAGATCCATAAATGCTTATAAATAGTCTCGGTGATCACATGAGTATGAAGATGCAATGATTTTTCTTTAATTACGATCACAAATTTGCTGCAGGACAAGAGTGTCACAAGAGTAAGTTCTGTCAGTCTCCCGGAGAAGTCTGTGTTAACAAAATTGTTCTGTGTGTCTCTGCCTGCAAGAACCTTTGAACGTATTGGCTCATTTCAGACAGATCTGAAAGATGGAAATACCTGTCCAAAAACTAGGAGATGAGCAGAGGAGGAGAGCCTGGAATCTGTGTTTTGCTGCAAAGAAAGGAGACATAAGTTACTTCTTGTTGGTTCTTTCTAGCACCAGGTGGCTGGGCAGTTGGTATATACAGAATTCTTTACTAGCTGTTACATGAGCAAGAAACCGGAGGAAAATTGTCTGATAACAGGAAGTAGAAAAGAACTGTGGATATTGCCATGGTTGGTCAAAAGAATTTAGAAGACAAAAATTACAAAGTTTGGTTTCTTACAAGTTTGCAACTTTACCTTCCAACAGCACAGCTTCCTACTTTTTTCTTTTTTAATGTCTCTTCTTTAGCAAGCTTGTGGGTTTTATTTGTTTGGGCTTTTTAAAAGTAAATAATTCATAACAGCCCCTTTGTACTGTCTTCTCTATAAAATGTACTTTGAAAATCTTGATGTACAACTTGGCTTATGCACTGTGTTCCTTATGCTTATTTAAAGCAGCCTTTTCCCAAATTCAAGAATGGCGTATGTTAAGTACCCTTCTGTAACAGTAGTCTCAATCTTCTAACAGTTCTGTTTTATAGGGTAAAAATGAACGTTGGAGTCGCCCACAGTGAGGTAAATCCAAACACGCGAGTGATGAACAGTCGTGGAATGTGGCTGACCTATGTGCTTGGAGTTGGCATGCTGCACATTGTCTTGCTCAGCATTCCTTTCTTTAGTGTCCCTGTGGCCTGGACTTTAACAAATATGATTCACAACCTGGTAAGTACCCTCTCTTGCAACATGTGAAATGTTTATATATTTAGTAGTGAAAAATACTAAATAGTATTTAGTAATACTAAATAGTATTTTGTAGAAATAGCAAGGCTGTACGTATAATGAAATATACATATATATTTCATTATATGAGAGAAAAATAGCAAGGCTGTATGTATAATGAAATCCAGCTAGCAAAAATACCACCTCTGCTTGGTTTATTGACCTACTAAATGAGTGAGTTGCCAGTTTTGGGGAAGAGAAGAAATACATGATCGCTTTGGGTTTAAGAACAAAACACATGAAATACTCCTTAGATATTTTATGTGTTCTTTCAAAAGGCATGTAATTAAGCTAGAATCTTGAAAACATAAAATCATGCCAGACGACTTCTGCAGTGGTCTGGACATTATTAAAGAGCTGTGCTGAATCCATAAAATATATTACATTTTTAGTTCTTGAATATTATCTACTGATGTTTCTATATAAACCTGTTAGTGTCCCAAAATATTTAATTTCAGCTCTTTACCTGTTCCTTGGCCAGAAAGGTTTGTGTTCTTTTTCTTCTTGCTTTGATTTCTGGCCAGGCTAGTTAAATATTAGCTCAGGATGACTTCAGCAGGCAGCTTTGTCGCTATGAATGAAAAATCTTACTTGAAGCAGTGGGAAAAACTAGAGTGCCTTGACCCAAGCCCTGAAATCATTTGTTATTCAGTAGGTTGTGATTTGCATGACGACTTCTGTATGCAAAAGGATTTGGAAGTTAAAGACGGTAAGAATCTTTCTGCCTCCTCTCCCCAGGATGCTATAATTTTGTTGTGATCCTTTGAAGTAATGCAAGTATGTACATTGGTCCTGCCAAGAAAAGCGGGCTGTAATCCAGCAATTGACATCATACATGAGGTTTGCTAACTCAGATTTCTAAGATTAATGACAAGGAAGTCTTGGCAAAAAGACTTCCTTATTAAGGAAAATGATATTCACTTTAAAGACTGAGGATGGATAATATCCTCTTGAATCCTGTTAAAAATAATATTTCTTTATTTGAGCTTCTTATTATTATAGATAGGTTTAAAACTAATAGTGGGACTGTAAACATCGTTAGAACATTTGTATGTTACCTTTCATGGCATCAGACATGCCTGACTTCAGAAGGTGTTGGCAGAGGCAAGTGGAAGTCTGATACTTTCTGATAGAGTCTCTTGCCTGGATTTGGTGCACTCTCTTTGATAAAAAACAAATGTTCTTTGAAACTGGAGAAGGATAGGCTTCTCTGTTGGATTGATCTTTGGGCCAAAACTGATCTTTCAGAACAGACCAGACATAGCATGCTACCATACAACAAAAAAGAACAGTCCGGTGTGGTTAAGGAGAAGCAGCAAAGAGATGGACAGATGGCGTTCAATGGATTGCTGGCAGTCAGCTTCTATGTATTTGAAGCTGGAGGGGGGCTGAGAAAGCTTTCAGAAGTTGTGGTAATGTTGCCAGTAGATAGATCTTTTGCTTTGTGCATACTCTACCTCCTAACTCCTTAGGAAAAAGGTAATATAAATTGCCAGCCCTAAACTTTTTACTTTGCTTGTTAAAATTCTGTTCATTTCACACATTTTTATCATGTAATGTAGAAGGCAGTGGATTGGATGTTACACAACTTTGGCTTTAGTTCTGACTGAGCCACTGGCTGCACAGGCTTGGGAAAATCACTTCTTTTCTCTTTTTTCCTCTTCTATAATTTCCTCTTCTATCATTACAGGATATATATATATTATTTTTGCAGTGTATTGAACAATGTAACAAATATGTAACAATTATGTAACGATTATGAAAAAAAAATACAGAAATGCAGCTTTAAGTGCCACTGTGTTCGTTTTTTGTTTTCCCCAGGGCATGTATGTGTTTTTGCATGCAGTAAAGGGAACTCCTTTTGAAACACCAGATCAGGGGAAAGCTAGGCTACTAACACACTGGGAACAACTGGATTATGGAGTACAATTTACATCTTCAAGAAAATTCTTCACAATCTCTCCTATAATTCTGTGAGTTCAAAACTGTGTTGTGGATTAATTGAATCACAAAACCATGATCTCAAAAGCTGCAACTGAATGAGTTTTTTTTTCACTTGTTTGTTTCTACATCACAGAGGTAAGGCAGTACTTATATGCAGGCTATATAATCAGCAATCCTTCTTCCTGCAGCTTTCAACAGTTAATTCACATGCTGAAGTCAAATGGTTATTAATGGGGCAGGTTTTAAAGATTAGACATGTTATAAGGAAAACTTACTGTTAACTCTTGAAGTCCTTTAAGAAATTGTGAAGTCATGAATATTGAAAATATAAACTAATTGCCTTTAGCATGTGCACATGGCAGCATTTATTAACTATTTTGTGCATTAGGAGTAGCAGGGCAGTCCTCACTGAACAGGGTCTGAGATTTCACATGTTGGCTTTGCTTTATAGCAACTGTCTTCTGCTTACAGCAGTTATATAATAAGATAAGAAATTCTACACTGCCTGTCTCTGTTGACAAAAGCATGGTTGCATAAATAAAGGAAATCAGACAGGTATTTCATGTCCAACTGTGAAAAGTCTTTCTCTTTTTCCCTTAAGGAAGTTTTCCAGTTGTGTGGCAGAGTGGGAGGGGAGAGGGAAAATCCTGCATCGTGTTTAGAAAGTTGGTTCACAAGAGTAGAAACTGAAAAAAAATATATCTAATTCCTCAAAAAAGTCACAGATGCACTCAGCATAAGTGATTTTTGCACTGAAAAATGTCAAATGCTTTATCGCTGAGCTTGCTAGTTTAGCAGAACTGTCAGTGTTTTGATAACAGACCTTTCACGGTTTTGCAAATCAGGCTTGTAGTTGCATAAGTCAGACTCCACCTTGTGGGGAGAAATGCTGTAGGAAAACACTACCTGAGAGTTGCTTTTTAGCACCTTGAGCAGCATGGGAATAAAAAACTTAGTCCATAATTTTGCTGTAGATATTCTAGAACCTCAGCTGAGATATTTAATACAGGAATAGATCAGTTGTTAACCAGTAAAATATTACTGATTACTAAGGCACTTTTTTCAACTGTGCTTTGTTTGCTTATTTTTTTGGGCAAGGGTGTTATCGGCTAAGCTCGCTCCATTTTTTCCTGCAGGTACTTCCTGGCAAGTTTTTACACAAAGTATGATCCCACACACTTTATTCTTAACACAGTCTCTCTCCTGACGGTGCTTATCCCCAAGCTGCCCCAGTTGCACGGCGTTCGAATTTTTGGCATTAACAAATATTGAGCTGAAGGTTTGACACTGACTGCCCTGACATGGCTGCTGCTGCTTTCCAGGTGAAGGAAACAAGTAGTCTGCTGTGCTGTATATCTAATTGTATTCAGTAAGATGCTTTTACATCCGAGATACTGTTCCTACTTCCCGCAGCATTATCTGGGATGAAAGCCGAGTTTATAAGAAGATGCCTCTGAATACTTAAATGTGAATTGGAAACCTGTAGAAGAAAGATTTCCATGAAGAAAAGGCCTGGATCTGAAGAAAAGGCCTAGCTCTGAAGTGTAATCACCATCCAGACTGTGCATAAGGAAGGCAGAAGTACCAGTTCAAATGGAGAGCAGCGTTTTGCAAATACCCAGTCAACTACAGTGCAAGTGATAATATTACATGTAAATCCAGGGTCCTTCTTGCCAAGGACTGGTGAGACTGTGTTCTTAGCTTAAGTGAAAGTAGCTGGTAACTGCCATATGGGTCGTAGGTTGTTGTGCTTGTTATTGCAATGTAGAAATTTTTCTTGCAGTAAATACTGTGACAGCTGGCATAAACTAATGGTGTAATTCATGCCTTACCTGTTCTTGTGATTCTGTAGTCACAAAGAAAGTCCTTCACTATTAGCTCAGGGGATTTCTACATCAACTTGATAGCTTAGTTTATGTACACTTTGACAGTTCGCTACTGTTGTGTTTATTTCAGTTTGCTTACCAGGATTCTGACTTTTCTGTGTGTAAATGGCACATTCTGAGAAACTGAAATTTCTTTTGAGGTGTAGATTTTTGACTGTTTTCTCTGACACTTGGGTAATGGGTTATTTTTCAGTAGCTGGGAGGCCTGTAATGGTGAGGGAAAGGGTTGCTGCTGTCATAGGGGAAGCAGCTCCATTACAGAGCAACGGTGTCAGAACACGTAATAGAAACTCTGTGTAGGTTGCAAGTTAGAATAGAAGTTGAACTAGAAGTAGGTAAATTGGCAGATCACATGGACTAACTGTATGCTTTTGCAGAAAAGGTTTTGGAAACAGGGAGGAATGCGGTGTTTTACGTGTACTGTGTAATTCTGAGTAATCCTGTACATAGTCAGCTCTGGCACTGGGGTGAAGGAGGTACGTCTTGAGCTTTGAGCACTTATTTCCCTATCTTGGAAAAAGGATGAATTTTGAAGTCTGCCACATGCCTGCCAGCCCAAATCAGCTTGGATGGAACAGAAGACACTGTTTAAGACCTGGTGTATGTTTTGGTTGCAGTGAGAGCTGGGGAAAAAACATAAAAAATAAAAAGAAGAAAAAGCCCATGGTGGTGCCGCTTTCCCTGCTAGGGGAGAGTTGTAGCTGTTTACTGTACTGATAAAGATGATGCTTAAAAAGTTAAAGAGTTGAGAATTTCTTTTAGCAATGGGAAGCAATTGATTCTTTGTTTTATTTGTGAGGAAAGTAGTACCTAGTAAGTTTTTTGATAGTCACAGAATGGTTTGGATTGGAAGGGATGTCAAAGCCTATCCACTTCCCCCTTCCATGCCATGGGCAGGGACGCCTTCCACCAGACCAGGCTGCCCGAGGCCCCATCCAACCTGGCCTTGGACACCTCCACGGATGGGGCAGCAGCAACTTCCCTGGCCAACCTCTGCCATTGCCTTACCTCAGCGTGAAGAAATTCTTCCTAACATCCAGTCTAAATCTTCCCTCCTCTGATTTATAACCATTTCCCCTCATCCTATCGTCACACGACCTTGAAACAGTCCTCCCCAGCTTTCCTGGAGCCCCTTCAGGTACTGGAAGCTGCTCTAAGGTCTCCCCGGAGCCTTCTCCAGGCTGAACATCCCCAACTCTCTCAGCCTCTCACCGTAGCAGAGGGGCTGCAGTCCTTGGATAATCTCCGTGGCCTCACCTGGACCCATTCCGACAGCTCCGTGTCCTTCTGCCGGTGGCGTCTCAGGGTGGAGCGCAGAACAGAGACAAACACGCAGACGCTCCCCGAAGCCTCGCGCAGCCGCGGGCGGGCGAGGCGGTCTCTCAGCCGTGGGCCGCGCCGTCCCTGACGTCGGGGCGGAGCTGCGGGATCGGCGGCTGGGGAGGTGCGGCTCGTTAGGCCTGCCACTGGTAGGGGGGGGTGATTGTGACCTGCGTCCCGCGCCCTTGAGAGCCCACCGCGGCCTGGGGACAGGCCGGGAGCGTTGGGGTTGTGCTGGAGAAGTGGAGGAACCGGGGAGAACTTAGAGCGACCCTCCAGTACCTGAAGTGGCTACGGGAGAGCTGGGGAGGGACTGTTTTCAAGAGCATGAAGTGATAGGACGAGGGGGAATGGCTGTAAACTGGAGAGGCAAAGATTTAAATTACAAATTAGGAAGAAATTTTTCACCCCGAGGGTGGTGAGGCACTGGAACAGGTTGCCCAGTGAGGTGTCCAAGGCCAGGTTGGATGGGGCCATGAGCAGCCTGGTCTGGTGGGAAGTGTCCGTGCCCATGGCAGAGGGGTTGGAACAGGGTGGGCTTTGAGGTCCCTTCCAACCCGAACTATTCTATGATTCTGTTTTCTTTCCTTAGGGTCTTAAGTGTCCTGCGTACTCACCGGTAACTTTAAGCATACTCCCACCACTGCAGAAAACCAAATTGGAGCATGTGCCCCAAACCTCTCAAGTAATAACGAAGTACGGTTCCTTCCAAGACATAACTACCAAGCAGATGTCAAGTGATGAACAGCATTGCCAAAAGCCTCCTGAGATCTGTTAAAGGTGGCACAGCTGTGTGGCTGCAAAGCAACTCTGTTCACTCCGGCAAACAGCATCTTCAGAAATTAGTCCTGGGAATTGAAACAAGCTGTGATGACACTGGTGCTGCTGTGGTGGATGATGCTGGCAATGTTCTGGGAGAAGCCCTGCACTGTCAGAAGGAAGTCCACTTACAGTAAGAATATAATTTTCTGGTGCTCTTGTCTTGCTAATGACTATATTGTAGTAATGTCATCTCTATAAGTCTTCTTCAGAAGTCTCAGTAGGAAGTGGGGAGGTATAAAGACCTCTCTCTCAGGCCACACCACTTTTTGCTTGAGTTATTGCTAAGGATGAGGAAAGAAATGTTGTGTATTTGATGAATTTCCTCCAGCATTCTGTTTCAAAAAGAGACAGATTACTTACCTAGCTTGAGTTAAAGATTAAATAACATTATTGCTGTTAAAAACACCAAATGTGTTATTTTTTTCTTAAGGGAAAATTAATCAAATACAGTTATTGCTGGCTATAACTACATGAATGGACAAGTGAGGGAGTGTGAATCTTAAGTTACTTTGTTTTGCAACATCGTTGAGGTATATTTAAGAGGTATGTGTACCAAAAACCAGCAAGTTACATCCATTTCTGACCTGGCAGTGATAATTATGCTGTCTTCAATGTATAGCTGCCCTTTATACGGTGTTTGAGAATGTACTAAGGAAACAGGGAGGATATGGCAAGGTAAAAAGATGTCTACAATAGATTTTTAGCCAATTTGTCTGCTAAGAAATACAGATGTATTGTAATTCATTGTTTTTACCAGGTCAGGTGGAATAATTCCTGTGGTGGCACAACAGCTTCATAGAGAAAACATCGAGCGAGTAGTAAAAGAGGCGCTTCATGTCAGTGGAGTTTCTCTACATGAACTTGCAGCAATTGCAACTACAGTAAAGCCAGGACTTGCACTAAGCCTTGAGGTGGGACTGTGCTACAGCCTGAACTTGGTGAACAGATACCAAAAGCCATTCATACCTATTCATCACATGGAGGCTCATGCACTGACCATTAGGCTGATGCATCAGGTGGAATTTCCCTTTTTAGTTCTTTTACTCTCTGGAGGCCACTGTCTCTTGGCGGTGGCACAAGGAGTTTCAGATTTCCTACTGCTCGGACAGTCAATAGATATTGCACCAGGGGACATGCTGGATAAGGTAATACTTCCTTACATAGGTGAATCTAGGTGATTTTCCTTTTTATTGGCAGTTATACTACATAATGGCATTAGTGATAGCATCAGCCCAAGGACAGCCATACAGTGCAATATGAGCTTTTCTGAACATTTCCTTTGTTTATTTTGAAATGCCACAGATTTAAGACATATGAGGTTATTAATCTATGTACAGCATGGGTTGTAACATATGTAAATTAGTTCTATTTCTAGCAAATTTTTTTGCACCTCGAATACTGTGTTCAGTTCTGGGCGCCTCACCACAAGAAGGATGTTGAGGCTCTGGAGTGAGTCCAGAGAAGAGCAATGAAGCTGGTGAAGGGGCTGGAGAAGAAGTCTTACAAGGAACAGCTGAGGGAACTGAGGTTGTTTAGATAAGGCAAGGGCAAAGGCAAACCTTATTGCTATCTACAATTATCTGAAAGGAGGTTGTAGAGAGGAGGGAGCTGGCCTCTTCTATGAAGTGACAGGTGACAGGGAATGGCCTCAAGCTCCCCCAGGGGAGGTTCAGGCTTGATACCAGAAAAAAATTGGGCACTGGAACAGGGTGCCCGGGGAGGTATTTAAGAGATGGGTGGATGAGGTGCTGAGGGGCATGGTTTAGTGATTAATAGGAATGGTTGGACTCAATGATCCTGTGGGTCTTTTCCATCCTAGTGGTTCTGTGATTCTGTAAAATAGAAACGTAACCAAAACTGCTGTTGGAAGTTCCACTGACGCCCATCATACAAACAAGCTGTATGAATTTGAGCAGATTGATAGTGATATTTTAAAGGATACTCTCAGGTTTAAAACAATATATACTAAAATATTTCTTACCAGTATTTTTATAGTTTGAAAAGCCTGGTTTGGCTTTCAGAATCTAAGTTTGCTGGGTCACCGAGTACAGTCTGTAGAATTGGTCACTTACATTTTTGCTTTTAAACAGAAGCAGAGTTTTTAAACAGCATTTGTGTGTATTAATTAAAAAAAATTGGGAAGCGAGTGGAGTCAGAAAGGGGATTATTGAAGCCAAATTTGTTTCTGTTTATCTGGTTATCACATGGTAGTCCCTATGTGTTTCCAGTAGCACAAAATTTGGGTAATTAACATCTCCTGCAAAATTCATTGATCCTCATGTTTGCCCAGATTGCTCTATAATTGTATTTCTAATTGCTCCAGAAAAAAAAGAAAACAACCCAACCCAGCTGGTGTATGTCTTGTCCTTATTGTGCCCTGTTTGTAATGTCTCATTGAACTGGATTTGGTGGTGTCTGATTTTCCTCCACAGACTACAATACAGTGATGCAGTTACAGGAGGAATTACTTTAACTCTCTATTCCGAGTCTGTTGTTTATTATCTTCTTAGGTGGCAAGACGACTCTCATTAAGGAAGCACCCAGAGTGCCACAGCATGGCTGGGGGAAAGGCGATAGAGCACTTGGCTCAGACTGGAAACCGGCAACAGCACGCATTCAGACTGCCCATGCAACAGTATCGTAACTGTGACTTTTCTTTTTCTGGACTGCAGAATCTGGTCAATAAAGCTATTATAGAAAAAGAAGAAGAAGAAGGTATTTTTAAACAAAATCAGATATAAACCATGGTTTTGGTGGTCTAAACTTGGGAAAACCCATTTGATTGTGTGCTTTTATAGGTATTCAAGAAGGTGAGATCTTGTCCTGTGTAAAGGATATTGCTGCTGCTGTACAGCACACAGTGGCTGTTCATATCATCCAGCGGACATATCGGGCCATGCTATTCTGCATAAAAAATAGCATAATATCACCAAAAAAAGCAACTTTGGTGGGTATACTTTTTTTTTCCTTTTTATATTTGGCTGTATAACATTGTTTGAATATACATTCTCCCTTGACAGGTGAGGAAGATGTCAGTATTTATTATGTAGTTAAAATGCCAAGATTAAAGTAATAGTCATATAAATATTTACAATAATGTTTTCATAGTTTGGTTTTAAGCTACAAAGAGATTTCCTTACTGTCTAATCTGACCTTCCATAACAATTTAGGCCACAAAATTTGACTTAATGTTCCCCAATACTTGACAGCTGTTCTAGTAGTAACATACTTTTACTCATGAGTGTCACTTACCATAGTCTTTTCTGAATTTTTTTTGTCTTCAAATATTTGTTTTACTCTTCAAATCCATTGTTTATTGCTGTCTTCAGAACTTAATCTGATAACTTCTTTTAAATAGGATGTTGCTTCAGTGTGACCCATCAGTACTTTTGAGTTAATGCTTTTTTTCTTTATGAAACTGCTGTCAGGTTGTATCAGGAGGTGTTGCAAGTAATCAGCATATCCGAAAAGGTCTACAGACTTTGGCAGATGCAAATGATTTTGGTTTTCTGTGTCCTCCTCCAAGACTGTGCACTGATAATGGTGTTATGATTGCATGGTAAGACTTGTTTCTTTTTGCACGTGTTTCTGTAATGTTTTTTAAAAGCTAACATAGGAGTCAAGAACTTGTGGTTTAGTGACTGATCCATGTACACATACTCAGATTGTCATGCCATACATTTTTACAGAACTGCTTTCTTGTTTAGGAATGGCATTGAACGGTTACGTGCAGGGCTTGGTGTATGGCATAGTACTGATGGCATCCGTTATGAACCAAAGTAAGTGACTCCATTCATTCAGCATCAATTTCTTCTCTTATTTACTATGGTCGACAAAAGTGGAAGGAGGTGTAAACTAAAAAGAATAGCAGAAGATGATGAGGTGTGCCTTTGCAGTGCAGATAAGCTTTTAAAGTTGCCAGCACTTCCTTGTCAATGTAGTAGTGAAATACAAATGATTATGCCTGGCATTTATGTTCATTTTGGCTTAGAAATTTTTAATTACCATTCGTCATAACAGTTCTATATATTTTCCTGTGGGAAAATTGGAGCAAGTTAAGCAATATGCTCCCCCTTGCTTCTCAGTCACTGTAGACATAAATCAGAATGTTCCAAGTCAAATTGTGTATTCATAGTGAGCGCTCAATTTAAAAAAAAGAATTTGACATACACATTTGATAATACTGATTTATTTAATGGCTTATTAGATAAGACTTGTTCTAGGGATTTAAGTAGATCCTAGGCTTAGGGCTAATCAAAATTCTAGTATTTCAATAGTGCCAGCTAGTCTAAAACATGATTTTTTTCAGTTTATTCCCTGTTCTACTTCCAGGAAAAACAGGCTTGGAAGGTCTTGGGAGAAAAAAAGTTGTTTTATAATTTTCACATGAAAAATGATAAAATACTCTTCTCGAAAAAATAAATTGCTTTATATATCTCAGTGAATAAAGTACTGTTTTATTTGTTGTAGACTACCTATTCCTTAAGATTATCATCGAAAGACATATCTTTGAATCTCTAGTATGTCTTGCATTCATCAGTAATATGTAAACTGAATTATAAACTAAAATCAAAATCTATATAAAATATATATTTTCTAGAGCTCCCCTTGGAACTGATATTTCAAAAAGAGTTGAAGAAGATTCCATCAAGTTGCCAAATCTCAAAAAGAAGATACAATGGCTGGCATCTTAAAAAATAACAGTGAAGTCAGTGCAACTATAAATGGTTCAATAAAAACTGTTTCAGTGCTGTCACATTCACTGACGGTATTTGCTTTACAGGTGTTGAAAATCACCTGTCAGAGAAATAAATGCTGTGTGGTATCACCAAAATGATTCCAATTACTGTTCCACAAATGTCTGAATTCTATAAATTAAAAGTGAAATTTCTAACAAATTTACACAACTGAAAATAACTCCATTGTTTACACTTTATAACTTACTATTTATTATTTATTTTATTTTTTAGAATTTAACAATATAAGATACAGTTTATGTTACGTTTATAAGTTACACTGCATGTTAAAAAAATTCATACCTTCCATAACTGAAAAAGTATAGAAAGTGGACAAGAGGGAGCATAGACTTTCAGGAATATCTCCATACATTAGCTGTGCTGGTACACTACCCCATTTTCTGCTGCTGATGCAAGAAGCCTGTTCTTATGCAAGACCAAAATTTTGGGTATAGAGCCAGTGCCTTAGTTTTGTTTTGTTTTGTAAACATCTCAGTAAAGCTGATCGCAGTGAAAGTGAACTGTTAAGGTGAAAATTCTGAGTTTTGATGTGAAGAATGGGTTATTGGACCTTGCCTTTTGATAATCAGTATCATGCTCTCTTACTTTATTATTTTTGCAATTCAAACTTCTATAGTATACTTGGCAATTCCAGCTAAGTAAATGCCAATTTGAAATCAGAAAGGAATGGTATTATTTTAAAGCCTACACTGTCTCTATTACTGTGCAGGTTCCTTACCCCTTAACATCAAATTCCAACACTGGAATGAGTAACATTCTTTAACTGCCATATCCATGTTGAACAACTCAGCCCTGTTGTCGAGCTGACGCATGAGAGACAGGCTGTGAGAAAACAGTTGCTACGTGAGCTTTCAGGATTCTTAACACAGTTGCTTATATCAATAAAACAATCAACAGAATTGCAGCTTTACAGGCCTTACTGACGTTCATCAAATATGGAAGCTGAAGTAAATTTTTATTTCGCTTTGTATTAAAACTTGCTTTGCCTCTTTATACAAAGCATTGGCACGTGTCATGGCAAATTCAGTAAGAAGCACCCCTCAGAGAACAGTTTATACCTTCTCTGGTGAATCTGTTTTGATCATTCTTCCAGCTGCTATTGTACCACCCAGAAACACCACCTAAAGCTATGCTGCTTTTAGGAGAACGCTGTCCTTACAAGTAAGGCATCAAGTAAGGCTAATAAGTACAGACTCAGCTTTTGTTTCAGGCTAAGACCTAGTATATTGTTACAAGCTTATATTTATACCTTACTAAAAATGTCAACACTGCTCCCACAAGTCCTTCATAAAAATGTTTTTCTCTCACAAACTCCTTGTGACCACTGTTCTTGTTTTCTTGCCTCCTTGTTTCTGCCACCAATGTTTATTCTCCTCAGACCTATAGCTTGCTGGATGTTAAATGTTCTGTACTCCTGCTCCAGAGCCTTAACAATGCTCGTGGCCATTTCTTGCTCACCATCTCTTCCCACACTGTGCCAGCTTTACAGTTCAGTATTGGCAGCAAATATTCTTACATCACACTCCTTTGAGAAATACATACAGAACTCTGCATTATTAAGGGAGACTTTTCCCTTAATTTGATGCCAGTTTTAAACAAGTACAATATTCTCTTGTACGTTATTAGCTGTAAAGACACACTGACACAAACATTACAAAAAAGACAGCAAACTAGAACCTCTAAGGAAACCTGCCTTTTACCGATGGAGTACCAACATCAAACATTGTTCTCTGAAGGACATGAAAACGCTCATTCTGTGCATATTGGAAGTGTTGACATTTGAAAAAGCAGCAGTTTTCTTTCACTTTTAACTCCATAAGATACAAAAAAAAGAGGTGTGTTTTTTTTTTAGTTTTTAGAAGTGGCAAGATGATAATAGCTTAAAACACCTAAGCTACTTGAGAATTTAATAGATAAAAGATATAGTATCATCTAAAGATATCAAAATCTAGAAGATACAAAAATATTGATGTTAAGTTTGAATTTTAAATTAGTAAATGTACGGTTTTCTCACTACAATATGGCTGATGAAGTTTACTTAAATTTGGGATTTCCACCTTCTTTTTGAACCCCAGTAAAAATTGAATCAAATAGTTCATTTACTTGAGGTATTCCATATTCCTGTGGATCACTAATTTTATCCAATTCTTTATTGAGAAGCTTTTGCTGAAGAGCTAACCTCTGCAGCGGTCTGACATGATATTGTATCAAACCTAAATACATGTACATATACATATAGTAACATAAATACATATACATGTAGTAACTTGTGTAGTGCAAGTGTCAGTGTAAGTAGTGTATTATCAGCATATTATCCAATTATTTTTTTCTGGTAGTTTGGATTATAAATTGGATATTAGTTACTATTTTCATCACAGGTTCCCTCAAAATCATGTTAAGTAAAAATATCAATTAGACCTGCAAATCAGGAACGAGTACAAAATTCTACAAGGTCAAATGAAACCTTTTAGGCCAATATCATTGTCTGACATAAAAATGTGTTTCTACCACCTAAGTTCATCAGTTTTGAAAATGTATTTGTCAGATGCACTTCCCTTTTGCATATGTGATTTGATAGCATTCTTTTAATACACTGGAAATTATGAGTTGTACGTTAGTTACAAAGTTATAAGGTTTTTTGTCTCTGACACCACCTTATATGTTATATACCAAGGCAACAAATTTGAAATCTTAATTATGCGAACAGGGCAAATAATATAAATAAAACTGTAAAATGTTAGGAAAAATATATGCATACATCTTTAGAGATGTCTTTTGAAGATTTCAAAAGTCTGGAGCTCTTTTTAATTCTCAGACAGTGCTTCAAAGTACTGAGGATTTTGAAAATATGACCAATCACTTAAATACTACTGTGGAAGCTAAGCTCTTTTGGAAAACTGTTAATTTACAATATCTCATATCAGCTTATGATTTTATATGAGATTCAACAATCTGGAGTTTTTTTTAAGTAAAAATACCAGCTTTTAGGGATTCCCATATATACACTACATGCAATATTACAGAATCACAGAATCACAGAATGACCAGGTTGGAAGAGACCCACTGGATCATCGAGTCCAACCATTCCCACCAGTCCCTAAATCATGCTCCTAAGCACCTCATCTACCCTAACCTTAAACACCTCCAGGGAGGGTGACTCAACCACCTCCCTGGGCAGACTGTTCCAATGCCTAACCACCCTTTCCGTGAAGAACTTTTTCCTAATCTCAAGCCTAAATCTCCCCTGGCGGAGCTTGAGGCCATTCCCTCTCATCCTGTCCCCTGTCACTTGGGAGAAGAGGCCAGCTCCCTCCTCTCCACAACCTCCCTTCAGGTAGTTGTAGAGAGTAATAAGGTCTCCCCTCAGCCTCCTCTTCTCCAGGCTGAACAACCCCAGCTCTCTCAGCTGCTCCTCATAAGATTTGTTCTCCAGCCCCTTCACCAGCTTTGTTGCCCTTCTCTGGACTCCCTCCAGAGCCTCAACATCCTTCTTGTGGTGAGGGGCCCAGAACTGAACACAGTACTCGAGGTGCGGTCTCACCAGTGCCAAGTACAGGGGTAGAATAACCTCCCTGGACCTGCTGGTCACACCGTTCCTGATACAAGCCAAGATGCCATTGGCCTTTTTGGCCACCTGGGCACACTGTTGGCTCATGTTCAGTCGGTTGTCAACCAGCACCCCCAGGTCCTTCTCCTCCTGGCAGCTTTCCAGCCAGGTCTCTCCTAGTTTGTACCTCTGCTTAGGGTTGTTGTGCCTCAAGTGCAGGACCCGGCATTTGGCCTTGTTAAACCTCATGCCGTTGGTCTCAGCCCAGCAGTCAAGCCTGTTCAGGTCCCTTTGCAGAGCCTCCCTACCCTCCAGCAGATTGACACTTCCTCCCAGCTTGGTGTCATCTGCAAATTTGCTAAGGGAGAACTCAATGCCTTCATCCAGGTCATTGATAAAGACATTAAACAGGACTGGACCCAGGACTGAGCCCTGGGGAACCCCACTTGTCACTGGCCTCCAGCTGGATTTAACTCCATTTACCACTGCCCTCTGGGCCCAGTCATTCAACCAGTTTTTCACCCAGGAGAGTGTGCACCCGTCCAGGCCAGAGGCCGACAGTTTCCGAAGCAGAATGCTATGAGAAACTGTATCAAAGGCTTTACTGAAGTCCAGGAAGACCACATCCACAGCCTTTCCCTCGTCCAAGAGTTTAGTTACTCGGTCATAGAAGGTGATCAGATTAGTCTGGCAAGACCTGCCTTTCATGAACCCATGTTGACTGGGCCTGATCAACCGGTTCTCTTGCAAGTGCTTCATGATCGCACTCAAGATCACCCGCTCCATGACTTTCACCCGTACCGAGGTCAGGCTGACAGGCCTGTAGTTCCCCGGATCCTCCCTGAAGGTATTTTCTTAATCGGAATGTTTTTGTGCTTGACTCGTGAACAAAAACTCAAGAAGTACTTCCATTTGTTTTGGTTTTCCCATCTGTATCAATATTGATTTCAGCGTGCCAGAACTGAAAGAACCAAATGCACCTGTCTTTGGATATCCATGACTCAAACTTCTGCCACATAGCCAACACTGATCAAAATTTGTCCTGTTTTTGCATCAATGTAAGCTGGAGGAAGTTGACGAGAAGTGCTATGACAATAATTTGCATCTGAGCTGATGGAAGGTTTAAGCAGCAAATTCCAGTAGCCAATTCTCTCAAAATCTGGTGGACTGCTTTTGTTTAAAACAGATCTTCCTTTAAGTACACATCCAAGTAGGTGTGCATCCATTTGGATGCTTTGAAACTTCAGAAGTGAAAGTAGCAGAGCTAAAGCTGAAAGGAGAGGCAGCAAGCTAGGGGACAATGAGTAGCCTGAAGGAAGCTTCACAGTTTCTCTAAGAGCAGAGGGAGCCCCAGGCTGGGGACCACCAAAGAATGGACCAGCCCCTCGGAACTGGCCAAGGACTACAAGGCCGTGCAGGTTGTCCCCAGGACAACTAGAGAGTGTGTGAGGTGTCTGTTTCTCAAGTAATGAAAGGGTAAGCCTGATACTTGGAGGGCACTGATCAAGAGGCAACAAGGCCCAATGATCCTCTGCTCTTTTTGGCTCTGGCAACATAGGTCAGCTCACCAAACCATCCTTTCTAAAACCATAACCTGAACCCACACCTAAAGCACAGCTGCAGTTTGCAGTGAAAGCGCTACCAGAGAAGACACTAACAAGCAGCAGGATTCGGTGCTAGCAGCCTCCCTTTAGGTGCCAACCACGGATGTTTCAAATTTTGCAGCCAGGCTTTACTGAGCATATTCGAATCACAGGTGACCATTGTAGATTAAGAATGCTCTTGTTTGTGCTGCTGTATACAGTGAAAGTGCTACCAGAGAACTAAGAAGCAGCAGCATTTGGCGCTAGCAGCTTCCCTGTAACAGACATGCCTCAACACTTAGAGTTTTGCAGTCTGGCTTTACTGTGTACAGTTGATTCACATCACCAGTCTATACTAAGGTGATATCCTATTCGTACTTTGCAGTTTGCAGTGAAAGTGCTACCAGCGAGGACACTAACAAGCAGCAATATTCAGTGCTAGCAGCTTCTCCATAGCAGATAGGCTTCAATGTTTCCAGTTTTGCAGAGTGGCTTTTCTCTGCGCATTCGAGTCACAGACCACCAAGCTATACTAAATCAGTCTCCTATTTCTGCATTGCAGTTTGCAGTGAAAGCTTTTCTGGAGGAGACACGAACAAGCAGCCACATTCAGTGCTAGCTGATTCTCTGTTGTGGATCTGCTATGAACTTTTCCAGTTGTGCAGGCTGGCTATACTGTGAGCATTCAAGTCATATTTGATGTATTTATATTAAAACGGTGTCCCATTTGTGCATTGCACTTTGCAGTTAAAGCGCTGCCAGAGAAGACACTAACAAGCAGCATCATTCAGTGGTAGCAACTTCTTCCAAACTAAAGCATCATTCTATTTGTGGTTTGCTTTTTGAAGGTAATGCTCTACCCAGAGAACAAAGAAATAAGCAGCAGCTTTCAGTGCTATCACGCTTCCACTGGGAGGAATGGCTGGACACATCAACATTATAGCTGGGCTCTGCAGACTAGTATCCGCTGTGAGTCAGCACACCGCAGCAAAATGCTAGCCAAACTGCTGCTTGTTGTTTGCAGTGGAAGAGTTATCAGGACTAGTGCCTAACTAGCAGTAGTCTTCCCTCCTTACACCTTGCCTGAAGGAGCAATCCTTAAATGTTTCCAGTTTTACAGTCTGGCTCTGTTCGGCATCCTTGACATCCTTGATCAATATATATCAGCGAAGCAAAGGGCTTATTCCTGCTTTGGATGGGGCAGTAAAACGGCAATGAGGAGAAAGAGCAATTACATTAGGTAGCAGCATGTGGAAAATGTTTCTTAGTTCTTAGAATATACTATCTCAGTACTGGTGCTTAAGTAAAATCTGTTCATATTGAACCCAAACCAGACCCAAACACTTTTATTATGGGAAAGCAGAGTAGTAGATTAACATTTTAAATTATCAGTGCCATTAGCTTACAGTATAATTCCACTTCCATGCCTTCCACATCAGAATTTCTCCACGTGGTCTTCAGCTTACTAGAGTCATGGAGAAGGCTCCTCAAGAGCTGATATATCCAGAAAGACTGATACTATGATTTGGAAAGCTCCTTGAGCTGCTGTTTAATGTGACAGTATCTTTCTAGAGTTTGTTTTCAAGTGTGAATCAGGAAGAACTGCCATTCTGAAGCACAGTTAAATTGCCTAATTAAATATGACAAGAGGTTTTAGTTTTCAGTTGTTGACTAGATTCCTTTAGAGTGATAAAGGGTTTAATTGCATATTATGTAACTTATGGATGTAAAAGACAGACCTGGAATAGGACTCATCAAAGTGTAGCCATCAAGAACCCTATTTAGATTCTATGGAGAGAAGGAAAACATCATCCTTAAGGTATCTAGTGTATATGAGTAAATTCATAGTTTTTGCCTGGTTTTTGGCTATAAAGAGAGTCTGAGTATGATTATCTGAGAACAGAAATGTAGTATAGGTAAGGTGAAATCTAACTTCAGTGGTAACATAAAGGAATATATATTATATATGTATATATATAATTTAGAAGGCACTCATATTCCTTAGAAAAACCTTTGATAAAAAAAAGAATGTATATGCAGTGCATCACATGTATATTTAGTCTACAATGCACAGAGTCTGCAGATGCAAATACCACAGGGGGTAAATATGACATCTTTGAATGAAATGGCTTGATGGAAAAGGAGAACACATCCCAGAGTTGGCAGCCTTAGTGAAGAATGGCGTGACTATTATGTAGTTCCTGCACTTTTATAACTTTTCCTTAGGTTAACTAATAAAAGGAAATCTGAAAAGAGTGGGGTTTTTTGAAATTAGATCAATATCCAGATCTTAGAAAGTTTAAATGCATTTCACTGTCTTTGATGATTCTTATGCTGACGAGCACAAGGGTGAGATAACTGATCCCACTTTGTGAATAAACAGAGTTAAAATGTCAATAACTTTAAAGAAAAAACCAAAACCTCCTGCAACAACTCACTTATGACATAGTTTCAAATAAAGTGAAACATTTCCTCATCTTTGTGATTAAAACATGGCATGATTCTTTGACCCTCACTAAGAATAAACACTGCTGATGGCAAAGTAGGATTTCTGTTTTTCTGACAGAGCAACAAAGAGGAATCTTGTGAAGCCTTAACAGTAGCAATGCCAGAGAAAAATACTGTTAATGTGTTTAGCCTTTCCTATGTATTGTTATCTTCTTATTTCTTATAGACTTAGATAAACCAAATCACAGTCTAATTTAAACCGAAAGCACTGCAGGAATATAACACTAATGCAGAATAAAGCTGTTGGATGGAGAAAATAAATACTGAAAAGCTAATTTTTTTCTCTCTCTCTGAGATGCTAATCTCAAATATATTTTCCAAAAAAAAAAAATAGCTAAAATAAATTCATACAGAAGTGTGAATTTTGCACTGAAGTTATCCCTTACTTATTAACAAGCAGTCTGATGGAAACCTACACTGGAATTGGGTAGATATAATTAAACAGTTAAACTAAAACAAGACCACTGGGGCTCTGAAAATGTCCCCTGTGGAAAATACCCAGGAGCACAGGTTCCACCACCTAGGAGGCACAAGAGCAGGAGATGACAGAACCATCAAGAACTGGAGACCTCAACTCCAAGCAATGATTGTGCAGAAGCAGGCATGGACACACCTGACCTACCTTGGCCGTAGGACAGAGCTTCCTCTCCAGCAGAACCAGCACTGGACACTGAGATGGCTGAACTGCAGCTGCTTTGTTCCTCATGCACAGGGCAAGGCACAGGAAGCTTCCAGCTGAGAGACCACTTGCCTCCTCCAGATCCTACTGGAGAATGAGTCCAGAGGAGGCCTGCCCTGGACAGCAAAGACATCTCCTAACACACAGGGCAGCATCAACGAGGGTTGTATCACAGAGGTCATGGCCAGAACCATGGTTTGGGTTAGACGGTCAAACTCCTGCCATGGGCAGCAGCAGGACACCCCAGGGATGGAAAGGCCTGTCCTCAATCCTGGCAGAATGATTCTGAACTGCAGGTGACCAGTCTGATAAAATTGAGACCCAGTGTGGAGCGCTGGATTCCCCAGGGCCAATTCCCAGCATGCAGGACCCAGGACAGCCCCACACTAAACCCAGAGCTGAGGTAGGGCAGAGGTCACTACACTGGAGGCGTTCACCCTGTGCCACCAAGCACTGCCTCTGCATTCTGGCTTGGCTGGAATCCGCTCTCAGTGTCCCACCTGAGATCAATGCATGGCTGGACAGCTGCAGCTGGGACTGGAGACTTTCCCAGTTTGATCAAGCATCCCCACAGTGAGTCGTGACGGGATGAAGACACCAAGGGGAGAGCAGGGCCCAGTCAACTCTCCCAGTCTGCATCTTGACTCCTGGTAAAGGCCAGGGAGATGAGAATAAGAAGGAATGCACACATTTGCCTACCTTCAATAGAAATCAACAAACGAAACACCAAGGGAAGTCAGCTTCATCTCCTCATTCACAGGATGGTTTAGTATTGTCTGGTGAATTGTTACTTAACTGTGCTTATTTATGCCTTGCTGCAGAACTGAATTGCTGGTATTCCATAAGAAAGTTGCTAGAATCGAATACTCCTGCTTGTTAATTTCTTCTCTGGTAGCGCTTTCACTCATCGCTGCAAAACATGACTAATAGAACGTTTTAATATAGGCTTGTGAATTGTAACATTACAATGACTATTAAGGCACCTCGGCAAAATTTTAGAGCTGGAAGCATAAGTACCACAGTGAAGCTGCTAGGGTCGAATGTTGCCGTGTGTTAGTGCCTTCTCTGGCAGTACTTTCACTGCAAGCTACAAAGCACTAACAGGACAACGTTTTAGTGTAGCCTGATGAATTATGATTTAACTGCGTATTAATGCCCCTCTACAGCATTGAATAGCTGGAAACATAACTCCCACAGGGCAGCTGTTAGGATCAAATGCTCCTGCTTGTTAGTCTCTTCTCTGGTAGCGCTTTTCCGGCAAGCTGAGTGCACTAACAGGAAGACGTTTTAGTAAAGACTTTTGCATTGTGACTTAACTGTCCATATTAAAGCCCTTCTACAAAATTTTAAATCTCGAAGCATAACTAGATAAGAGAAGCTGCTAGCACGTAATGCTGCTGCTTCTTTGTGTCTTCTCTGGTAGTGCTATCACTCTAAGCTTCAAAGCACAACTAATAGAATGTTTTAGTATAGGCTTGTGAATTGTAACATCACTGCGCCTATTAAGGCATCTGTGCTAAATTTTAGAGCTGGAAGCCTAAGTACTGCGGAGAAGCTGCTAGGATTGAATGCTGCTGCTTGTTAGTACATTCTCTAGTAGCGCTTTCACTGCAAGCTGCAAAGCACTGACATGAATAAGTTTTCATATATGCTCATGAATTGTGGCTTCACATTCTAAGGCACTTTGGCAAAACTGGATATCTGGAAATATAACTCCTGCAGGGAAGCTGCTATCACCGAATACTGCTGCTTCTTAGTGTCTTCTCTAGTAGCTCTTTCACTGCAACCTGCAAAGCATTAACAGGAAGATGTTTCACTATAGCCTTGTTAAATGTGACTTAACTGTCCGTATTAAGGCATCTCTACAAAATTTAAAATTTCGAAGCACAACTAGAAGAGAGAAGCTGCTAGCATGGAATGCTGCTGCTTGTTAGAGTCTTCTCTGGTAGCGCTTTCGTTCCACATTGCAAAGCCCAACTAATAGATAGTGACATCACTATGACTTCTAAGGCGCCTCTGCAAAATTTTAGATCTGGAAGCCTAAGTACCGCACGGAAGCTGCTAAGACCAAATCTTGATGCTTATTAGATTCTCTCTGGTAGCACTTTCACTGCAATCTGCAAAGCTCGACTAACAGGACGTTTTTAAATAGTCTGGTGAATTGTGACTTAACTCTGCATATTAATGCCTCTGTGCAGAATTGAATAGCTGGAAACAGAAGTCCCATAAGAAAACTGCTAGGATCAAATGCTCCTGCTTGTTAGTGTCTTCTCTAATTCAGTTAAAGATCACAGCCCAGACTGCTAACTCTATCCTGGGCTGCAGCAAAGGAAGCATGGCCAGCATGTTGAGGGAAGTGATTCTTTCCCTCTATTCCTCTCTGGTGAGAACTCTCTGTAGTATTGTGTCTAAATCTGGAATCCTCAACGTAAGAAGGATATGGAAATGTCAGAATGGGTCCTAAGAAGAGGAGGGCTACAAGGGTGATCAGAGGGCTGGAGCACCTCACATACAACAACAAGCTGAGAGAGTTGGGCTTGTTCAGCCTGGAAAAGAGAAGGCTCTGAGGAGATCTTATAGCAACCTTCCAGTACCTGAAAGGGGCTTACAGGAAAGCTGGGGAGGGACTGTTTGCAAATGCTTGCAGTGACAGGACTAGAGGCAGTGGGTATAAACTGGAGAGGGGCAGATTTAGGCTAAACATAAGGAAGAATTTTTTCACCATGAGAGTGGTGAGGTACTGAACAGGTTTCCCAGGGAAATTGTGGATGCCCCATCCCTGGAGTTGTTCAGCGCCAGGTTGGATGGGGTCCTGGCCAGCCTGATCTAGTTGGACATGTCCCTTCCCATGGCAGGGGAGTTGGAACTAAATGATCTTTACATCTCTTCCAAACCAAACTATTCTATGATTGTATGATCAGAGGGATAGAGCACCAGCCATACAAGTACAGGCTGAGAGAACTTGGTTTGTTCTGCCTGGAGAAGAGAAGACTCCAGGGAGACCTTACAACGTTCAGTATCTTCAAGTGTCCAGACCTTCCAGTACCTAACTGGGGCTTACAAGAAAGCTGGGGATGGGCCTGGTGATTTGTGACTCAACTGTGCATATTAAGGAGCCTCTGAAAAACTGGGAAGATAGAAGCATTTTTTGCAGGAGATGTACTAGCATCCAATGGTGCTACTAGTTAGTGGCCTCTTTGGTAGGGCTTTCACTGCAAGTTGCAAAGTGAAAATAGTAGTACGTTTTCACATTGCTTAGTGAATTTGACCTATTAAAGTGCCTCTGAGAAATAGGAGAACTAGACATATATTTACTGTAGAGAAGATGTTGGAACCAAATGCATTCTTCCTTCACCTACATAAGACTTAAAATTTGCAAGCTCTTTTCCTACTGGGGTACTTCAAACACTTGAACATCTGCTGTAAAAGTAGCATAACAAGCTATAGGCATCCAGGAGACTCTTTGCATCAAAGATAACATCTTTATCCAGGGAATATACACCCTTACCTGAGAGGATGCAATACTGGACGTGATGGTCACCAATGCAAGTGAGGTCATCAGTAATGTCAATGGATGTAATCTATCTGGATATTTATAAAGCCTTTGACAAAGTCTACCAAAACATCTTTCTCTCTAAACTGGAGAGGTACTGATTCGATGGGTGAACAGTTTGCAGGAGAAGGAACTGGTTGGATGATCACATTCAGAGAGTAGTGGTCAACAGCTCGATATCTAGATGGAGATCTGTGGCAAGTGGTGTCGTGCAGATGTGTCTAGTGTAACCAATGTTGTTTAATATTTTCTTTGATGGTATAGACAGTGAGATCAAGTGCATCCTCTGCGAGTTTGTAGGTGACACCAAGCTGAGTGGTGCACTCCAGAAGGAAGGGATGTCATCCAGAGGGACCCAGACAAGCTGGAGAAGTGGGCCTCTGTGAACTTCATGACGTTCAAAAGGGTCAAATGCAATGTCCTACACCTGGGTAGGGACAATCCCCAGTTTTCAGTACAGGATGGGGAATGACATGATTGAGAGCAACCCTGCAGAGAAAGACTAAGGGGTCCTGGTGTATGAGAAGCTTGACAAAAGCTAACCATGTGTGCTCACAGCCCAGAAGACCAGCTGTATCCTGGGTTGCATCACAACTGTAGTGATGATAGACAGAGATGATTCGGTCCCTCTATTCTGCTTTCATGAGAACCCACCTGGAGTACTGTGTCCAGTTCTAAAATCCCCAGCATAACAAGGTTATGGAACTGTTGGAACAGGTCCAGAGGAGGACCATGAAGCTGATCAGAGAGCTGGAGCAACTCCTATATGAACATAGACTGAGAGAGATGGGATTGTTCAGGCTGGAGAAAAGAAGGCTCTGGGGACACCTTTTATCTGCCTCCCAGTAGCTGAAGGAGGACTACAAGGAAATTGGGGAAGGATTTTTTTCAAAGACATGTAGAGATAGGCTGACGGGGAATGGCTTTAAACTGGAAGGAGGAAGATTTAGACTAGACATTAGGAAGATATTCTTCATGATGATGTCGGTGAGGCACTGGAACAGATTCCCAAGGAATTTGTGTATGCCCCAACTCTGGAAGTGGTTAAGCCAGGTTGGCTGGGGCCTTGAGCAGTCTGATCTAGTGGGAGGTGTCCTTGCCTATGGCACGGATCTTGGAACTGGTTGATCTTTAATGCCCCTTCCAACCCAAACCATTCTATGATTCTATGATTCAAATATTCTCTAAGGCCTGGATGCAGAATTATTAGACTATGAATATAAAAGTTCTCCTAGCACTCGTAATGAATTACTCTGTGTTGTGGAGTATATTTGGGTATAATATCTTGATAGCGTGTATGTGATATCTTTAAAAGCTCGTTAGCACCTAATTCAGTTTCCAAGGTATAAACTATCCAAGAAGTTTAAAGAAATACCAATGATCATCTAAATCGTACAGCTGAGGAGTTTCCTATATGAGTTTGGAGTAATGTGATTGAGAATCAATGCATTTGCAGTTAAGCAGTGCTAAACTCAGACTATTCTTGGGTTCAGTCCTCAGTAAAGTTCAGTTTGGCTTCAAATATTTATATGGAACTGGAGTTTTTGTTAGCTTTTTTCATGACTACAGCTTCAGTTAACTGCTATTTTCAATGAAAACAAATACTGACTACTTTTAATTTGCTTTTCTGGATATTTCAAACAAACATTTAATTTCAGTTGTCTTTGGAGCATGGGCCATGAGTTGGATTCACCACATATACTTACTAGTCCTTCAGTCAATGTGACTAAGAGGCGTTCTCTTCTGTCAATATTGACTACTTTGAAGTGTTGTTTGACACACAAAGACCTTTTATTAAAACACTGCAGCACACATTCTACTTCCAGTACTTGAAATTTTGAACCAAATAAACCCAGTCAAGGGCTGACATAATCACTCTAGTGTGCAATCCTTTGAATCTTTGTCATATGTATTCTTACTTGTATAGGTACAATATAATGACTGAAGCAGAGTTGCTATAGCTAATTAATATAAAATATCAAATATGAGAATCATTTACAGAAAGAATTTTTTCTACAATGTTTCAAATGCCTTCACAAATGTGGGGACTGCAAAGTAATAGGTGTTTTTCTAAGTTGCATGTGCATCCTAAATGCTTGAAGGCTCATTATATTGCAATTTTGATACTACCTTAAACTCAGACTGCTTTTGCTTTAGATAATGAATTGGCTGAATTTTGATAAAACAAAATAGTTTAAAAAGTCATAAAGTCAACACCTAACCACAAACATATCACTAATATTCTTGACTCTCAGGGGCAAGATTGCATTGCATTCCATTTTGCAATAACATTTCACAGCTCCCCTTGTTTCCAAGGTTACATTAGCAAGTCAGTCTGATTTTACTCTGTGCTTTCAGCCATTTTTTTGCTTCAGCAATGGTAGCTTTTAAATATTTAAGATGCATTGCTGTTGTGATCATTGAACTGCAGCAATAATTCAAAGGAGAAGTTTTTATCTTCATGGGCAAATGAAGGGGATAAATATGGAAAATATGATACATCACCAAGGGGGATCACCGAGCAACAATTACTTGTTACTCTGTAGGCATTATCATCTATCTTACCTTAACCATTTTAAGCACTATTTCAGGAATGACCGTGGCCAATAACTCAGAAGCCATGCACCAGCACTTTGACCTTTTCAAAGCTTAAATTCTGTCTCAAATCCTTTTGCATTTCAGAGCAACAATTCCTTACTGTGTGGACTAAAACTCTACCATTCAGCAAGGTATGTGTAGAAAGATACCTCCACTATTCTGTCTCCTTACTGACCAAGGAAATCACTACTATCGAAACCTTATGGAAAGATTACAGAACTTGAGATAAAACTGAAAATAGATGAAAATAAAAGCTATTTAGTTTTACATTTCTAGCTGAAAGATCATCTGTTGAGAGTGTGCTTTGATAAGCCTATGAGAAAAACTGCACAGTAATATGTATATAATAACAAGTCCTTTAGTTTAACAGCAATAGAATAAACCTATGTCATACCAATAAGAAATGAAAAATTATTCCCCTTATCTCTCCCCTATTCAGCTATAAGAATATTAATTGCAGATGGCAAAGGAAAATGTCTTCTTTTATGTGCATAGCTGCATAGTTAAGTGGCGAACTTCAGATACAAAGTAAAGCTCAAGAAGTTGTGATTCAGTGACAACTTTCTACTGCTGCACAAGCAGATTTAAAACCACAGAAACAAACACAAAATAAAATTCTTTTAGTGCTTAAAAATATAAAGAATGTTCTTCCACTTCAGCATAATACTTGCTCAAAATCCCAGAGAAAATCTCTTCTGCTATAAAGTTTATTTGTGTTTCCCCTCAACTCCCACACAAAGAGAACCTCGGGAAGGGCTTTAGCTAAAAAGTAGTCTAACCTTCACTGAAATACAGCTTCGTGATTTATATATCTGGTTGAATTATCCAACCACTGGATGTCACTGTTACTCCGCAAAATTAGGCAAATACAGACATGAGACCACCACTAGCCTAGAGCAGCTGTCCACTGCTAACTCCTTCAGAAAGAAAAAAAAGCAACTTTTAAAAGTACAGTGAATTTTAAATTCAGGAGGAATGTAGGGGAACACCATGCTTGGAAAGTTTTAGAGACTCTGCAGAGCAAAGGAGTGTCAGTCTAATTTATTATGCCAAATTTGGGCTTTGAAAGAAACTAAAGAAAAAGATGGCTTTTCCTTCAGAATGGGAGGAGGGGAGAATAGGTCAATAGATTCATTCTACTTCTTTATACTCATTTCAACTTCTGCTTCAAATTTCGTCTGATGATTTCTGAGACTCTCATTTCTTTCAAATTAAAAGTAAGTGTTAGGAATTAAAATAAAACCCTACATGCATAATAAGAGTTTGAAAAATGCCTAAAATATACAAGCATAAGTAACAAAATTCTGTTCCTAAGTATCCTTAATTTAAGTGCTTAATTTCACTTTGTTTTGTGGTATAACACAGCATAAAAAGAATATTTAAAAGACTTCAACACATTTTTCAGTTTTTCTTTGCAGCTAAATATATACAATATTAGTGAATTTGTTTCTTTTATTAATAAAGGAGCTCGATGTTATGGACATTAACTACACAGAAATTCTTAAGTCTACTGTGATACACAATCAAATTCAGTCCAGGACCTGTAATTCCAGTCAATATGTATGTTTGTTACTATACTTAAATGTTATGGGATGTTATGGTCTCGCTGCTCCTGTGCAATGATGGTTATATTTCTAATTAAATTGAAATCAGTAGAAAAGTTTAGAAGTATATTATAGCTATAATCAGGTAGACAAAAATGCCTGGGACTCATAGATAGCAAAGGATATAGAAAGCCTTAAGGAAATTCTGTTAATTTATTAAAATGCAATGGAATACATCTTTTAAATTATACAAATAGAAGGATTTCCAGAGAATTAAAGAAGCAGTTTCACTCTAAAATGCAGCACTGATTTCAAATTTTTACATAACAAATACTTTAAAATTCAGAGATGGGGGAAATAAACAGCTAGAGTGTGAATACTTGAACCAAAAATGGCTTTTCAACCATCTTTCTAGCTCCAGATGAGAGGAGATGAAAAATATTTAGAGTTGACTTTTACTGAATGACTCATCAAACCTGGCTTGCTCACGAAACCAGCAGGACAAACAGACACAGCATTTTGAGAGGTTTACATGGAACCTAACATACCAGGACCACAAATTCTGCCAGACCATTTTTGTGGCCATGACACAGTTTACAGTTTAATGATGAAGTTTAATTTAGTGGATGCATTCGTAATAATAAAAACCATCACCTGGAACAACAGATTGTAAAAGGATGTCAACAATGTGGCATGTCACGTGGACCCTGACCATTTGATGATAGATTTTTATCTGGAGCTTACACTTGACTTGTCTTTGCATTTATCGACTAGACTAATAGAATATTGATCATTCAAAACTGCAGTCTGCAATACTGATCCTGCCACTGCCAGGACATTTAACTTAAACAGAAAGGCAGAAATTGGTCAAAGTAGTTTCATGAAAACAAAAATATCACTGAAAATATCTTTCTATTGCCCCTAGACAGTTATGATGATTAAGACTGGGTGGCAAGAATGGAAGGGGCAAAGGTACCAGCAGAGGAGGAACTGTGATTACTGGAAGACCTCATAGAGTGTATTGCCAGACAGTGTCTGAGTGTATTATTGCAACCATTAACTGTACAGACGGAGGAATGGGAGGGAAGTGGAGAAGTATTTATTTTAATTACTTAATTTTGGGGTGCAATAATATAACTTTATTTTTCCCCTTAAGCTAACATTCAGAGACTGAGTGCTGGAACCACTGCAAATTTAACTCAGTTCAAACAGACTTGTTTTCAAATTCTTAAAACCTTATCGTTGCTCCTTGGAATAACTGGATCTTAGAACAGTGAGACTTGCCTAGAAACATTAAATGGGAATAAAAATTATAATGGCAATGGAGTCTTTGAGGAATCTTCCACTATGAGAAGGTTCATTTCCAATATTATAATTAAAAGCTACAGTCAGTGTTTCATATCCATTACTAAATTTTAAATGTTTAGGCTTCAAACTCTTCTTATCATTGGATATTCAGATTCAGAATGAAACAGAACCTAGACAAAATATCCCCTATACATTTTCAAATGCCAGCATTTAGGTACACAGGTATATACAGGCTTAAAAAGTCAAGAGATGGCTTTTGGGAATAGGAGACCTTAGCCAAAGTTGCACTGCATGTCAGCTGTTTCTTTTTCTTGGCTCGCATTGAAATACATAAAAGCAATGTATAGCTACGTTGACTAATTTCACTTCTTCCATTTCTGTAACCTCAGCAACAATGGCATAACACCAAAGAGAAATATAGCATTAGGCTTTCTAGATTTATAAATGCTTCAGTGCATGGCAGGAATATTGAATATATTCCTTCCTATTGAAAGGAATAGAAAATTTAAAAAAATATGCAATACAGAAATTAATATTAATATTAAGCTATGTAGAGATCTCCATATCTCCTGATTTGCTGTGATTCTGTAATATTGGTATTTTACAAAGCTGAAGCCTCAGAGGGAGCAAGTAGACTGGCTTTTGCAACATTTTTTTTTTCTATGTAAATTGCATTAGCAGACTTTAATGGACAAATTAGCATTCATTATACTCCGAGCTCCCTTTTGAGTTTGTTTAAGTGCATAAGCGTAATTCCTAAGTCATATCCCTCTTAAGGAGGCATTGACACTTTTCACAGATGGATCAGGGAACACTGGAAAACCAGTGATTGTTTGGAGGACCAAACAAGGCATTTGAAATCTAGACATTTGTAAAGTGTCAGGGTCACCTCAAATTGTGGAATTGGCTGCAGCTGTTAAGATGCTTTAAGCTTTTTTCACAACCCATAAACGTTACTGATTTGGCCTATGTTGTTGTCTTCATTATACGCTTGGAGAATGCCTATGTAAAGTATGTAGATAATGGACAGCTACATGCTTTTTTTTGAAGGAAATGAAATATCTCTTAGACAATCGACATGACACTTACATTATAGTGCATGTACGTTCTCATACAAATTTACCAGGATATTGAGCTGAAGGCAATGGCTGAGCTGAGCTCTGGCAGCCCTTGTAATCATTTCAGATACATTACAACAAGCATGTATGTCACATGATTTTTATAACCAAAGTAGTACAGTCGTTAGGAAAATGATTCAGTTAACTCATGAGCAAGCTCAGCAAACTGTACAGATGTGCCCTGATTGTCAGTCAATCCCAAACACTACTTTTGATGGTGTAAATCCTTGTGGATTGGGTCCACTCAAAATATGACAGACTGATGTAACACAGATCCCCGAGTTTGCACGTCTAAAATATGTACATGTATGAATTGACACCTTTTCTACTTTCATTGTTGCCTCCACACATATGGGGGAAGAAGCAAAAAACGTAAAAAAACATTTATTATATACAATTGCTATTTTGGGGTGCCAAACCCAGTAAAAACAAACAATATTATTAACAGGATATGTTAATAATATAACAAAAATCTTTTTTCAACAATGGGGAATAACACATGTCATGGGCATTCCTCACTCTTAGACAGGGCAAGCCATAGTCAAATGAGCTCATGGTACATTAAAAAATATGTTGTTAAAACAAAAAAAGGGGAGCGCAGGATACGCCCTTCAAGAGAGAATATTAAAAGGTATGCATGTTCTAATTTTTTAAAATTTTTGCTAAGACAATATTCCCCCAATAGAGCAACATTTTATCACAAAATTATTTGATAACTGAAGTAATGATATGTAACTCAGAAACGAGAAGTCCGTGGCCATTAATAATGTAGAGGCGAGGGTATGCTTGTGTCTCTACAGATCGTGGACTACAATTGAAGCAGCAAGGTGTGTGCGACCTGCATTGCAATAATGGTTGGAATTTTGAGTTGAGAAACAACGATTCCATGGATCCCCGAGCAAACCCAGGAAAACATCAGGCTAACCCTTGCCAATATGGCACACCAATATTCATTGTGTTTGTCGGTAGCAACTCCGACCAATATATTTAGCACCTCTTTAGTAATTTTGCCGATAGATGATATTCTTTATTAGGTGTGATAGAAGTAGATTTTAGTAAATATTTTAGTTATATAAACAAAAATGTAAGAAATATAAAATATTAATTCCATACTTAGTGTGTGTAGAAATGATTTTATATGATGTAATTAAATATCTGCTGATATATCCAAATCCAACAACATCTCCCTGTAATTACTAAGAGAACTGTATTTTATTTGAGGAAATAGAGCATGGGCAGGTATTCCTTCCTATATTTCAGGAGGCCCATGTACATTAGGCAAATTCACATTATTAACTCCGAATGTTTCTATGATTTTTAACCACACTTTGGCTCACCATCGTCACACAAATGCCACATTGGCAGCTTTATCTAGTCTTTTGATCAATTTATCACATCATTCAGAATTTATACATAAAATATTAACACCTTAGAAGATTTAACAGAAAAAGTGCAAATATAGAATGAATGGAATACATTTGCAGGACTTTTTGTTGGAACTGGACTTTGGATTATAAAATTAGTTATGATAGGTTTTATGATTTTGCTTGGTTTTCTCCTAGCATATTGATTTGTGTGCCTTGCTTAATCAAATTAGAGCAAGCTTGATTGAGGGAGATAGAGCAGTGGAGCAGTTCCCTCTCATTAACTCAGGTTGGGTTAACAAGAGATGGGGAATGGCAGCAAGTTCCTGCCTGACAAAGGCAACCTGCTCCCCCCACCCAGACAACAAAACCCCAGATTCCCCTGATGAAGAAATACGACATGCTCCAGGTGGAATCCAACTCTGAGGATGGGAATGATGGCTCCCACAGCCTAGAATATTTCCCCAGGCTGCACCATCCTCAGAAAAACATAAAAACATCCTCCATATAGAAGAAGAGGATAGTGATTGTTGTAGGGGACTCCCTCTTAAAAGGAATGGAGGGACCCATCTGCAGACCAGACCCACTCCACAGAGAGTTCTGCTGCCTACCAGGGGCATCAGTGAAGGAGGTAACTAGAAAACTTCCTTCCCTGGTCCACCAAATGGACTACTGTCCTCTGATAGTATTCCAAATTGTTAGTGATGATATACAGAGCAGAAAGCCCAAAGCCATTAAGAGAGACATCAGGGCTCTTGGGAAAAAGATGGAGGGCTCTGTGGCTCAAATAGTATTTTGGTCCATTCCAATGCTAAATACAGAGGAGCAGGAAGTCAAGAAGAAGAATTCAATTAATGCCTGGTTCCGAGAGAGGCGTGAGGAGAAGGGCTTCGGTTTCTTTGATCGTGGGGTGGCTCACGTACCCCCAGGCTTTCTTACTAGGGATGGGACATGTGTGTCTCCATGGGGGCCTAAAGCCCTTGCTAAAAACCTAGCTAAGCTCATTAACCAAGCTTTAAACTAGATGTGAAGGGGGAGGGGGATGAGACCAGGCTAGACAGGAGTGAGCCTGGACATGGGGCACTGTTGACTCAGAGATGGTGTGATGGTGAGGACCACCAGTACATCACCACAGAGCAAGAGGGGGCGATTACACCTGGGATGGTAAGGAAGATACGGGCACTGTGGCGCTAGCTACTCCAATGACCAGCCACTTGGGAATAAATTCTATTCCCCTTATGAGGGCTGAAGGTTCTGTAGCCCAGTTGAAGTGCATTTACTCCAATGCACGCAGCATGGGTAATAAGAAGGAGGAGTCGGAAGCTGTCGTAAGGCAAGGAGTCTACGATGTTGTTGCCATCATGGAAACGTGGTGGGATGACTCGTATAACTGGAGTGCAGCTATGGTGGAGTATAAACTTTGCAGGCAGAACAGGAAGGGTAGGAGAGGAGGCAGGGTGGCCCTCTATGTTAGAGAGTGCTTTGGTACCCTTGAGCTCGGTTACAGTGAGGATGGGACTGAATGCCTGTGGGTTAAAATCAGAGGAGACCAAAAGAAGGCAGATTTTGTGATGGGAGTCTGTTATAGACCACCCAGCCAAGAAGAAGGAGCTGATGAGCTCTTCTATAAATAGCTGGGGATAGTCTCCAGATTGATGCCTCTTGTTCTTGTGGGAGACTTTCATCTACTGGAAGTACAATACAGCAGAAAGTAAGCAGTCTAGAAGGTTCCTGAAGTACATGGAAGACAACTTCTTCGCAGAGCTGGTGAGTGAACTGACAAGGGAAGGTGCCCTCCTGGACCTGCTGTTTGTGAACAGAGAAGGCCTTGTGGGGCATGTGGCAGTAGGAGGACGCCTCAGACAAAGTGATCACGAGATGATAGGGTTTTCAGTTCTAGGTGAGGTGAAGAGGATGGTTAGCAGGACAGTCGCATTAAACTTCCAAAGGGCAGACTCTGGTCTGTTCAGAAGGCTGGTTTTCAAAGTCCCATGAAAGACAGTACTCACGGGCAAGGGAGCACATGAGGGCTGGGAGCTCTTCAAAAAGGAAATCCTAGTAGCTCAGGAGAAAGCCATCCCCATGTTCTGGAAAAAGAACTGGTGGGGGAAAAACCAGCCTGGTTGAGCAGGGAGATCTTAAGAGATATCAAAAAGAAGACAAATGTTTATGAGCTTTGGAAGAAGGAATGGGTATCTTGGGTGGACTGCAGGAGAGAAGTGAGATCATGCAGAGAAAAAATCATGAGGGCTAAGGCCTAACTACAAACCAGACTGGCAAAGTCTGTGAAAAATAATAATAAAATCTTTCTATAAATATATAAATAATAAAAGCAGGACTAGGGAGACCATCCAGTCCCTATTGGATGCAGAAGGAACAACAGTGACAGGGGAGGGGGAAAAGGCTGAGGTACTTAATGCCTTCTTTGCCTCAGTCTTTAATAGTAAGGAAAGTGGTTTCCTGTGTGTACAAACCTAGGAATTAGAGGAGCAGTATAAGTCTCCAGTGATTCAAGAGGAGGTGGTCAGAGCCTTGCTTGCCCAGCTAGACACCCACAAGTCTATGTGGCCGGATGGGATCCACCCAAGC
This sequence comes from Clamator glandarius, assembly GCA_033459285.1. Classification (NCBI taxonomy): domain Eukaryota; kingdom Metazoa; phylum Chordata; class Aves; order Cuculiformes; family Cuculidae; genus Clamator; species Clamator glandarius. Next base: position 2,815,365 of record JAUNZM010000032.1, read on the forward strand.
GTTTTGAAAGAGCTTGTGGATGTGCTTGCCAAACTCCTTTCCATCATCTTCCAGCAGTCCTGGCTGGCTGGGGGAGTTCCACTGAACTAGAGGCTGGCCGATGTTGTGCCCATCTACAAGATAATTGGATGGTCTGGCCAAGAGAGTGGTGGTAAATGGCATTAAATCCAGCTGGAGGCTTTTTACAACTGGTGTTCCCCAGAGCGGAGTGTTGGGTCCAGCCCTATTCAATATCTTTATCAATGACCTGGATGAAGGCACTGATTCCACCCTTAGCAAGTTTACAGATGACACTAAGCTGGCTGGGCAGGGAGGATCTGCAAAGGGATCTGAACAGTCAGGGCCTTTGGGCTGAGACCAATGACATGAGGTTTAACAAGGCCAAATGCACTTGGGGCACAACAACACTATGCAGTAATACAGACTAGGAGAAGACTAGCTGGAAAGCTGCCTGGAGAAGAAGGACCATGGTGTGTCGGTTGACAGCCAAGTGAACATGAGCCATCTCTGTGTCCAGGTGGCCAAGAAGGCCAACGGCATCTTAGCTTGTATCAGAAACGGCATGACCAGCAGATCCAGGGAGGTTATTGTCCTTTTGTACTCAGCACTGTTAAGACTGCTCCTTGAATATTGAGTTCAGTTCTGGGCCCCTCACCACAAGAAGGCTGTTGAGGCTCTGGAGCGAGTCCAGAGAAGAGCAACGAAGCTGGTGAAGGGGCTGGAGAACAGGCCTTATGAGGAGCGGCTGAGAGAGCTGGGGTTGTTTACCATGGAGAAGAGGAGGCTGAGGGGAGACCTTATTGCTCTCTACAACTACCTGAAAGGAGGTAGAAAGGAGAGAAGAACCTGTGCAAACAGATTTTGTACAACATGAGGTGAGGACCGATTCTCTCACATATAAATAGGAGACTCTGGCTTGCCCTTGAAACCAGCAGGACAAACAGATATAGCATTTTAAGAGGTTTACATGGAGCTTAACATACCAGGTCCATAAATTTTGCCAGACCTTTTTTGTGAAGATGACACTGTTTACAGATTAGTGATGAAATTTAATTTAGTGGAAATAGTCATAACAATAACAATCATCAGTTGGAATAAGAGATTGTAAAAGGATGGCAACAATATGGCATGTCAAGTGGACTCAGGCCATTTGATGGTAGATTTATATCTGTAGCTTATATTTCCTTGATTTTCTTTGCAATCATTGACTAGCCAAATAGAATGTGGGTCATTCAAAACTGCAGTCTGCTTTACTGATCCTGCCATTGCCAACATATTTAACTTGGAAAGGCAGAAATTGGTCAAAGTAATTTCATGAAAACAAAAATATCACTGAAAATCTCTTTCTTTTGCCTTTACACAGTTATGATGATGAAGCCTGGGTGGCCAGAATGGAGGGGAAGAAGGTGCCAGCAGAGGAGAAGCCATGATTACTGGAAGACCTCATAGAGTGTATTGCCAGACAGTGAAAAATACTGGAATTATGTAGATTGTATCTTGAAGCATTTTCTGGCCATAGATAAGAGCTAGTTTGAAAATTTCTCATTTAAATCTTTTTGCACTGACTTTAAATGATTCCTTTTTCCACAGTGGGATGTTAAACAGCTCCTGGTGCTCCCTGTCACAGAGCAGCTCTGACTATGCAACGATATTTTCTTTGATGAATTGTAACAAAAAATTCTTTGACACAAATCAAAGGGAATGGAGAGAGGTATGGCATATTTGGAAGTGATGTTCAAAAATACTTAAATACTGCCTTTTCTTGCTTCACTGCGTAGTTAGTAATAGCACAGTACACAGGAGTAGAAACCCAATTGCAATCCCACTAAATATAAGGCTCCACAGAGATGAGCCACATCAGAACAAAGTCCATCTAGACCTAGGGCAGATGCCAAAAATAGATTCATACATAAAAATCAAAAGTGAAATAAAAATAAAAAGCATATGGTACATGGAGAATCAGAATGAGTACTTACTTTAAAAAAAAGAAAGACTAAAAATCAAGCTGCATAAGCGTTATTCAGTTGTGTTCCTAGCATGCGGGTGACCTATATAAGATGCAAGCTGTTACATAAGCTGTGTCTCTTTCTGTCTTAGAAGAGGTATAGTAACAATATCTGTGTGGACAATGTACAAGAGAGATGGAGAAGGATGAAGATCAATGTCTTTCAGTGAAGATAAACAACGTATAAATATAGATATGTTTCTTTACAGATATTTTGGAAGGCTCCATGCCTATTTGTGACTTGCATAATCTAGAAGATAAAGGATACAGTGCTAGTATAATTAGGTTTTAGACTTTGATTGTGGAATTTTCCTGTTATCAATTAAACATTTAAATCAATTTGCTGTACACCAATGAAGAAGGAGGTTTGGGAATTTATGTGCGGAATGACACTTATACAACTACAATCTATAATCCAGTAATTTATTTCCTTTTTGATGATGCCACGTTCTGCTGAAAAAAAACCCATATTAAAAAAAAAAAAAGTAGCTATTGCTATACTATATGGCTTAATTAAATAATTCCTAGTTCACTTCTATAGTCTTCTTTTTCTGTATTACTGTTCAAAATAAAGCTCTAGCTATGTTTTGTAAGGAAGGACCAGGGTATGAAATTTAGGGATTTATATTAGTGCTGTAACTACCTCGCTGAATATCTCCAGAGGGCTAGGTTTTGTTTATTGTCTGACACTGAATTTAACAGCTTCCTTGTCTCATAAGAAAACACACCTTTTAAAAAGACATGCATAATTATTGCCTTTGAATTATATATGTTAAATCCATATTTTATATGATGACAGGTACCAATTACAGTGACTATTTTTTCCTGAAATAACAACACACAAAGCAACTTCACCTTTATGACTCAGACTAAATTTAGCCTACTAAATATTAATATGCACACAATTCCTTAAGGTTGGTTTGATGTTGACATGTAGTTGTGCAGATTTTAATTCACAGCTTTCAGAATTCAGGAAAAACACTTCTCTTTTTCTACTGGTTAATAAAACTTTGTTACATGGCAAACATGAAAAACGGGTGCAGTAAAGGATATATCCAATAACTTAAACAAATACAGGCTTACCTCCATGATATAAAATAACAATATTGCCATGTACTTTTTACTTTTTTTTTTTTTTTTTTTTTGCTAAATGTTGAGAAAAGCAACGAAGCTGGTGAAGGGACTGGAGAACAGGCCTTATGAGGAACAGCTGAGAGAGCTGGGGTTGTTTAGCCTGGAGAAGAGAAGGCTGAGAGGAGAAATTATTGATTTCTAGAAGTACCTGAAAGGAGGTTGTAGAGAGCAAGATGCTGGCCTTTTCTCCTAAGTGACAGAGGACAGGACAAGATGCAATGGCCTCAAGCTCTGCCAGGGGAGGTTCAGGCTGGACATCAGAAAAAAAAATTCACGAAAAGGATCATTGGGCACACTACAATGCAACTGAATCTTAATGACAACAAGTTATACAGAACTGTGTTGTAGAAATACAGTAATAAATTAATATTTATATAAATGAGCCTGCACACTCTGATTATAGCATTTGTAGAGTGCTTTATCAGAATCTCTGAAGTTCTGTTCATCTTTCTTGGTGTCTGACCATATATCTTTTGGAAATAGTACTTATCAAAAGAACAGATAATAATTCTGTATCTACAGCAATGACAGACAGTACCATATATGTCTAATTGTTTTCCTTCTCGTCCACACAGAGCACAGAGTTAATTTTTGAGTCCTACCTTCAAATCTTGAGGATGCAGTAATAAGTCTTCTTTAAATCATAGAAACCAAATTTGTTCTATTATGAAAAGTTTTAAAGTTTAACATAAAATTCATCTAAAATTTTCTTCAATATTTTGAATATTCATTAACCAGTAATGAAAAAACATAGCAGAGTTTGGAAATGGAAATAAGTTATGGGTAATTGTCTAAAATTTGAGATATTTTAAATTTTTGATAGCTACTCTTCATTCTTTGATGCAATAAATGAGTACGATTAAATAGTGATGAACAGAAAATTACAAATTTCAAGTTAGAATTTTCCTACAGCACATAGACACTTCATCCAAGTTTAATGTCTTCCAAAAAAATTGCTAAAAGCACTCTAAATTCTCTCACCCAGGTCATTGATAACGATAATGTACAAGACTGGACCCAGCAGTGAGCCCTGGGGAAGATCACTTGCAACAGGACCATCTTACTTCTGGAAACATGAGAGTATGTTTCCTAATTTTATAAAACATATATACAGTACTTTTCCTTGTGACACAATTAGTTGAAAAATATCCAGCTGAAGGAATATTCCTGCTTGTTAGAGTCTTCTGTTGTTGAGCTTTCAGTGAAAGCTGTAATGCATTAACAGGAATATGTTTTCATATACACTTGTGAATTGAGACTTATCTGTTTATTCGAACTATATGTTATTGCAAAATGGAAGAGCTGGAAACATGCTAGCATGGAATATAGATGTTTCTTAAATTCTTCTTAGGTATTCTTCCACTAAATGCTTCAGAATATTTTTACATATATGGCTCTTAACTAAGCTTATAAGGCTCTTTAGTAAAATTAAACAGGTGGAAAAATAACTACCGAAAGGAATCTGCTAGGATTGAAAGCTCCTGTTAATTTGAATCCTCTCTTGTACCTCTTTCATTGTAAAAAAAGACTAACAGATCGTTTTAGCTTACAGCACCACTATGCCTATGAATGTACTTCTGCAAAATTTTAGAGCTTTAAGATGAAAAGTAATAATAGAATATTTTTTCATATAGCTTTAAACAGTGTGTTTAAAAATGTTCTTGCAAAATGTAATAATTTGAAACCTTACTCCCACAGGGAAGATTATAGCATAGAATGCAGATGCTTGTTACAGTCTTCTCACGTAGCGCTTTAACTCCAAGCTGCAAAGCACGACTAACAGTATGTTTTATTATACGCTTGTGCTTTGCAACAACTCTATTCTTATTAAAGAGCTTTAGAAAATTGCATAACAGGAAACATACTTCCCATCAGGAAGATTATAGGGTCGAATTCTGGAAGTTCTTAGAGTCTTCTCTGGCAGTGCTTTCACTGTAAGCTGCAAAGTTCGACTAACAGAAAATTTCACAGCGTTCACCACAAGTACCGCAGGGAAACTCATACAATCGAATGCTGGCTCTCGTTATGGTCTTCTCCGGTTGCACTGTCCAGCAAGCTGAAATGCCCGACTAAAGGAACATTTTGGTATTGGCTAGTGAATTCTGACTTAACTGTGCCTATTGAGGCATTTCAGGAAAATTGAATAACTCCCGCAGGTAATATGCTAGCATGGAATGCTATTGCTTCTGAGTGTCTTCTCTTTTACCTCTTTCACTGCAAAGCATGACCTGTAGAACATTCAGTATAGGCTTGTGTACTGTAACATCACCATGGCTAGTAAGGCGTCACTTGTAATCTTCAAGTGTTGAGCACAAGAACAGCAGGTAAACATGTACGACCGACTGCTCACTCTAGTTTTAAACTTCAGACTCGTACAATTGATTGCTGGCTGTCATTATTATCTTCTCAGATTGCATTGTCCAGGCAGCTGAAAAGCACGACTAACAGCACGTTTTAGTATAGGCTAGTGAATTCTGACTTAATCATGCCTATTAAGGCGCTTTAGGAAAATTGAATAATTCCCAGAGGGAAGATGCTAGCATGGAATGTTGCTGCTTTTGAGTGTCTTCTCTTATAGCGCTTTCCATGTAAAGCAGGACTCACAGAACTTTCAGTCTTGTCTTGTGAACTGTAACATCACCAAGTCTAGTAAGGTGTCACTTCAAAACTTCAGCGTGTTCATCACAAGAACTGTAGGGTAGCTGCTACGATCGAATACTGGGTCTTGCTACAGTCTTCTCTGGCTGCGATGTCCCTGCAAGCTAGAAAGCACGACTAATGGAACGTTTTAGTATAACCAAGTGAATTCTGACTTAACTGTGCCTATTAAGCCTCTTTAGGAAAACTGAATAACTCCCGCAGGGAAGATGCATGCATGGAATGTTGCTGCTCCTGAATGTCTTCTCTTTTAGCGACTTTACTGTAAAGCACGACTTATAGAATTTTCAGTATAAGTTTCTGGACTTTAAAATCACCATGGCTAATAAGGCATCACTTCCAAATTTTAGAGCGTTCAGCACAAGTATCGCATGAATGCTGCAATGATCAAATGCTTCCTCTTATTATAGTATTCTCAGATTGCGCTGTCCAGGCTAGTTGAAATTAACAGGTCGATTAACAACATGTTTTAGTATAGGCTAGTGAATTCTGACTTAATTGTGTCTATTAAGTGCTTTAGGAAATCGAATAATTCCTGCATGGAAGATGCTAGTATGGAATGCTAATGCTTCTGAATGTCTTCTCTTGTAGTGCTTCCACTGCAAAGTAGGACTTACAGAACTTGCAGTGTAGGCTTGTGAACTGTAACATCACCATGGCTTGTAAGTCGTCCTTCAAAATTTTAGAGCGTTATGCACAAGTAAAGCCAGAAAGCTGCTGCGATCGACTGATGGCTCTCGGTATAGTCTTCTGAAATTGCGTTGTCCTTGGAAAATGTAAAGCATGACTAACAATGTGTTTTAGTATATCCTGAGTACTCTCCTGCTGCAGAAGCTCCTGCTGCATCTCTTGCTGCTACATTACCTGCTGCATCTCCTCCTGCTGCAACCCTTACTGCTGCTTCTGCTTGTGCTGCATCTGCTGCGCATCTGCTTCTGCATCTCCTGCTGCTGCATCTCATACTGCGTGTCCTGCTGCATCTCCTGCTGCATCTCTTGGTGCTGAATATCCTGCTGCAGGATATGCAGAAGGAGATGCAGTAGTAGCAGAGGCAGCATCAAGAGATTCAGCGGTAGATGCAGCAGGAGATGCAGCAACAAAGGATGCAGGAGGAGATTCAGCAGCAGAAGCAGCAGGAGATGCAGGAGCAGGAGATGAAGCAGCAGAAGATGCAGCAGCATATGTAGCATGAGATGCATCAGTAGGAGATGCAGCAGGAGATGCAAGAGTAAATGCAGCAGGAGATGCAGTAGCAGGAGATGTAGCATCTAGACAGGCAGCAGGAGATGCAGCAAGAGATACAGCAGAAGGAGATACAGCAGCAGACAATGCAGCAGGAGTAAATTCAGCCAGGTATGCAGCAGTAGGAACAGGAGAATCAGCAGCAGATGCAGCAGCAGATGCAGAAGCAGGAGATGAAGCACAAGAAGTAGCAGGATATGCAGCATGCAGAATTTGATCGCAGCAGGTTTTTTTGTGGTACTTGTGCTGAAGGTTCTATAATTTTGAAGTGATGCTTTAATAGCCATTCTGATATTAAAGTTCACAAGCATAGACTAAAAGATCTACAGGTCTTGCTTTGTAATGAAAACTCTATAAGAAATTACATTCATAAGCATCAGCATTCAATGCTAGCATCTTCCCTGAGGTAGATAATCACTTTTCCTAAAGCACCTTAATAGCCGCAGTTAAGTCACTATTTGGTAACCTTTACTAAAACATTCTTTTAGTCGTGCTTTGCAGCTTGCAATGAAAGCACTTCCAGAGAAAACTCTAACGAGATCCAGAATTTGATTGTAACTCTTTCCCTGCGGTATGAATGATCTGAAAAATTTAGTTGCACTTTAATAGCCATTCTGAAGTTACAGTACACAAACCTAGAATGAAAGTTCTACAAGTTGCGATTTGCTGTGAAAACACTATAAGAGGAGACATTAAGAAGCAGCAGCATTCCATTCTAACATCTTCCCTGTGGGAGTTATTCAATTTTGTAAAGCAGGAGGAAATGACGCAAGAGATACAGCCACAGCAGATGAAATGGCAGATTCATTAGCAGGAGATATAGCAGGAGATGCAGCAGCATGAGATGCAGCTAGAGAAGCAGCAGTAGGAGATGCAGAAGCAGGAGAGGCAGCAGAAGGAGTTGTAGCAGGAGAACTAGCAGCAGGAGATTCAGAAGCAGGAGGATGCAGCATTAGGAGATGCAGAAGCAGTAGGAGATACAGCATGAAGGAGATTCAGAAAGAGGAGATGCAGCAATATGAGATGCAGCAGCAGATACGGCAGAATGAAATACAGAAGGAGATGCAGCAGCATGAGATGATTCAGCAGGAGATACAGTAGAGATTTAGAAGAAAATGCAGAAAGAGTAGATGTGAAAGAAGATTCAACAGCAGCAGATTCAGCAGCAGGAGATGCAGCCACAGATTCATCAACAGGAGATATATTATGAGATGCAGCAGCAGGAGATTCAGCAGCAGATGCAGCAGCAGGAGGTGCAAGAGGATCTCCCAAAGCAGGAGATGCAGCAGCAGGAGAATTAGCAGAAGAAGCTGCAGTAGATTAAGCAGCAGTAGATTCAGATGATGCAGGAGATAAGACAGCATGAGATGCAGCAGAAAATGCAGAAGCAGGAGATGCAGCAGTAGGAGATGCAGCAGCAGGAGATGCAGCAGGAGATGCATATTCAGCAGGAGATGCAGTGGTAGATTCATCAGCAGCAGATGCATCAGGAGATGTAACAGCAGGAGATGCAGTAGCAGTAGATGCAGAAGCAGGAGATACAGTAGGAGATGCATCAGCAGGAGATGCAGCAAGAGATGCGGCAGGAGGTGCAGCAGTAGGATATGCAGCAGCAAGAGTATCAGCAGGAAATGCAGTAGGAGAAGCAGCAGCAAGATACTACGCAGGAGTTGCAGCAGCAAAAATGCAGCAGCAAAAGATGCAGCAGGAGATGCAGCAGCAGATATAGCACCAGCAGATGCAGCGTCAGGAGATGCAGAAGGATATGCAGCAGGAGATGCGGCAGGACTGGATGCAGCAGGACAAGCAGCAGCAGGGGATTCAGCAGCAGGAAATTCAGCAGGAGATGCAGCTGGATATGCAGAAGACGAGATGCAGCAGGAGATATGTTATGACATGCAGCACCCGGAGATGCAGCCTCAGATGCATCAGTAAGGTATTAAGCAATGGATGAAGCAGCAGGAGATGCAACAGCAAAAGATGCAGCTGGAGATGCAGCAGGAATTGCAGCAGCAGAAGATGCAAAAAGATATGAAAGAGCAGATAATTCAACAGGAGAAGCAGCAGGAAATGCAGCAAGATACACAGCAGCAGATGCAGCAGCATGAGATGCATCAGCAGGATATGCAGCTGGAGATGTATTTTCAGCAGGTGATGCAGAAGGATATGCAGGAGGAGACGCAGCATCAGGAAATGCAGCAGGAGATTCAGCAAGAGATGCAGTAGCAGGAGATGCAGGTTGAGAAGATGCAGCTGAAGCAGATGCAGCAGAATATTCAGCAGCAGATTCAGCAGGAGATGCAGGAGATGAAGAACCAGGAGAATCAGAAGAAGGACTTGCAGCAGCAGGAGATGCAGCAAGAGCTTCTGCAGTAGGAGATTCTGCAGAGGAGATTGATCAGGAGGTGAAGCAGGAGGTGCAGCAGGAGATATCGAAGGAGAGGCGGCAGCAGAAGATATAGTAGGAGATGCAGTAGGAGATGCATCAGCAGGAAATCCAGCAGAAGATTCTGCAGAAGAAAATTCAGCATGTGATGCAGCAGCTTATGCAGGAGATGCAGCAGGAGACATAGAAGGAGATGCAGCAGGAGGAGATATAATAGGAGATGCAGCTGTAGTTGAAGCAGCAGCAGATGAAGCAGCAGTTGCAGCAGACAGTGCAGCAGGAGATGCAGCAGCAGGAGATGCCGCAGCAGGAGATTCAGCAGCAGATGCAGCAGGAGATGGAGCATTGGGAGATGCCTCCGCAGATGCATTAACAGAGGTTGCAGTAGGAGTTGTAGCAGTAGGATATGCAGAAGGAGATGAAGCAGCAGCAAATGCAGAAGGATATGCAGCATCAGAAATGTAGCAGCAGAAGATGCAGCAGGAAATGCAGAATAAGTAGATGCAGCAGGAGATACAGCAGAATAGTGACTGTGCCATTTAAGGCCTTTAGAAAAAGTGAGTAACTCCCGCAAGGAAGATGCTGTCATGGAATGTTGCTGCTTCTGATTGTCTTCTCTGTAGCACTTTCACTACAAAGCAAGACTTGTAGATCTTTCAGTCTAGGCTTGTGAACTGTAAAATCAGCATGGCTTAAGGGGCATCATTTCAAAATTTCAGAGCGTTCAGCACAAGTACTGCAGGGAAGCTGCTGCAATCAAATTCCAGCTGCTGCATATCTGCTACTTCTCCTGCTGCATGTACTGCTTCACCTCCTGCTGCTGAATCTCCTGCTGCATCTCATTCTGCATCTCCTGCCACTGCAACTCCTGCTGCTTCTCCTGCTTTTGCATCTCTTCCTGCTGCATCTCCTACTGCTTCATCTCCTACTGCTTCATCTGCTGCATCTACTTCTGCATTTGCTGCTGCTTCATATACTGCTGCATTTCCTGCTATGTCTGCAGCTGTTGCATCTCCTGCTGCTGGATCTCCTCCTGAATTTCCTTCTCCTGCAACTGCAGCTTCACCTCCTGCTGATCTATGTCCTGGTACATCTCCAGCTGCTTCAATTTCATGTTTCTCTCCTGCTGCACCATTTCCTGTTGCATCTCTTCCTGCTGTATCTCATTCTGCATCGCCTACTGCTGCATCTGCTGCTGCTTCATCTACTGCTACATCTCCTGCATCATCTCCTGCTGCTGCACCTGCTGCTGCATTTCTTGCTTCTGCATCTCATGCTGCTGCATCACATGCACGTACATATCCTGCAGCTGCAATACCTGCTTCTGTAACTTCTGCTGCATCTCCTGCTACTGCATCTCCTGACGCTGCATCTCCTGTTGCATCTCTTCCTGCTTCTCCTGCTCTTGCATCTCTTCCTGCTGCATCTCCTACTGCTGCATCTGCTGCATCTGCTATTGCATCTGCTGCTGCTTCATATATAGCTGCATCTCCTACTACATCTGTGGCTGTTGCATCTCCTGCTGCTTAATCCCCTGGTGAATCTATTGCTGCTGCACCTCCTGCTGCATCTTCTGCTGCTGCATCTCCCCTGCTGCCTCTCCTCCTGCATCTACTGCTACTGCAATGCTTGCTGTAGCTCCTGCTGCTGCATCTGCTGCTTCTCTTCCTGCTGCTTCTTCTGCTGCATCTACTTCTGCTTTATCTCTTGCTGCTGCATGTACTGCTGCAGCGTCTCCTCTTAACAGTATTTCCTCATGCATCTCCTCCCGATGCACTTCCTACTGAATAACATGCTGAATCTCCTGCTGCTGCATCTACTTTTTCTGCATATACTTTGGCATCTCCTGTTGCTATGTCTCCTGCTTCTGCATCTCCTACTCTTGCATCTCATGCTGCTGCATCTCCTGCTGAAGCTGAAGTTTAGGCTTGTTTGCTACAATACATCTCCACAGCTATTAAGGCGTCACTTCAAAATTGCAGAGCATAAGTCCCAAATGCAATCTGCTACAATCAAATGCTGGCTCTCCTTAGAATCTCTCTGGAAGCGTTTTCACTGCAAGATGTAAGTAACAAGTAACAGAACATTTTCGTATGGTACTGAATTGTGAATTAACTGCGCTTATGAAGGCACTTTAGAAAAATTGAATAACTCCTGCAGGGAATATGCTAGCATAGAATGCTTCTGCTTCCGAATGTCTTCTCTTATAGCGCTTTCATTGCAAACCAAGACTTGTAGAACTTTTAGTCTAGGCTTGTGTACTGTAACATCAGAAGCGTTACTTCAAAATATCAGAGCATTCAGCACAAGTAGCACAGGGAAGCTGCTACGATCAAATGCTGGCTCTCATTAGAGTCTTATGTGGAAGAGGTTTTACGGCAAGCTGCAAAGCACGACTTATGAACCATTTTAGTACAGGGTACTGAATTGTGACCTAACTGCACCTATGAAGGTGCTTTAGGAAAAAAGAATAACTCCCACAGGGAAGATGCTAACATGCAATGCTTTTGCTTCTGAATGTCTTCTCTTATAGTGCTTTCACTGCAAAGCAGGACTTGGAGAACTTTCAGTTTAGGCTTGTGTACTGTAACATCAGAATGGTATTAAAGAGCCATTTGAAATTTTAATAACTTCCAGGACAAGTTCAGCAGGGAAGCTGCTTCAATCAAATGCTGGCTTTTGTTAGACTCTTCTCTTAAAGCGCTTTCACTTCAAGCTGCAAAGTGCAACTTATGAGCCACATTAGGGTACTGAATTGTGTCTTAACTACGCCTATGAGGAGCTTCAGGAAAAATGAGTAAGTCCCTGCATCACTTGCTGTATCTCCTGATGCTGAATCTCCTGCTCCATCTGCTTCTCTGCATTTGTTGCTGCATCTCGTGCTGCTGCATCTCCTGCTGCATCTGCTGCTACATCTGCTGCTGCACCTCCTGCTGCATATCTGGCTGTATCTCATGCTGCTGCAATTAATTTGTGCAAAAAAGTCACACTACAGTAACTTATATTAAAACGGCCCATAAGTCGTGCTTTGCAGCTTGCTGTGAGTGCTCTTACAGAGAAGACTCTAATGAAAGCCAGCATTTGATCATAGCAGCTTCCCTGCGGTACTTGTGCTGAATGTAATGAAAATTTCAAGTGACTCTTTAATATCCATTATTATATACAGTACACAAGCCTAGACTGAAAGTTCTACAAGTCTTGGTTTGCAGTGAAATCGCTATAAGAGAAGACATTCAGAAACAGCAGAATTCCATGATTGAAACTTCCCAGCGGGAGTTATTATATTTTCGTAAAACAGCAGGAAATGAAGATACAGGAGGTGCAGCAGGAGATGCAGCAGTAGGAGGAGATCCAACAGCAGGAGATGAAGCAGTCAGAGACTTAATAGGAGATGCAGCAGTAGATGAAGCAGAAGCTGATGCAGCAGAAGATGAAGCAGATGTAGAAGCAGGAGATGCAGCAGGAGATGCAGCAGCAGGAGATGCAGTAGGAGGTGCAGCAGCAATAGATTCACCAGGGGATTAAGCAGGAGGAGATGCAGCAGCAGGAGATGCAACAGCCACAGATGTAGTAGGAGATGCAGCTATATATGAAGCAGCAGCAGATGCTAGCATGGAATACTGCTGTTTCTGAATCTCTTCTAATATAGCACTTTAACTGCAAAGTAAGACTTGTAGAACATTCAGTCTCGGCTTCTGTAGGGTAACATCAGAATGACAAAAAAGTCACTTCATAATTTAAGAGTCTACAGAATCTCTTGCTGCATCTCCTGCTGTTACATCTGCTGTTGCATCTCCTGCTGCTACATCTCCTGCTGCTGCATCTGCTTCTGCATGTCTGTTTGCTGCATCTCCTGCTTCATCTGCTGCTGCATCTCCTGCTGCATCTAATGCTGCATATCCTGCTGCTACATATCCGGCTGTATCTCACGCTGCTGCAATTAATTTGTGCAATTAAGTCACAATACAGTAACTTATATTAAAACGGCCCATAAGTTGTGCTTTGCAGCTTGAAGTGAATGCTCTTCCACAGAAGACTCTAACGAGAACCAGCATTTGATTGTAGCATCTTCCCTGCGGTACTTGTGCTGAACGCAATGAAAATTTCAAGTGACTCTTTAATATCCATTATTATCTTACGGTACACAAGCCTAGACTGAAAGTTCTACACGTCTTAACTTGCAGTGAAATCGCTATAAGAGAAGACATTCAGAAACAGCAGAATTCCATGATTGAAACTTCCCTGCAGGTGTTATTATATTTTTGTAAAACAGCAGGGAATAGAGATGCAGGAGTTGCAGGGGCAGATGCAGCAGCAGGAGATGCAGCTGTAGGAGTTGCAGCAGCAGATGCAGCAGCAGGAGGTGCAGGAGGAGATCCAACAGCAGGAGATGAAGCAGTTGGAGACTTAGTAGGAGATGCAGCAGTAGATGAAGCAGAAGCAGATGCATCAGAAGATGAAGCAGATGCAGCAGCAGGAGATGCAGCAGAAGATGCAGCAGATGATGCAGAAGCAGGAGATGCAGTAGTAGATGCAGCAGGACAAGATGCTGCAGGGTATGTAGCAGCAGTAGATGTAGCAGGGTGTGCACCAGCAGGAGATTAAGCAGCAGGAGATGCAGCAGGATAGCAGCAACATAACATTAATTCTCAGATGCTTCAGAAGGAGATCCAGCAAGCGATGCATCCTCAGCAGATGCAGCAGTAGATGTGTAGATGTAGGAGATGCAGCAACAGGAGTTGCAGCAGGAGGAGATTCAGCAGGAGATGCAGCAAGAGATCGAGCAGCAGAAGATGCAGAAGGAGATGTAGCAGCATGAGATGCATCAGCAGGAGATGCAGCACAATTGCAGCAGCAGGGGATGCAGTAGAAGGAGATGGAGCAGGAGATGCAGCAGGACGACATGCAGCACGAGATGCAGCAGCAGCAGCATATGCAGCAGCATATGCAGAAGCAGCATATGCAGCAGGAGATGCAGCAACCGGATATTCAGCAGAAGGAGATGCAACAGGAGATTAGGCAGGAGATACAGCAGGAGGAGATGCTGCCATAGAAGATGCAGAGAAGAAGATGCAGCAGAAGGAGGTGCAGTAGGAGATGCAGCTGAAGTGGATGCAGCAAGAGACATAGCAGCAGAAGATGCAGCAGGAAGAGATGTAGCAGGAGATTCAGCAGTAGATGAAGCAGGAAGAGATGCAGCAGGAGATGCAGAAGAAGATGAAGCAGTAAGATATGCAGTAGAAGATGCACCAACAGGTGGTGCATCAGCTGGAGATGCTACCGGATATGAAGCAGAAGGAGATGCAGCAGCAGATGAAAATGCAGGAGATGCAGGAGGATATCCAGAAGTAGGAGAGGAAGCAGCAGGAGATGCAGCAGGAGATGTAGAAGGAGATGCAACATCAAGAGATGCTTCCGCAGATGCATCAGCAGAGGATGCAGAAAGAGATGCAGCAGAAAGAGATGCAGCAGCAGGAGATGCAGCAGCAGGAGATGCAGTAGCAGGAGATGAAGCAGAAGTTGCAGCAGATAGAGATGCAAGAGGAGATCCAGCAGTATGAGATGCAGCAGAAGTAGATGTAGAAGGAGATTCAGCAGTACATGATGCCGCAGCAGATGCAGCAGCAGATTCAGGAGATGCAGCAGCAGCAGATGCATCAGAAGATGCACAGCAGGAGATGCAGCCACAGCAGTGCAGCAGCAGATTCAGCTGCAGATTCAACAGGAGATGCAGCAGCAGGAGATTCAGCAGCAGGAGAGGCAGGAACAGGAGATGAATCAGGAGATGCAGCAGGAGATGCAGCAGAAGGAGGTGTAGCAAGAGATGCAGCAGCAGGAGATGCAGCAGGATATGAAGCAGCAGACACAGCAGAAGAACATGCAGCAGCAGGACATTCAGCAGGAGATGCATATTCAGCAGGAGATGTAGCAGGAGATGCAACAGGTGCACCAGGAGATTCAGCAGGAAATGCAGCAACATGAGATGCTGCAACAGCAGATTAAGCCGCAGTAGATGCAGCAGCAGATTCAGCAGTAGATTCCATAGAAAATGCAAGCATAGGAAATTCATAAGCAGGGGATGTGGCAGCAGGAGTTAAAACAGCAGGAGCTGATGCAGCAGCAGGAGAACCAGAAGCATGATATGCAGTATGAATTGCATCAGCAGGAGATGCAGTAGGAAATACAGCAGAAGATGCATCATCAGGAGATGCAGCACGAAGAAATTCAACAGGAGATGTAGCAGCAGGACATGTAGCAGCATGAGAGGCAGCAGAAGGAGATACAGTGGCAGATGAAGCAGAAGGAGATGCCACAGAAGGAGATGAAGTAGGAGATATAGAAGCAGGAGATGCAGAAGCAGGAGATGCAGCAGGAGGAGTTGCAGCAAGTAATGCAGCAGCAGTAGACGCAGCAGGGTATGAACCGGCAGGTAATTCAGCAGCAAGATATGAAGCAGGAGATGCATCAGCAGGAAATGCAGCTGGAGATGCAGTAGGATATGAAGCAGGCGATGCTGCAGCATGTGATGCTGCAGGAGATGAAACAGGAGATTCATCAGCAGGAAATGCAGCACCAAGAGATGCAGCAGTATATGCAGCAGCAGGACATTACATGGGAGTTGCAGCAGCAGATGTACCAGGCAATGCAACAGAAGACACAGAAGCAGGAGATGAAGCAGCAGAAGATGCAGCAGGAGATGCAGCAGCAGTAGATGCGGCAGTGTATGCAGCAGCAGGAGATTCAGCAGTAGGAGATGCAGGAGGACATTCAGCAGCAGGAGATGCAGCAGCAGGAGATACAGTAGGTGACATAGCAGCAGGAGATGCAGCAGGAGATACAGCAGCAGCAGATATAGCAGGAAAAACAGAAGGAAAAGATGCAGCAGTAGGAGTTGCAGCAGCAGATGCAGTAGCAGGAGATGTAGGAGGAGATCCAGCAGCAGAAGATGCAAAAGCAGGAGATGTAGAAGGATATACAGCAGTAGATGAATCAACCGCAGATGCAGCAGCAGATGCAGGAGATGCAGCAGCAGGAGATGAAGCAGGAGACGTAGCAGGAGGAGATGCAGCAGAAGCATCAGCATGAAATGCAGATGGAGATGCAGCAGGAGATGAAGCAGTAGAAGCTGCAGCAGGAGATGTGGCAGTATACTAAGCCGGAGATGCTGCAGCTGGAAATGCAGCTGGAGATAAAGCAGGAGATGCACCAGGAGATGCTGCAGCAGGAAATATTTCAGCAGGAGATGCAGAACCAAGAGATTCAGCAGGAGATGCATAAGCAGGAGATTACACACGAGATGCAGCAGTAGATTATGCAGCAGCAGGAGATGCAGCGGCAGTAGATGCAGCAGGGTATGCAGCAGAAGTAGATGCAGTACAGTATGCATCAGCAGGAGATTCAGCAGTAGGAGATGCAGCAGGAAAGCAGCATCATGAGATGAATCCGCTGATGCATCAGAAGGAGTTGTAGCAGGAGCTGAAGCAGCAGGAGATGCAGTAGAAGATGCAGGAGCAAGAGATGCAGGAGGAGATCCAGCAGGAGGAGATAGAGCAGCAGCAGATGTAGCAAAAAATGCAGCAGTGGATGAATCAGAAGCAGATGCAGCAGCAGGTGCAGGAGATGCAGCAGCAGGAGATTCAGCAGGAAAAGATGAAGCATCAGTAGATGCAGCAGGAATGCAGCAGGAATGCAGCAGGGGATTCAGTAGTATGTGATGCAGCAGGGAATGCAGCAGGAGATGCAGAAGGAAGAGATGCAGCAGGAGTTGCAGCAGCCAGAGATGCAACAAGATATTCAGTAGGAAATAAAGCACGAGGAGATATAGCTGCAGGAGATGCAGAGAAAAATATGCAGAGAAGAAGATGCAGCAGCAGGAGATACAGGAGGAGATGCAGCTGCAGTAGATGCAGCAAAAGACACAGAAGCAGCAGATGCAACAGTAGATGCAGCAGGAAGACATGCAACAGCAGATGCTGCAGCAGGAGATGCACCAGCAGATGTAGCTGGAGATGCAGCAGTAGGTGAAGCAGCACCAGATGCAACAGCAAATGCTGCAGATGTAGCAGTAGGAGATGCAAAAGAAGATGCAGAAGCAAGAGATGTAGCAGGAGATGCACCAGCAGAAGATGCAGCACGAGATGAAGCAGGAGATGCAGAAGGAGATTCAGTATTAGGAGATGCAGTAGCAGGAGATGCAGTAGTAGGAGATTCAGCAGAAGGCCATGCAGAAGGAGAATCCGCAGGAGATGTAGCAGTGGGAGATGAAGTAGCAGGACATGCAGAAGGAGATTCACTAAGAGATGTAATAGGAGATGCAGCGGGAGATGCATCAGTAGAAGATGCATCAGCAGGATATAAAGGGGCAGGATATGCAGCAGGAGATGGAGCAGCAGATGGAGCAGCAGCAGATACAGAAGAAGAATATGCAGCAGGAGATGAAGCAGCATTAGATGATCCAGTGTATGCAGCAGCACGAGATGCAGCAACAGGAGACGAAGCAGGAGATGCTACAGCAGGAGATGAATCTGCAGATGCATCAGCAGGAGATTCAGCAGGAGATGCAGAAGAAGGAGACGCAGCAGCAAGTGATAGAGCAGCAGGAGATGCAGCAGCAGGCACTGAAGTAGCAAATGAAGTAGTAGGAAATGTAGCAGGAGATTCATCAGCAGGAGATGCAGCAGTATATGCTGCAGCAGTAGGTGCAGCAGCAGGAGATGCAGATGAAGCAGAAGCAACTGCAGATGCAGCAGCAGATGCAACAGGAAGTGCAGCAGCAGCACATGAAGCAGTAGGAGATACAGCAGGAGATGCATCAGCAGAAGGTGCAGCAGCCGAAGATGCAACAGGCTTCAGCAGGAGCTACAGGAGATGCAGCAGGAGATATAGGATCAGGAGATGCAGAAGCAGGAGATAGAATAGGAGATTCAGGAGCAAGAGATGCAGCAGCAAGAGTTGCAGCAGGACGTGTAGCAGGATGTGCAGCAGGAGATTAAACCGCAGGATATGCAGCAGGAGCTGAAGTAGTAGATGCAGCAGCAGGAGATGCAGCAGGAGATGCATATTCAGAAGGAGATGCCGCAGGAGATTGAGCAGGAGAATCAGCAGCAGGAGATGCAACAGCAGGAGATGCAGCAGCAGATGCAGCCGCAGCAGATGCAGCCACAGATCGAAAAGCAGATTCAGCAGGAGATGCAGCTGCAGGACATTCAGAAGCAGATGCAGCAGAAAATGCAGATTCAGGAAGAGATGCAGTAGGAAGAGAATCTTCCGCAGATTCAGCATGATGTGCAGCATGAGGAGATGTAGTAGGAGATATATCTGCAGGAAAGCAGGAAATGCAGCAGGAGATGCATCAGGAGGAGATGTAGCTGCAGATGCATCAGAAGATGCAGCGGCAGGAGATGCAGCAGAAAAAGATGAAGAAGCAGGAGATGCAGCAGCAGGAGATGCAACAGCAGAAGCACCAGGCGGAGATTTATTACTAGAATATACAGCAGGACATGAAGCAACAGAAAATGCAGCCAGAGATGAAGCAGGATGAGATGCAGCAGCAGCACGTGCAGAAGGATATTCAGCAGGAGACGCAGAAGTAGGGGATGCAGCAGCAGGAAATTCAGGAGGAGATTCAACAGCAGGAAATGCAGCAGCAGGAGATGCAGCTGCAGCAGATGTAGCAGCAGATTCAGCAGTTAGGATATGCAGCAGGAGATGCAGCAGGAGATACAGATTCAGCAGGAAATGCAGCAGGAAATTCAGCAGGGGATGCAGTAGGATAAGAGGCAAGAGAAGATGATGCAGGAGACACAGCAGCAGGAGATTCAGCAGCAGAAGATGCAGCAGGAAATGCAGAAGAAGATGCAGCAGGAAATGCAGAAGAAGGAGATGCTGCAGGAGATACTGCAGGAGGAGATGCAGTTGGAGATGCAGCAATAGGGGATGCAGCAGCAAGAGATTCAGCAGTATATGCCGCAGCAAACGCAGCAGCAGGAGATGCAGCAGGAAATGCATCAGCAGGAGATGCATCAGCAGGAGATACATCAGAAGATGCAGCAGTAGATGCAGCAGAAGGAGATGCAGATTCAGCACGAGATGCAGCAGGAAGAAATGCTTCAGCAAATACAGCATCAGGAAATGCAGCAGAAGGAGATGCAGATTCAGCAGGAGATGCAGCAGGAAGAGATGCTTCAGCAAATACAGCATCAGGAAATGCAGCAGGAGATTCAGCAGGAGATACAGTAGGAGGACAGACAGGAGGAGATGATGCAGGAGACACAGCTGCAGGAGATGCAGCAGCAGAAGATGCAGCAGTAGAGGCAGCAGTAGTAGATACAGCAGGGGATGCAGCAGCAAAAAATGCAGCCACAGGAGATGCAGCAGTAGATGCAGCAGTAGATGCAGCAGTAGATGCAGAAAAAGGAGATGCCACAGGAAATTCTGCAGCATGAGATAGAGCAGCAGAAGAAACAGCAAATGCAGAAGCAGCAGATACAGCAGCAGGAAATGCATCAGAAGATGCAGCAGTAGATGCAGATTCAGCAGGAGATGCAGTAGTAGGAGATGCTGCAGCAGATGAAGCAGCAGGCGATGTAGCACCACGAGATGCAGCAGGAGATGTGAAGAAGAAAATGAGGAAGGAGAAGCAGCAGGGGGAGATGCAGCAGAAGATGCAGTAGCAGGAGATACAGCAGGAAATGCAGAAGGAGATACAGCAGGAGATGCATCAGTGGGAGCTGCAGCAAGAGATACACCAGCAGCAGATACAGCAGAAGGCAAGGCAGCAGCAGAAGATGAAGTAGGAGATGCAGCAGGACATACATGAGCAGGAAATGCAGCAAGAAATTCTACAGCAGGAGATTCATCATGTGATTCTGCAGCAGGAGATGCAGCAGAAGGAAATGTAGCAAGCTATGGTGCAGGAGATGCAGCAGGTAATGCAGCAGCAGGAGATGCAACAGCAGGAGATGCAACAGGACATGCAGCAGGAGTTGAAGCAGCAGCAGATGCATCAGGATATGCAGCAGAATAGTGACTTAACTGCACCTATTAAGGAAAAGTGTGTAACTGCCGCAAGGAAGATGCTAGTATTTTGAATCCACTGCTGCATCTGCTGCTGAATATGCATCTCCTACTGCAACTCCTGCTGATGAATCTCATGCTGCAGCGTCTGCTGCTTCATCTCCTGCTTCATTTCCTACTTCATCTTCTGTTCTGCATCTCCTTCTGCTGCATCTTCTGCCTCAACTCCTGCTGCATTTGCTTCTGCATCTTTTTCTTAATCTCCAGCTGCACCTTCTGCTCCAGAATCTCCTGCTGCTGGTCTGCTGTTGCATCTCCTGTTGCATCTCCTTCTACTGCATCTCCTGCTACATGTCCAGCTTCATATGCTTCTGCATCTCCTTCTGCTGCATTACCTGCAGCATCTCTTTCTGCGGCAGCTCCTTCTGCTGCATCTGCCACAGCGTCATCTTCTGCTACATCTCCTATTGAATCTGCACCTCCTGCTGCTGCATCACCTGTAGCATCTCCTCCTGCTGCATCTTCTGCTGCATCTCCTGCTGCTGCATCTCCTCCTGCTGCATGTCCAGCTGAATCTCCTGTAGCGTCTCCTGCTGCTGCATCTCCTGCTGCATCTGATGCTCCTGCATTCCCTGGTATCTCTCTATCTGACTCAACACCTCCTGCTGCATCTCCTGATGCATCTCTCCTGATTCATCATCTCTTGCTGCATCTTCTGCTGTTGTATCTCCTGCTGAATATCATGCTGCAGGTACTGAATTCAGACTTAACTGCGCCTATTAAGGCGCTTTAGGAAAAGTAAGTAACTCCTGCAAGGAAGATTCTAGCATGGAATGCTGCTCCTTCTGAGTGTTTGCTTTTATAGCACGTTCACTGCAAAGCAAGACTTGTAGAACTTTCAGTCTAGGTTTGTGAACACTAACATCACCATGGCTATTAAAGTGTCACTTCAAAATTTCAGAGCATTCAGCACAAGTATCGCAGGGTAGCTGCTGATGCATCTGCGGCTGCATCTCCTGATGCCGCATCTCCTGTTGCTTCATCCATTGCTGCATAAAACGCTGCTGCATCTCATCCTTCTGCATATCCAGCTGTATATCCTGCTGTACCTCCCGCTGCTGCGTCTCCTATTGAATCTTCTGATGCATCTCCTGCTGCATATCCTGCAGCTGTATCTCCTGCTGATTCATCTCCTGCTGAATATGCATATCCTAGTGCTGCATCTCCTGCTGCTGCGTCTCCTGCATCTGCATCTCCAGCTGCATCTTCTGCTGAATCCCTGCTACTGCAGTTCCACCTGCATCTCCTTCTGCTGCATCACCTGCTGCATATGTTGCTGAATCTCCTGCTACGTTTGCTGCTGCTGCTTCTCCTGCTGCATCTCGTCCTGCTGTAATTCTGGCTGCATCTCCTGCTTGTGTATCCACTGCTGGTTCATCTCCTGCTACATTTGCTGCAGCTGCATCACCTGCTGCTGCATGTTCAGCTTCAGGAGATCCTCCTGCATCTCCTGCTGATGCATCTGCTGCTGAATATCCTGCTGATGCATCTCATAATGTATGTCCTGCTGCTGAACCTCCTGCTGCTTCTCCTGCTGCTGCATCTACTGCTGCTTCATCTCCTGCTGCTGCTTATCTTTCTACAACTCATCCTGCTGCGTCTCCTGCTGCATATCCTACTGCATTTGCTGCAGCTGCATGTCCTGCTGCATATCGTCCTGCTGTAACTCCAGCTGCATCTCCTATTGGTGCATCCCCTGCTGGTGCATCTTTTGGAGCATCTCCTGCTGGTGCATCTTTTGGAGCATCTCTTGCTGCTACATGTCCTGTTGCTGCATCTCATGCTGCATCTTCTGCTGCTTCTACTCCTGCTGAATCTTCTGCAGCATCTTTTCCTGTTGCATCTCCTGCTTAATCGAGTGCACCTCATGTTGCATCTCGTCCTGCTGCATCTCATGTGACTGCATCTCCTGCTGCATCTCCTCCTGCTTTATCTCCTGCTGCATCTCCACCTGCTTCATCACCTGCTGCTACATCTGCTACTGCAACTCCTGCAGCTGCATCTGATGCTGATAGATCTGCAGCTTCATCTCTGGCTGCTGCATCTCCTGCTACATCTCCTGCTGCTTCCTTTCCTGCTAATGGATCTCTTGCTGCATATACTCCTGCTGCATCTCCTGCTGCATCTCCTGCTCCAGCATCTCCTGCTGCATCTCCTGCTCAAGCATCTCCTGCTGCATCTCCTAGTGCTCCGTCTGCTGCTGCATCTCCTGCTGCATGTATTTCTGCTGCATCTCCTGCTGCTGAATCTACTGCTTCATCTCCTGCTGAATATGCATCTCCTGCTGCATCTCCTGGTGCTGCATCTCTTGGTGCTGCATCTCCTGCTGCATCTTCTCATGCTGTATTTCCAGCTGCATCTACTTCTGAATCTCCTGCTTGTGCGTCCCCTGCTGGTGCATCTCATCTGCATCTCCTGCTTCATATCCTTCTGCATCTCATGCTGCTGCATTACCTTCTGCATCTCCTCCTGCAGCATATCCTGCTGCATTTCCTATTGCAGCATCTCCTGCTGCTGCATCTCCTGCTGAAAGTTCTGCTGAATCTTCTGCCGAATCTTCTGCTGAAACTTCTGCCATATCCACTGCTACATATGCTGCTGCTTCTCCTACTGCATTTGCTGCTCCTGCATATCCTGCTGCTGCATATCCTGCTGCATCTTGTCATGCTGTATTTCCAGCTGCATCGCCTGCTGCTGCATCTCCTGCTGCATTTTCTCATGCTGTATTTCCATCTGCATCTCCTTCTGAATCTCCTGCTTGTGCGTCCCCGCTGGTGCATCTCGTTTGTATCTCCTGCTGCTACATCTCCTGCTGCATCGTCTACTACATCTCCTTCTCCGGCATCTCATTCCACATCTCATGCTGTTTCATCTCCTGCATCTCTTGCTGCATCTCCTGCTGTGGTATATCCTGCTGAATCTGATTCTGCATCTCATGCTCTAGCATCTCCTACTGCAGAATTTCCTGCAGCAGATCCAGCAGCAGAAGCAACAGCAATGGAGCAGGAGGTCCATCAGCACGAGATGAAGCAGCAGGATACTCAGCAGCAGGAGACAAAGCTGGAGGTGCAGCATCAGGAGATGAAGTAGCAGAAGATGCAGCAGGAGCTGTAGCTGCAGATGCAGCAGAAGCAAGTTCAGCAGCAAGAGATGCAGCAGCAAATTCATATTCAGCAGCAGCTTCAGCAGGAGATGTGGCAGGATATGAAGCATCAGGAGTTGTAGCAGGAGATACAGAAGTAGATTCAGCAGCAGGAGAGGTAGCAGGAGGAAACGCAGCAGGAGATGCAGCAGGAAGTGTAGCAGGAGATGCAGCAGCAGTAGGTACAGCAGCAGATGCATCAGGAGAGGCAGTTTCAACAGGAGATGCAGTTATTCTTTTTTCCTAAAATGCATTAATAAGAGCAGTTAGGTCACAATTCAATACCCTATACTATAACAGCCCATAAGTCTTGCTTTGCATCTTGCAGTGAAAGATCTTCCAGAGAGGACTCTGGAGAAGAAGCTTTTGATCCTGTTTTAATTGTCCTCAATTTGATGAAATTTTCAAATGACTTTTTAATAGCCTTTCTGATGTTACAGTACAGAAGCTAAGACTGAAAGATCTACAAGTCTTGCTTTGCAATGAAAGCAGACACAAGAGCAGGAGAGGCAGCAGAAGATACAGTAGGAGATGCAGCAGCAGTAGATGCAGAAGGAGATGCAGCAGCAGGAGATGAAGCATCACGAGATGCAGCAAGAGATACAGCAGCAGAAGATGCAGCAGCAGAAGATGCAGTAGCAGGAGATACTGCAGAAGATGCAGCAGGAGGTACAGCAAGAGATGCAGCAGTAGTTGCAGCAGCAGATACAGAAGCAGGAGATGCAGCAGCAGGAGATGCAGGCAGGAGATGAAACAGGATATGTAGATTCAGAAGGAGATGCAGTAGAAAGAGAAGCAGTAGCAGATGCAGCAGCAAATGCTGCATATGCAGCAGTAGGATATTTAGCCGGACATGTGGCAGAAATAGATGCATCAGGAAATGTACCAGCAGGATATGTATTAGAAGGAAATGCAGCAGGATATGCACCATGAGGAGATGCAGCAGGAGATGCATCAAGAGATGCAGCAGGAGGAGATGCAGGAGGAGAGGCAGCAGAGGAAGATGCAGCAGTGGATGCAGCAGCAGATGCAGCAGCAGATGAAAGAGGAGATGCAGATTCACCAAGAGATGCAGTAGCTGGAGATGATGCAGAAGATGCAGTGGAAGGAGATGCAGAAGCAGGAGATTCCACAGGAGTTGCACCAGCAGGATATATAGCAGGAGATGCACTAGCAGGAGATGCAGCAGCTGGATATTCAGAAGGAGATGCAGCAGGAATGCAGAAGCAGATTTAGCAGGAGATAACCAGAATAACCAGAACCAGAATAACCAGGTTGGAAGAGACCCACTGGATTGTCGAGTCCAACCATTCCCACCAGTCCCTAAATCATGCTCCTAAGTACCTCATCCACCCTAACCTTAAACACCTCCAGGGACGGTGACTCAACCACCTCCCTGGGCAGATCGTTCCAATGCCTAACCACCCTCTCCGTGAAGAACTTTTTCCTAATCTCAAGCCAAATCTCCCCTGGCGGAGCTTGAGGCCATTCCCTCTCATCCTGTCCCCTGTTACTTGGGAGAAGAGGCCAGCACCCTCCTCTCCACAACCTCCCTTCAGGTAGTTGTAGAGAGTAATAAGGT
Source organism: Clamator glandarius (assembly GCA_033459285.1). Lineage (NCBI taxonomy): Eukaryota > Metazoa > Chordata > Aves > Cuculiformes > Cuculidae > Clamator > Clamator glandarius. The sequence goes on from JAUNZM010000032.1 coordinate 2,840,590, forward strand.
CTCCCCTTAGCCTCCTCTTCTCCAGGCTAAACAACCCCAGCTCTCTCAGTCGCACCTCATAAGATTTGTTCTCCAGCCCCTTCACCAGCTTTGTTGCTCTTCTCTGGACTCGCTCCAGAGCCACAACATCCCTCTTGTGGTGAGGGGCCCAGAACTGAACACAGTACTCGAGGTGCGGTCTCACCAGTGCCGAGTACAGGGGGAGAATAACCTCCCTGGACCTGCTGGTCATGCCATTCCTGATGCAGGTCAAGATGCCATTGGCCTTTTTGGCCACCTGGGCACACTGCTGGCTCATGTTCAGTTGGCTGTCAACCAACACCCCCAGGTCCTTCTCCTCCTGGCAGCCTTCCAGCCAGGTTTCTCCTAGTTTGTACCTCTGCTTAGGGTTGTTGTGCCCCAAGTGCAGGACCCGGCATTTGGCCTTGTTAAACCTCATGCCGTTGGTCTCAGCCCAGCAGTCCAGCCTGTTCAGATCCCTTTACAGAGCCTCCCTACCCTCCCGCAGATCAACACTTCCTCCCAGCTTGGTGTCATCTGCAAACTTGCTAAGGGAGGACTCAATGCCTTCATCCAGGTCGTTGATAAAGACATTAAACAGGACTGGACCCAGGACTGAGCCCTGGGGAACCCCACTTGTCACTGGCCTCCAGCTGGATTTAACTCCATTTCCCACCACCCTCTGGGCCCGGTCATTCAACCAGTTTTTCACCCAGGAGAGTGTGCACCTGTCCAGGCCAGAGGCCGACAGTTTCCGAAGCAGAATGCTATGAGAAACTGTATCAAAGGCTTTATTGACGTCCAGGAAGACCTCATCCACAGCCTTTCCCTCGTCCAAGAGTTTAGTTACTCGGACATAGTAGGTGATCAGATTACTCTGGCAAGACCTGCCTTTCATGAACCCGTGTTGACTGGGCCTGATCACCCGGTTCTCTTGCAAGTGCTTCTTGATAGCACTCAAGATCACCCGCTCCATGACTTTCCCCGGTACTGAGGTCAGGCTGACAGGCCTGTAGTTCCCCGGATCCTCCCTGCGCCCCTTCTTATAGATGGGCACGACATCAGCCAGCCTCCAGTCCAGCGGAACCTCCCCAGTCATCCAGGACTGCTGGGAGATGATGGAAAGGGGTTTGGCCAGCACATCCGCCAGTTCCCTCAAAACTCTTGGGTGGACTCCATCTGGCCCCATAGACTTGTGGGCATCTAGCTGGGCAAGCAAGTCTCTAACCACCTCCTCTTGGACCTTGGGAATCTCATACTTCTCTTCCAACCCTTGGGGTTGTGCACAGAGGGAACAATTTTCCTTACTGTTAAAGACTGAGGCAAAGTAGGCATTGAGCACTTCAGCCTTGTCTTTGTCCCCTGTTACTCTTGTTCCCTCTGCATCTACTAGGGACTGGAGATTCTCCCTAGCCCTCCTTTGGCTGTTGATGTATTTGTAGAAAGACTTTTTGTTGTCTTTCACAGACTTGGCCAATTGCATTTCTAGTTGGGCCTTAGCCCTCCTGATTTTTTCCCTGCACGTTCTCACTTCCTCCCTATAGTCCACCCAGAATGCCTGCCCCTTCCTCCAGAGGTCGTAGACCCTCCTCTTCCTATTGATGTCTCTTAGGACCTCCCTACTCAACCACGCTGGTTTCTTACCCTGCCGGCTACTTTTCCAGAACTTGGGGACGGCTTTCTCCTGAGCTGCTAGGAGTTCCTTCTTGAAGAGCACCCAGCCCTCATGGACACCTTTGCCCTCAAGGAGCGCCTCCCACAGGACTTTTCCGACCAGCCTTCTGAACAGCCCAAAGTTTGCTCTCTGAAAGTTGAGGGTGACTGTTCTGCTAACCTCCACTTCTTCGTCTCACCCTGCACAGAGAACTCTGTCATCTCATGATCGCTTTGCCCCAAGCCTCCTCCAACCTTCACATCCCCCACCAGTCCTTCTCTGTTCAATAACAGCAGGTCCAGGAGGGCACCGTCCCTTGTCGGTTCGCTCACCAGCTGTGTGAGGAAGTTGTCTTCCAGACACTCCAGGAACCTCCGGGACTGCTTCCTTTCTGCTGTATTATACTCCCAGCCTATATCTGGGAAATTGAAGTCTCCCACAAGGACTAGAGGTAGCGATTTTGAGACTACACTCAGTTGTTTGTAGAAGAGCTCATCAGCTGCTTCTTCTTGGCTAGGTGGTCTATAGCAGACTCCCATCACAATACCTGCCAGCCCATGGGCTCCTCTGATTTTCACCCACAGGCACTCAGTCCCTTCCTGACCATAGTCCAACTCGAGGGTATCAAAGCCCTCTCTAACATAGAGGGCTATCCCACCTCCTCTTCTGCCCTTCCTGTCTTTCCTGAAGAGTTTATACCCCACCATGGGTATGCTCCAGTTGTACGAGTCATCCCACCATGTCTCCGCAATGGCAACGACATCGTAGTCTCCTTGCCCTACCACAGCTTCCAGCTTTTCCTTCTTATTTCCCATGCTGCGTGCATTAGTGTAAATGCACTTCAGCTGGGCAGGCGTAGCTACAGCCTTCGTAATAGGGCTTCTCCCCAACTGAGCAGTCCTTGACTTAACTAAGGCCACAGTGCCAGTTTGCTGCCTACCATCCCCAGGTGCACTCACCTCCTCTTCCCTAATGGTGATATACTGGCAGGAGATGCAGCTGTAGGAGTTGCAGCAGCAGATGCAGCAGCAGGAGGTGCAGGAGGAGATCCAACAGCAGGAGATGAAGCAGTCGGAGACATAGTAGGAGATGTAGCAGGAGATAAAGCAGAAGCAGATGCATCAGAAGATGAAGCAGATGCTGCAGGAGACAGCAGCAACATAAGATCAATCCGCAGATGCTTCAGAAGGAGATGCAGCAGGAGATGCATTCTCAGCAGATGCAGCAGTAGATGTAGGAGATGCAGCAAAAGAAGTGGCAGCAGGAGGTGATTCAGCATTAGATGCAGCAAGAGATTGAGCAGCAGAAGATGCAGCAGGAGATGTAGCAGCAGGGGATGCAGTAGAAGGAGATGCAGCAGGGGATGCAGTAGAAGGAGATGGAGCAGGAGATGTAGCAGGACGAGATGCAGCAGCAGGACATGCAGAAGCAGCATATGCAGCAGCAGGATATACAGCAGAAGGAGATGCAACAGGAGATTCAGCAGGAGATGCAGCAGGAGGAGATGCTGCCGTAGAAGATGCAGAGAAAAAGATGCAGCAGAAGGAGGTTCAGTAGGAGATGCAGCTGAAGTGGATGCAGCGAGAGATACAGCAGCAGCAGATGCAGCAGATGCAGAACCAGGAGATGCAGCAGAAAGAGATGTAGCATTAGATGCAGCAGTAGATTAATCAGGAGATAAACAGAAGCAGATGCAGCAGCAGAAGGAGCTTCATGAGAGGCAACAGGAGATGCAGCAGGAGATGCAGCCTTAGGAGATGCAGCAGGAGATGCATTACAGCATACGCACAAGCAGAGGTATCAATAGGAGATGCAGCAGTAGATGAAGTAGCAGCAGGTGCTGCATCAGGAAATGCAGCAGGAGATGCAGCAGCAGGAGATGAAGCAGTAGATGCAGCAGCTGCAGATGCAGGAGGATATTCAGCAGCAGGATATTCAGCAGCAGGAGATGTAGCAGATGACACAGCAGTAGATGCAGTAGCAGATTCAGGAGATGCAGCAGCAGGCGTTGCAGCAGAAGATGCAGCAGGAGGAGATGTAGCAGCAGAATATGTAGCTGGAGATGCACCATCATAAGCAGCAGGAGATGCCACAGCAGGAGATGCAGCAGCAGGAGATGTGGCAGCAGGTGCAGCAGGAGGAGATGTAGCAGCAGTAGATGTAGCAAGAGATGCAGCATTAGAAGCAGCAGGAGATGCCACAGCAGGAGATGCAGTAGCAGGAGATGTAGCTGAAGATGCAGCTGAATATGCAGCAGAAGATGCGTCAGAAGATGTAGCTGCAGATGCAGCAGTAGGAGATTCAACAGTAGATGCAGCTGGAAGAGACACCGCAAAAGATGCAGTGGAGGGGGATGCAGCAGCATATGCAGAGGCAGCAGAGGCAGAGAAGGAGTTGCAACAGCAGATGCATCAGGAGATGCAGATTGAGTAGGAGATGTAGCAGCAGAACATGCGGTGTCAGACGAAGCAGCAGAAATTGCCACAGCAGGAGATGCAGCAGGGTATACAACAGGAGGAGATGCAGCAGATAATGCAGCAGCACGAGATGCAGCCAGAGATGCAGAAGGAGGAGATGCAATAGCAGACGCATCAGCAGAAGACACAGCACGATATAAAGCAGCAAATTCACAAGAAAATGTGGCAGGTGATGCAGCAGGGTAAGATGCAGCAGCAGATGCAGCAAGACATGTAGCAACCAGAGACGCAGCAGCAGGAGAAGCAGCAGATGCAGATGCAGCAGGAGATGTACCAGCATATTTAGAAGGAGATGCAGCAGCAGCAGCAGACGCAGCAGCAGATGCAGCAGCAGGAGATGCAGCAGGATTGAAAGCAGAAGTGGATGAAGCAGGAGATGCAGCAGGTTATTCAGCATCAGGAGATGCAACAAGAAGAGACAAAGCAGGAAGTGCAGCCGAGATGAAGCAGCAGAGGCAGCAGCATGTGATGCATCAACAGGAGATGTAAAAGGAGATGCATATTCAGCAGGATATGTAGCAGGTTATGCAGCAGGAGATGCAACAGCAGGTAATTCATGAGGAGATTCATCAGGAGATGCAGCAGATGCAGCAGCAGATTCAGCAGCAGTTTGAGCAGGAGATGCAGCAGCAGGGGATTCAGCAGGAAATGCAGCAGCATAAATGCAGCAGCTAGAAAGCCAGCAGGAGACGCAGCAAGAGATGAAGCGGCAGGAGATGAAACAGCAGGAGATGCAGCACTAAATACAGCAGCAGGAGGTGCACCAGCAGGGGATGATGCAGGAGGAGATGCAGAACGTAATGCAGCAGTAACAGATGCAGCAGGAGATGCAGCCGCAGTAGATTCAACAGGGTATGAAGTAGCAGGAGATGCAGCATTAGGAGATGCAGCTGAACATGCAGCATTAGGAGATGCAGCCACAGATGCATCAGAAGGAGATGCCACTGGATATAAAGCAGAAGGAGATGCAGGAGCAGTTGAAAATGCAGGCGATGTAGGAGGAGATCCAGAAGTATGAGAGAAAGCAGCAGGAGATGTAGCAGGAGATGTAGTAGCAGGGGATGCACAAGCAGGAGATGCAGCTAGAAATACAGCAAGACAAGATGTAGAAGGAGATGAAGCAGCAGCAGATGCAGCAGGATATGCAAAATCAGGAGATGTAACAGCAGAAGATGCAGCAGGAGATGCAGAAGAAGGAGATGCAGCAGGAGATACAGCAGAATAGTGACTAAAGTGCGCCTATTAAGGCCTTTAAGAAAAGTGAGTAACTCCCGCAAGGAGGATGCTAGCATGGAATGCTGCTACTTCTGAATGTCTTCTCTTATAGCGCTTTCGCTGCAAAGGAAGACTTGTAGATCTTTCAGTCTAGACTTGTGAACTGTAAAATCAGCATGGCTATTGAGGAATCAATTCAAAATTTCAGAGCGTTCAGCACAAGTACTGCAGGGAAGCTGCTGCAATCAAATTCCGGCTGCCGCATATCTGCTCCTTCTCCTGCTGCTTCATCTCCTGCTGCTGCATCTACTGCTTTGACTCCTGCCGCTGCATCTCCTATTACATCTCTTCCTGCTGCTTCTCCTGCTTTTGCAACTCTTCGTGCTGCATCTCCCCTCTGCATCGCTTATTGCTTCATCTGCTCATCCCCTACTACTTCATCTGCTGCATCTGCTTCTGTATTTGCTGCTGCTTCATATACTGCTGCATCTCCTGCTATATCTGCGGCTGTTGCATCTCCTGCTGCTGGATCTCCTCCTGAATTTCCTTCTCCTGCAACTGCAGCTTCATCTCCTCCTGCACCATTTCCTGCTTCATCTCCTGCTACATCTCTTACTGCTACATCTGCTCCATCTCCGGCAGCTTCATCTACTGCTACATCTCCTGCATCATCTGCTGCTGCATCTGCTGCTGCATCTCTTGCTTCTGCATCTCATGCTGCTGAACTTCCTGAACCTGCATCTCGTGCACCTGCATTCCCTGCTGCTGCAACTTCTGCTGCATTTCCTGCTGCTCCATCTCCTTCTTCTGAATCTCCTGCTGCTGCATCTCATGCTATCTCTCCTGCTGCATTAACTGCTGCTACATCAGCTGCATCTGCTGCTGCATCTGCATCTGCTAAATCTGCTGCTGAATATACTTAATATGCATCTCCTGTTGCATGTCCCGCTCCTGCATGTCCTGCTGCATTTTCCTCACTTAGCAAGTTTGCAGATGACACCAAGCTGGGAGGAAGTGTCAATCTGCTGGAGGGTAGGGAGGCTCTGCAAAGGGACCTGAACAGGCTGGACTGCTGGGCTGAGACCAACGGCATGGCCAAATGCCGAGTCCTGCACTTGGGGCACAACAACCCTAAGCAGAGGTACAAACTAGGAGAAACCTGGCTGGAAGGCTGCCAGGAGGAGAAGGACCTGGGGGTGTTGGTTGACAACCGAATGAACATGAGCCAGCAGTGTGCCCAGGTGGCCAAGAAGGCCAATGGCATCTTGACCTGCATCAGGAATGGCATGACCAGCAGGTCCAGGGAGGTTATTCTCCCCCTGTACTTGGCACTGGTGAGACCGCACCTCGAGTACTGTGTTCAGTTCTGGGCCCCTTACCACAAGAGGGATGTTGTGGCTCTGGAGCGAGTCCAGAGAAGAGCAACAAAGCTGGTGAAGGGGCTGGAGAACAAATCTTATGAGGTGCGACTGAGAGAGCTGGGGTTGTTTAGCCTGGAGAAGAGGAGGCTGAGGGGAGACCTTATTACTCTCTACAACTACCTGAAGGGAGGTTGTGGAGAGGAGGGTGCTGGCCTCTTCTCCCAAGTGACAGGGGACAGGATGAGAGGGAATGGCCTCAAGCTCCGCCAGGGGAGATTTGGCTTGAGATTAGGAAAAAGTTCTTCACGGAGAGGGTGGTTAGGCATTGGAACAGTCTGCCCAGGGAGGTGGTAGAGTCACCGTCCTTGGAGGTGTTTAAGGTTAGGGTGGATGAGGTACTTAGGAGCATGATTTAGGGACTGGTGGGAATGGTTGGACTCGATGATCCAGTGGGTCTCTTCCAACCTGGTTATTCTGTGATTCTGTGATTCTGTGATCTCCTTCTTCATATCCTGCTGCATATCCTGATGCTGCATTGCCTACTGCATCTCCACTTGCGGCATATCTTGCTGCATCTCCTTCTTCAGTACCTCCTGCTGCTGCATCTTCATCTGTGTATCCTGCTGCAGCTCTTCCTGCTACATCTCCTGCTGCTTCTTCTCTTGCTGCTACATCTCCTGCTGAATATGATGCTGCTTCATATCCTGCTGCATCTGCTGCTGAATCTCCTGCTGCATGTCCATCTGCATCAACTGCTGCTGCTATATCTCCTGCTGTATCTCGTCATGCTGCATCTCATTCTGCATCTCATGCTACTACATCCTCTGCTGCTGCATCTCCTGCTGAATATCCTGCTCAATCTTCTCCTGCTGCATCTCCTGCATCTGCTGCTACATATGCTGTTGATTCATCTACTGTTGCATCTCCTGCTACATCTGCTGCTGCTACATCTCCTGCTACTGGATCTCCTCCAGCATCTCCTGCTAAAGCATCTGATGCTGCATCTCCTTCTGCTGTATCTCCTGCTGCAGGCTCTCCATCAACTGTTTACACTGCTGCAACTTCTGCTGCTCGATCTCGTCCTGCATCTCGTACCGATGCTCTGAATCTGGATTTCCTGCTGCAGCATCCCCTGGTGCATCTTCTGCTGCTTCGTCTCCTGCTATATCTCCTGCTTCTGCATCGCCTGCTGCATCTTCTGCTGCTGCGTTTGCTGCTGCATCTCCTGCTGCAGCATCTCCTTCTGCTACATCTCCTGCTGCTGCATCTCCAGCTGCTTCTACCGCTGCTGCATCTACTGCTTCTGCATCCCCTGCTGCATCTACTGTTACATCTTCTGCTGCTGCATCTACTGCTACTGAGTCTGCTGCTGATTTTCCTGCTGAATCTCCTCCTGCTGCATCTCCTGCAGCATCTCCTACTGCTGTATCTCTTGATGCTGCATCTGCTGCAGCATCTCCTGCTATTGCATCTCCTTTTTCATCTGCTGCAGCATCTCTGGCTACTGCACCTCCTGTTTCATCTGCTGCTGCATCACTTGGTGCTGCATCTACTGGAGCTGCATCTGCTGCTGATTCTTCTGCTGCATCTCTTTCTGCTGCAACTCCTCCTGCATCTCCTTCTGCTGTATCTCTTGCTGCATCTCCTGCTGCTGCATGTCTCCTACAGCATCTCCTGCTGCTGTATCTCCTGCTACATCTCCTGATGCTGCATCTCCTACTGCGGTGACTGCTACTGCATTTCCAACTGCACCTCCTAGGGATGAATCTATTGCTGCATCTCTTCTTCTGCATCTACTTCTACTTCTCCTGGTGCTGCATCTCCTGCTGTATCTCCTGCTGCTGCACATCCTGCTGCAGCATCTCCTCCTGTTTTATTTCCTGCTGCATCTCCTTCTGCATCTCCTGATGCTGCATCTCCTGCTGCTGAACCCCCCGGTTCATCTACTGCTGCTTCATCTCCTGCTGCATCTTCTTCTTTATCATCTGATGCTGCTACATCTGCTGCTGCACCTCCTGCTTCTTCTCCTGCTGTATCTCCTTCAGCATATCCCCCAGCTGTATCTTCTGCTGCTGCATCTCCTGCTAATGCATCTCCTGTTATATATCCTGCTATATATCCAGCTGGTGCATCTCCTGTGGCATCTCCTGCTGCTGCATCTCCTTCCGCTGCATCTCCTGCAACATCTCCAGCTACTGTATCTCTTGGTGAATCTGCATCTCCTTTTCTATTTGCTACTGTGTCTCCTGCTGTTACATCTGCTGCTGCTGTATCTGCTGCGGCATCCACTGCTGCATCGTTCTCTGCTGTCTCGCCTCCTGCCTCTCCAGCTACATCTTCTGCTGCTGCATATCCTTCTGCTGCATATACTTCTGCAGTATCTCCTTCTGCTGCATCTCTTGAAGCATCTCCTGCTGCATTTTCTGCTGCATCTGCTGATGATTAATCTACTGCTGCAGCATCTCATCTTGCTGCATCTCCTCCTGGTGCATATCCTGCTGCATTTCCTTCTGATGCCTATCCTGCTGGTACATTTCCTGATGCATCTATTGCTGCTGCATGTCCTGCTAAACATCCTACTGCTGCATCTGCAGCATTTGCTGCTGCATCTGCTACTGCTTCTCCTTCTACTGCATCTCCTTCTGAATCTACATCTCCTGTTTCATCTGCTGCCTGCATCTCCTGTGCTGCATCTCCTGCTTCCGTATCTGCTGCTGCATTTCCTTCTGCTGCATCTCCTCCTGCAACTCCTTCTGCTGCAACTCTTGCTGTACCTCCTGCTGTACCTCCTGCTGCATCTTCTGCAGCATCTTCCGCTACCGCATCTTCTGCTGCTGCATCTCCTGCTGCTGCATCTCCTGCTGCTGCATCTCCTGCTGCATCTCGTGATGCTTCATCTCCTGCTGCTGCATCTCCTTCTGCATATCTTTCTGCTAAATCTCTAACTGCTGCATGTCCTGCTGCTACATCTCCTGCTACTGCATCTCCTTCTGCATCTCCTGCTGCAGCATCTCCTGGTGCATATCGTGCTTTATCTCCTGCTGCATTTCCTGCTGCTGCATCTCCTGCTGCATATACTGCTGCATCTCCTGCTCCTGTATCTTCTTCTTCATATACTGCTGCATGTCCTGCTCCATTTCCTGCTAAAGAGTCTCCTGCTTCATTTACTGCTGCTCCGTCTCCTGCTGCATCTCGTGATGCTTCATCTCCTGCTCCTGCATCCCCTTGTGCATGTACTGCTGCTGCATCTCCTGATGCTGCATCTCCTGGTGCCACATCTTATGCCTCTGCTGCTTCATCTGCTGCTACATCTCCTACTGCTGTATCTCCTCCTACTGGATCTCCTTCTGCATCTCCTGCTGCTGCATCTTCTGCTGCATCTCCTGCTGCTGTATCTCCTTCTGCAACTCGTTCTGATTCTTTAGCGGATTCATCTCATGATGCTGTTCTGCTGCGGCATCCTTCTGCTGCCTATCCTGCTAATGCATACCCTTCTGCATCTACTGCTACTGCATACCCTGCTGTAACTACTGCTGCTGCATCTCCTCCTGCAGTATCTCCAGCTGCGTATACTGCTGCATCTCCTGCTGATGCATCTCCTGTTTCATTTACTGCTGCTCCGTCTCCTGCTGCTGTATGTCCTTCTGCTGCATCTCCTGCTGCATCTCCTACTGTTGCATCTCTTACTGAATCTGCTTCTGAATCTGCTGCTGCATCTGCTGCGGCTGCATTTCCTCATGTTGCATATCCTGCTGCTGCATCTCCTAAGGCATATCCTGCTTCTTAATCTCCTTCTGCTGCATCTCCTGCTTCATCTCTTTCTGCTGCATCTCCTGCTTCATCTCCTTCTGCTGCATAACTTGCTGGTGCATCTACTGCTGCTTCGTCTTCTGCTGCATCTCCTGATGCTACATTTCATAGTGTATTACCTCGTGCTGCATCTTCTGCTGCTTCTACTCCTCCTGAATATTCTGCTGCATTTTTTCCATTGCATCTCCTGCATCTGCTGCTGCATCTGCTGCTGCTTAATCAACTGCTGCTTCTCCTGCTAATTCTCCTGCTGCTGCATCTCCTGCTGCTACATCTCCTGTGGGATCTCCTGCTTCAGCATCCCTTGCTGCATCTTTTGCTTCATCTAATGCTGCATTTCCTGCTGATGCACCACTTTCTGCTGCCTCTCCTGATCATGCATCTCCTCTTGCTGTATCTCCTGCAGCACCTCCTGATTCTGCATCTTCTGCTAAATCTGCATCTCCTGCTGCATCTGCTGCTGCATCTGAATCTGCTGCTTCTCCTGCTAATGCATCTTCTGCTAATGCATCTACTGCTGCTTCTCCTGCTACTGCATCTTCTGCTGATGCATCTCCTGCTGGTGCATCTCTTTCTACATCTTCTTATGATGCATCTCTTGCTGCATCTCCTTCTTCTGCATCTCCTGCTGATGCATCTCTTGCTGTTGCATCTCCTACTGCAGCATCTCCTTCTGATGCATCTCCTGCTGCTGCATGTCCAGATAAATAACCTGCTGTTTCATCTTCTGCTGCATTTCCTGCTGAATAATCTGCTGCTTTGTCTTCTGCTGCATCTCGTCCTCCTGCATCTCCTGCTGCATCTCATCCTGCTGCATCTTCTCCTGAATCTCCTTCTGCTGCATCTCCTGCTGCATCTCCTCCTGCTTTATCTCCTGCTGCATCTACACCTGCTTCATCACCTGCTGCTGCATCTGCTACTGAAACTCCTGCAGCTGCATCTGATGCTGATGGATCTGCGGCTTCATCTCTGGCTGCTGCATCTCCTGCTATCTCTCCTGCAGTTTCCTTACCTGCTAATGGATCTCTTGCTGCATATACTCCTGCTTCATCTCCTGCTGCATCTTCTAGTGCTCCATCTGCTGCTGCATCTCTTTCTGCTGTATCTCCTCCTGCCGCATCTCTTTCTGCTTCTGAATCTCATGCTGCTGTATCTCCTTCTGCATCTTCTGCTGCTGCATCTCCTTCGCTACATCTCCTGCTGCATATCCTCCTGCTGCATCTTCTGCTACTGCATCTCCTACTGCTATATCTCCTTCTGCTGCATCTCCTACTGTATCTCCTGCTGCAGCATCTCCTACTGCTGCCTCTCTAAATGCATCTTATGCTGCTGCATTTGTTGCTGCTGCTTCTGCTATTGCATCTCCTGCTAATTCTCCAGCTGATGCATGTCCTGCTGCTCTACCTCCTTCCTCCTGCTTTACGAAAATTAAATAACTGCCATAGGGAAGATATTAGCATGGAATGCTGCTGCTTCTTAATGTCTTCTCTTGTAGTGTTTTCACTGCAAATCTTGACTTGCAGACCTTTCAGTCTAGGTTTGTGTACTGTAACATCAGAGTGGCTATTAAAGCATCACTACATTTTTCAGATCATTCAGCGCAAGAACCGCAGGGAAACAGTTACGATCAAATTCTGGTTCTCATTAGAATTTTCTCTGGAAGTGCTTTCACTGCAAGATGCAAAGCACGACTAACAGAACATTTTAGTATAGGGTACTGAATTGTGACTTAACTTCACACATTAAGGTTCTTTAGGAAAAGTGAGTAACTCCCGCAGGGAAGATGCTAGCATGGAATGCTGCTGCTTCAGAATGTTTCTCTTATATCGCTTTCACTGCAAAGCACGACTTGCAGATCTTTCAGTCGAGGCTTGTGAACTGTAAAATCAGCATGGCTATTGAGGCATCAATTCAAAATTTAAGAGCGTTCTGTACCTCAGGGAATCTGCTGTGATAAAATTCCAGCTGCTGCATCTCTGCTAATTCTCCTGCTGCTTTATCTCCTGCTGCTGTATCTGCTGCTTCTTCTCCTGCTGCTGTATCTGCTTCTGAATCTCCTGCTACATCTCCTTCTACTGCATCTCCTGCAGCAGCACCTCCTTCTGCATCTCCTGCTGCTGCATTTCCTGCTGCTGCATATCCTGTATAATATCTTGCTGCTGCTTCTCCGATTGCATCTCCTGCTGAATCTTTGCTGCTGCATCTTCTTCTTCTGCTTCTCCTGCTCCATCTCCTACTGAATCTCCTTCTGCTGCATCTCCTACTGAATCTTCTGGTGCATATCTTGCTGCATTTCCTGCTGATGCATCTTTTGCTGCTGCATCTGCTTCTGCATCTACTGCTGCTACATCTCCTTCTCAATCTCCTGCTGAATCCATTGTGGCATCTACTGCAGAAGCATCTCCTGCTGCTGCCTCTCCTGCTGCATCTCCTGCTGAATCATCAGTAGATGCATCTGCTGCTGCGGCATCTGCTGCTGCATCACCTGCTGCACCTCCTGCTGCTGCATATCCTTCTGCATTGCTGCTGCATCTGATGATGAATATCCTGTGGCTGCATCTCCTGCTGATGCATCTCCTGCTGTATCTTCCACTGCATGGCTTTCAGCAGCAGGTGATGCAGCAGCAGGTGATGCAGCAGATGATACCCCAGCATATAATCTTGCTGCATCTCCTGCTGAATCTCCTACTGCATCTCCTGCTGAATCACCTCCTGCTGCATCTACTCTGGCTGCATGTCCTATTGCATTTCCTGCTGCTGCATCTCCTGCTGCTGCGTGTGCTGTTTATCTCCTGATTCATCTCCTGATTTTGCATCTCCTGCTCCATCTACTCCTGCTGCGTCATCTGCTGCATCTCTTGCTGCTGCATCTACTGCTATATCTCCTTCTGCTACATTTCCTGCTGCACCTCCTGTTGCTGAATCTCCTGCTAAACCTTCTTCTGCATCTCTTGCTGTATCTGCTGCTGCATCTCCTCCTGCATATGCTGCTGAATCTCCTACTGCTGCATCTGCTGCTCTTGCATCTCCTTCTGCATCTCCTGCTACTGTATCTCATGGTGCATCTCCTCTTGCTGCATCTCCTGCTGGTGCATCTCCTGCTGCATCTCCTGATGCTGCTTATACTGCTGCTCCATATCCTGCTGAATATGCATCTCTTGCTCATCTCGTGCTGATGCATCTCCATGCTACTGTATCTCCTTCTGCTATGTCTCCTGCTCTATCTCCTTCTGGTACATTTCCTGCTGCATCTCCTGCTGCTGAAAGCCATGCAGTGGCAGATACAGCAGGAGATGCATCAGCACGAGATGCAGCCACAGGATATTCATCATCAGATGCAGCAGCAATGCAGAAGGATATGCAGCAGCAGGAGGTGCAGCAGGTGATGCAGCAGCAGATGCAGCAGCAGCAGATGCATCTACTGATGATTCAGCAGGAGATGCAGGAGGAGCTGAAGCAGTAGATTCAGCAGCAGGAGATGCAGCAGCAGGAGATGCAGCAGGAGAGACAGCAGCAGGAGATCCTTCCGCAGTAGATGCCACAATGGATTCAGCAGGAGATTGAGAAGGAGATGTAGCAGCAGTACATGCAGAAGCAGATCCAGCAGCAAAAGAAGCATCGGCAGGAAATGCAGCAGAATATGCACCAGAAGATTCAGTCAGAGAATAGATTCAGCAGCAAGATATTATGCAGGATATGCAGCAGCAGGAAATGCAGAAGGAGGTGCAGCAGCAGGAGATGCAGGCAGCAGGAGATGCAGTAGAAGGAGATGTAGCAGGAGACACAGAAGTAGGAGATGCAGCAGCAGGATATGCAGAAGGCAATGCATTAGCAGGGATGCAGCGGCAGGAGATGCAACAGAAGATGCAACAGCAGACAAGCAGCAGGAGATTCAGGAGTAGAAGATGCAGTAGGAGATGAAGAAGATGCAGAAGCAAATGCAGCTGGAGATGCAGCAGCTGGACATGCAGCCGCAGATGCATTCAGCAGGATATGCAGAAGGAGATGCAGCAGCAGGAGATTCAGCAGTAGATGCAGCAGGATATGCTGTAGCAGGAGATACAGCAGGAGACGCAGCAGGAGATGGAGCAGCAAAAGATGCAGGAGTATATCCAGCAGCAGGAGATGCAGCTGCAGGAGATGCTGCAGGAGATGCAGCAGTTGGAGATGCAGAAGGAGATTCAGGAGCAGGAGATGTAGCAGCAGGGGATGCACAAACAGGAGATGCAGCTAGATATACAGCAAGACGAGATGTAGAAGGAGATGAAGCAGCAGCAGATGCAGTAGGATATGCAAAATCAGGAGATGTAGCAGCAGAAGATGCAGCAGGAGATGCAGAAGAAGGAGATGCAGCAGGAGATACAGCAGAATAGTGACTGAAAGTGCACCTATTAAGGCCTTTAGGAAATTGAGTAACTCTTGCAAGGAGGATGCTAGCATGGAATGCTGCTACTTCTGAATGTCTTCTCTTATAGCACTTTCACTGCAAAGCAAGACTTGTAGATCTTCCAGTCTAGGCTTGTGAACTGTAAAATCAGCATGGCTATTGAGAAATCATTTCAAAACTTTAGAGCGTTCAGCACAAGTACTGCAGGGAAGCTGCTGCAATCAAATTCCGGCTGCCGCATATCTGCTCCTTCTCCTGCTGCTTCATCTCCTGCTGCTGCACCTACTGCTTTGACTCCTGCTGCTGCATCTCCTATTGCATCTCCTGCTGCTTCTCCTGCTTTTGCATCTCTTCCTGCTGCATCTCCTGCTGCATCCCCTACTGCTTCCTCTGCTGCATATGCTTCTGTTTTTGCTGCTGCTTCATATACTGCTGCATCTCCTGCTATATCTGCGGCTGTTGCATCTCCTGCTGCTGGATCTCCTCCTGAATTTCCTTCTCCTGCAAGTGCAGCTTCATCTCCTCCTGCACCATTTCCTGCTTCATCTCCTGCTGCATCTCCTACTGCTACATCTGCTGCTGCATCTCTTGCTTCTGCATCTCATGCTGCTGAACTTCCTGAACCTGCATCTCCTGCACCTGCATTCCCTGCTGCTGCAACTTCTGCTGCATTTCCTGCTGCTCCATCTCCTTCGTCTGAATCTCCTGCTGCTGCATCTACTGCTATCTCTCCTGCTGCATTAGCTGCTGCTACATCAGCTGCATCTGCTGCTGCATCTCCTGCCGCTTCCTCTCCTGCTGAATTTGCTGCTGAATATACTTCTTAATATGCATCTCCTGCTGCATCTCCTTCTTCATATCCTGCTGCATCTCCTGATGCTGCATTACCTGCCGTATCTCCAATTGTGGCATATCTTGCTGCATCTCCTTTTTCAGCATCTCCTTTTTCAGCATCTCCTGATGCTGCATTACCTGCTGTGTCTCCACTTGTGGCATATCTTGCTGCATCTCCTTCTTCAGCATCTCCTGATGCTGCATCTTCTTCTGTGTCTCCTGCTGCAGCTCTTCCTGCTTACATCTCCTGCTGCTTCTTCTCTTGCTGCTACATCTCCTGCTGAATATGATGCTGCTTCATATCCTACAGCATTTAATGCTGCATCTGCTGCTGCATGTCCATCTGCATCAACTCCTGCTGCTGCATCTC
Source organism: Clamator glandarius (assembly GCA_033459285.1). Classification (NCBI taxonomy): domain Eukaryota; kingdom Metazoa; phylum Chordata; class Aves; order Cuculiformes; family Cuculidae; genus Clamator; species Clamator glandarius. The sequence goes on from JAUNZM010000032.1 coordinate 2,856,698, forward strand.
CTGCTGTATCTCGTCATGCTGCATCTCGTGCTACTACATCCTCTGCTGCTGCATTTCATGCTGCATCTCCTGCTTGTGCATCTGCTGATGCTTCATCTCTTGCTGCATGTTCTGCTGCTGCATCTCCTGCTGCACATCGTCTGCTGCAGTCTCTTGATACCTCTACTGCTGCTTCATCTCATGCTGTATCTCCTGCTTCTGCATCTACTGCTGCATCTCCTGCTGCTGCATCACCTGCTCCTGCATATCCGACTGCTGCATATCCTACTGCATCTCCTGCTGCTGCATCTCTTACTGAATCTGCTTCTGAATCTGCTGCTGCATCTCCTGATGCTGCATCTCCTGATGAATCTCCTTCTGCTGCATATCTTGCTGGTGCATCTACTGCTGCTTCGTCTTCTGCTGCATCTCCTGATGCTGCATCTCATAGTGCGGCACCTCTTGTTCAATCTCCTGCTGCATATCCTGCTGCTACATCTCCTGCTACTGCATCTTCTGGTGCATATCCTGCATAATCTCCTGCTGCATTTCCTGCTGCTGCATCTCCTTCTTCGTATACTGCTGCATCTCCTGCTCCATTTCCTGCTGATGCATCTCCTGCTTCTTTTCCTGCTGCTGCATCTCCTTCTTCGTATACTGCTGCATCTCCTGCTCCATTTCCTGCTGATGCGTCTCCTGCTTCTTTTACTGCTGCTCCATCTCCTGCTGCTATATGTCCTTCTGCTGCATCTCCTGCTGCATCTCCTACTGTTGCATCTCTTACTGAATCTGCTTCTGAATCTGCTGCTGCATCTGCTGCGGTTGCATCTCTTCATGTTGCATATCCTGCTGCTGCATCTCCTAAGACATATCCTGCTTCTTAGTCTCCTGCTGCTGCATCTCCTGCTTCATCTCCTTCTGCTGCATATCTTGCTAGTGCATCTACTGCTGCTTTGTCTTCTGCTGCATCTCCTGATGCTGCATCTCATAGTGCATCTCCTCTTGTTCAATCTCCTGCTGCATATCCTGCTGCTACATCTCCTGTTACTGCATCCCCTGCTGCAGCATATCCTGCTGCTGCATCTCCTATTGCATCCCCTGCTGCTTCATCCTCTGTTTCATCTACTGCTGCTGCACGTCCTGCTACGTCCTTCGGTGCTACATCGCCTGCTTCTGAATCCCCGGCTGCATTTACTGCTTCTTCATATCCTGCTACATAGTCAGCTGCTGCATCTCCTGCTACGGCGTCTGCTGCTGAATCTCCTGATGCATCTCCTGTTGCTGCATCTCCTGCTGCTGCACATCCTGCTGCACCTGCTGCTGCTCCTTCTCCTGCTTCAGCATCTCCGGCTGGTGCACCTCCTGTGGCATCTTCTGCTACTGTATCTCCTACTACTGCATTTGCTGCCGCATCTCCAGCTAGTGCATCTCCTTCTGAATCTGCATCTCCTCTTTAGTCGGCTGCTCCATCTCCTTCTGTTTCATCTGCTGTTTCTGCATTTGCTGAAGCACCCACTGCTGCATTCCTTCTGCTGCCTCTCCTCCTTCTGCATCTCTTGATGCAACAGCAGGGGATGAACGAGCAGGAGATTCAGCAGGAGATGCAGCTGGAAATACAGCAGGACAAGATGCAGCAGGAGATGCAGCAGCAGATGCGGTAGCAGGAGATGCAGAAGAAGGAGATGTAGTAGGAGATTCAGAAGCAGATACAGCAGCATGAGATGAAGCAGCAGGAGATAAAGCAGCAGAAGCAGCAGAGATGCAGCAGCCGGAATTCTATCGCAGCAGATTCCCTGAAGTACAGAACGCTCTTAAATTTTGAACGCTCTTAAATTTTGAATTGATGCCTCAATAGCCATTCTGATTTTACAGTTCACAAGCCTCGACTGAAAGATCTGCAAGTCGTGCTTTGCAGTGAAAGCGATATAAGAGAAGACATTCTGAAGCAGCAGCATTCCATGCTAGCATCTTCCCTGCGGGAGTTACTCACTTTTCCTAAAGAACCTTAATGTGTGAAGTTAAGTCACAATTCAGTACCCTATACTAAAATGTTCTGTTAGTCGTGCTTTGCATCTTGCAGTGAAAGCGCTTCCAGAGAAAATTCTAATGAGAACCAGAATTTGATCGTAACTGTTTCCCTGCGGTTCTTGCGCTGAATGATCTGAAAAATGTAGTGATGCTTTAATAGCCACTCTGATGTTACAGTACACAAACCTAGACTGAAAGGTCTGCAAGTCAAGATTTGCAGTGAAAACACTACAAGAGAAGACATTAAGAAGCAGCAGCATTCCATGCTAACATCTTCCCTACGGCAGTTATTTATTTTTCGTAAAACAGCAGGAAATGAAGCAGGAGATGATGTAGGAGATACAGCTGCAGTAGATGCAGCAGCAGATTCATCAGCAGTAAATGCAGCAGGAGATGCAGCTTACATGAGATGCAGCAAGACAAGCAGCAGTAAGAGATGCAGAAGCAGACGAAGCAGCAGGAAATGCAGCTGCAGAATATGCAGCAGGACATGCATCAGCTGGAGAATTAGCAGGAGATGCAATAGCAGAAGCAGCAGCAACAAATGCAACAGCATAAGATACATTTAGAGAGGCAGCAGTTGGAGATGCTGCAGCAGGAAATACAGAAGGAGATGCAGCAGAAGGAGATATAGCAGTAGGAGATGCAGTAGCAGGAGATGCAGCAGGAGGATATGCAGCAGGAGATGTAGTGAAGGAGATGCAGCAGCAGAAGATGCAGAAGGAGATACAGCAGCATGAGATTCAGAAGCAGAAAGAGATGCGGCAGGAGGAGATACAGCAGAAAGAGATGCAGCAGCAGATGGAGCACTAGAAGATGCAGCAGGAGATGAAGCAGGAGTATATGCAGCAAGAGATCCATTAGCAGGAAAGGAAACAGCAGGAGATGTAGCAGGAGATGCAGCAGCCAGAGATGAAGCCGCAGTTCCATCAGCATCAGATGCAGCTGCAGGAGTTGCAGCAGCAGATGCAGCAGCAGGTGATGAAGCAGGTGTAGATGCAGCAGGAGATGCAGCAGAAGGAGATTCAGGAGGAGATGCAGCAGGACGAGATGCAACATGAGGTGCAGCCACATGAGATGCAGCAGGAGATGCAGGAGGACGAGATGCAGCAGAAGACAAAGCAGCAATTATTCAGCAGGAGATGCAGCAGAAGATGAAACAGCAGGTTATTTATCAAGAGATGCAGAGGCAGGACACGCAGCATCAGGATATGAAGCAGAAGGAGATGCAGCCGCAGCAGATGCATCAGCAGGTTTATCAGCAGATTCACCAGGAGATGCATCAGCAGGAGATGCATCAGAAGGAGATGCTGCAGTAGGAGATGCAACAGCAAGAGATGCATCAGCAGGAGATGCAGAAGAAGGAGATGCAGCAGGAGATGCATCAGCAGAAGATGTAGAAGAGATGCACCAGCAGGAGATGCATCAGCAAAAGATGCAGCAGCAGGAGATGCAGCTGCAGATGCAGATTTAGCAGAAGATGCAGCATCAAGAGATGCTGCAGGAGATACAGCAAGAGGAGATGCATGATCAGGAGAGGCAGCAGAAAGTGGTGCACCAGCAGGAAATGCAGCAGGAGATGAAGCAGGAGATGCAGCAAGGGATGCTGCAGCAGGAGATCCCGCAGGAGATTCAGCAGCAGAAGATGCAGCAAGAGATGCAGCAGCAGAAGAAGAAGCTGTAGGAGATACAGCAGGAGATTCAGCAGCAGGAGAATTAGCAGGAGAAGCAGCAGTCGATGAAGCAGCAGCTGATGCTGCAGCAGATCCAGGAGATGCAACAGAAAAAGATGCAGCAGAAAATTCAGGAGTAGAAGCTCATCTCCTCATGCTGCATCTCCTGATTCATCTCCTTCTGATGCATATCTTGCTGGTGCATCTACTGCTGCTTCGTCTTCTGCTGCATGTCCTGATGCTGCATCTCATAGTGCAGCACCTCTTGTTCGATCTCCTGCTGCATATCCTGCTGCTACATCTCCTGCTACTGCATCTTCTGGAGCATATTCTGCTTTATCTCCTGCTGCTTTTCCTGCTGCTGAATCTCCGGCTGCATATACTGCTGCATCTCCAGCTTCAGCATCTCCTTCTTCATATAATGCTGCATCTCCTGCTCCATTTCCTGCTGATGAATCTCCTGCTTCATTTACTGCTGCTCCGTTTCCTACTGCTGCATCTCCTGCATCTCCTGCTGCATCTCCTACTGTTGCATCTCTTACTGAATCTGCTTCTGAATCTGCTACTGCATCTTCTGCTGCTGCATCTCCTGCTGCTGTATCTCCTGCTGCTGCATTGCCTGCTGCTGTATCTCATGGTGCATCTCGTGATGCTTCATCTCCTGCTGCTGCATGCACTTGTGCATGTACTGCTGCTGCATCTCCTGAGGCTGCATCTCCTGCCTCTGCTGCTGCGTCTGCTGCTACATCTCCTACTGCTGTATCTCCTACTACTGGATCTCCTTCTGCATCTCCTTCTGATTCTTTAGCGGATTCATCTCATGATGTTGCTCTACAGCGGTATCTCCTGCTGCTGACTATCCTGCTAATGCATACCCTTGTGCATCTACTGCTACTGCATACCCTGCTGTATCTACTGCTGCTGCATCTCCTGCTGCATCTTTTTCTGCTACATAATCTATTGGTGCATATTCTGCCTAATCTCCTGCTGCTTCATTTCCTGCTGCATCTCCCGTTTCATTTCCTGCTGCTGCATCTCCTCCTGCAGTATCTCCAGCTGCGTATACAGCTGCATCTCCTGCTGATGCGTCTCCTGTTTCATTTACTGCTGCTCCATCTCCTGCTGCTGTATGTCCTTCTGCTGCATCTCCTACTGCACCACCTACTGCTGCATCTCTTACTGAATCTGCTTCTGAATATACTGCTGCATCTGCTGCGGTTGCATCTCCTCATGTTGCATATCCTGCTGCTGCATCTCCTAAGGCATATCCTGCTTCTTAATCTCCTTCTGCTGCATCTCCTGCTTCATCTCCTTCTGCTGCATACCTTGCTAGTGCATCTACTGCTGCTTTGTCTTCTGCTGCATCTCCTGATGCTGCATTTCCTAAGGCATATCCTGCTTCTTAATCTCCTTCTGCTGCATCTCCTGCTTCATCTCCTTCTGCTGCATATCTTGCTAGTGCATCTACTGCTGCTTTGTCTTCTGCTGCATCTCCTGATGCTGCATCTCATAGTGCATCTCCTCTTGTTCAATCTCCTGCTGCATATCCTGCTGCTACATCTCCTGCTACTGCATCCCCTGCTGCAGCATATCCTGCTGCTGCATCTCCTATTGCATCCCCTGCTGCTTCATCCTCTGTTTCATCTACTGCTGCTGCATGTCCTGCTACGTCCTTCGGTGCTACATCGCCTGCTTCTGAATCCCCGGCTGCATTTACTGCTTCTTCATATCCTGCTACATAGTCAGCTGCTGCATCTCCTGCTACGGCGTCTGCTGCTGAATCTCCTGATGCATCTCCTGTTGCTGCATCTCCTGCTGCTGCACATCCTGCTGCACCTGCTGCTGCTCCTTCTCCTGCTTCAGCATCTCCGACTGGTGCATCTCCTGTGGCATCTCCTGCTAGTGTTTCTCCTACTACTGCATTTGCTGCCGCATCTCCAGCTAGTGCATCTCCTTCTGAATCTGCATCTCCTCTTTAGTCGGCTGCTCCATCTCCTTCTGTTTCATCTGCTGTTTCTGCATCTGCTGAAGCATTCACTGCTGCATTCCTTCTGCTGCCTCTCCTCCTGCATCTCCTCCTTCTGCATCTCTTGATGCATCTCCTGTTACATATCCTACTGCTTCTCCCGCTGCTGCCTCTCCTGCTTCATCACTTGCTGCGGTATCTCCTGTTGAATCTCCTGCAGCAACTTCTGCTGCATCTGCTGCTGCTTCATCTACTGTTGCATTTCCGGATTCATCTCCTGCTACTGCATATCACGCTTCCGCATTTGCTGCTGCTGCTGCTGCAACTCATGGTGCAGCAGCAGTTGCTGCACTTCCTGTTGCATCTCCTGCTGCTGCATCTCCTGCGGCTGCATCTGCTGCTGTTTTATCTCCTGCATCTGCATCATCAGGATATTCAGCAGGAGATGCAGCAGCAGCAGATGCAGCAGCAGCAGATGCAGATGCAGCAGTGCAGCAGCAGATTCAGCTGCACATTCAACAGGAGATACAGCAGCAGGAGATTCAGAAGGAGATGCAGCAGCTAGAGATGTAGCCGCATGAGATGCAGCAGGATTTTCAGCAGAAGATGCAGAAGCAGGAAATGCAACATCAGGAGATGCAGAAGAAAGAAATGCAGCTGCAGGAGATACATAAGGATCTAGAGCAGCAGGCAATGCAGCAGCTAGAGATACATCAGCAGATGCAGCAGCAGGAGATGCAGAAGAAAGAGATGCAACCACAGGAGATACATAAGGATTTAGAGCAGCAGGAGATACAGCAGCAGGACATACATCAGCAGATGCAGCAGCCGGAGATGCAGAAGAGATGCAGAAGCAAGAGATACAGCAGGAGATGCATCAGAAGACACAGCAGCAGAACAGGCAGCAGCAGGAGATGCATATTCATCGGAAGAAGAAGTAAGAGATGTAGTAGGAGATGCAGCAGGATATTCAGCAGATGAATCAGCACGAGATGAAAGAGCAGGAGATACAGCAGCAGGATGTGCAGCCGCAGCAGTGCAGCACATAATTCAGCTGCAGATTCAACAGGAGATGCAGCAGCAGAAGATGCAGCAGGAGATGCAGCAGCAGAAGAGGCAGGAACAGGAGATGAACCAGGAGATTCAGCAGGAGATGTTGCAGGAGGAGATGCAGCAGTAGGAGATGCAGCAGGATATGAAGCAGCAGACACAGCAGAAGAACATGCAGCAGCAGGATTCAGCAGGAGATGCATATTCAGCAGGAGATGTAGCAGGAGATGCAGCAGCAGGAGATGCACCAGGAAATTCAGCAGGAAATGCAGCAACATGAGATGCTGCAACAGCAGATTAAGCCGCAGCAGATGCAGCAGCAGATTCAGCAGTAGATTCCATAGGAAATGCAAGCGCAGGAGATTCATAAGCAGGGGATGTGGCAGCAGGAGTTAAAACAGCAGGAGCTGATGCAGCAGCAGGAGAACCAGAAGCATGATATGCAGTATGAATTGCATCAGCAGGAGATGCAGTAGGAGATGCAGCACAAGATGCATCATCAGGAGATGCAGCCCGAAGAGATTCTGCAGGAGATGTAGCAGCAGGAGATTACACTAGAGATGCAGCAGCAGGAGACGCAGCAGCAGGAAATGAAGCAGAAGGAGATGCCACAGAAGGAGATGAAGTAGGAGATATAGAAGCAAGAAATGCAGCAGCAGTAGACGCAGGAGGGAATGAACCAGCAGGTAATTCAGCAGCAGAAGATGCAGCAGGATAGCAGCATCATGATGTGAATCGGCAGATGCATCAGAAGGAGATTAAGCAGCAGCAGATGCAGCAGCTAGAGATGCAGCAGGAGATGCAGCAAGAGATACAGCAGGAGCTGCATCAACAGGAGATGCTGCAGCTTAAGACGGAGCAGTAAGATATGACGCAGCAGATGCATGACCAGGAAATGCAGCTGGAGATGCAGTAGAATATGAAGCAGGAGATGCTGCAGCATGTGACTCTGCAGGAGATGCAACAGAAGATTCATCACCACGAGATGCAGCACCAAGGGCTGCAGCAGGAGATGCAGCAGGAGATGTAGCAGCAGGAGATTACGTGGGAGTTGTAGCAGCAGGAGTTGTAACAGGTGATGCAAAAGAAGACACAGCAGTAGGAGATGCAGCAGTAGATTATGCAGCAGCAGGATATGCAGTAGGAGATGCAGCAGCAGTAGATGCAGCAGGGTATGCAGCAGAAGTAGATGCAGTACAGTATGCACCAGCAGGAGATTCAGCAGTAGGAGATGCAGCAGGAAAGCAGCATCATGAGATGAATCCGCTGATGCATCAGAAGGAGTTGCAGTAGGAGCTGAAACAGCAGGAGATGCAGTAGAAGATGCAGGAGGAAGAGATGCAGGAGGAGATCCAGCAAGAGGAGATAGAGCAGCAGCAGATGTAGCAGGAAACGCAGCAGTGGATGAATCGGAAGCAGATGCAGCAGGTGCAGGAGATGCAGCAGCAGGAGATTTAGCAGGAGATGAAGCAGGAAACGATGAAGCATCAGTAGATGCAGCAGGAATGCAGCAGGGGATTCAGTAGTATGTGATGCAGCAGGGAATGCAGCAGGAGATGCAGAAGGAAGAGATTCAGCCAGAGTTGCAGCAGCCATAGTTGCAGCAGCAGGACTTGCAGCAGCAGGAGATGCAACAAGAGACTCAGTAGGAAATACAGCAGGAGGAGATGTAGCTGCAGGAGATGCAGAGAAGAAGATGCAGCAGCAGGAGATACAGGAGGAGATGCAGCTGCAGTAGATGCAGCAAGAGATACAGAAGCAGCAGATGCAGCAGGAGATGCAGCAGCAGGAGATGCAGCAGCAGGAGATGCACCAGCAGATGTAGCTGGAGATGCAGCAGTAGGTGAAGCAGCACCAGATGCAGCGGCAAATGCTGCAGATGTAGCAGTAGGAGATTCAGCAACAGATGCAGGAGGAAGAGATGCAGCAAGAGACTCAAAAGAAGATGCAGCAGTAAGAGATGTAGCAGGAGATGCACCAGCAGGAGATGAGGTAGCAGGAGATGCAGCAGGAGATACAGCAGAAGGAGAGTCAGAAGAAGAATCAGCAGGAGATTCAGCAGAAGGAGATGCAGAAGGAGAATCAGCAGGAGATGTAGCAGCAGGAGATGCAGCAGCAGGACATGCAGTAGGAAATTTAGCAGCAGACACAGCATAAGGATATGCAGCAGCAGTAGATGAAACAGAGGATGAAGCAGCAGAGGATGCAGCAGCAGGAGATGCAGCAGCAGTAGATGCATCAACACGAGATGCAGAAGGAGATGCATATTCAGCAGGAGATGCAGCAGGAGATTCAGAAGCATATTCAGCAGCATATTAGCAGGAGATGCAGCAGCAGATGAAACAGAAGATGCAGCAGCAGGAGATGCAACAGGATATGCTGCAAAAGTAGATGCAGCAGCAGGACATAAAGCGGCAGGATATGCAGCAGGAGATGGAGCAGCAGATGTAGCAGCAGCAGATGCAAAAGAAGAAGATGCAGCAGGAGATAAAGAAGCAGAAGATGATCCAGGGTTTGCAGCAGCACGAGATGCAGCAACAGGAGACAAAGCAGGAGATGCTGCAGGAAATACAACAGGAGGAGATGCTGCAGCAGGACATGAAGCAGCAGGACGTGCAGCAGGACATGCAGCAGTAGGAGATGCAGGAGGAGATGTAGCAGAAAAGGTGAAGCATTAGATGCAGCAGCATGTGATGCAGCAGAAGGAGATGCAGCAGGAGATGCAGTAGGAAATGCAGCAACAGTAGATGCACAAAAGGATGCAGCAGCAGAAGTTGCAGCATCAGGGGATGCAGCAGCAGATACTGCAGGAGATGCAGCAGGAGGAGATGAAGAAGCAGAGATGAAGAGCAACGAAGCTGGTGAAGGGGCTGGAGAACAGGCTTTATGAGGAGTGGTTGACAGAGCTGGGGTTGTTTAGCCTGGAGAAGAGGAGGCTGAGAGGAGACCTCATTCCTCTCTATAACTACCTGAAATGAGATTGTAGAGAAGAGGGTAATGGCCTCTTCTCCCAAGTGACAGGGGACAGGACAAGAGGGAATGGGCACAAGCTGCACCAGGGGAAATTTAGGCTGGACATCAGGAAAAAAAAATTCACAGAAAGGGTCATTGGGCTCTGGAACAGGCTGTCCAGGGAGGTTGTTGATTCACCTTCCCTGGAGGGTTTTAAGGCACGGGTGGATGAGGTTCTAAGGGGAATGGTTTAGTGTTTGATAGGAATGGTTGGACTCGATGATGCGGTGGGTGTCTTCCAACCTGCTTATTCTATGATTCTATGATTCTAAGATGCAGCAGGAGTCGAAGCAGTAGGAGAAGCAGAAGGAGATGAAAAAGCTGAAGATGCAGCAGCAGCAGATGCAGCAGCAGTTGCAGCAGAAATTGCAGCAGAAGGAGATGAAGCAGGAGATGCAGCAGTATGAGGTGCATCAGCAGGAGATTCAGCAGGAGGTGCATATTCAGAAGGAGATGCAGCAGGAGATTCAGAAACAGGAGATGCAACAGCATGATATGCAGTAGCAGCAGATGCAGCAGCAGGAGATGCAGCCTCAGCAGATGAAGCCAAAGATTCAGCAGAAGATTCAGCAGGAGATGCAGCAGCAGGAGATGCAGTAGCAAGAGATGCAGCAACAGATGCAGCATTAGATGAAGCAGCAGCAGATGCAGCAGCAGGATATGTAGCAGCAGATGCAGAATGAGACGCAAATTCAGTAGGACATTCAGCAGCAGGAGATGCAGAAGGAGGTAAAGCAGCAGGAGATGCAGCAGGAGATGCACTAGCAAGAGATGCAGCAGCAGATGCAGCAGCGGATGAATTAGCAGCAGATGCAGCAGCAGAATATGTAGCAGCAGATGCAGAAGGAGATGCAAATTCAGTAGGAGATTCAGAAGGAGGTAAAGCTGCAGCAGAGGCAGCAGTAGGATATGAAGCAGGAGATGCAGCAGGAGATGCAGCTGGATATGAAACAACAGGAGATGCAGCAGCAGATACTGCAGGAGATGCAGCAGGAGGAGATGAAGAAACAGAAGATGCAGCAGGAGTTGAAGCAGTAGGAGATGCAGCAGGAGATGAAGAAGCTGGAGGTGCAGCAGCCAGAGACGCAGCCTCAGCAGGTGAAGCCAAAGATTCAGTAGAAGATTCAGCAGGAGATGCAGCAGTAGGAGATGAAGCAGCAGGAGATGCAGAAGGAGATGCAGTAGCAAGAGATACAGCAGCAGATGCAGCATTAGATGCAGTCGCAGCAGATGCAGCAGCAGGATATGTAGGAGCAGATGCAGAAGGAAATGCAAATTCATTAAGAGATTCAGCAGCAAAAGATGCAGAAGGCAATAAAGCAGCAGCAGACGCAGCAGAAGGATATGAAGCAGGAGATGCAGCAGGAGATGCAGCAGCAGGAGATAACAGAAGATCTTCAGCAGTAGATGCAGCAGGAGATTAAGCAGCAGGAGATACAGGAGGAAATGCAGAAGGAGATCATAGAATCACAGAATCACAGAATAACCAGGTTGGAAGAGACCCACTGGATCATCGAGTCCAACCATTCCCACCAATCCCTAAATCATGCTCCTAAGTACCTCATCCACCCTCACCTTAAACACCTCCAGGGACAGTGACTCAACCACCTCCCTTGGCAGACCATTCCAATGCCTAACCACCCTCTCCGTGAAGAATTTTTTCCTAATCTCAAGCCTAAATCTCCCCTGGTGGAGCTTGAGGCCAGCAGGATATGGAGCTGCATATTAAGCAGCAGGAGATGCAGCAGCAGATACTGCAGGAGATGCAGCCGGAGGAGGTGAAGAAACAGAAGACGCAGCAGGAGTTGAAGCAGTAGGAGAAGCAGCAGGAGATGAAGAAGCTAGAGATGCAGCAGCCAGAGACGCAGCAGGAGATGCAGCAGGAGGAGATGCAGCAGAAAATGCAGCAGGAGATGTAGCAGGAGACGCAGCAGCATATGCAGCAGGAGATTCAGAAGGAGATGCAGCGTCAGGAGGTGCAGCCACGGGAGATGCAGTATCAGATGTACAAGCAATGCAGCAGGAAAAGCAGAAGAGGGAGATGCAGCAGCATTTGAAGCAGCAGGAGATGCAGCCGAAGATGCAGCAGCAGGTGCTGCAGCAGCAGATTCATCAGCAGGAGAAGAATGAGGAGGAGATACAGCAGAAGATGCATCAGTTGGAAATGAAACAGCATATGCAGCAGGAGATGCAGCAGGTGATGCAGTAGCAGATACAGCAGGAGATGCAGCAGGAGATGAATCAGGAGGAGATACAAGTGCTGCATATTCAGCAGGATGCAGAAGGAGATGCAGCAGCATGAGATGCAGCAGGAGATGCATCAGCGCTAGATTCATTAACAGGAGATGCAGCAGCAGGAGATTCAGCAGCAGATGATGCAGCTGCAGGACATGTAGCAGGATATGCAAGAGCAGATGCATCAGCAGTAGGACATGTAGCAGGAGATGCAGCAGCAGGAGATGCAGCAGCAGGAGGTGCATTACGAGATGCAGCAGCAGGATATGCATCAGCAGGAGATAAAGCAGCAGCGGATGCAGCAGGATACGTAGCAGGACATGCAGAAGCACGAGATGCAGTAGGAGATACAGTAGGAGGTGCAGCAGCAGATGCAGCAGCAGGAGATGTTGTAGCAGGAGATGAAGAAGCAGATGCAGAATCTCCTGCTACATCTCCTGCTTCAGTTCCTGCTGCTGCATTTCCTGCTGCATCTCCTACTGCATCTCCTGCTGTTTCCATTTCCGCCGCATCACCTGCTGCTGAATATCCTGCTGCATCTTCTGCTGTTTCCATTCCTGCTTCATCTCATGCTGCTGAGACTTCTGGTGCATTTCCTGTTGCTGCATCTCCTTTTGCTGCATCTCCTGCTGCTGCAATTCCTGCTGCATCTGCTGCTGCTGAGTTTGCTGCTGCATAGATTTCTGAATTTCATGGTTCTGCATCCCCTACTGCTGCATCACCTGCTGCATCTCCTGCTGCTGCACCTCCTGCTCCTGAATCTCTTACTGCATCTCCTTCTTCTGCATCTCCTGCTGCATCTCCTGCAGCTGCATCTCCTTCTGCTGGATATCGCCCTGCATCTGCTGCTGCTCCATGTCCTGCTGCGTCTCCTGCTGTATCTCCTGATGCAGCATATCCTGCTGCATCTGCTGCTGCATCTCCTGCTGCTGCATCTCCTTCTGCATATCCTGCTGAATGCATCTGAGGCTGCATGTCCAGCTGCTGCATCTCCTGCTGCATTTGCTTCTGCATCTTCTTCTCCTGAATCTCCTGCTGCTGGTCTGCTGTTGCATCTCCTGCTACTGCATCTCCTGCTACATGTCCAGCTTCATATCCTTCTGCATCTCCTGCTGCATTTCTTGCAGTATCTCCTCCTGCAACATATCCTGCAGCATCTCCTGCTGCTGCATCTCCTGCTGCAGCATCTCCTTCTGCTGCATCTGCTGCAGCATCATCTTCTGCTGCATCTTCCACAGTATCGTCTTCTGCTACATCTCCTACTGAATCTGCTTCTTCTGCTTCATCTGCTGCTGCATCACCTGCTGCTGCAAAGGCTTCTGCATCACCTACTGCTGCATCACCTGCTGCATCTCCTGCTACATCTCCTGCTGCTACATCTCCTGAGTTATCTGCTGCATCTGCTGCTACTACATGTACTGCTGCATCTCCTGCTACATCTCCTGCAGCTGCATCTCCTGCTGCATCTCCTGATGCATTTCCTGATGCAACTGCTGCTGCATCTGTTTCTACTTCATCTGCTTATGCACCTTCTACTACATTACTTGCTGCCACATCTTTTTCTATATCTCCTGCTCCTTTTGTATCCCCTGCTGCATCTTCTGCAACTGCATATCCTGCTGTATCTCCTGCTGCATCTCATGCTGCTCCATCTGTTGCTGAATCTGTTGCTGTTTATTTACTGCTGAATCTCCTGTGGATGCATCTCCTGCTACATCTCCTGCTGCATCTCTTGCTGCATCTCCTGCTGCATATCCTCCTGCTGCATCTGCTGCTTCTTCATCTACTGCTGCGTCTCCTGCTACATCTTCTGCTGGTGAAATTACTGCTGCTGCATCTGCTGCTACTGTAACTCTTGCTGCACCTACTGCGGCTGAATCTAAAGCTATATCTCCTTCTGATGTTTCTCCTTCTCTGAATTTACTTCTCTGCATCTCCTGCTGCTGCATCTCCTCCTGATGCATCTCCTGCTGAATCTCCTGTAGTATCTTCTGATGCTGCATCTGATGCTCCTGCATTCCCTGGTATCTCTCCATCTGACTCAACACCTCCTGCTGCATCTCCTGCTGCATCTCGTCCTGATGCATCTCCTTCATCTCCTGCTGCCTCTTCTGGTACTACATCCCCTGCTGCTGCAACTCCTGCTTACTCTCCTGCTGCTGCATCTCCTGATGCAGCATATCCTGCTACATCTTCTGCTGTTGTATCTCCTGCTGAATATCATGCTGCAGGTACTGAATTCAGACTTAACTGCGCCTATTAAGGTGCTTTAGGAAAAGTAAGTAACTCCTGCAAGGAAGATTCTAGCATGGAATGCTGCTGCTTCTGAATGTTTGTTCTTATAGCGCGTTCACTGCAAAGCAAGACTTGTAGAACTTTCAGTCTAGGTTTGTGAACTCTAACATCACCATGGCTATTAAGGTGTCACTTCAAAATTCCAGAGTGTTCAGCACAAGTATCACAGGGAAGTTGCTGATGCATCTGTGGATGCATCTCCTGCTGTATATCCTGCTGCTGCATCTCCTGCTACTTCATCCATTGCTGCATAAAATGCTGCTGCATCTCCTGATGCATCTCGTCCTTCTGCATATCCTGCTGCATCTCTTCCTGCTTCTGAATCTCATGCTGCTGTATCTCCTTCTGCATCTCCTGCAGCTGCATCTCCTGCTCCTGCATCCCCTCCTGCTACATCTCCTGCTGAGACATCTTTGGCTTCATCTCATGCTTGCGCAACTTCTGCTGCATTTCCTGCTTCATCTCTTGCTGTAACTCCTGGTGTTGCATCTACTTCTGCTGTAGTGCCTCCTTCTACATCTGCTGCTGCTGAGTCTCCTGCTACATCTCCTGCTAAATCTTTTGCTGCATATCCTGCTGTTGCATGTTCTGCTGCATCATATGCTTCTGCACCTTCTGCTGCATCATCTGATGCTGCATCTCCTGCTAATGCATTTAATGCTGATTCATCTCCTGTTGTATCTCTTGCTGCATCTCCTACTAAACCTCTTGCTGGATTTCCTGCTGCATAACCTGCTGCTGACTATTCTGCTGCATCGTTTGCTGCTGCACCTCCTGCTACTGCATCTCATGGTGCATCTCCTCTTGCTGCATCTCTTGCTGGTGCATCTCCTACGGCTGCTTATACTGCCTGTTCTCCAGCCCTTTCACCAGCTTTGTTGCTCTTCATCTCTACTTCTTCATCTCCTCCTGCTGCATCTCCTTCAGTATCTGCTGCTGCATCTCCTCCTGCTGCATTACATGCTGCTGCATCACATGCTGCATCTTTTCTGCTACATCTCCTTCTGCACCTCCTTCTGCTGCATGTCCTGCTGCATCTCCGGCTGCTTCATCTCCTGCTGCAGCATCTCCTCCTGTTGTATTTCCTACTGTGTCTCCTGTTGCATCTCCTGTTGCTGCATATCCTGCTGCTTCTACTGCTGCTGCATCTACTGCTTCTGCATCCCCTCCTGCTTCGACTGCTGCTTCATCTCCTATTACATCTTCTGCTGTTGCATCTACTGCTACTGAGTCTGCTGCTGATTCTCCTATTGAATCTCCTGCTGCTGCATCTCCTACTGCTGTATCTCCTGATGCTGCATCTGCTGTACCATCTCCTTCTATTGCATCTTTTCTGCATCTCCTCTTTCATTTGCTGCTGCATCTCCTTCTGTTGCATCTGCTGCTGCTGCATCTGCTGCTGCATATTTCTCTGCTGCCTCTCCTCCTGCTGCATCTCTTGATTCATCTCCTGCTGCATTTTCTGCTGCATTTGCTGATGATTCTTCAGATTTATCTCCTGCTGCTGCTTTCCCACCTTCTGCACTTCTTGGTGCTTCATCTGCTGCTGCATTTCCTGTTGCATCCCCTCCTGGTGCATATCCTGCTGCATTTCCTTCTGATGCATATCCTGCTGGTACATTTCCTGATGCATCTATTACTGCTGCATGTCCTGCTAAATATCCTACTGCTGCACCTGCAGCATTTGGTGCTGCATCTGCTACTGCTTCTCCTTCTACTGCATCTCCTTCTGAATCTACGTCTCCTGTTTCATCTGCTGCCTGCATCTCCAGCTGCTGCATCTCCTGCTTCTGTATCTGCTGCTGCATCTACTGCTGCATTTCCTTCTGCTACATCTCGTCCTGCACCTTTTTCTGCTGCATCTCCTGCTGTACCTCCTGCTGCATCTTCTGCAGCATCTTCTGCTACTGCATCTTCTGCTGCTGCATCTCCTGCTGCATCTTGTGATGCTTCATCTGCTGCTGCATCCCCTGGTGCATCTACTGCTACTGTATCTCCTGCTGTATCTCCTGCTGCATCTCCTGCTGCTGTGACTGCTGCATCTACTGATGCATCTCTTTCTGCTAAATCTCTTACTACTGCCTCTCCTTGTGCATCTCCTCCTGCTTCATTTCCTTCTGCTGCATCTCCAACGAAATCTCCTGCTGCTGCATCTTTTTCTGCTGCATCTCCTGCCGGTGCATCTTCTGCTACTGCATCTCCTGCTGCTGTTTCTCCTGCATCTGCATCATAAGGATATTCAGCAGGAGATGCAGCAGCAGGACATGCAACAGCAAGAGAAGCAGAAGAAAGAGATGCAGCCACAGGAGATACGTCAGCAGATGCAGCAGCAGGAGGTGCAGAAGCAAGAGATACAGCAGGAGGTGCATCAGAAGACGCAGCAGCAGGACAGGCAGCAGCAGGAGATGCATATTCAGCGGGAGATAAAGTAGGAGATATAGATACAGGAGATGCAGAATCAGGAGATGCAGCAGGATAGCAGTATCATGACGTGAATCCACAGATGCATCAGAAGGAGATGCAGCAGGAGAAGCAGCAGCTTGAGATTCTGCAGGAGATGCAACAGCAGGAGATGCAGAAGGAGATGCAGCAGGAGCTGCATCAACTGGAGATGCAGCAGCTTGAGACGGAGCAGCAAGATATGAAGCAGGAGATGCATCAGCAGGAAATGCAGCTGGAGATGCAGAAGGATATGAAGCAGGAGATGCTGCAGCATGTGATGCCACAGGAGATGCAGCACCAAGAGATGCAGCAGGATGTGTAGCAGGATATGCAGCAACAGGACATTACGTGGGAGTTTCAGCAGCAGGAGATGTATCAGGGGATGCAACAGAAGATGCAGTAGCAGGAGATGCATCAGGTGATGCAACAGAAGATGCAGTAGCAGGAGATGCAACAGTAGCAGATGCTCCAGTGAATGCAGAAGCAGGAGATTCAGCAATAGGAGATGCAGCGGTACATTATGCAGCATCATGAGATGAATCCACTGATGCATCAGAAGGAGTTGCAGCAGGAGCTGAAGCAGCAGGAGATGCAGTAGAAGATGCAGGAGGAAGAGATGCAGGAGGAGATCCAGCAGGAGAAGATAGAGCAGCAGCAGATGTAGCAGGAAACACAGCAGTGGATGAATCAGAAGCAGATGCAGCATCAGGTGCAGGAGATGCAGCAGCAGGAGATTCAGCAGGAGATGCAGCAGGAAACGTTGAAGCATCAGTAGATGCAGCAGGAATGCAGCAGGGGATTCAGTAGTATGTGATGAAGCACGGAATGCAGCAGGAGATGCAGAAGGAAGAGATTCAGCCGGAGTTGCAGCAGCAGGAGATGCAACAAGAGATTCAGTAGGAAATACAGCAGGAGGAGATGCAGTCAAGAAGATGCAGCAGAAGGAAATACAGCAGGAGGAGATATAGCTGCAGAGATGCAGAGAAGAATATGCAGAGGAGAAGGTGCAGCAGAATCAGATACAGGAGGAGATGAAGCTGCAGTAGGTGCAGCAAGAGACACAGAAGCAGCAGATGCAGCACCAGGAGAGGCACCATCAGATGTAGCTGGAGATGCAGCAGTAGGTGAAGCAGCAGCAGATGCAGCGGCAAATGCTGCATCTTCTCCTGCTGCATCTCCTGCAGCTGCGTCTCCTACATCATCTCCTCCTGCCTGTCCTCCTACTTCACCTCCTGATGAATCTCCTGCTGCTTTTCTGACGCTGTATTTGCTGAAGCATCTCTTCCTGCTGCATCTCCTGCTGAATCTGCATCTCCTGCTCCATCTGCTTCTGCATCTCCTTCTGCTGTGTCTACTGCTGCATCTCCTGCTGCATCTCCTGCTGGTGCATCTCATGCAGCTGCATCTCCTGCTGCTGTATCTCCTGCATCTGCATCATCAGGATATTCAGCAGGAGATACACAGCAGGAGATGCAGCAGCAGGAGAAGCAGCAGGAGATGCAGCAGCTAGAGATGTAGCCAGATGAGATGCAGCAGGATTTTCAGCAGCAGATGCAGCAGCAGGACATGCAACAGCAGGAGATGCAGAAGAAAGAGATGCAGCCGCAAAAGATACATAAGGATATAGAGCAGCAGGAGATGAGGCAGCAGGAGATACATCAGCAGATGCAGCAGCAGGAGTTGCAGAAGAGATGTAGAAGCAAGAGATACAGCAGGAGATGCATCAGAAGACGCAGCAGCAGGACAGGCAGCAGCAGGAGATGCAGTGGAAGAAGAAGTAGGAGATGCAGTAGCAGATGCAGCAGGATATTCAGCAGGAGATGAATCAGCACGAAATGAACGAGAAGGAGATGCAGCAGCAGGATGTGCAGCTGCAGCAGTGCAGCACCAGATTCAGCTGCAGATTCAACAGGAGATGCAGCAGGAGATTCAGCAGTAGGAGAGGCAGTAACAGGAGATGAATCAGGAGATTCCGCAAGAGATGCAGCAGGTAATGCAGCAGCAGGAGATGCAGCAGAAGGAGATAAAGCAGGAGATATAGATACAGGAGAGGCAGAATCAGGAGATGCAGCAGGATAGCAGCATCATCTGCAGATGCGTCAGAAGGAGATGCAGCAGCTTTAGGTTCTGCTGGAGATGCAACAGCAGGAGATGCAGAAGGAGATGAAGCAGCTTGAGATGGAGCAGCAAGATATGAAGCAGGAGATGCATCAGAAGGAAATGCAGCTGAAGATGCAGTAGGATAAGAAGCAGGAGATGCTGCAGCATGTGATGCCACAGGAGATGCAACAGAAAGATATTCATCACCAGGAGATGAAGCACCAAGGGATGCAACAGGATTTGTAGCAGGATATGCAGCAGCAGGACATTACGTGGGAGTTTCATCAGCAGGAGATGTATCAGGCGATGCAACAGAAGACGCAGTAGTAGTAGATGCACCAGTGTACAGGAGGAGATGCAGCTGCAGTAGATGCAGTAGTAGATGCAGCACCAGGAGATGCACCAGCAGATGTAGCTGGAGATGCAGCAGTAGGTGAAGCAGCAGCAGATGCAGCAGCAGATGCTGCAGATGTAGCAGTAGGAGATTCAGCAGGAGATGCAGGAGAAAGAGATGCAGCAGGAGGCGCAAAAGAAGGTGCAGCAGCAAGAGATGTAGCAGGAGATGTACCAGCAGGAGATGCAGCAGGAGATTCAGGATTAGGAGATGCAATATTAGGAGATGCAGTAGCAGGAAATGAAGCAGCCGATTCAGCAGAAGGAGATGCAGAAAGAGAATCAGCAGGAGATGTATGAGGACATGCAGCAGCAGTAGATGAAACAGAGGATGCAGCATCAGTGGAAGTAGCCACAGGAGATGCAGGAGCAGGAGATGCAATAAGAGATGCAGAAGCAGGAGATGCAGCAGGAGATGCATATTCAGAAGGATATGCAGCAGCAGATTCAGCAGCAGGAGATGCAGCAGCTGATGAAACAGTAGATGCAGCAACAGGAGATGCAGCAGGAAATAAAGCAGCAGGAGATGCTGCAGGACATGCAGCAAAGGCAGATGCAGGAGGAGATCGAGGAGAAAAGATGCAGCATTAGATGCAGCAGCATGTGATGCGGCAGAAGGAGATGCAGCAGGAGGAGATGCAGCATCAGGAGATGCAGAAGAAGGAGATGGAGTAGGAAATGCAGCAACAGTAGATGCACAAAAGAATATAGCAGCAAAAGTTGCAGGAGATGCAGGAAGTGCTGAAGTAGCAGATGCAGCAGGAGATACAGCACGAGATGCAGCTGGAGATGCATTAGAAGAAATGCAACCGGACATGCAGCAGAAGATGAAGCAGGAGATGCAGTAGCAGATGCAGCAGCAGGAGATGCAACATCAGAAGATGCTGCAGGAAATGCAGCAGCAGGAGATGCATTCGGAGATGAATTAGGAGATGCTGCAGCAGGAGATGCAGCAGCAGGATATCTCTTGCTGATGCATCTCCTTATGCTGCATCTTCTTCTGCAACTCCTGCTTCTGCATCACCTGCTTCATCTCTTGCTGCATCTTCTGCTACATTTCCTACTGCTGCATCTCTTGCAACTGCATCTCCTCTTGCTGCATCTCCTGATGAATCTGCTGCTGCTGCATCTCCTGTTGCTGCATATCCTACTGCATCTTCTTCTACTGCATATGCTGCTGCATAACCTGATGCTGACTCCCCAGCTGCTGACTCTCTGACCGATGAATCTCCTGCTGCTACATATAGTCTTGCTGCATCTCCTGCTGAATCTCCTACTGCATCTCCTGCTGAATCACGTCCTGCTGCATCTACTCCTGCTGCATGTCCTATTGCATCTCCTGCTGCTGCATGTCCTTCTGCTGCTTGTGCTGCTTCATCTCCTGATTCATCTTTTGATTCTGCATCTCCTGCTCAATCTACTCCTGCTGCATCTTCTTCTGTATCTCTTGCTGCGTCTTCTGCTGCATCTCTTGCTGCATCTCCTGCTGCTTCATATCCAGCTCCATATCCTGCTGCATGTCCTTCTGCATTTCCTCCTATATCTCCTGCTGCTGCATCTCCTGCTGCATCTTCCGCTCCATAGGGAGGTCTGCTGCTTGCCGGGAGCATCAGTGAGGGACGTTACTAGAAAGATCCCTTCCCTGGTCAAAGACACCGACTACAACCCGCTCTTAGTTTTTCAAATTGGTAATGAGGAAATAGAATGTAGAAGGCCTAAAGCCATTAAAAGGGACTTCAAGGCACTTGGGAGAATGATCGAGGTCTCTGGGGCACAGGTAATATTCAACTCCATCCCAATACTAAGGAACCAGGAGCAGGAAATGAAGAATAAGAAACGGGTTAATGAATGGCTTAGGGACCGGTGTGAGAAGAGGGGCTTTGGGTTCTTTAATCATGGGGAGGCCCACGCACCCCCAGGCTCTCTTACTAGGGATGGGACACACCTGTCTGCTAAGGGGACAAAAGCCCTCACCAAAAACCTAGTTAAGCTCATAAATCGAGCTTTAAACTAGATGTGAGGGGGGAGGGGATGGAGGCCAGGCAGGATGGGAGTGAGCCTGGAGGTGAGACTTCAGTGGCAAAGGGGAGGTGTGCTGGCGATGCCTGCCAGTATATCACCACTAAGCAAGAGGGGGTGAGTGCAGCTGAGGATGGTAGGCAGCAAACTGGCACTGTGGCCTTAGTTAAGTCAAGGACTGCTCAGTTGGGGAGGAGCCCTATTACAAAGGCTGAAGCTACGCCTGCCCAGCTGAAGTGCATTTACACTAATGCACACAGCATGGGAAATAAGAAGAAGGAGCTGGAAGCTGTGGTAGGGCAAGGAGACTACGATGTCGTTGCCATTGCGGAGACGTGGTGGGATGACTCGTACAACTGGAGTGTACCCATGGTGGGGTATAAACTCTTTAGGAAGGACAGGAAGGGCAGAAGAGGAGGCGGGATAGCCCTCTATATTAGAGAGGGCTTTGATACCCTCGAGCTGGACTACGGTCAGGATGGGACTGAGTGCCTGTGGGTGAAAATCAGAGGAGTCCATGGGCAGGAAGGGATTGTGATGGGAGTCTGCTATAGACCACCTAGCCAAGAGAAGCAGCTGATGAGCTCTTCTACAAACAACTGAGTGTAGTCTCAAAATCGCTACCTCTAGTCCTTGTGGGAGACTTCAATTTCCCAGATATAGGCTGGGAGTATAATACAGCAGAAAGGAAGCAATCCCGGAGGTTCCTGGAGTGTGTGGAAGACAACTTCCTCACACAGCTGGTGAGCGAACCGACAAGGGACAGTGCCCTCCTGGACCTGCTGTTGGTGAACAGAGAAGGACTGGTGGGGGATGTGAAGGTTGGAGGAGGCTTGGGGCAAAGCGATCATGAGATGATAGAGTTCTCTGTGCGGGGTAAAATGAAGAAGGAGGTTAGCAGAACAGTCACCCTCAACTTTCAGAGAGCAGACTTTGGGCTGTTCAGAAGGCTGGTCGGAAAAGTCCCGTGGGAGGCGCTCCTTGAAGGCAAAGTTGTCCATGAGGGCTGGGTGCTCTTCAAGAAGGAACTCCTAGCAGCTCAGGAGAAAGCCGTCCCCAAGTTCCGGAAAAGTAGCCGGAGGGGTAAGAAACCAGAGTGGTTGAGTAGGGAGGTCCTAAGAGACATCAATAGGAAGAGGAGGGTCTACGACCTCTGGAGGAAGGGGCAGGCATCCTGGGTGGACTATAGGGAGGAAGTGAGAATGTGCAGGGAAAAAGTCAGGAGGGCTAAGGCCCAACTAGAAATGCGATTGGCCAAGACTGTGAAAGACAACAAAAAGTCAATCTACAAATATGTCAACAGCAAAAGGAGGGCTAGGGAGAATCTCCAGTCCCTGGTAGATGCAGAGGGAACAACAGTAACAGGGGACGAAGGCTGAAGTGCTCAATGCCTACTTTGCCTAAGTCTTTAACAGTAAGGAAAATTGTTCCCTCTGTGCGCAACCCCAAGGGTTGGATGAGAAGTATGAGATTCCCAAGGTCCAAGAGGAGGTGGTTAGAGACTTGCTTGCCCAGCTAGATGCCCACAAGTCTATGGGGCCGGATGGAGTCCACCCAAGAGTTTTGAGGGAACTGGCGGATGTGCTGGCCAAACCCCTTTCCATCATCTTCCAGCAGTCCTGGATGACTGGGGAGGTTCCACTGGACTGGAGGCTGGTTGATGTCGTGCCCATCTATAAGAAGGGGCGCAGGGAGGATCCGGGGAACTACAGGCCTGTCAGCCTGACCTCGGTACCGGTGAAAGTCATGGAGTGGGTGACCTTGAGTGCGATCATGAAGCACTTGCAAGAGAACCGGGTGATCAGACCCAGTCAACATGGGTTTATGAAAGGCAGGTCTTGCCAGACTAATCTGATCACCTACTATGACCAAGTAACTAAACTCTTGGACGAGGGAAAGGCTGTGGATGTGGTCTTCCTGGACTTCAGTAAACCCTTAGATACAGTTTCTCATAGCATTCTGCTTCGGAAACTGTCGGCCTCTGGCCTGGACGGGTGCACACTCTCCTGGGTGAAAAACTGGTTGAATGACCGGGCCCAGAGGGTGGTGGTAAATGGAGTTAAATCCAGCTGGAGGCCAGTGACAAGTGGGGTTCCCCAGGGCTCAGTCCCGGGTCCAGTCCTGTTTAATGTCTTTATCAATGACCTGGATGAAGGCATTGAGTTCTCCCTTAGCAAGTTTGCAGATGACACCAAGCTGGGAGGAAATGTTGATCTGCTGGAGGGTCGGGAGGCTCTGCAAAGGGACCTGAACAGGCTGGACTGCTGGGCTGAGACCAATGGCATGAGGTTTAACAAGGCCAAATGCCGGGTCCTGCACTTGGGGCACAACAACCCTAAGCAGAGGTACAAACTAGGAGAAACCTGGCTGGAAAGCTGCCAGGAGGAGAAGGACCTGGGGGTGCTGGTTGAGAGCCAACTGAACATGAGCCAGCAGTGTGCCCAGGTGGCCAAAAAGGCCAATGGCATCTTGACCTGCATCAGGAACGGCATGACCAGCAGGTCCAGGGAGGTTCTTCTCCCCCTGTACTCGGCACTGGTGAGACCGCACCTCGAGTACTGTGTTCAGTTCTGGGCCCCTCACCACAAGAGGGATGTTGTGGCTCTGGAGTGAGTCCAGAGAAGGGCAACAAAGCTGGTGAAGGGGCTGGAGAACAAATCTTATGAGGAGCGGCTGAGAGAGCTGGGGTTGTTTAGCCTGGAGAAGAGGAGGCTGAGGGGAGACCTTATTACTCTCTACAACTACCTGAAGGGAGGTTGTGGAGAGGAGGGAGCTGGCCTCTTCTCCCAAGTGACAGGGGACAGGACGAGAGGGAATGGCCTCAAGCTCCACCAGGGAGGTTCAGGCTTGAGATTAGGAAAAAGTTCTTCACGGAGAGGGTGGTTAGGCATTGGAATGGTCTGCCAAGGGAGGTGGTTGAGTCACCGTCCCTGGAGGTGTTTAAGGTTAGGGTAGACGAGGTGCTTAGGAGCATGATTTAGGGATTGGTGGGAATGGTTGGACTTGACGATCCGGTGGGTCTCTTCCAACCTGGTTATTCTGTGATTCTGTGATTCTGTGATATCCTTCTGCTGCGTCTGCTGCTGCTTTATTGCCTTCTGCATCTTTTGCTGCTGAATCTCTTAATGAATTTGCATCTCCTTCTGCATCTGCTGCTACATATCCTGCTGCTGCATCTGCTGCTACTGCATCCAATGCTGCAACTGCTGCTGCATCTCTTGCTACTGCATCTCCTTCTGCATCTCCTGCTGCTTCATCTCCTACTGCTGAATCTTCTGCTGAATCTTTGGCTTCATCTGCTGAGGCTGGATCTCCTGCTGCTGCATCTGCTGCTACTGCATATCATGCAGCTACATCTCCTGTTGCTGAATCTCCTGCTGCATCTCCTTCCGAATATGCACCTCCTGCTGAATCTCCTGCTGATGCACCTCATACTGCTGCATCTCCTGCTTCATCTCCTTCTGTTGCACCTCATACTACTGCATCTCCTGCTTCATCTCCTTCTGTTGCAATTCCTGCTGCATCTGTTGCTGCATCTCCTCCTGCTGCATCTGCTGCTGCTGCATCTCCAGCTTCTTCATCTCCTTCTGCTTCTCCTACTGCTTCGAATCCTGCTGCTTAGAATCATGGAATCATAGAATAAGCAGGTTGGAAGAGACCCACCGGATCATCGAGTCCAACCATTCCAATCAAACACTTACCCATGCCCCTTAGAACCTCGTCCACCCGTGCCTTAAGCACCTCAATGGAAAGTGAATCAACAACCTCCCTGGACAGCCTGTTCCAGTACCCAATGACCCTTTCTGTGAAATTTTTTTTCCTGATGTCCAGCCTAAATTTCCCCTGGTGGAGCTTGTACCCATTCCCTCCCTTGTCGCTTGGGAGAAGAGGCCATTACCCTCTTCCCTACAACCTCCTTTCAGGTAGTTTTAGAGAGCAATGAGGTCTCCTCTCGGCCTCCTCTTCTCCAGGCTAAACAACCCCAGCTCTGTCAACCACTCCTCATAAAGCCTGTTCTCCAGCCCCTTCACCAGCTTTGTTGCTCTTCATCTCTACTTCTTCATCTCCTCCTGCTGCATCTCCTGCAGTATCTGCTGCTGCATCTCCTGCAATATCTGCTGCATGTCCTGCTGTGTTTCCTGTTGCATCTACTGTTGCTGCATCTCGTGCTGCTTCATCTCCTGCTGCATCTTTGTCTTCTGCATTTGCTGCTGCTACATGTGCTGCTCCATTTCCTGCTGCATATCCTGCTGCTTTCTGTCCTGCTGAGGCATCCTCGGTTTCATCTACTGCGGCTGCTTCCCCTGCGACATCTTCTGCTGCTGCATCCTGCCACTTTATGTCCTGCTGATGCATCTACTGTTGCGGCATGTCCTGCTGCTGCATTTCCTGTTTCATCTGCTGCTGTATCTCCTGCTGCTGCATCTCATGCTGCATCTCCTGCATGATCTCCTGCTACTACATCTCCTGCTACATCTCCTGCTGAATCTCTTCGTGCTGCATCTCCTGATGATGCACCTTGTGTTGCATCTTCTACTGCATCTCCTTCTGATGCAATTCATAATGCATATCCTGTTTCCGATTCTCCTGCGCCTGAATCAGCTCCTGCTGCTTTAACTCTTGCTGCCACATCCCCTGCTTATGAATCACCTGCTGTTGCATTTCCTATGGAATCTGCTGCTGAATCTGCTGCTGCATGTCATGTTGCTGAATTTCCTGCTGAATCTCCTGGTGCATCTCCTGCTGCTGCATCTCCTGCTACATATCCTGCTGAATATGCATCTCCTGCTGAATCCTGCTGCTGCATGTTCTTCTGCTGTGTCTGCTGCTTCATATCCTGCTGCATCTCTTACTGCTGCATCTCCTGCGGCATCTCCTCCTGCAACATCTCCTGTGGAATCCCCTGATTCATCTCCTGTTCCTGCCTCTCCTGCTGCTGAATCTCCTGTTGAATCTGCAGTTAAATTAGGTGCTGCACTGCTGCGGCTGCATATCCTGCTGCTGCACCTCCTGCTGCTGCATCTCCTGTTGAATCTGCAGTTAAATTAGGTGCTGCACTGCTGCGGCTGCATAGCCTGCTGCTGCATCTCCTGCTCCTTCATCTCGTGCTGATTCATCTCCTGCTGAATATCCTGCTGCATCTCCTACTGCATCTCTTACTTCTTCTGCTGAATGTGCATCTCCTGCTGCTGCCTGTCCTGCTGCTACGTCTTCTGATGCATCTCCTGCTCTATCTCTTGCTTCTCAATCTCTTCTGCATCTCCTGCTGCTGCATCTGCTACCTCATCTCCTGCTGCTCTACATCCTTTGTATCGCCTGCGGCTGCATCTCTTTCTTCTTCATCTCCTGCTGTTGCATGTCCTGCTGCTGCATCTCCTGCTGAAAATCCTGCTGCATCTCATGTGGCTACATCTCTAGCTGCTGCATCTCCTTCTGAATCTCGTGCTGCTGTATCTCCTGTTGAATGTGCAGCTGAATCTGCTGCTGAACTGCTGTGGCTGCATCACCTGCTGTGCACCTCCTGCTGCTGCGCCTCCTGCTGAATATCCCGATGATGCAGATGCAGGAGATGCACCAGCAGGAGATGCAGCAAGAGGAGATGCACCATGACATGAAGCAGTAGAAGCAACAGAAAATGCAGAAGCGTGATATGCAGTAGCAGGAGATGAATCCAGAGATGCAACAGTAGATGAAGCAGCAGCAGATGCAGGAGAAGTTGAAGCAGGAGATTCAACATGAGATGCATCAGGAGATACCACAGCAAGCGATGAAGCAGCAGATGCAGCAGCAGGAGAGGCAGCAGGATATGTAACAGGAGATGCATCAAGAGATGTAGAAGGAGGAGATGCAGTCGGATATGCAGCAGCAAGAATGCAGCAGTTGCTGTGCAGCAGCATCCCCTGGTGCTTCTACTGCTGCTTCATCTTCTGCTGTATCTCCTGCTGCTGCATCTGCTGCTGCTGCATATCCTACTGCTGCATCTCCAGCTACATCTTCTGCTGCTGCATCTCCTGCTGCATCTCCTGCTTCTGCATCTCCTGCTGCTGCACATACTGCTCCAGCATCTCCTGCTGCTGCATCTCCAGCTGCTTCTACCGCTGCTGCATCTCCTGCTTCTGAATCCCTGGCTGCACTTACTGCTTCTTCCTATCCTGCTACATAGACAGCTGCCACGTCTCCTGCTAATGCATCTGCTGTTGAATCTCCTGATGCATCTCCTGTTGCTGCATCTCCTGTTGCTGCACATCCTGCAGCATCTGCCGCTACTCCTTCTCCTGTTTTGGCATCTCCGACTGGTGCATCTCCTGTGGCATCTCCTGCTAGTGTTTCTCCTACTACTGCATTTGCTGACGCATCTCCAGCTAGTGCATCTCCTTCTGAATCTGCATCTCCTCTTTAGTCGGCTGCTCCATTTCCTTCTGTTTCATCTGCTGTTTCTGCATCTGCTGAAGAATCCACTGCTGCATTCCTTCTGCTGCCTCTCCTCCTGCATCTCCTCCTTCCGCATCTCTTGACGCATCTCCTGTTACATATCCTGCTGCCTCTCCTGCTTCATCGCTTGCTGCGGTATCTCCTGTTGAATCTCCTGCAGCAACTTCTGCTGCATCTGCTGCTGCTTCATCTACTGTTGCATTTCCGGATTCATCTCCTGCTACTGCATATCACGCTTCTGCATATTCTGATGTTTCTGCTGTTGCTGCATCTCATGGTGCATCTCCTCTTACTGCATTTCCTGCTGCATCTCCTACTGGTACATCTCCTGCTGGTGTATTTCCTGCGGCTGCATCTCCTGCTGTTTTATCTCCTGCATCTTCATCATCAGGATATTCAGCAGGAGATGCAGCAGCAGGAGATGCACAGCAGGAGATGCAGCCGCAGTAGTGCAGCAGCAGATTCAGCTGCACATTCAACAGGAGATACAGCAGCAGGAAATGCAGAAGGAGATGCAGCAGCTAGAGATGTAGCCGCATGAGATGCAGCAGGATTTGCAGCAGGAGATGCAGCACCAGGAGATGCATCAGGAGATACAAAACCACACGAAGCATCATCAGATGCAGTAGCAGGAGATGCTGTAGCAGGAGATGCACCAGGAGATGCATGAGGAGGAACTGAAGCAGGAGATGAAGCAGGAGATTCTGCATCAGGAGCTTAAGCAGGAGATGCAGAAGGAGATTCAGCAGCAAGAGACGCAGCAGCAAGAGAGGCAGTAGGGGATGCAGCACGAGATGCAGTAGAAGGAGATGCAGCAGGAGGAGATGCAGCAACAAGAGATGCAGCGACAATAGGTCAAGGAGGAGATGCAAGAGGAGATAGAGCAGCAAGAGATGCAGCAGGAGATGCAGCCGTAGGAGGTTCAGCAGGATATAAATCAGCAGGATTTGCTACAGGATATACAACAACAGAAGATGCAGCAGGAGATGCAGCAGCAGATGCAGCAGCAGACGCTGTCGGAAATGCAGATTCGGGAGGAGATGCAGTGGGAAGAGAATCTTCAGCAGATTCAGGAGGATGTGTGGCAGTAGGAGATGCAGCAGGAGATACCACAGTAGGTACACCAGCATAAGATGCAGGAGATGGAGCAGAAGGAGATACAGCAGAAGAAGATGCAGTGGGAGATGCAACAGGAGGAGATGCAGAAGCAGAAGATGCCGGAGATGCAGCAGCCAAAGATTCATCATGAGGAGATAAAGCAGCAGCAGATGCAGCAGGAGATTCAGCAGCTGGAGATGCAGGCGGAGATGCATATCCAGCAGGAGATGCAGGCGGAGATGCAGAAGGAGATGTAGCAGCAGGAGATTTAGCAGGAGATGCAGCCGCAGATGTAGCAGTGGGAGTGGAAGCAGAAGGAGATGCATCAGGAGATGCATATTCAGAAGGAGATGCAGCAGGAGATGTAGCAGTGTGAGATGTCGATGGAGATTCAGCAGGAGAATCATCAGCAGGAGATACAGCAGCAGTAGATGCAACAGCAGATGCAGCAGTAGATGCAGCAGAAGGAGATGCAGAAGCAGATGCAGCAGGAGATACAGATTCAGCAGGAGATGCAGCAGGAAGTGCTGCTTCTACAAATAGAGCATCAGGAAATGCAGCAGGAGATTCAGCAGGAGATGCAGTAGGATGAGAGGCAGGTGGAGATGATGCAGGAGACGCAGGAGCAGGAGATGCAGCATTAGGAGATGCAGCAGGAAATGCAGAAGAAGGAAATGCTGCAGGAGATGCTGCAAGAGGAGATGCAGGAGGAGATGCAGCAGGAAAAGCATCATCAGGAGATGCAGCAGCCAGGGATGCAGAAGGAGATGCAGAAGCAGATGGAGGAGGAGATGCAGATTCAGCAGGAGGTGCATCAGGAAACGATGCTTCAGCAAATACAGCATCAGGAAATGCAGCAGGAGATTCAGCAGGAGATGCAGTAGGAGGACAGACAGGAGGAGATGATGCAGGAGACGCAGCTGCAGGAGATGCAGCAGCAGAAGATGCAGCAGTAGAGGCAGCAGTAGTAGATACAGCAGGGGATGCAGCAGCAGAAGATGCAGCAGGAGATGCAGTAGGAGATGCAGCAGGAGATACAGAAGAAGGAGATGCCGCAGGAGAATCTGCAGCATGAGATGCAGCAGCAGATGAAACAGCAAATGCAGAAGCAGCAGATACAGCAGCAGGAAATGCATCAGAAGATGCAGCAGTAGATGCAGATTCAGCAGGAGATGCAGTAGTAGGAGATGCTGCAGCAGATGCAACAGCAGGCGATGCAGCAGCAGGCAATGCAGCAGGAGTTGAGGAGAAGATGAGGCAGGAGAAGCAGCAGGAGATGCAGCAGGAAATGCAGAAGGAGATACAGCAGGAGATACATCAGCAGGAGCTGCAGCAAGAGATGCACCAGCAGCAGATACAGCAGAAGGTGATGCAGTGGCAGAAGGTGAAGTAGGAGATGCAGGCAGGACATACATGAGCAGGAAATGCAGCAAGATTCTACAGTAGGAGATTCATTATGAGATTCTGCAGCAGGAGATTAAGCAGGAGATGAAGCAGAAGGAAATGTAGCAAGATATGGCGCAGGGGGAGGTGCAGCAGGTAATGCAGCAGCAGAAGATGCAGAAGGATATGAAGGAGGAGATGCAGTACCAGAAGATGCAGCAGGAGATTCAACAGCAGGAGATGCTGCAGCAGATGCAGCAGTGGGTGATGCAGCAGCAGGCAATGCAGCAGGAGTTGCGGAGAAGATGAGGCAGGAGAAGCAGCAGGGGGAGATGCAGAAGAAGAAGCAGTAGCAGCAACAGTAGCAGGCTTCTGCATCTCTTTCAGCTGCGTCTACTGCTGCGTCTACTGCTGCATCTCCTGCTGCATCCCCGGCTGCTGCATCTCCTGATGATGCTTCTCCTGCTGCATCTCCTGCTGCTGAATATCCTGCTGCTGCGTTTGCTGCAGCATATACTGTTGAATATCCTGCTGCTGCATCCCCTATTGCTGCATCTCCTACTGCTTCTCCTGCTGCTGCACATACTGCTGCTGCATCTCCTCCTGCATCTCCTCCTGCATCATCTCCTGCGGCATCTCCTTCTTCTGCATTTCCTGCTGCATTTGCTGCTGCATTTCCTAATGCTGCATCTCCTGCTGCTGCGTCTCCTGCATCTCATCCTACTGCCTCTCATCCTACTGCATCTCCTGCTGAATCTCCTGCTGCATTTCCTGATGCAGCAGCAGGAGATGCAGCAGGAGATGTTACAGCAGAGGCAGCAGCAGAAGATGCAGCAGGAGTTGAAGCAGCAGCAGATGCAGCAGGATATGCAGCAGCAGGTGATGTAGCAGCAGAAGATGCAGCAGGAGATGCAGAAGAAGGAGATGCATCAGGATATACAGCAAAATAGTGACTTAACTGCACCTTTTAAGGCCTATAGGAAAAGCGTGTGGCTGCCGCAGGGAAGATGCTAGTATTTTGGATCTGCTGCTGCATCAGATGCGGCTGCATCTCCTGCTGCAGCTCCTGCAGGATATGCATCTCCTACTGCAACTCCTGCTGATGAATCTCATGCTGCAGCATCTGCTGATTCATCTCCTGCTGCATTTCCTGCTTCATCTTCTGTTCTGCACGTCCTTCTGCTGAATCTACTCCTGCATTTCCTGCTATTGCATCTCCTGCTGCATTTGCTTCTGCATCTTTTTCTTATTCTCCTGCTGCATCTTCTGCTCCTGACTCTCCTGCTGCTGGTCCGCTGTTGCATCTCCAGTTCCATCTCCTGCTACTGCATCTCCTTCTACATGTCCAGCTTCATATCCTTCTGCACCTCCTGCTGCTGCATTACCTGCAGCATCTCCTCCTGCTGCATATCCTGCTGCGGCGTCTCCTTCTACTGCATCTGTTGCAGCACCGTCTTCTGCTACATCTCCTACTGAAGCTGCATCTCCTGCTTCATCTGCTGCTGCTTCCTCTGCTGGTGCATCTGCTGCTGTTGTATCTCCTGCTGCATCTTCTGCGGCTGCATATCCTGCTGTATCTCCTGCTGCATCTCGTGCTGCTCCATCTGTTGCTGAATCTATTGCTGTTTATTTACTGCTGAATCTCCTGTGGATGCATCTCCTGTTACATCTCCTGCTGCATCTCTTCCTGCATCTCCTGCTGCATATCCTGCTGCTGCATCTGCTGCCGCTTAATCTACTGCTGCATCTCATGCTGCTACATCTTCTGCTGGTGAACTTGCTGCTGCTGCATCTGCTGCTATATCTGCTACTACTGTAACTCTTGCTGCATCTACTGCGGCTGAATCTAAAGCTATATCTCCTTCTGATGTTTCTCCTTCTCTGCATCTCCTGCTGCTGCATCTCCTGCTGCATCTCATGCTGCATCTCATGCTGCTGCATTCCCTGGTATGTCTCCATCTGACTCAACACCTCCTGCTGCATCTCCTGCTGCATCTCGTCCTGATGCATCTCCTTCATCTCCTGCTGCCTCTCCTGCTTCTACCGCCCCTGCTGCTGCAACTCCTGCTCACTCTCCTGCTGCTGCCTCTCCTGCTGGATATCATGCTGCAGGTACTGAATTCAGACTTAACTGCGCCTATTAAGGTGCTTTAGGAAAAGTAAGTAACTCCTGCAAGGAAGATTCTAGCATGGAATGCTGCTGCTTCTGAATGTTTGTTCTTATAGCGCGTTCACTGCAAAGCAAAACTTGTAGAACTTTCAGTCTTGGTTTGTAAACTCTAACATCACCATGGCTATTAAGGTGTCACTTCAAAATTCCAGAGCGTTCAGCACAACTATCGCAGGGAAGCTGCTGATGCATCTGCGGCTGCATCTCCTGATGCCGCATCTCCTACTGTATATCCTGCTGCTGCATCTCCTGCTGCAACTCGTCCTTCTGCATATCCTGCTGCATCTCCTGCTGCTGCGTCTCCTGCATCTGCATCTCCTGCTGCATCTTCTGCTGAATCTCCTGCTACTGCAATTCCTGCTGCATCTCCTGCTGCACATGCTGCTGCATCTCCTACTACGTTTGCTGCTGCCGCTTCTCCTGCTGCGTCTCATCCTGCTGTATTTCCAGCTGCATCTCCTGCTAGTGCATCCACTGCTGGTTCATTTCCTGCTGCATTTCCTGCTGCTGCATCTCCTGCTTTGGGAGATCCTCCTGCATCTCCTGCTGCTGCATCTGCTGCTGAATCCCTTGCTGCTGCATCTCATGATGTATCTCCTGCTGCTGCATCTCCTGCTGCTGCATCTCCTGCTGCTGCTTATCTTTCTGCATCTCGTCCTGCTGCATCTCCTGCAGCATATCCTACTGCATTTACTGCAGCTGCATGTCCTGCTGCATATCGTCCTGCTGTAACTCCAGCTGCACCTCCCATTGGTGTATCCCCTGCTGGTGCATCTCCTGGAGGATCTCCTGCTGCTGCATGTCCTGTTGTTGCAGCTCGTGTTGCATCTTTTGATGCTTCTACTCCTCATGAATTTTCTGCTGCATCTTTTTCTGTTGCATCTCCTGCATCTGCTGCTGCATCTGCTGCTGCTTAATCGACTGCTGCTTCTCCTACTGCTGCTTCTGCTGCTGCCGCATCTCCTGCGGGATCTCCTGCTTCATTTCCTGCTGATGCACCTCCTGCTGCATATCCTGCTGCTGCCTCTCCTGATCCTGCATCTCCTCTTGCTGTATCTCCTGCTGCATCTCCACCTGCTTCATCACCTGCTGCTGCATCTGATGCTGATGGATCTGCGGCTTCATCTCTGGCTGCTGCATCTCCTGCTCCAGCATCTCCTGCTTCATCTCCTAGTGCTCCATCTGCTGCTGCATTTCTTTCTGCTCTATCTCCTCCTGCTGCATCTCTTCCTGCTTCTGAATCTCATGCTGCTGTATCTCCTGCATCTTCTGCTGCTGCATCTCCTTCTGCTGCATCTCCTCCTACTGCATCTCATACTGCTATATCTCCTGCTGCTACATCTCCTACTGTATCTCCTGCTGCAGCATCTCCTACTGCTGCCTCTCTAAATGCATCTTATGCTGCTGCATTTGTTGCTGCTGCTTCTGCTATTGCATCTCCTGCTAATTCTTCTGCTGCTGCATCTCCTGCTGCTGCATCTCCTTCTGCACATTCTGCTGCTGCATTTGTTGCTGCTTCGTCTGCTTCTGCATCTCCTACTGCTGCTACTCTTTCTGCATCTCCTGCAGCTGCATCTGCTGCTTCATCTCCTGCTGCCGCAACTGCTTGTACTGTACCTGCTGCTGCATCTCCTGCTGAATCTCCTCCTCGTTCATCCCCTGCTGTTGCATCTCGCCTGCATATTCTGCTTCTGCATCTCCTGCTGCATCTTCTGATGCATCTCCTTCTCCAGCATCGCATGCTGCATCTCCGACTGCATCTCCTGCTGAATCTCTTGCTGCTGCATGTCCTACCGCTTCATATCCTGCTGCATCTCTTGCTGCATCCCCTGCTGCTGCATATCTTACTATATCTCCTGCTGCATCTACAGCTGCATTTACTGCTGCTGCATCTCCTTCTACTGCATCTCCTGCTGCTGCATCTGCTGCTGCTGCATCTTATTTTGCTGTGTCTCCTGCTGCATCTTGTCATGCTGTATTTCCAGCTGCACCTCCTTCTGAATCTCCTGCTTGTGCGTCCTCTGCTGGAGCATCTCGTCTGCATCTCCTGCTGCAATTCCTTCTGCATCTCCTGCTTCTGTGTCTGCTGCCGCATCTCCTGCTGCTGCATCTTCTGCAGCATCTCCTGCTGCTGATTCTGCTCCTGCTGCATCTTTTGCTGCTGCATCTCCTGCTGGTGCATCTCTTTCTGAATCTCCTCCTGCTGCATCGCCTGCTGCATCTCCTGCTGCTTATGCTGCTGCGTTTGCTTCTGCATCTCCTTCTGCCTCATCTCCTGCTGTTGCATCTCCTGCTGCTGCATCTCCTCCTTCCGCATATCCTGCTGCATCTCATGTTACATCTTCTCCTGTTGAATCTCCTGCTGCTTCTGCTTTTTTATCTCCTTTTGCATCTCTTGCTGCTGCATCTCCTGCTGCATCCCCTGCTTTATATCCTACTGCATTATCTGCTGCATCTCCTCCTGTTTCATCTCCAGCTGCAAGTCCTGTTGTTGCAAAATCTCCTGCTCTATCTCTTGTTCCAGCTTCTGCATCTGCTGCTGCATATCTGCCTGCATCTCATGTTGCTGTATGTCCTGCTGCATTTCCTTCTGCTGCATCTCTGCTGCACCACAAGGTGCTGCATATCCAGCTGCTGCACCTCCTGCTTCTGCATCTCCTGCTGCATCTCGTGCTGTTGCATCCCCTGTTGCTGTATCTCCTGCTGCTGCATCTCCTGCTGCTGCAACTCCTGCTGATTCTCCTACTTCTCCATCCTCTGCTGCATCGCCTTCTGCATCTCCTGCTGACGCATCTGCTGCTGCACCTGCTGCTGATTCTCTTGCTACTACATCTCCTGCTGCATATCCTGCGAATTCATCCCCTGCTGCTATATCTCCTACTCCATCTCTGCTCCTTCATCCATTGCATCTGCTGCTGACACCATTTCTGCTTCATCTCCTGTTGCCCCTCTTGCATCAGCTCTTCCTGCTTCTCCTCCTCCTACATCTCCTGCTGACACATCTGCGGCTGCATCTGCTGGTGCTGCATCTGCTACTGCATGGCCTCCTACATCTCTTGCTGCATCTCCTGCTGCACCTCTTGCATCTCCTGAATCTTTTTCTGCTACTGCACCACCTGCTAAATCTTCTGCAGCATCTTCTGATGCAGATTATCCTGCTATTACATCTCCTGTTGCTCCGTCTGCTACTGCATCTACTGCTGCATATCTGCTGCTGCATCTCCTGAATAGTCTCCTGATGCTGGATGTGCTACTCTGGCTTCTGCTGATACCTCTCCTGCTGCATATCGTGCTGCATCTCCTGCTGCATCTCTTGCTGGTGCATCTCCTTATGCTGCATCTTCTTCTGCATCACCTGCTTCATCTCTTCCTGCTTATTATGCTATATTTCCTGCTGCTGTATCTCCTGCAACTGCATCTCCTGCTGAATCTTCTGGTTAATCTGCAGCTGCTGCAACTCCTGTTGCTGAATCTCCTGCTGCTGCAACTCCTGCTGCTGTATCTCCTGCTGCTGAGCTTGCTGCAGCATAGACTTCTGAATCTCCTGGTTCTGCATCTCCTGCTGCATCTCCTGCTGAATCTTCTGCTGCTTCATCACCTGCTGCTGCATATACTGCTGCATCTGCTGCTGCTTCAACTCCTGCGGCATCTTCTGCTGCTGCATCTCCTGAGGCTGCGTCTCCTGCATATTCTCTTCCTACTGCAACTCCTGCTGAAACTCCTGCTGCATTTCCTGATGCTGTATTTGCTGAAACATCTCTTCCTGCTGCATTTCCTTCTGAATCTGCTGCTGCAATTCCTGCTGCATCTCCTGCTGCTGCATCTCATTCTGCTGAATATCCTCCTGAATCTCCTGCAGAATCTCATGCTGCTACATCTTCTGCTACTTAATATGGATCTCCTGTTGCATCTCCTCCTGCTGCATCTACTACTGCTGTATCTGTTGTGCCATCTCCTGCTGCATCTCCTGCTAATGCACCTCCTCTTAGGGCATCTCCTGCTAAATCTGCTCCTGCATCTACTGCTGCATGTCCTGTTGCATCTGCTGCTGCCCCTCCTGCTGCTGCATCTCGTGCTGCATCTGCTGCTGCCTCTCCTCCTGCTGCAACTCATGCTGCACGTCCTCCTGGATCTCTTGCTGCTGCATCTCCTGCTTAATTTCCTGCTGATGCAGCTCCTGCTTTATCTCCTGCTGCTGCATATCCTGCGGCATGTGCTACTTCAGCTCTTCCTGCATCTCCTGCTGCTGCATATTCTGCCTCTGCATCTCCTGATCCAGCATTTCCTTCTGCATCTCCTGCGGCCTCTCCTCATGTATATTCTTATTCTGTATCTTCTGCTTGCTGCATGGTCTGCTGATTCATCTCCTGCTGCTGAAACTCCTGCTGCATCTCCTACTACTGCATCTGTGCTTCATACCCTGCTGCGGCACCTCCTGCTGCAGCATGTACTGCTGCATCTCATGCTGCTGAATCTTCTATTGCATCTCCTACTACTTCATCTGCTACTTCAATCCTTGCTGCTGCATCTCCTGCTGCTCTATCACTTGCTGCTGCATCTCCTGCTTCTGCATCTCCTGCTGAATCTCCTGCTGCTGCATCTCCTGCTGAATCATCTACTGCCGCATCTCCTGCTTATGAATCTAGCGCTGCTGCATCTCCTGCTGCATCTCCTTCTGTCTCTTCTGCAGAATTTGCACTAAATCTGCTGCTTCTGCATCACCTGCTGCTGCATCTATTGCTGCATCTCCTGCTACAGCATCTCCTGCTACAGCATCTCCTGCTACTGCATCTGATGATGCTTCGTGTGGTTTTGCATCTCCTGATGCATCTCCTGGTGCTGCATCTCCTGTTGCATCTCCTGGTGCTGCATCTCCTGCTGCAAATCCTGCTGCATCTCATGCGGCTACATCTCTAGCTGCTGCATCTCCTTCTGAAACTCCCGCTGCTGTATCTCCTGTTGAATGTGCAGCTGAATCTGCTGCTGCACTACTGCAGCTGCATCTCCTGCTGCTGCATCTCCTGCTGAATATCCTGATGATGAAGATGCAGGAGATGCACCAGTAGGAGATGCAGCAGGAAATGCAGTAAGAGGAGATGCACCATGAGATGTAGCAACAGCAGAAGCATCAGAAAATGCAGAAGCGTGATGAACCATTACGAGATGCAGCAAGAGATACAGCAGCAGAAGATGCAGCAGCAGAAGATGCAGTAGCGGGAAACGCTGCAGAAGATGCAGCAAGAGGTACAGCAAGAGATGTAGCAGAAGGAAATGCAGCAGTAGATGCAGCAGCAGATACAGAAGCAGGCGATGCGGCAGAAGGAGATGCAGGCAGCAGATGAAACAGGAGATGTAGATTCAGAAGGAGATGCAGTAGAAGGAGAAGCTTCTTCATCTCCTTCTGCTTCTCCTGCTGCTTCAACTCCTGCTGCATCTTAGAATCATAGAATCATAGAATAACCAGGTTTATCTCCTGCTGCTGCAACTCTGGCTGCTGCAACTCTTGCTGCATCTCTTCCTTCTGTATCTCCTGCTGCATCTGTATCTCCTGCTGCATCTGCTTCTGCATCTCCTTCTGCTGCATCTACTGCTGCATCTGCTGTTGCATCTACTGCTGCTGTATCTCCTGCTGATGATTCTCCTGCTGAATCTCCATCGACATCTCACACTGCTACATCTCCTGCTGCATCTCCTTCTGAATATGCATCTCCTGATGCATCTCCTTCTGCTTCCACTCCCACTGCTACATCTGCGGCTGCATCTCCTGCTAAATCTCCTGCTGCTACATCTCCTTCTGCATCTCCGCCTGCATCTCCTGCTGGATATGCATCTCCGCCTGCATCTCCAGCTGCTGAATCTCCTGCTGCATCTGCTGCTGCTTTATCTCCTCATGATGAATCTTTGGCTGCTGCATCTCCGGCATCTTCTGCTTCTGCATCTCCTCCTGTTGCATCTCCCACTGCATCTTCTTCTGCTGTATCTCCTTCTGCTCCATCTCCTGCATCTTATGCTGGTGTACCTACTGTGGTATCTCCTGCTGCATCTCCTACTGCCACACATCCTCCTGAATCTGCTGAAGATTCTCTTCCCACTGCATCTCCTCCCGAATCTGCATTTCCGACAGCGTCTGCTGCTGCATCTGCTGCTGCATCTCCTGCTGCATCTTCTGTTGTTGTATATCCTGTAGCAAATCCTGCTGATTTATATCCTGCTGAACCTCCTACGGCTGCATCTCCTGCTGCATCTCTTGCTGCTCTATCTCCTCTTGCATCTCCTCCTTGACCTATTGTCGCTGCATCTCTTGTTGCTGCATCTCCTCCTGCTGCATCTCCTTCTACTGCATCTCGTGCTGCATCCCCTACTGCCTCTCTTGCTGCTGCGTCTCTTGCTGCTGAATCTCCTTCTGCATCTCCTGCTTAAGCTCCTGATGCAGAATCTCCTGCTTCATCTCCTGCTTCAGTTCCTCCTCATGCATCTCCTGGTGCATCTCCTGCTACAGCATCTCCTGCTACTGCATCTGATGATGCTTCGTGTGGTTTTGTATCTCCTGATGCATCTCCTGGTGCTGCATCTCCTGCTGCAAATCCTGCTGCATCTCATGCGGCTACATCTCTAGCTGCTGCATCTCCTTCTGCATTTCCTGCTGCTGTATCTCCTGTTGAATGTGCAGCTGAATCTGCTGCTGCACTACTGCGGCTGCATCTCCTGCTGTGCATCTCCTGCTGCTGCATCTCCTGCTGAATATCCTGATGATGAAGATGCAGGAGATAAAACAGCAGGAGATGCAGCCGCAGGAAATACACCAGCAGGAGATGTACCAGTAGGAGATGCAGCAGGAAATGCAGTAAGAGGAGATGCACCATGAGATGCAGCAACAGCAGAAACATCAGAATATGCAGAAGCGTGATATGCAGTAGCAGGAGATGAATCCGGAAATGCAACAGTAGATGAAGCAGCAGCAGATGCAGCAGAAGTTGCTGCAGGAGATTCAACAGGAGATACCGCAGCAAGCGATGAAGCAGGAGAGGCAGCAGGATATGTAACAGGAGATGCGTCAAGAGATGCGGAAGGAGGAGATGCAGGAGGAGAGGCAGCAGAAGGAATGCAGCAGTGGATTCTTCAGCAGATGCAGAAACAGCAGATGAAACAGAAGGAAATGGAGCAGCCGACTAAAGAGGAGATGCAGATTCAGAAGGAGATGCACTAGCTGGAGATGCGTCAGCAAATGCAGTAGTAGGAGAAACACTAGCAGGAGATGCCACAGGAGATGCACCAGTCGGAGATGCCAAAACAGGAGAAGGAGTAGCGGCAGATGCTGCAGGATGTGCAGCAACAGGAGATGCAGCAACAGGAGATGCATCAGGAGATTCAACAGCAGATGCATTAGCAGGAGACGTGGCAGCTGTCTATGTAGCAGGATAGGAAGAAGCAGTAAGTGCAGCCAGGGATTCAGAAGCAGGAGATGCAGCAGCGGTAGAAGCAGCTGGAGATGC
Organism: Clamator glandarius; assembly: GCA_033459285.1. Classification (NCBI taxonomy): domain Eukaryota; kingdom Metazoa; phylum Chordata; class Aves; order Cuculiformes; family Cuculidae; genus Clamator; species Clamator glandarius. The sequence goes on from JAUNZM010000032.1 coordinate 2,896,466, forward strand.
AGCAGCAGGAGATGCTGGAGCAGTATGTGCAGCAGCAGGAGATGCAGAAGCAGGAGATGCAGCAGGAGATGCAGCAGCAGAAGATGTAGCTGGAGATGCAGCAGTAGGATATGCAGCAGCAGCAGATGCAGCAGCAGGAGATACAGCAGAAGATGAAGCAGCAGTAGAAGCACCAGGGGATGCTGCTGCACAGCAACTGCTGCATTCTTGCTGCTGCATATCCGACTGCATCTCCTCCTTCTACATCTCTTGATGCATCTCCTGTTACATATCCTGCTGCCTCTCCTGCTGCTGCATCTGCTGCTTCATCGCTTGCTGTGGTATCTCCTGATGCATCTCATGTTGAATCTCCTGCTTCAACTTCTCCTGCATCTGCTGCTGCTTCATCTACTGTTGCATCTCTGGATTCATCTCCTGCTACTGCATATCACGCTTCTGCATTTTCTGTTGCTTCTACTGCTTCATGTCATGGTGCATCTCCTCTTGCTGCATCTCCTGCTGGTGCATCTCCTGCATCTGCATCATCGGGATATTCAGCAGGAGGCGCAGCAGCAGGAGGTGCACAGCAGGTGATGCAGCCACAGCAGTTCAGCAGCAGATTCAGCTGCACATTCAACAGGAGATACAGCAGCACGAGATTCAGAAGGAGATGCAGCAGCTAGAGATGTAGCCACATGAGATGCAGCAGGATTTTCAGCAGGAGATGCAGCAGCAGGACATGCAACAGCAGGAGATGAAGAAGAAAGAGATGCAGCCGCAGGCGATACAAAGGATGTAGAGCAGCAGGAGATGAGGTAGCAGATGCAGCAGCAGGAGATGCAGAAGAGATTGAGAAGCAAGAGATAGAGCAGGAGATGCATCAGAAGACGTAGCAGCAGGACAGGCAGCAGCAGGAGATGCACATTCAGCAGAAGAAGTAAGAGATGCAGTAGGAGATGCAGCAGGATATTCAGCAGGAGATGAATCAGCACGAGATGAAGGAGCAGGAGATGCAGCAGCAGGCTATGCAGCCGCAGCAGTGCAGCACCTAATTTAACTGCAGATTCAACAGGAGATGCAGCAGCAGGAGGTGCAGCAGCAGGATATGCAGCCGCAGCAGTGCAGCACCTAATTTAACTGCAGATTCAACAGGAGATGCAGCAGCAGGAGGTGCAGCAGCAGGATATGCAGCCGCAGCAGTGCAGCACCTAATTTAACTGCAGATTCAGCAGGAGATTCAGCAGCAGGAGAGGCAGGAACAGGAGATGAATCAGGGGATTCCACAGGAGATGTTGCAGGAGGAGATGCCGCAGGAGATGCAGCAGTAAGAGATGCAGCAGGATATGAAGCAGCAGACACAGCAGAAGAACATGCAGCAGCAGGATTCAGCAGGAGATGCATATTCAGCAGGATATGTAGCAGGAGATGCAGCAGCAGGAGATGCACCAGGAGATTCAGCAGGAAATTCAGCAACATGAGATGCAGCAGCAGATTCAGCAGCAGATTCCATAGGAAATGCAACAGCAGGTGATTCATAAGCAGGGGATGTGGCAGCAAGAGTTAAAGCAGCAGGAGCTGATTCAGGCGCAGGAGAATCGGAAACAGGATATGCATTATGAATTGCATCAGAAGGAGATGCAGTAGAAGATGCAACACAAAGTGCATCATCAGGAGATGCAGCACGAAGAGATTCAGCAGGAGATGTAGCAGGAGATGTAGTAGCAGGAGATCATGCAGGAGATGCAGCATGAGATGCAGAAGCAGGAGATACAGCAGCAGATGAAACAGGAAATGCAGCAGCAGGACATGCCGCAACAGTAGATGCATCAGCAGGACATAAAGTGGCAGGATGCAGCAGCAGAAGATGTCGCAGGGGAAGCAGCCGCAGTAGATGAAACCGAGGATGCCTCAGCAGGACAGAAAGCAGCAGGATATGCAGCAGGAAATGGAGCAGCACATGTAGCAGCAGCAAATGCAGAAGACAAAGATGCAGCAGGAGATGAAGCAGCACGAGATGCAGCAACAGTAGATGCAACAGGAAACACAGCAGGACATGCAGCAGATATTGCAGGAGATGCAGCAGCAGATACTGCAGGAGATGCAGCAGGAGGAGATGAAGAAGTAGAGATGAAGAGCAACAAAGCTGGTGAAGGGGCTGGAGAACAGGCTTTATGAGGAGTGGTTGACAGAGCTGGGGTTGTTTAGCCTGGAGAAGAGGAGGCCGAGAGGAGACCTCATTGCTCTCTAAAACTACCTGAAAGGAGGTTGTAGGGAAGAGGGTAATGGCCTCTTCTCCCAAGCGACAAGGGAGGGAATGGGTACAAGCTCCACCAGGGGAAATTTAGGCTGGACATCAGGAAAAAAAATTTCACAGAAAGGGTCATTGGGTACTGCAACAGGCTGTCCAGGGAGGTTGTTGATTCACTTTCCATTGAGGTGCTTAAGGCACGGGTGGACGAGGTTCTAAGGGGCATGGGTAAGTGTTTGATTGGAATGGTTGGACTCGATGATCCGGTGGGTCTCTTCCAACCTGCTTATTCTATGATTCCATGATTCTAAGCAGCAGGATTCGAAGCAGTAGGAGAAGCAGAAGGAGATGAAGAAGCTGGAGATGCAGCAGCAGCAGATGCAGCAGGAGGAGATGCAGCAACAGATGCAGCAGGAATTGCAACAGAAGGAGATGAAGCAGGAGATGCAGTAGTATGAGGTGCAACAGAAGGAGATGAAGCAGGAGATGCAGCAGTATGAGGTGCATCAGCAGGAGATTCAGCAGGAGGTGCATATTCGGAAGGAGATGCAGCAGGAGATTCAGCAACAGGAGATGTAGCTGCATGATATGCAGTAGCAGCAGATGCAGCAGCAGGAGATCCAGCCTCAGCAGATGAAGCCAAAGATTCAGCAGAAGATTCAGCAGTAGGAGATGAAGCAGCAGGAGATGCAGAAGGAGATGCAGTAGCAAGAGATGCAGCAGCAGTTGCAGCATTGGATGCAGTAGCAGCAGATGCAGCAGCAGGATATGTAGCAGCAGATGCAGAAGGAGATGCAAATTCATTAAGAGATTCAGCAGCAAAAGATGCAGAAGGCAATAAAGCAGCAGCAGACGCAGCAGAAGGATATCACAGAATCACAGAATCACAGAATAACCAGGTTGGAAGAGACCCACCGGATCGTCAAGTCCAACCATTCCCACCAATCCCTAAATCATGCTCCTAAGCACCTCGTCTACCCTAACCTTAAACACCTCCAGGGACGGTGACTCAACCACCTCCCTTGGCAGACCATTCCAATGCCTAACCACCCTCTCCGTGAAGAACTTTTTCCTAATCTCAAGCCTGAACCTCCCTGGTGGAGCTTGAGGCCATTCCCTCTCGTCCTGTCCCCTGTCACTTGGGAGAAGAGGCCAGCTCCCTCCTCTCCACAACCTCCCTTCAGGTAGTTGTAGAGAGTAATAAGGTCTCCCCTCAGCCTCCTCTTCTCCAGGCTAAACAACCCCAGCTCTCTCAGCCGCTCCTCATAAGATTTGTTCTCCAGCCCCTTCACCAGCTTTGTTGCCCTTCTCTGGACTCACTCCAGAGCCACAACATCCCTCTTGTGGTGAGGGGCCCAGAACTGAACACAGTACTCGAGGTGCGGTCTCACCAGTGCCGAGTACAGGGGGAGAATAACCTCCCTGGACCTGCTGGTCATGCCGTTCCTGATACAAGCCAAGATGCCATTGGCCTTTTTGGCCACCTGGGCACACTGCTGGCTCATGTTCAGTTGGCTCTCAACCAGCACCCCCAGGTCCTTCTCCTCCTGGCAGCTTTCCAGCCAGGTCTCTCCTAGTTTGTACCTCTGCTTAGGGTTGTTGTGCCCCAAGTGCAGGACCCGGCATTTGGCCTTGTTAAACCTCATGCCGTTGGTCTCAGCCCAGCAGTCCAGCCTGTTCAGGTCCCTTTGCAGAGCCTCCCGACCCTCCAGCAGATCAACATTTCCTCCCAGCTTGGTGTCATCTGCAAACTTGCTAAGGGAGGACTCAATGCCTTCATCCAGGTCATTGATAAAGACATTAAACAGGACTGGACCCAGGACTGAGCCCTGGGGAACCCCACTTGTCACTGGCCTTCAGCTGGATTTAACTCCATTTACCACCACCCTCTGGGCCCGGTCATTCAACCGGCATCTCATGCTGCACGTCCTCCTGGATCTGTTGCTGCTGCATCTCCTGCTTCATTTCCTGCTGATGCATCTCTTGATTTATATCCTGCTGCTGTATATCCTGTGGCATGTGCTACTTCAGCTCTTCCTGCATCTCCTGCTGCTGCATATTCTGCCTCTGCATCCCCTGATCCAGCATTTCCTTCTGCATCTCCTGCGGCCTCTCCTCATGCATATTCTTATTATGTATCTTCTGTTTGCTGCATGGTCTGCTGATTCATCTCCTGCTGCTGAAACTCCTGCTGCATCTCCTACTACTGCATCTGTGCTTCATACCCCATAGCGGCATCTCCTGCTGCTCTATCCCTTGCTGCTAAAACTCCTGCTTCTGCATCTGCTGCTCAATTTCCTGCTGATGCATTTGCAGTTTCATTTCCTGCCGCATATCCTACTTCATCTGCTGATGTTGCACTTCCTGCTTCTGTATCTCCTTCTACATCGCCTGCTGACGCATCTCCTTCTACATCTCCTGCTGCTTCATCTCCTGCTGCATTCCTTGCTGCATACCCTGATGCATCTCCATCTGCTGCATCTCCATCTGCTGCATCACCTGCTGCTGCATCTCTTGCTGCATCTGCTGCTGATGCATCTGCGACTGCGTTTTCTGCTGCTGCATCTCCTGGTGCGTTTCCTGCTTCATCTGGTGCATCTGCTGCTGCTTTATCTCCTGCTGCTGTATCTCCTGCTACATTTCTTCCTGCTGCATATCCTGCTGTGTCTCCTGCTGCTGCATCTCATGTTGCTGCATCTCCTGAAGATTCTCTTCCTCCTGCATCTCTTGCTGAGTATTCATTTCCTGCTGCATCTGCTTCTGCATCTCCTGCTGCTGCATCTCCTGATGAATCTGCATTTCCTGTTGCATCTGCTTCTGCATTTCCTGCTGCTACATCTCCTGCTCCATGTCCTGCTGCTGCATCTCCTGCTGAAATTTCTTTTGAATCTGATGCTGCATCTGCTGCGGCTGCATCTCCTTCTGATTCTCTGCTGCTGCATCTCCTGCTGATGAATCTCCTGCTGCATCTCCTTCAGAATATGCCTCTCCTGCTGATGCATCTCCTGCTGATGCATCTCCTGCAGATGAATTTCCTGCTGCATCTTCTGTTGAATCTGCTCCTGCCTCTACTTTTGCTACATCTACTACTTCAGCTCCTGCTGCAGATCTTGTGGCTTAATCTTTTGCTGCACATCCTGCTACACGTCCTGCTGCATCTCTTGCTCTTGCATCTCCTGCTGCTGCATCTCCTGCTCTTGCATCTCCTGAGCCATCTTTTGCTGCATTTCTTGCTGATGTATGTCCTGCAGCATCTCCTGCTGCTGCACATCCTGCTGCAACTCCTGCTGCTGCACCTCTTACTTCTGAATTTCCTTTTCTATCTCCTGCTTCTGCATCTCCTGATCCTACATCTCCTGCTGCAGAGCCTGTGGCAGCTTCTGATGCATATCCTTATGCTACATCTTCTGCTCCTGCATCTTCTCCTGATGCATCTTCTGCTTCATCTCCTGCTCCTGCAGCTCCTGCTGCAGCTCCTGTTGCATCTTCGGCTGCTGCACCTTCTGCTGCTGCATCTCCTGCGGCATCTCCTGCTGTTTATGTGCTGCTGCTGCACTTCCTGCTGCAGCTGCTGCTGCTGCTGCAGTTGCTTCTGCTTCGGCAGCACCTCCTGCTACTGCACGTACTGCTGCAGCATGTACTGCTGCATCTCCTGCTGCTGAATCTTCTGCTGCATCTCCTACTACTTCATCTGCTACTTCAATCCCTGCTGCTGCATCTCCTGCTGCTCTATCACTTGCTGCTGCATCTCCTGCTTCTGCATCTCCTGCTGAATCTCCTGCTGATGCATCTGCAGATTCATATCCTGCAGGTGAATCTACTGCTGTTGTATCTCCTTCTGCAACTCTTGCTGCTTTATCTCCATCTGCATCTCCTGATGCTGCATCACCTGCTGAATCATATGCTGCTGCATCTCCTGCTAATGAATCTAGCGCTGCTGCATCTCCTGCAGCATCTCCTTCTGAATCTTCTGCAGAATTTGCACTAAATCTCCTGCTTCTGCATCACCTGCTGCTGCATCTATTGCTGCATCTCCTGCTGCTGCATCTATTGCTGCATCTCCTGCTACTGCATCTATTGCTGCACCTCCTGCTGCATCATCTGCTGCTGCATCTGCTGATCTGCTTTTCAATCTCCTGATGCATCTCCTGGTGCTGCATCTCATGCTGAAAATCCTACTGCATCTCATGAAGCTACATCTCTAGCTGCTGCATCTCCTTCTGAATCTACTGCTGTTGTATCTCCTGTTGAATGTGCAGCTGAATCTGCTGCTGCACTGCTGCGGCTGCATCTCTTGCTGTGCATCTCCTGCTGCTAAATCTCCTGGTGAATATCCTGATGATGCAGATGCAGGAGATCAAACAGCAGGAGATGCAGCAGGAAATGCAGTAAGAGGAGATGCACCATGAGATGCAGCAGCAGAAACAGAAAATGCAGAAGCGTGATATGCAGTAGCAGGAGATGAATCCGGAAATGCAACAGTAGATGAAGCAGCAGCAGATGCAGCAGAAGTTGCTGCAGGAGATTCAACAGGAGATACCTCAGCAAGCGATGAAGCAGGAGAGGCAGCAGGATATGTAACAGGAGATGCATCAAGAGATGCAGAAGGAGGAGATGCAGGAGGAGAGACAGCAGAAGGAATACAGCAGTGGATGCTTCAGCAGATGCAGAAACAGCAGATGAAACAGAAGGAGATGGAGTAGCCGACTAAAGAGGAGATGCAGATTCAGAAGGAGATGCACTAGCTGGAGATGCGTCAGCAAATGCAGTAGTAGGAGAAACACTAGCAGGAGATGCCACAGGAGATGCACCAGCCGGAGATGCTGAAGCAGGAGAAGGAGCAGCGGCAGATGCAGCAGGATGTGCAGCAGCAGGAGATGCAGCAACAGGAGATGCACCAGCCAGAGATGCTGAAGCAGGAGAAGGAGCAGCAGCAGATGCAGCAGGATGTGCAGCAGCAGGAGATGCAGCAACAGGAGATGCACCAGCCAGAGATGCTGAAGCAGGAGAAGGAGCAGCGGCAGATGCAGCAGCATGTGCAGCAGCAGGAGATGCAGCAACAGGAGATGCATCAGGAGATTCAGTAGCAGACGCCATAGCAGGAGATGCAGCAGCTGACTATGTAGCAGGATAGGAAAAAGCAGTAAATGCAGCCGGGGATTCAGAAGCAGGAGAGGCAGCACCGAAAGATGTAGCAGGACATGCAGCAGCAGTAGATGAAACAGAGGATGTAGCAGCAGGGGATGCAATAGGAGATGCAGCAGCAGGATATGCTGCAGCAGGGGATGCAGCAGCAGGATATGCTGCAGCAGGGGATGCAGGAGCAGGAGATGCAATAGGAGATGCAGCAGCAGGAGATGCAGCAGCAGGAGATGCAATTCAGAAGGATATGCAGCAGCAGCACATTAGCAGGAGATGCAGCAGCAGATTCAGCAGCAGGAGATGCAGCAGCAGATGAAACAGGAGATGCAGCAACAGGAGAAGCAGCAGGAAATAAAGCAGCAGGAGATGAAGAAGCAGGAGATTCAGCAGGACATGCAGCAGAGGCAGATGCAGGAGGAGATGTAGCAGAAATAATGCAGCATTAGATGCAGCAGCAGAAGGATATGACGCAGGAGATGTTTCAATAGAAAGTGCAACATGAGATACAGCAGAAGCAGACAAAGCAAAAGGAGATGCAGAAACAGGAGATGCAGCAGCAGGACATGGATCAAGAGATGAAGGAGCAGGAGATTCATTAGATGATTCAGTAGCAGGATATGAAACAGCAGGAGATACAGCAGCAGGAGATGCAGCATGAGATGCAGGAGAATGAGACGAAGCTATAGAAGATGTATCAGGAGATGCAGAAGAAGATGTAGCAGATAATACAGCAGGAGATGCTGTAGCAGGAGATGCAGAAGAAGATGTAGCAGCAGGAGATGCAGCAGCAGGAGATGCAGCAGGAGTTTCAGAAGGAGGAGATAGAACAGGAGATGTAGTAGTAAAATATTCAGCAGGGGATGCAGCAGGAGGAGATGCAACAGGAAATGCAGCAGGAGGAGGTACAGCAGCACCAGATGCAGCAGTGTATGCAGCAGAGGAGATCAATAAGAGAATCAGCAGCAATTGATGCAGCAGTAGATTCTGGAACCGGAGATGCATAAGAAGTAGATTCAGAAGCAGGAGATGCAGCAGGACATGCATCAGCAGGAGATGCAGCAAAACATACTTCAGCAGGAGACACAGCAGCAGGATATGAGACAGGAGATACACCAGCAGCAGATGCAGCAGCAGATGCAGCACCATATGCAGCAGAAGATGTAGAACCATATGCAGCAGAACATGCAGAACCATATGCAGTAGGAGATACAGAAGCAGATGAAGCAGCAGCTGCACCTGTAGATGTAGCATCACCAGAAGCAGCAGCAGAAGCAGCAGCAAAGGATTCAGGGTGAGATGCAGCAAGAATTGCATTAGCACGAGATGCTGCTGGAAATTCAGTAGGATATGCAGCAGCAAGAGATTTGGCAACAGCAGATGCAGCAGCAGATGCAGCAGCAGATGCAGCTGCATGAGGTGTATCAGCAGGAGATGTAGCAGGAGATGCATATTCAGCAGGTGATGCACCAGGATATGCAGCAGCAGATTCAAGAGAAGGAAATGCAGCAGGAAATTAGCCGGAGATGAAGCAGCAAGAGATGCAGGAAAAGAAGATGCAGGCGCACCAGAGGCAGCCGCAGATTCAGCAGGAGTTGCAGCAGCAGGAGATGAAGAGGCAAGAGATTCAGCAGCAGGAGATGCACCATCAGGAGAATCAGCAGGAGATGCATCAGCAGGAAATGCATCAGCAGATTTTGCAGCAGGAAATTCCGTAGGAGATTCTGCAGCAGCAGGATTCAGTAGAAAAGGCAGCAGGAGATGCAGCAGGAGATGCAGCAGGAGATTCAGCAGCAGGGGATGTAGTAGGAGATGCAGCAGGAGATACATCAGCAGGAATTGTAGCAGAAGATGCAGCAGGAGATTCTGCAGAAGAAGATTCAGCAGGAGATGCATCAGGAGATGAAGTAGCAACATAGGCATCAGAGATTACAGCAGGAAGTGCAACAGGAGATGTAGCAGCCGGAGATGTAGCAGCAGGAGATGCAGCCGCAGATGCCTTCAACAGGATATGCAGCTGAAATGCAGAAGCACTAGGTGCATCCGTAGAAGATTGAGCAGCAGATGCAGCAGGAAAAGGAGATTCTTCTGCAGATGCATCCTCAGATGCATCCGCAGAGGATGCAGCAGGAGATGAAGCAGCAGGCTATACAGCAGCAGCAGATGGAGGAGGACATCAAGTAGAAGGAGATGCAGCAGAAGCAAATGTAGCAGGAGATGCAGCAGTACATGAAGCATCAGGAAATTGAGCAGCAGATTAAGGAGATGCAGCAGTAAATGAAGTATCAGGAAATGGAGCAGCAGATTAAGCAGCAGCAGGAAATGCAGCAGAATATGCAGCAGGAGGTAATGCATCAGCAGGTGATGCAGCTGCAGCTGCAGAGGCAGCAGAGGCAGCAAGAGATGCAGCAGGAATAGGTGCAGCAGCAGATGCATCATGAGATGCTGATTCAGTAGGAGATGTAGCAGCAGAAGATGCTGCAGCAGATGATGCAGCAGAAGATGCAGCAGAAGGAAATGCAGTAAGATATGCTGCAGGAGGAGATGCAGTAAGATATGAAGCAGGAGATGCAGCAGCACGAGATGCAGCAGCACGAGATGCAGCAGGGGATGCATATTCAGCAGTAGATTAGGCAGAAACTTCAGAGGAAATGCAGCAGCAGGAGATTTAGCAGGAGATGCAGCAGTAGATGAAGCAGCAACATATGCAAAAGCAGATGCACCAGATGGAGCAGAAAGAGATGCAGCAGGGAATGGAGCAGCAGATGCAACGGGAAATGCTGCATCAGGAGAAGTATCCGCAGATGCATGAGCAGAGGATGCATCAGGAGATGTAGCAGCAGGAGATACAGGAGCAGGTGATGCCGCAGGAGATGCAGCAGGAGATGCAACACCAGAAGATGCAGCACCAAGACATGCAGCAGGAGATGCAGCAGCACATGCAGTATCAGAAGATGCAGTAGCAGGAGATGAAGCAGCATATGCAGCAGCAAGAGATGCAGCAGCCGGAAATACAACAGGAATAGATGCAGAAGGTAATGCAGCAGCAGGAGTTGAAGTAGAATATGCATCAGCAGGAAATGCAGCACCAAGAGATTCAGACGGAGATGCAGCAGGAGATGCAGCAGCGGGAGATGCAGCATTAGGAGATGCTGCAGCAGCACATGCAGAAAGTGATGCAGCAGTAGGAGATGCAGCAGCAGCAGATGCAGCAGTAGATTCAGCAGCAGGTTCAGCATGATGTGTAGAAGCATGAGATGCCGCAGGAGATTCAGGAGGAGATTCAGCAGGAGATGCAGCAGCAGGAGATGAAGCAGCAGATGCAGCAGCAGGAGATGCAGAAGCAGATGCAGCAGGAGATGCAGATTTAGCAGGAGATGCATCTGCAACAGGAGATGCAGAAGCAGATGCAGCAGGAGGAGATGCAGCAGCAGGACATGCAGCAGGAGTCGATGCAGAAGGTAATAGTGCAGCAGGAGATTCAGACGAAGGAGATGCAGTAGCAGGAGATGCAGTAGAAGAAGATGCAGCAGCAGCAGATGCAGGAGAAGAAGAGGCAGGAGATTCAGCAGGAGATGCATCAGCAGGAAATATAGCAGGAGATTCTGCAGCAGGAAACACCGTAGGAGAGTCTGCAGCAGGAGATTCAGCAGAAGATTGAGCAGAAGATGCAGCAGGGGATATAGAAGGAGATTCAGCAGCAGGAGATGTAGTAGGAGATGCAGCAGGAGATACATCAGCAGGAGTTGCAGGAGGAGATTCTGCAGAAGAAGATTCAGCAGGAGATAGAGTAGGAGATGCATCACGAGATGAAGGAGCAACATATGCATCAGAGGTTACAGCAGGAAGGGCAACAGGAGATTCAGCAGGTGATGTAGCAGCAGGAGATGCAGCCGCAGATGCATTCAGGAGGAAATGCAGAAGCACTAGATGCATCAGTAGAAGATTGAGCAGCAGATGCAGCAGGAAATGGAGATACTTCTGCAGATGCATCTGCAGATGCATGAGCAGAGGATGCAGCAGCAGGAGATGCTGGAGGACGACACCAAGTGGCAGGAGATGTAGCAGCAGGAATTGTAGCAGGAGATGCAGCAGTACATGAATCAGCAGCAGATGCAGCAGCAGATTAAGGAGATGCAGTAGCCGGAAATGCAGCAGAAAATGCAGCAAGAGGAGATGCATCAGCAGGATATGCAGGCAGCAGACGAAAGAGGATATGCAGATTCAGCAGCAGATGAAGTAACAGGAGATGCAGCAGCAGATGAAGTAGCAAGAGTAGCAGCAACAGATGCAATAGCAGGAGATGCAACAATATGCCCGCTGCACTTTCTACTGAATTTCCTGTGCGTTTTCTACTGAATATCCTGCTGCAGAATCTCCTACGGAATTTCCTGCTGCAAAATCTGCTGATGCATTTCCTGCTGGTGCATCTCCTGCTGAATCTCCTGATGCTGCATCTCCTGCTGCTGAATCTCTTGCCTCTTCATTTCCTTCTACTGCAAATCCTGCTGAATCTGCTGCTTCCTCTGGTGCAGCTGCATCTTATTTTCCTGCATCTCCTGCTGCTGCATCTCCGTCTGATTTCCTGCTGCATTTCCTTCTCTTGAATCTGCTGCTGCATATCCTGGTGCATCACCTGCTGAATATGCATCTCCTGCTACATCTACTGCTGTTACACCTCATGCAGCTGCATCTGCTGCTGCATCTGCTGCTGCATCTGCTGTTGCCAAATCTCTTGCTGTTTCATATCCTACCGAATTTCCAGCAGCATCTCCTGCTGATGTAATTCCTGATGCATCTCATCCTGAATCTTTGCTGCTGCATCTGCTTCTGCTTCTGGTGATGCTATATCTCCAGCTGCTTGTGCTGCTTCATCTGCTTCTGTATCTCCTACTGCATATGGGTCTGCATGTTCTGCTGCATATGGTTCTGCATCTTCTACTGCATAAGTAGCTGCATTTGCTGCTGCATCTGCTCCTGGTGCATTTCCTGCCTCATATCCTGCTGCTGTGTCTCCTGCTGCTGTATGTTTTGCTGTGTCTCCTGCTGAAGTATGTTTTCCTGCATCTCCTGCTGATGCATGTCCTGCTGCATCTCCTGCTCTGCATCTACATCTTCTGCATCCCCTGCTCCAGCATCTCCTGCTGCATCAATTGCTGCTGTAACTCTTATTCATCTCCTTCTGCTGCATATACTGCTGCAGCTGGTGCTGCTGTACCTCCTCCTGCCGCACGTCCTGCTGCATCTCCTGCTGCTACATCTCCTGTGGCTGCATCTCCTTCTGCTACATCTCCTTCTGCATCTCCTGCTACAGCATCTCCTGCCGTATCTGCTGCTTCTGCATCTCCTGATACATCCCCTGCTGCTTCTTCTCATCCTGCTGCATCTCATGCTGTATCTCCTGCTGCCATATCTCCTGCTGATTCATATTTTGCTACTGCATCTCCTAATGAATCTCCTGCTGCTTCATCTCTTGATCCATGTCCTGCTGCTACATCTCCTGTTTCTGCATCTCCTTTTGCTTTGTCTGCTGCTGCATCTCCTGCTGTATCTCATGTTGCACCTTCTCATACTGCATGCATCTCCTGCGTCATCTCTTTCTGCTGCATATCTTGCTGCTTCATCTCGTTCTGCATCTCCTGCTGCATCTCCTTGAGCGTCACCTGCGGATGCATCTCCTTCTGCATCACCTGCAGATGCATCTCCTGCTGTATATCTTGCTCCTGCATATTCATCTGCATTTCCTTCTGCAGCTCTTTATGAATCACCTACTTCTGCATCTGCTGAATTTGCTGCTGCATCTGCTGCTGCTTCATCTACTGCTGCTTCTCCTGATAGATCTCCTGCTAGTGCATCTCCTGCTGCTGCATCTGCTGCTGCATCTGATGGTGCTTTCTTACCTGCTGCATGTACTTCCGATGAATCTGCAAAATTTCCTTATGCTGCATCTTCTCTTCATCTACTACTCTGCACCTCCAGCTGCTGCATCTCCTCCTTCTGCATCTCCGGCTGAATCGCCTGTAGCATCTCCTGCTTCTTCATCTCCTGCTGCTACATCTGCTACAGCATATGATGCTGCTGCATCTCCTGTTACCTCTGCTGCTGCTGCATTCCCTGATTCTGCAACTTCTTCTGCATCTCCTCCTACGATATCCCCTGCTGCTGCATTTCCGGCCGAATCTCCTGATGCTGCAACTTCTTCTGCATCTCCTCCTAATACATCCCCTGATAATGCATTTCCTGCTACATCTCCTGATGCTGCATATCCTGCGGAAATGTCTCCTGCCGTATCTCCTCCGTTATACCTTTCTACATTTGCTGTAGAATACATTTATAGAATTTATATGTTATACATTTCCTCATGCACCTGCTGATGCACCTCGTGCTGCTGCATCTCCTGTTTAATCTTCAACTGATGCATCTGTGGCTTCATCACCTCAAATGTCATCTCCTGCTTCACCTGCTGCAGTATTTCCTGATGCAGAATCTGCTGATCTAGAATCTACTGCTGCATTTCCTGCTGCATCTGCTGCTGCTCTGCTGCTGCTTCATCTCCTGCCAAAACTCCTGCTACATATCCTGCTGCTGCATCTCTTCATGCATCTCATGATAATGCTTCATCTCCTGTTGCTGCTTTTCTTGCTGCATCTTCTGCTGCTGCATCTCCTGCTGATGGGTCTGATGCTGCATCTCTTGCTCTTGCATCTCCTGCTGCATCTCCTGCTGCTGCATTACCTGCTCTATCTCCTCCTACTGCATCTCCTCCTGCTGCATATCCTGCTTCTGTATATACTGCTGCCTTTCCTGCTGCTGCATCTCCTGCTGCTGAATCTCTTTCTGCATCTCCTTCTTCTGAATCTCCTGCTGCTCTATTACCTTCTGCATCGACTCCTGCTGCATCTCCTGCTGATGCATCTCCTACTCTTGCATCTCTTTCTGCTGAATCTCCTCCTGAATCTCCTGTGGCATCTCATGCTCCTACATATCCTGCTACTTCTCCTGACGTATCTCCTTCTGAATACGCATCTCCTGCTGCTGAATCTCCTGCTGCTGCATCTCCTGCTGCTGAATCTCCTGCTGCTGCGTCTGCTGCATCATCTCCTCTTTCTCCATAACCTGCTGTATCTCCTGTTGCTACATCATATCTTGCTGCTGCAGATGTTGAAGAATGTCTTCCTACTGCATCTTCTGCTGAATCTTCATTTCCTGCTGCATCTGCTTCTGCATCTCCTGCTGCATCTCCTGCTGCATCTCCTGCTGCTTCTCCTGCTGCTGCATCTGCTGCTTCATCTCCTGCTGTTGCATCTCTTGCTGCATCTCTGTCTGAATCTCCTGCTGATGCATTTCCTGCTGATGCATATTTTGCTTCAAATCCAGCTACTTCAACTCCTGCTGCAGCATCTCCTACTGCTGTATCAGCTGCTTCATCTCCTGCTGCTGCATCTGCTGATACTGCATGTGCTGCTGCAGCTCCTGCTGCATCTCTTGGTGCTGCATCTTCTGGTATTGCCACTCCTGCTTCATCTCATTATGACTTAACTGCCCCTATTGAGGCGCGTTAGGGAAATCAAATAATGCCCACAGGGAAGACGCTAGCATGGAATGCTGCTGCTTCTGAATGTCTTCTCTTAAAGCGCTTTCACTGCAAAGCGTGTCCTGTAGAAGTTTCAATCTAGGCTAGTGAACGGTAACATCTGCATGGCTATTGAGGCATCACGCAAGATTTTAGAGATTTCTGCTCAAGTACCGCAGGGAAGCTGCTACCATCAAATTCTGGCTCTCGTTAGGATCCTTTCATGAAGCGCTGTCACTGCCAGCCGCAAAGCATGAAAAACGCAACGTTTTCACGTAGGCTAGTTATTAGCAACTTAATAATGCCTAATAACGCTTTTTAGGAAAAGAGAATATCTCCAGCAGGGAAAATGTTAGCCTGGAATGCTTCTGCTTGTGGATGTATTCTCTTAGAGAGCTTTCATTGCAGAGCACAACTTGTAGAACTTTCAGTCTAGTCTTGTGTACTGTAAGACCAGAATGGCTACGAAGGCGTTACTTCAAAATTTCAGACCGTTCAGCACAAGTAACACAGGAAAGGTGTTACCATCAAAAGCTGGCTTTCATTAGTGTCTTCTATGGAAGTGGTTTCTCTGCAAGATGCAGAGAACGACTAACGCAATGTTCTTGTGTTGGTAAATGAATAGAGACTTAATAGCTCCTAATAAGACGCTTTAGGAAAAGTGAATATCTCCAGCAGGGAAGATGTTAGCATGGAATGCTTCTGCTTCTGAATGTCTTCTCTTAGAGCGCAATCACTGCAAACCAAGATTTATTGAACCTTCAGTCTAGGCTAGTGAACGGTAACATCGGCATGGCTAGTAAGGCATCACTTGAAGATTTGAAAGCGTTTAGCAGAAATTCCATGCTAGCATCTTCCCTGCTGGAGATATGAATTTTTACTAAAACGCCATAATAGACAGTGTTAAGTCCCTATTCACTAGCCTATGCTAATACGTTTGTGGTTGCAGCTTGCAGTGAAAGCGCTTCCAGAGAAGAATTTAACGAGAGACACCATTTGATGCTAGCAACTTCCCAGGGGTAGTTCTGCTAAACGCTTTCAAATCTTCAAGTGAATCCTTACTAGCCATGCTGATGTTACCTTTCACTAACCTAGACGGAAAGTTCGATAAATCTTGGTTTGCAGTGATTGCGCTCTAAGAGAAGACATGCAGACGCAGAAGCATTCCATGCTAACATCTTCCCTGCTGGAGATATTCACTTTTCCTAAAAAGCGTTATTAGGCGTTATTAAGTCGCTAATCACTAGCCTACGTGAAAATGTTGCGTTTTTTGTGCTTTGCGGCTGGCAGTGACAGCGCTTCATGAAAGGATTCTATAGACAGCCAAAATTTGATGGTAGCAGCTTCCCTGCGGTACTTGTGCTGAATGATCTCAAATCTTGAAATGAGGCTTTAATAGCCATTCTGATCTTTCAGTTCATAAGCCTAGAGTGAAAGTTCTACAAGTCGTTTTTTGCAGTAACAGCGCTATAAGAGAAAACATTAATAAGCGGTGTAGTTTCAGGCCAACATCTGCACTGCCTGAAATACTTACTTTTCCATAAGCGCGTTAACAGGCGCAGTTAAGTCACAATTCATTACCCTAAACTAAAATGTGTTAGTCGTGCTTCACAGCCTGCAGCGAAAGTGCTATAAGAGAAGACTCTAACGAGAACCAGCATTTGATGGTAGAAGCTTCCCTGCAGTACTTGTGCTGAACGCTCTGAAATTTTGAAGTAACGCTTTATTAGCTGATGATATACTTCAGAAGACTAGAATGAAACTTCTAGAAGTCGTACTTTGCAGTGAAAGTGCTATAAGAGAAGACATTCAGAAGCAGCAGCATTCCATACTACCATCTTCCCTGCAGCCGATATTCACTATTCCTAAAGCGCGTTATTCAGCGAAGTAAAGTAAGTGTTCTGTACCCTATACTAAAATTTTGTGTTAGTCGTGCTTTGCAGCTTGCAGTGAAAGCGCTTCCAGAGAAGACTAACGAGAGTCAGCATGTGATCATAGCAGCTTCCCTGCTGTACTTGTTCTGAACGATTTGAAATTTTGAAGTGAGGCTTTAATACCCATTCTGATGTTACAGGGCACGAGCCTAGACTGAAAGTTCTACAAGTCTTTCTTTGCAGTGAAAGCGCTATAAGAGAAGACATTCAGAAGCAGCAGCATTCCATGCTAGCATCTTCCATACGGGCTTTACTCACTTTTCCTAAAGCTCCTCAACAGTTAAATCACAATTCCGTAATCAATACTAAACATTTTGTTAGACGTGCTTTGCAGCTTGCAGTGAAATCGCTTCAAGAGAAGATTCTAACGAAGCTAGCATTTGATCATAGCAGCGCCCTTGCGGTACTTTTTCTAAACATTTTCAAATTTTGCAGTGATGCTTTAATAGCCATTCTGATGATGCAGTACACGAGCCAAGACTGAAAGTTCTACAAGTCTTGCCTTGCAGTGAAAGCACATTCACAGAAGAAATATACAAATTTCAATAGTAGATCGTAGCATCTTCCCTGCGCTATTTGCTCTGAACACTCTGATATTTTGAAGCGACGCTTTAATAGCCATTCTGATGTTGCAGTACATAAGCCAAGACTAAAAGTTCAACAAGTCTTGCCTTGCAGTGAAAGCGCTAAAGATTTTGAAGTGATGCTTTAATAGCCATTTAGATATTACAGTGTACAAGCCTAGACTGAAACATCTACAAGTTTTGCTTTGCAGTGAAAGCACTCTAAGAGAAGACATTCAGAAACAGCAGCATTCCATGCTAGCATCTTCCCTGTGGGCATTATTCGATTTACCTAAAGCACCTCAATAGTGGCTGTTAAGTCATAATGAGATGAAGAAGGAGATGCAACACCAGAAGATGCAGCACCATGAGATGCAGCAGGAGATGCAGAGGCACATGCAGTAACATAAGATGCAGCAGCAGAAGATGCAGCAGCAGAAGATGCAGCAGCAGGAGATGCAGCAGCAGGAGATGAAGCATCAGGAAATACAACAGGAATAGAGGCAGAAGGTAATGCAGCAGCAGGAGTTGAAGCAGAATATGCATCAGTAGGAAATGCAGCACCAAGAGATTCCGACGGAGATGCAGCAGGAGATGCAGCAGCAGATGCAGCAGCAGGAGATATAGAAGCATGAGATACATCAGCAGGAATTGTAGCAGGAGATGCTGTAGGAGATTCTGCAGAAGAAGATTGAGGAGATGTAGCAGGAGATGAAATAGCAACATATGCATCAGGAGTTACAGCAGTAAGCACAGAGGAGATTCATCAGAAAACTCAGCAGCAACTGAATCAGCAGCAGGAGAAGCAGAAGGAGATTCAGCAGGAGATGTAGCAGCAGGAGATGCAGCCGCAGATGCCTTCAACAGGATATGCAGCTGAAATGCAGAAGCACTAGATGCATCCGTAGAACACTGAGCAGCAGATGCAGCAGGAAATGGAGATGCTTCAGCAGATGCATCCGCAGAGAATGCAGCAAGAGATGAAGCAGCAGACTATACAGCAGCAGGAGATGAAGCAGCAGATGCAGTAGCAGGAGATGCAGGAGGACATCAAGTAGAAGGAGATGCAGCAGCAGCAAATGTAGCAGGAGATGCAGCAGTACATGAAGCATCAGGAAATGGAGCAGCAGATTAAGGAGATGCAGCAGTACATGAAGCATCAGGAATTGGAGCAGCAGATTAAACAGCAGCAGGAAATGCAGCAGAAAATGCAGCAGGAGTTAATGCAGCAGGTGATGCAGCAGCAGGTGATGCAGCTGCAGAGGCAGCAGATGCAGCAGCAATATATGCAGCAGCAGATGCATCAGGGGATGCAGATTCAGTAGATGTAGCAGCAGAAGATGCTGCAGCAGATGATGCAGCAGGAGATGCAGCAGAAGGTAAGGCAGCAAGATATGCTGCAGGAGGAAATGCAGTAGGATATGAATCAGGAGATGCAGCAGCAGGAGATGCAGCAGGGGATGCATATTCAGCAGTAAATTCAGCAGAAACTTCAGAAGGAGATGCAGCAGCAGGAGATTTACAGAAGATGCAGCAGTAGATGAAGCGGCAGCATATGCAACAGCAGATGCACCATATGGAGCAGAAAGAGATGCAGCAGAAGATGGAGCAGCAGATGCAACGGTATATGCTGCATCAGGAGATGCATCCGCAGATGCATGATCAGAGGATGCATTAGGAGATGTAGCAGCAGGAGATACAGGAGCAGTTGATGCCGCAGGAGATGCAGCAGGAGATGTAAAACCAGAAGATGCAGCACCAAGAGATGCAGCAGGAGATGCAGCAGCACATGCAGTATCAGTAGATGCAGCAGCAGGAAATACAACAGGAATAGATGCAGAAGGTAATGCAGCAGCAGGAGTTGAAGCAGAATATGCATCAGCAGGAAATGCTGCACCAAGAGGTTCATACGGAGATGCAGCAGGAGATGCAGCAACAGGAGATGCAGCAGAAGGAGATGCTGCAGCAGGAGATGCAGCAGGAGACAACGGATATTCAGTAGCAGAAACGGCACCAGGGGATTCAGCAGCAGGAGGTG
The DNA here is from genome assembly GCA_033459285.1 of Clamator glandarius. NCBI lineage: Eukaryota > Metazoa > Chordata > Aves > Cuculiformes > Cuculidae > Clamator > Clamator glandarius. The sequence goes on from JAUNZM010000032.1 coordinate 2,915,940, forward strand.
CAGAGGAGATGCAGAAGCAAACGCAGCAGTAGGAGTGGCAGCAGGTGGAGATGCATTAGGAGATTCAGCATGATGTGTAGCAGCATGAAATGCCGCAGGAGAATCATCAGGAGATTCATCAGCAACTGATGCAGCAGCCGGAGAAGCAGCAGGAGATGCTGCAGCAGCAGGAGATGCAGAAACAGATGCAGCAGGAAATGAAGATTCAACAGAAGATGCAGTAGGAAGAGATTCTTAAACATCTGCAGCAGCATGATATGATGCAGCAAATGGAGATACAGCAGGTTATGGAGAAAGAGGAGATGATGCAGCAGACGCAGCAGCAGGAGATTCAGCAGCAGGAGAAGCAGCAGGAGATGCATATTCAGAAGGAGATATATCAGGAGATGTAGCAGGATATGTAGCGGCATGAGATGCCGCCGGAGATTCAAGAGGAGATTCAGCAGAAGGAGATGCAATAGCAGGAGATGAAGCAGCAGGAGCTTCATCTTCATGCTTCCTTAGGGAGCAAAGGGCCCTTAGGGAGCACAGGTGAAGAGGAGCGGGGCAAAGAGGTGCGGGGCTCATTAAACAAGGCTCATTTAACAAGGCAGTTTGAGCGGCAGTTCGAGCGGGCAGGGCGAGCAGGGAAGGGCTGGAGCACGGTCGGAAGGGATTGAGGAAGATGGTGGATACCCGACGAAAGACTAAGGCCGCACCAAGCGTAGTGGAGGCTGCCACCCAGACGGAGCCCCGGTGGGCACATGTAGCTACACAGACCCTGGGCTGCAGGCAGTGCCCCCCTCCTGTAGTGGCTCATGCCTCTGGCTCAGGCTCCACCTGTGGAAGGTGTGCTCGGGTAGGGGAACTGCTTCATATGGTGGAAGAGCTGAGGAAAGAAGCGGAAAGGCTGAGGGCCATCAGGGAATGTGAGAAGGAGATAGACTAGTGGAGCAGGACCCTCTCACAGGCTGCCGGAGCCAGTGAAACTGAGCACCGCCCACCGGTAAGCTGCAAGGATGGGAGAGACAGAGAGGAGGAATGGCAGCAGGTTCCTGTCCGGAGAAGGAAACCTGCTCCCCCCACCCAGGCAATTAACCCCCAGATCTCTCTGGGGAACAAATATGAGGTGCTGACGGTGCAGCCTAGCCCTAAAGATGAAGAGGGCTGCACCCACAGCCTAGAAGTGTTTCCGAAACCCCATCATCCTCCCACAGCCTTAAAAACATCCTCAGTTAAAAAGAAGAGGAGGGTGATTGTCTTGGGGGATTCCCTTCTCAAAGGAATGGAGGGTCCCATCTGTAGGCCGGACCCGCTCCATAGGGAGGTCTGCTGCTTGCTGGGAGCATCAGTGAGGGACGTTACTAAAAAGCTCCCTTCCCTGGTCAAAGACACCGACTACTATCCGCTTTTAGTTTTTCAAATTGGTAATGAGGAAATAGAACATAGAAGGCCTAAAGCCATCAAAAGGGACTTCAAGGCACTTGGGAGAATGATCGAGGGCTTTGGGGCCCAGGTAATATTCAATTCCATCCCAATACTAAGGAACCAGGAGCAGGAAATGAGGGCAAAGAAACGGGTTAATGAATGGCTTAGGGACCGGTGTGAGAAGAGGGGCTTTGGGTTCTTTAATCATGGGGAGGCCCACGCACCCCCAGGCTTTCTTACCAGGGATTGGACACGCCTGTCTGCTAGGGGGACAAAAGCCCTCACCAAAAACCTAGTTAAGCTCATAAATCGAGCTTTAAACTAGATGTGAGGCGGGAGGGGATGGAGGCCAGGCAGGATGGGAGTGAGCCTGGAGGTGACACTTCAGTGGTAAAGGGGTGGTGTGCTGGCAACACCTGCCGGTATATCACCACTAAGCAAGAGGGGGTGAGTGCAGCTGAGGATGGTAGGCAGCAAACTGGCACTGTGGCCTTAGTTAAGTCAAGGACTGCTCAGCTGGGGAGGAGCCCTATTGCGAAGGCTGAAGCTACGCCTGCCCAGCTGAAGTGCATTTACACCAATGCACGCAGCATGGGAAATAAGAAGGAGGAGCTGGAAACTGTGGTAGGGCAGGGAGACTACGATGTCGTTGCCATTGCGGAGACGTGGTGGGATGACTCGTACGACTGGAGTGTACCCATGGTGGGGTATAAACTCTTTAGGAAGGACAGGAAGGGCAGAAGAGGAGGTGGGGTAGCCCTCTATGTTAGAGAGGGCTTTGATACCCTCGAGCTGGACTACGGTCAGGATGGGACTGAGTGCCTGTGGGTGAAAATCAGAGGAGTCCATGGGCAGGAAGGGATTGTGATGGGAGTCTGCTATAGACCGCCCAGCCAAGAAGAAGCAGCTGATGAGCTCTTCTACAAACAACTGAGTGTAGTCTCAAAATCGCTACCTCTAGTCCTTGTGGGAGACTTCAATTTCCCAGATATAGGCTGGGAGTATAATACAGCAGAAAGGAAGCAGTCCCGGAGGTTCCTGGAGTGTCTGGAAGACAACTTCCTCACACAGCTGGTGAGCGAACCGACAAGGGACTGTGCCCTCCTGGACCTGCTGTTGGTGAACAAAGAAGGACTGGTGGGGGATGTGAAGGTTGGAGGAGGCTTGGGGCAAAGCGATCATGAGATGATAGAGTTCTCAGTGCGGGGTAAAATGAAGAAGGAGGTTAGCAGAACAGTTGCCCTCAACTTTCAGAGAGCAGACTTTGGGCTGTTCAGAAGGCTGGTCGGAAAAGTCCCGTGGGAGGCGCTCCTTGAAGGCAGAGGTGTCCATGAGGGCTGGGCGCTCTTCAAGAAGGAACTCCTAGCAGCTCAGGAGAAAGCCGTCCCCAAGTTCCGGAAAAGTAGCCGGAGGGGTAAGAAACCAGCGTGGTTGAGTAGGGAGGTCCTAAGAGACATCAATAGGAAGAGAAGGGTCTACGACCTCTGGAGGAAGGGGCAGGCATCCTGGGTGGACTATAGGGAGGAAGTGAGAACGTGCAGGGAAAAAATCAGGAGGGCTAAGGCCCAACTAGAAATGCGATTGGCCATGACTGTGAAAGAAAACAAAAAGTCTTTCTACAAATACATCAACAGCAAAAGGAGGGCTAGAGAGAATCTCCAGTCCCTAGTAGATGCAGAGGGAACAACAGTAACAGGGGATGAAGACAAGGCTGAAGTGCTCAATGCCTACTTTGCCTCAGTCTTTAACAGTAAGGAAAATTGTTCCCTCTGTGCACAACCCCAAGGGTTGGAAGAGAAGTATGAGATTCCCAAGGTCCAAGAGGAGGTGGTTAGAGACTTGCTTGCCCAGCTAGATGCCCACAAGTCTATGGGGCCAGATGGAGTCCACCCAAGAGTTTTGAGGGAACTGGCGGATGTGCTGGCCAAACCCCTTTCCATCATCTTCCAGCAATCCTGGATGACTGGGGAGGTTCCACTGGACTGGAGGCTGGCTGATGTCATGCCCATCTATAAGAAGGGGCGCAGGGAGGATCCGGGGAACTACAGGCCTGTCAGCCTGACCTCGGTACCGGGGAAAGTCATGGAGCGGGTGATCTTGAGTGCTATCAAGAAGCACTTGCAAGAGAACCGGGTGATCAGGCCCAGTCAACACGGGTTCATGAAAGGCAGGTCTTGCCAGACTAATCTGATCACCTTCTATGACCAAGTGACTAAACTCTTGGATGAGGGAAAGGCTGTGGATGTGGTTTTCTTGGACTTCAGTAAAGCCTTTAATACAGTTTCTCACAGCATTCTGCTTTGGAAACTGTCGGCCTCTGGCCTGGACGGGGGCACACTCTCCTGGGTGAAAAACTGGTTGAATGACCGGGCCCAGAGGGTGGTGGTAAATGGAGTTAAATCCAGCTGGAGGCCAGTGACAAATGGTGTTCCCCAGGGCTCAGTCCCGGGTCCAGTTCTGTTTAATGTCTTTATCAATGACCTGGATGAAGGCATTGAGTCCTCCCTTAGCAAGTTTGCAGATGACACCAAGCTGGGAGGAAGTGTCGATCTGCTGGAGGGTCGGGAGGCTCTGCAAAGGGATCTGAACAGACTGGACTGCTGGACAGAGACCAATGGCATGAGGTTTAACAAGGCCAAATGCCGGGTCCTGCACTTGGGGCACAACAACCCTAAGCAGAGGTACAGACTAGGAGAAGCCTGGCTGGAAAGCTGCCAGGAGGAGAAGGACCTGGGAGTGTTGGTTGACAACCGACTGAACATGAGCCAGCAGTGTGCCCAGGTGGCCAAAAAGGCCAATGGCATCCTGGCTTGTATCAGGAACGGCGTGACCAGCAGGTCCAGGGAGGTTATTCTCCCCCTGTACTCGGCACTGGTGAGACCGCACCTCGAGTACTGTGTTCAGTTCTGGGCCCCTCACCACAAGAAGGATGCTGAGGCTCTGGAGTGAGTCCAGAGAAGAGCAACAAAGCTGGTGAAGGGGCTGGAGAACAAATCTTATGAGGAGCGGCTAAGAGAGCTGGGGTTGTTTAGCCTGGAGAAGAGGAGGCTGAGGGGAGACCTTATTACTCTCTACAACTACCTGAAGGGAGGTTGTGGAGAGGAGGGAGCTGGCCTCTTCTCCCAAGTGACAGGGGACAGGACGAGAGGGAATGGCCTCAAGCTCTGCCAGGGGAGATTTAGGCTTGAGATTAGGAAGAAGTTCTTCACAGAGAGGGTGGTTAGGGATTGGAATGGTCTGCCAAGGGAGGTGGTTGAGTCACCGTCCCTGGAGGTGTTTAAGGTTAGGGTAGATGAGGTGCTTAGGAGCATGATTTAGGGATTGGTGGGAATGGTTGGACTCGACGATCCAGTGGGTCTCTTCCAACCTGGTCATTCTGTGATTCTGTGATTCTGTGATTCTGTGATTCTGTGATGCAGATTTAGCAGGAGACGCATCAGCAGGAGATACAGAAGCAGATGCAGCAGGAGGAGATGCAGCAGCAGGACATGCAGCAGGAGTCGATGCAGAAGGTAATAGAGCAGCAGGAGATTCAGAAGGAGATGCAGAAAGAGATTCAGCAGCAGGAGATGCAGCAGCAGGATATGCAACAGTATATAGAGAAGCAGGATATGCAGCAGGAGGAGATGCAGTAGGAGATAGAGCAGGTAATGCAGCAGCAAGAGATGCAGAAGCAGATGCAAGAGTATAAGATGCAGCATCAGACAAATCACCTGGAGATGCATCAGTAGGAAATGCAGCAGAGTATGCTGCAGTAGGTAATGCAGCAGGTGATGCATCAGTATATGATGCAGCTGCAGAGGCAGCAGATGCAGCAGCAATAGAAGTAGCAGCAGATGCATCAGGAGATACAGACTGAGTAGGAGATGTAGCAGCAGAAGATGCGCAGATGATGCAGCATGAGATGCAGCAGAAGGAAATGCAGCAATATATGCTGCAGGAGGAGATGAAGTAGGATATGAAGCAGGAGATGCAGCAGGAGGAGATGCAGCAGGGATTGCATATTCAGCAGTAGATTCAGCAGGAACATCAGCAGGAGATGCAGCAAAACATACATCAGCAGGAGACACAGCAGCAGGATATGAGGCAGGAAGATGCACCAGCAGCACAAGCAGCAGGAGATGCAGCACCATATGCAACAGAAGATGCAGAACCATATGCAGCAGAAGATGCAGAACCATATGCAGCAGAACATGCAGAACCATATGCAGCAGGAGATACAGAAGCAGATTAAGCAGCAGATGCACCTGGAGATGTAGCATCATCACAAGCAGAAGCAGATGCAGCAGCAAAGGATGCAGGATGAGATGCAGCAGGAATTGCATCAGCAGGAGATGCTGCTGGAAATTCAGTAGGATATGCAACAGCAAGCGATTTGGCAACAGCAGACGCAGCAGGATATGCAGCAGCAGATGCAGCAGCATGAGGTTTATCAGCAGGAGATGTAGCAGGAGATGCACATTCAGCAGGTGATGCACCAGGATATGCAGCAGGAGATTCAAGAGAAGGAAATGCAGCAGGAAATCAGCCGGAGATGAAGCAGCAGGAGATGCAGGAAAAGAAGATGCAAGTGCACCAGAGGCAGCAGCAGATTCAGCAGGAGTTGCAGCATCAGGAGATTCAGCAGGAGAAGCATCAGCAGGAAATGCATCAGCACATTCTGCAGTAGGAAATTCCGTAGGGGATTCTGCAGCAGGAGATTCAGTAGAAAAGGCAGCAGGAGATTCAGTAGAAAAGGCAGCAGGAGATGCATCAGGAGATATAGAAGGACATTCAGCAGCAGGGGATGTAGTAGGAGATGCAGCAGGAGATGCATCAGCAGGAATTGTAGCAGGAGATGCAGCAGGAGATTCTGCAGAAGAAGGTTCAGCAGGAGATGCATCAGGACATGAAATAGAAACATATGCATCCTCAGTTACAGCAGGAAGTGCAGCAGGACATTCAGCAGGAGATGTAGCAGCAGGAGATGCAGCCGCAGATGCCTTCAACAGGATATGCACCTGAAATGCAGAAGCAATAGATACATCCGTAGAAGATTGAGCAGCAAATGCAGCAGGAAATGGAGATGCTTCTGCAGATGCATCCACAGATGCATCTGCAGAGGATGCAGCAGGAGATGAAGCAGCAGATGCAGCAGCAGGAGATGCAGGAAGACATCAAGTAGAAGGAGATGCAGAAGCAGCAAATGTAGCAGGAGATGCATCTGTAGGAGATGCAGAAGCAGATGAAGCAGGAGTCGATGCAGGAACAGGACATGCAGCAGGAGTAGATGCAGAAGGTAATAGAGTAGCAAGAGATTCAGAAGAAGGAGAGGCAGAAAGAGATTCAGCAGCAGGAGATGCAGCAGCAGGAAAGGAAGCAGTATATACAGAAGCAGGATATGCAGGAGGAAGAGATGCAGTAGGAGAAGATAGAGGAGGTAATGCAGCAGCAGGAGATGCAGCAGGAGATGCAAGAGCAAGAGATGCAGCATCAGACGCATCAGCAAGAGATGCAGCAGCAGAAGTTGCAGCAGGAAATGCAGCAGCAAAAGTGCAGCAGGAGATGCTTCAATAGAAGGTGCCACATGAGATACAGCAGGAGATGCAGCAGCAGATAAAGCAAAATGGGATGCAGAAACAGGAGATGCAGCAGCAAGACATGGATCAAGAGATGAATCAGCAGGAGATTCATTAGGGGATGTAGTAGCAGGATATGAAACAGCAGGAGATATAGCAGCAGGAGATGCAGTATGAAATGCAGCAGGATGAGATGAAGCAGCAGGGTATGTATCAGGACATGCAGAATCAGCAGATACAGCAGAAGATGCTGTAGCAGGAGATGCAGAAGGAGATGTAGCAGAAGGAGATGCAGCAGCAGGAGATGCAGCAGGAGATTCTGCAGAAGATGCAGCAGTAGGAGATGGAACAGGAGATGCAGTAGGGGGAGATTCAGCAGTAGATGCAGTAGGAAGAGATTCTTCAGCATATGCAGCAGCGTGATATGATGAAGCAACAGGAGATACAGCAGCAGGAGAAGCAGCAGGAGATGCATTTTCAGAAGGAGATACGTCAGGAGATGTAGCAGGATATGTAGCAGCATGAGATGCCGCCAGAGATTCAGGAGGAGATTCAGCAGAAAGAGATGCAAGAGGAGGAGATGCATCAGCAGGAGATGCAGAAGCAGATGCATCAGGAGGATATGCAGGAGGACATCAATTAACAGGGGCTGCTCCTGCTTCCTCATTTTTTTCTATATCTCCCGCTGCATCTTCTGCTGCTGCCTCTGCTGGTGCATTTCCTGCTGATGCATCTCCTGCTGCATATTCTTCTGCTGTATCTTCAGATAAATCTCATGCTGATGCATCTTCTGCTGCATCTCCTGCTTCTGCATCTACTGTTGCTGAATTTGCTGCTGAATTTGCTGCTGAATCTGCTGCTGCATCCCCTGCTGCTGATTCTCCTGCTTCTGCATATCCTGATGCTTTATGGTCTGTTTCATCTATTGCTGATGCATATCTTCCTACATCTTCTGCTGCTACACTTCCTTCTGCTGCATCTGCTACTGCATCTCCTGCTTCATCACCTTCTGCTGTATCTCCTTCTGAAAATCCTGCTGCATCTCTTACGGCTGCATCTCCTGCAGCTGAATCTGCTGCCACAGTGCTGTGGTTGCATCTCCTGCTGCTCCATCTCCTGTTGCTGCATCTCCTTCCGAATATCCTGATGATGCAGATGCAGCAGCTGGAGCAGCAGGAGATGCAGAAGAAGATGCAGCAGGAGATGCCCCAGCATCCAGGAGATGGAGTGGGAGATACAGCAGCAGGCCAAGCAGCAGTAGATGCAGCAGCAATATATGTAGCAAAAGGAGATGAAGCAGGATAGGAAGCATCAGGAGACTAAGCAAGAAGAGATGCATTAGGAGATTCCGCAGCAGGCTATGCAGCAGCAGCAGATGAAGCAGAGAATGAAGCAGCACGAGATTCAGCAGTAGGAGATGCCAAAGGAGATGCAGCTGCAGAAGATGCAGCAGCAGATCCAGCATCAAGAGTTACACGAGGACATCCAGCAGCAAGAGATGCAGCAGCAGGAGATGCACCAGGGGGCGAATCTACAGCAGATGCAGAAAAAGATGCAGGTGATTCAGCAGCAGGGGATGCAGCAGCAGGAGATGTGGTATGAGATGCAGAAGCAGGAGATTCAGCAGCAGATGCAGCAGGAGACGCAGCACCTGCAGATGCCGCAGCAGGAGATGAAGTATCAGATTTAGGAGCATGAAATGCAGCAGTAGGAAATGCAGCAAAAGGAGATGCAGCAGGAGTTGCAGCAGAAGGAGATGCAGCAGTAGAAAATGCATCAGGAAATGCATCAGCAGCTTCAGTTGCAGGAGATACAGAAGCAGCAGCTGCAACTGGAAATGCAGCAGCAGGAGATGCAGCAGGAGATGCAGAAGCAGGAGATCCAGCAAGAAAGCACTATTATAAGATGACTATGCAGATGCAACAGAAAGATATGGAGCAGGAGATGCAGCTGCAAGAGATGCAACAGGAGATGCAGAAGGAGATGCAGTAGTAGGAGATTTAGCAGCAGGTATATGCAGCAAAAGACTGAGCAAGAGGAGATGTACCCTGAGATGCAGCAGCAGGAAATGCAGCGGGAGATGTAGAAGCAGACGAAGAAGCAGTAGATGCAGCAGCAAGATAGGCATCAGAAGGAGATAAAGCAGGAGATGCAAAAGCAGGAGATTAAGCTACAGGAGATGCAATAGGAGATGCAGTAGCAGCAGATACAGCATCAGGAGATGCAGCTGCAGTAGATGCAGGAGCAGATTCAGAAGCAGATTCTGTAAGAGATACAGCAGCAGGAGATTGATAAGCAAAAGATATAGCAGCAGGAGATGCAGCAGCAGGAAATTCAAGAGGAGATGTACCAGCAGAAGCAGCACGTAATGCGGCAGCAGTAGATTAAGTAAGCTTAGAAGCAGCTGTAGATGCAGCAGGGTATGCAAGAGCAGGAGATTCAGCATCAGGAGATGAAGCAGGGGAGACGCATCATCAGATGAATCTGCTGATGCATCAGAGGAAGTTGCAGAAGGAGATGCAGCAGCAGGAGGTTCAGCAGAGGATGCAGCAGCAATCGATGCAGGTGGAGATGCAGGAGGAAGACATAGAGAAGCAGGAGATGCAGCAGCACATGCAGCAGCAGATGCAGGAGATGAAGCAGTAGGAGAAGCAGCAGGATGAGATTGAGCAGGAGATGCATCAGGAGGTACAGCAGCAGGAGATGCAGCATTAGGAGATGTACCAGTGGATGCAGCAGCAGGAGATGCAGCAGGGGATTCAGTAGAAGGTGATGCAGCAGGGGATTCAGTAGAAGGTGATGCAGCAGCAGATGCAGCAGAAGTAAATTCAGCAGCAGAAGATGCAGCAGTGTATGCAGCAGATGGAGCATCAGGTGATGCAGAAGGACATGAAAAAATCAGAAGATGAAGCAAGAGGAGATGCAGCAGTAGATTAATCTACAGCAGATGCACCAAAAGATGCAAGAGATGCTGAAGCAGGAGATGCAGCTGGAGATGCAGCAGCAGTAGATTGAGCAAGATATACAGAAGCAGGAGATGCATCAGCGGGAGATATGGCATGAGATGTGGCATGAGAGGCAGAAGAAGAAGATCCTGCAGCAGATGCAGTAGCATATGCAGCACCAGCAGATGCAGCAGCAGGAGATTCAACAGCAGGAGGTGCAGCAGTCAGAGATGCAGCAGGTTATGCATCAGCAGAAGATGCATCAGCAGGAGTTCAGCAGCAGGAGGTGCAGCAGGTGGAGATGCAGCAGGTGGAGGTGCAGTATCAGGAGATGCATCAGTAAATGCAGGAGCAGGAGATGCAGCAGGAGATGCAGAAGGAGATGTAGAAGGAGATGCAGCAGTTGACGCAGTAGTAGGAGATGAAGCAGTATATGAAGCAGCAGCAGATGCAGCAGGAAATACTGCAGACGCAGCAGTAGGAGATGAATCAGGAGATGCAGCAGGAGATTCAGCAGCAGGAGATGCAGTAGGAGATGATGCAAATTGAGCTTTAGCATCAGAGATGCAAAATGAGAAGCAGAAGGAGATGCAGTAGTAGGAGATGAAGAAGTATATGAAGCTGCAGCAGATGCAGTAGAAATTAATGCAGATGCAGCAGTAGGAGATGAATCAGGAGATGAAGCAGGAGATGATGCAGAAGCAAGAGATGCATCCGCTGCAGATGCAGGAACATATTCGACAGCAGATTCAGTAGGAGTTGTGACAGCAGGACATGAAGCAGCAGCAGATGCATCAATAGATTCCTATTCATCAGGAAATGCAGCAGGAAGAGATGCTTCAGCTGCTACAGCTTCATGAGATGTAGCAGGAGATACAGAAGGAGATGCTGTAGGAGAAGAGGCAGGAGGAGATGATGCAGCAGACCCAGTAGCAGGAGATGCAGCAGCAGGCGATGCTGCAGGAGATACAGTAGCAAGAGATGAGCAGCGGATTCAGCAGGAGATTCTGCAGTAAGAGATGAAGCATGAGGATCTGCAGAGAAGAAGATTCAGCAGCAGGAGATGCAGCAGCAGAGATGCAGGAGTAGGAGAGGCAGAAGCAGGAGATGCGGCAGCAGGAGAGGCACCATGTGATTCAGCAGGAGATGCAGCAGAAGATAGAGAAGCAGGAGATGCACCAGCAGATGCAGCCACAGGAGATGAAGGAAATGCATCAGCTGATGTAGGAGGAGCTTTAGCAGGAGGAGCTTTAGCAGGAGGAGATGCAGCAGCAGGAGATGCAGTAGGAGAGGCAGCAGAGGAGATGCAGCAAAATGTACTTCTGCATCTCCTGCTGCTGCATCTCCTGCTGCATCTCCTCCTGTTTCATCTTTTGTTGCATTTCCTGCTGCTGTATATCATGGTGCATATCCTCTTGCTACATCTCCGTCTGCATCTCCGTCTGCATCTCCGTCTGCATGTCCTGCTAGTGCATGTTCTGCTGCATTTCCTGCTGATGCATATCCTGCTGCTGTATTTCCTGTGCATCTCTTTCTGATTTATCTTTTTCTGCATATCCTGCTGCATCTCTTCCTGCTGGATCTCCTCCTTAATCTCCTCCTACTACATCTTCAGCATATGCTGCTGCATCTGGTGCTGCTTCACATATTGCTGCATCTCCTGCTACTGTATCTGCTGCTGCAACTCCTGCTATTTCATCTGCTGCTGAATCGACATCTCCTCTTTCGTCTGCTGCTGAATCGACATCTCCTCTTTCGTCTGCTGCCTGCATCTCCTGCTGATGCATCTCCTGCTACAACTCCTTCTGCAGCATCTACTCTTGCATCTCCTTCTTCTGCATCTCTTGATGTATATTCTGCTGCATTTCCTTCTGCATCCTCTGCTGCATCTTTTGTGGCTTCATCTCCTGCTGCTGTATCTCCTGCTGAAGAATCGCCTTTTGCTATATATCCTGCTGCTGCATCTCCTTCTGCTGCAACTCCTGCTACCTCATCTGCTGCTGCATCTCCTGTTTCTTCATCTGCTCCTGAATCTGCATCTCCTCTTTCGTCTGCTGCCTGCATCTCCTGCTGATGCATCTCCTCTTGCTGCATCTTCTGCTGCATTTCTGGCTACTGCATCTCCTTAATCTGCTGCTGATTCATGTACTGCTGCATCTCCTGCTACAATTCCTGCTGCTACATCTCCTGCCACTTGATGTCCTCCAGCATCTCCTGCTCATGCATCCTCTGCTCATGCATCTGCGGATGCACCTGCAGAAGTATCTCCATTTCCTGCTGTATCTACTGCTCAATCTACTACGGATGCATCTAGTGCTTCTGCATTTCCTCCTGAATGCATCTGCGGCTGCATCTCCTGCTACTACATCACCTGCAGAATCTCCTCCTTTAACCTCTGATGCATATGTTGCTACTTCATCTCCTGATGCATCTCCTACTGTATCTCCTGCTCAATCTTGTTCTGCAGAATCTCCTCCTGCAACTCCTGCTGATGTATCTCCTCCTGCATCTCCTACTACATCTCCTGCTGCCGAGTCTCCTTCTATATCTCCTGTTGCATCTTCTGCTGAATCTTCCACTAAATCTCCTGCTGCATCTGATACTGCATGTGCTGCTGCATCTCCTGCTGCATCTCTTGGTGCTGCATCTTCTGGTGTTGCAACTGCTGCTGCATCTCCTGCATCATCACCTGCTCCTGTATATAATGCTGTTACATCTCCTGATGCATCCTCTGCTCATGCATCTGTGGATGCATCTCCTGATGCACCATTTCCCGTTGCATCTGCTGCTCCATCCCCTGCTGCATCTCTTTCTGCTCCATCTGGTGCATCTGCTTTTGCATATGCTGCTGCTTCATCTACTGCTGCATCTCCTACCAAATCTCCTGCCGCTGCATCTCCTGCTTCATATCCTACTGCATCTCCTCCTGCAGCGTATCTTGCTGCATTTCCTTCTGCTGCATCTCCTGCTGCATCATCTGCCGCAGCATCTTCTGTTGCTACATCTCCTACTGAATCTGCATCTCCTGATGCATCTGATGCTGCATCTATTCCTAATGCATCTGCTGCCTCTGCAGCTGCAGCTGCATCACCTGCTGCTGCATCACCTGCTGCATTACCTCCTGCTGCATATTCTGCTGCATTTCCTGCTGCTGGTTAATCTGCTGCTCCATTTCCTGATGCTTCATGTACTGCTGCATCTCCTTAATCTGCTGCAAGCATTTCCTGATGCTTCATGTACTGCTGCATCTCCTGCTACATTTGCTGCTGCTGCATCTCCTTCTACTTGATGTCCTCCTGCATCTCCTGCTACTGCATCTGCTGCTTCATCTCCTGCTGCTGTATAGCCTGCTGCTTCATCTCCTGCTGCATCCTCTGCGCTTTAAGAGAAGACATTCAGAAGCAGCAGCATTCCATGCTAGCATCTTCCCTGTGGGCGTTATTTGATTTCCCTAAAGTGTCTTAATAGTGGCAGTTAAGTCATAATGAGATGAAGCAGGAGATGCAACACCAGAAGATGCAGCACCAAGATATGCAGCAGGAGATGCAGCAGCACGTGCAGTATCAGCAGATGCAGCAGCAGGAGATGAAGCGTCAGGAAATACAACAGGAATAGATGCAGAAGGTAATGCAGCAGCAGGAGTTTAAGCAGAATATGCATCAACAGGAAATGCAGCACCAAGAGATTCAGATGGAGATGCAGCAGGAGATGCAGAAGCAGATGTTGTCGCAGGTGCAGCACCAGCAGATGAAGCAACAGGAGATGCAGCAGAAGGAGATGCAGCAGCAGCACATGCAGAAGGTGATGCAGTAGTAAGAGATGTAGCAGCAGCAGATGCAGCAGGAGATTCAGCAGCAGGAGATTCAGCAGCAGACAAAGGATATTCAGCAGCAGACACGGCATAAGGAGATTCAGCAGCAGGAGGTGCAACAGGAGAGGCAGAAGCAAACGCAGCAGTAGGAGTGTCAGCAGGTGGAGATGCCTGAGGAGATGCATATTCAGAAGGAGAAGCAGCAGGAGATGCAGAAGCAGATGCAGCAGGAAATGAAGATTCAGCAGAAGATGCAGTAGGAAAAGATTCTTCAACATATGCAGCAGCATGATACGATGCAGCAACAAGAGATACAGCAGGTTATGGAGAAAGAGGAGATGATGCAGCAGACACCGCAGCATAAGATTCAGCAGAAGGAGATGCAGCAGCATGAGATTCAGCAGGAGGAGAAGCAGCAGGAGATGCATATTCAGAAGGAGATACATCAGGAGATGTAGAAGGATATGTAGCAGCATGAGATGCCGGCGGAGATTCAGGAGGAGATTCAGCAGAAGGAGATGCAAGACCAGGAGATGCAGCAGCAGAAAAGGCAGCAGTATATACAGAAGCAGGATATGCAGCAGGAGGAGATGCAGTAGGAGGAGATAGAGCAGGTAATGCAGCAGCAGGAGATGCAGCAGGAGATGCAAGAGCAAGAGATGCAGCATCAGACCCATCAGCCGGAGATGCAGCAGCAGAAGATGTAGCAGGAAATGCAGCAACAGGAGTTGAAGCATTATCATGTGATGCATTAAGATATGCAGCAGCAGGATATGTAGCAGGAGTTTTGGCAGGAGATGAAGCAGCAGCAGAGCAGCAGCAGATGCAGCAGGAAATGCAGCAGTAGATGCATGATCAGCAGATACTGCATCAGGAAATACTGCATCAGATGAAGCAGGAGATGACATATCATGTGATGAAGCCACAGATGCATCAGTTGAAGATGAAGCAGGAGAATCAGCAGCACGAGGTGCATCAGCAGGTGCATGAGGAAATGAGGCAGCAAATGTAGAAAGATATAACGGAGGAGAGGCAGCAGGAGACATATCAGCAGGAAATGCTGCAGGAGATGCATCAAGAAATGAGATGCAGTAGGAGATGGAGAAGGAGTTGCAGCATCAGGAGATGAAGCAGGAATTGATGCATCAGCGGATGTAGTAGCAGGCGATGCAGAAGGAGTTGCAGAATAAGGAGATGCAGCAGGGAATGCAGCAGCAGCAGGATTAAGAGGAGATGCAGCAGCATCATATGCACTAGGAGATGTAGCAGCAGGAGATGAAGAAGCAGGAGATGCTACAGGCAATTCAGCCGGAGATGTAGAAGGAGGAGAAGCAGCAGGAGGAAGTGCAGAGTAGTAGATGAAGAGAAGAAAATGCAGCAGAAGGAAATATAGCAGGAGATTCATCGGCAGTACATGCAGCAGGAGAGAAAGCAGCAGGAGATGCAGCAGCAGGAGATGCAGCAGTAGATGAAGCGGCAGCATTCATAAAGGGCTGCAGCAGGAAATGCAGATGAATATGCAGGAGCAGGAGATACAGCAGGAGATGCATCCGCAGGTGATGCAGAAGGAGATGCAGCAGGTGACTCTCAAGGAGATGCAGCAGGAGATGCAGAACGAGATGAAGCAGCAAGATATGCAGCAGAAGGGGATGACACAGGAGATGCTTCAATAGAAGGTGCCACATGAGATACAGCAGGAGATGTAGAAGGAGACGAAGCAAAAGGAGATGCAGAAACAGGAGATGCAGCAGCAGGAAATGGATCAAGAGATGAAGCAGCAGGAGATTCATTAGGAGTAGTAGCAGGATATGAAACAGGAGGAGGTAGAGCAGCAGGAGTTGCAGCATGAGATGCAGCAGGATGAGACGAAGCAGCAGGGGATGTATCAGGAGATGCTGTAGCAGGAGATGCAGAAGGAGATGTAGCAGAAGGAGATGCAGCAGCAGGAGATACAGCAGCAGGAGATGCAGCAGGAGATTCAGCATGATATTCAGCAGGAGATGAAGCATGAGGAGATGCAGCAGGAGGAGGTACAGCAGCAACAGATGCAGCAGTATATACAGCAGAAGAGATCAATAAGAGATGCAGCAGCAATTGATGCAGCAGGAGATGCTGGAGCCGGAGATGCAGAAGAAGTAGATGAGAAGCAAGAGATGCAGTAGGACATGCATCAGCAGGAGATGCAGCAAAACATACATCAGCAGGAGACACAGCAGAAGGATATGAGGCAGGAGATGCACCAGCAGCAGAAGCAGCAGCAGATGCAGTACCATTATGCAGCAGAAGATGCACAACCATATCCAGCAGAACATGCAGAACCATATGCAAAATGAGATGAAGCAGCAGCAGATGAAGCAGCAGATGCAGCTTGAGATGTAGCATCACCAGAAGCAGCAGCAGATGCAGCAGCAAAGTGTGCAGGATGAGATGCAGCAAGAATTGCATCAGCAGGGGATGCTGCTGGAAATTCAGTAGGATATGCAACAGCAAGAAATTTGGCAACAGCAGATGCAGCAGGATATGCAGCAGCAGATGCAGCTGCATGAGGTGTATCAGCAGGAGATGTAGCAGGAGATGCATATTCAGCAGGTGATGCACCATGATATACAGCAGCAGGAGATTCAACAGAAGGAAATGCAGCAGGAAATCAGCTGGAGATGCAGCAGCAGGAGATGCAGGAAAAGAAGATGCAGGCGCACCAGAGGCAGCTGCAGATTCAGCAGGAGTTGCAGCAGCAGGAGATGAAGAGGCAGGAGATTCAGCAGCAAAAGATGCAGCATCAGGATATTCAGCAGGAGATGCATCAGAAGGAAATGCATCAGCAGATTTTGCAGCAGGAAATTCCGTAGGAGATTCTGCAGCAGGAGATTCAGTAGAAAAGGCAGCAGGAGATTCACTAGAAAATGCAGCAGGAGATGCATCAGGAGATATAGAAGGAGATTCAGCAGCAGGAGATGTAGTAGGAGATGCAGCAGGAAAGACATCAGCAGAAAATATAGCAGGAGATGCAGCAGGAGATTCTGCAGAAGAAGGTTCAGCAGGAGATGCAGCAGGACATGAAATAGCAACATAGGCATCAGCATTTACAGCAGGAAGTGCAGCAGGAGATTCAGCAGGAGATGTAGCAGCAGGAGATGCAGCCGCAGATGCCTTCAACAGGATCTGCAGCTGAAATGCAGAAGCACTAGATGCATCCGTAGAAGATTGAGCAGCAGATGCAGCAGGAAATGGAGATGTTTCTTCAGATGAATCAGCAGAAGGGGCAGGAGCGATCATGAGATGATAGAGTTCTCAGTGCGGGGTAAAATGAAGAAGGAGGTTAGCAGAACAGTTGCCCTCAACTTTCAGAGAGCAGACTTTGGGCTGTTCAGAAGGCTGGTCGGAAAAGTCCCGTGGGAGGCGCTCCTTGAAGGCAGAGGTGTCCATGAGGGCTGGGCGCTCTTCAAGAAGGAACTCCTAGCAGCTCAGGAGAAAGCCGTCCCCAAGTTCTGGAAAAGTAGCCGGAGGGGTAAGAAACCAGCGTGGTTGAGTAGGGAGGTCCTAAGAGACATCAATAGGAAGAGGAGGGCCTACGACCTCTGGAGGAAGGGGCAGGCATCCTGGGTGGACTATAGGGAGGAAGTGAGAACGTGCAGGGAAAAAATCAGGAGGGCTAAGGCCCAACTAGAAATGCGATTGGCCATGACTGTGAAAGAAAACAAAAAGTCTTTCTACAAATACATCAACAGCAAAAGGAGGGCTAGAGAGAATCTCCAGTCCCTAGTAGATGCAGAGGGAACAAGAGTAACAGGGGACAAAGACAAGGCTGAAGTGCTCAATGCCTACTTTGCCTCAGTCTTTAACAGTAAGGAAAATTGTTCCCTCTGTGCACAACCCCAAGGGTTGGAAGAGAAGTATGAGATTCCCAAGGTCCAAGAGGAGGTGGTTAGAGACTTGCTTGCCCAGCTAGATGCCCACAAGTCTATGGGGCCAGATGGAGTCCACCCAAGAGTTTTGAGGGAACTGGCGGATGTGCTGGCCAAACCCCTTTCCATCATCTTCCAGCAGTCCTGGATGACTGGGGAGGTTCCGCTGGACTGGAGGCTGGCTGATGTCGTGCCCATCTATAAGAAGGGACGCAGGGAGGATCCGGGGAACTACAGGCCTGTCAGCCTGACCTCGGTACCAGAGAAAGTCATGGAGCGGGTGATCTTGAGTGCTATCAAGAAGCACTTGCAAGAGAACCGGGTGATCAGGCCCAGTCAACACGGGTTCATGAAAGGCAGGTCTTGCCAGAGTAATCTGATCACCTTCTATGACCAAGTGACTAAACTCTTGGACGAGGGAAAGGCTGTGGATGTGGTATTCCTGGACTTCAATAAAGCCTTTGATACAGTTTCTCATAGCATTCTGCTTCGGAAACTGTCGGCCTCTGGCCTGGACGGGGGCACACTCTCCTGGGTGAAAAACTGGTTGAATGACCGGGCCCAGAGGGTGGTGGTAAATGGAGTTAAATCCAGCTGGAGGCCAGTGACAAGTGGGGTTCCCCAGGGCTCAGTCCCGGGTCCAGTTCTGTTTAATGTCTTTATCAATGACCTGGATGAAGGCATTGAGTCCTCCCTTAGCAAGTTTGCAGATGACACCAAGCTGGGAGGAAGTGTCGATCTGCTGGAGGGTCGGGAGGCTCTGCAAAGGGACCTGAACAGGCTGGACTGCTGGGCAGAGACCAATGGCATGAGGTTTAACAAGGCCAAATGCCGGGTCCTGCACTTGGGGCACAACAACCCTAAGCAGAGGTACAAACTAGGAGAGACCTGGCTGGAAAGCTGCCAGGAGGAGAAGGACCTGGGAGTGCTGGTTGACAACCGACTGAACATGAGCCAGCAATGTGCCCAAGTGGCCAAGAAGGCCAATGGCATCTTGGCTTTTATCAGGAACGGCGTAACCAGCAGGTCCAGGGAGGTTATTCTCCCCCTGTACTCGGCACTGGTGAGACCGCACCTCGAGTACTGTGTTCAGTTCTGGGCCCCTCACCACAAGAGGGATGTTGTGGCTCTGGAGTGAGTCCAGAGAAGGGCAACAAAGCTGGTGAAGGGGCTGGAGAACAAATCTTACGAGGAGCGGCTGAGAGAGCTGGGGTTGTTCAGCCTGGAGAAGAGGAGGCTGAGGGGAGACCTTATTACTCTCTACAACTACCTGAAGGGAGGTTGTGGAGAGGAGGGAGCTGGCCTCTTCTCCCAAGTGACAGGGGACAGGACGAGAGGGAATGGCCTCAAGCTCTGCCAGGGGAGATTTAGGCTTGAGATTAGGAAAAAGTTCTTCACGGAGAGGGTGGTTAGGCATTGGAACAGTCTGCCAAGGGAAGTGGCTGAGTCACCGTCCCTGGAGGTGTTTAAGGTTAGGGTGGATGAGGTGCTTAGGAGCATGATTTAGGGATTGGTGGGAATGGTTGGACTCGACGATCCGGTGGGTCTCTTTCAACATGGTTATTCTGCGATTCTGTGATTCTGAGATGCATCTGCAGAGAATGCAGCACGAGATGAAGCAGCAGGCTATACACCAGCTGGAGATGAAGCAGCAGATGAAGCAGCAGGCTATACACCAGCTGGAGATGAAGCAGCAGATGCAGCAGCAGGAGATGCAGGAGGACATCAAGTAGAAGGAGATGCAGCAGCAGCAAATGTAGCAGGAGATGCAGCAGTACATGAAGCATCAGGAAATGCAGCAGCAGATTAAGCAGCAGAAGGAAATGCAGCAAGATATGCTGCAGCAGGGGATGTATATTCAGCAGTAGATTCAGCAGAAACTTCAGAAGGAGATGCAGCATCACGAGATTTAGCAGGAGATGTAGCAGTAGATGAAGCAGCAGCATATGCAACAGCAGATGCACCAGATGGAGCAGAAAGAGATGCAGCAGGGGATGGAGCAGCAGATGCAATGGGAAATGCTGCATCTAGAGATGTATCCACAGATGCATGATCAGAGGATGCAGCAGGAGATGTAGCAGCAGGAGACACAGGAGCAGGTGATGCCGCAGGAGATGCAGGAGGAGATGCAACACCAGAAGATGCAGCACCAAGAGATGCAGCAGGAGATGCAGCAGCACATGCAGTATCAGATGCAGCAGGAGATTTAGCAGAAGATTCAGCAGAAGATGCAGCAGGAGATATAGAAGGAGATTCAGTAGTAGGAGATGTAGTAGGAGATGCAGCAGCAGATACATCAGCAGGAGTTGCAGGTGGAGATTCTGCAGAACAAGATTCAGCAGGAGATACAGTAGGAGATGCATCAGGAGATGAAGGAGCAACATATGCATCAGAGGTTACAGCAGGAAGGGCAACAGGAGATTCAGCAGGTGATGTAGCAGCAGGAGATGCAGCCGCAGATGCATTCAGGAGGAAATGCAGAAGCACTAGATGCATCAGTAGAAGATTGAGCAGCAGATGCAGCAGGAAATGGAGATACTTCTGCAGATGCATCCACAGATGCATGAGCAGAGGATGCAGCAGCAGGAGGTGCTGGAGGACATCAGGTGGCAGGAGGCGTAGCAGCATAAACTGTAGCAGGAGATGCAGCACTACATGAATCAGCAGCAGATGCAGCAGGAGATTAAGGAGATGCAGTAGCCGGAAATGCAGCAGAAGATGCAGCAGCAGGAGATACTGGAGGACATCAAGTGGCAGGAGATGGAGCAGCAGGAAATGTAGCAGGAGATGCAGCAGTACATGAATTAGCAGCAGATGCAGCAGTACATGAATCAGCAGCAGATTCAGCAGGAGATTAAGGAGATGCAGTAGCCGGAAATGCAGCAGAAGATGCAGCAGCAGAAGATGCATCAGCAGGAGATGCATCTGCAGCTGCAGAGGCAGCAGATGCAGCAGCAAGAGATGCAGCAGGAGATGCAGATTCAGTAGGATATGTAGCAGCAGAAGATGCTGCTGCAGATGAAACAGCAGGAGATGCTGCAGAAGCAGATGCAGCAGAAGATGCAGCAGAAGGAAATGCAGCAAGATATGCTACAGGAGGAGATGCAGCAGGTAATGCAGCAGCAGGGGATGCATGTTCAGCAGTAGATTCAGCATCACATGCAGAAGGAGATGCAGCAGCAGGACATATAGCAAAAGGCGATTCTTCAGCAGGAAATACAGCAGCAGGAGATGAAGCCACAAAAGATGCAGCAGAAGATGCAGAAGGAAAAGCAGCAGAATATACCTCAAGAGATGCAGAAGAAGGAGATGCAAGAGTAGATGCTGCAAAAGGAGTTGTAGCAGGAGATGCATCAGCAGGAGATGCATCAGCAGGAGATGCAGGCAGCAGACGAAAGAGGAGATGTAGATTCAGCAGCAGATGAAGTAGCAGGAGTTGCAGCAGCAGATGCAATAGCAGGAGATGCAGCAATAGGTGAAGCAGCACCAGATGCAGCAGCATATGCTGAAGATGTAGGAGATTAAGCAGGAGATCCAGCAGGAAGAGATGTAGCAGGATATGCAGAAAAAGATAAATCAGAAAGAGATGTACAGGAAATACAGCAGCAGGATATGCATCAGCAGGAAATGCAGCAGGACATGCATTAGCAGAAGATGCGGCAGGAGATGCAGCCGGAGATGTAGCAAGAGGATATGCACCATGATATACAGCAGCAGAAGATGCAAAAAAAGATGAACCAGGAGGAGATTTAGCAGGAGAGGCAGCAGAGGAGATGCAGCAGAATCTTCACGGAGAGGGTGGTTAGGCATTGGAATGGTCTGCCAAGGGAGGTGGTTGAGTCACCGTCCCTGGAGTCGTTTAAGGTTAGGGTAGATGATGTGCTTAGGACCATGATTTAGGGATTGGTGGGAATGGTTGGACTCGATGGTCCAGTTGGTCTCTTCCAACCTGGTTATTCTGTGATTCTGTGATCTCCTGCTGGTGCCTCTCCTGCTGCATCTCCTGCATCTGCCTCTCCCCCTGCTAAATCTCCTCCTGCTAAATCTCCTCCTGCATCAGCTGATGCATTTCCTGCATCTCTTGCGGCTGCATCAGCTGGTGCATCTCCTGCTTCTCTATCTTCTGCTGCATCTCCTGCTGAATCACATGGTGCCTCTCCTGCTGCCGCATCTCCTGCTTCTGCGTATCCTTTTGCATGTCTTGCTGCCACATATCCTGCTTCTGCCTCTCCTACTCCTGCAGCTCTGCTTCTGCATCTCCTGCTGCTGCATTTCCTGCTCCTATTTCTCCTGATGCATCTGCTGCTGCATCTTCTGCAGCATTTTCTATTGCTTCAACTCCAGACGCTGCATCTCCTGCTGCATCTGCTGGTACTGCATCTTATCCTGCCGTATCTCCTGCTGCATCTCCTGCTGCTGCAGCTCCTACTGAATCTGCTGTCGAATATCTTCCTGCATCTGCAGCGGCTGCATCTCCTGCTGCTGCATCACCTACTGATGCATCTCCTGAGAAATCTCCTGCTGCTGCATCTCTTGCTTCTGCATCATCTCCTGCTGCATCTCCTGATTCATCTCCTACTGCTGCATCTGCTGCTGCTTCATATACTGCTTCATCTCCTACTACTGCATCTCCTTCTGCTTCTCATTCTGCATCTCCTGCTGCAGCTCCTTCTGCATCTCCTGCTGCAGCTCCTGCTGAATCTAATCCTACCACATCTACTGCTGCATCTCCTCCTGCTGCATAATCTGCTGCATCTCCTGCAGCTGCAGCTCCTGCAGCTGCATTGACTGATGTATCTCCTGATGCTGCATCTCCATCTGCTGCATCGTCTGCTGCTGAACTCCTGCTGATGCATCTCCTGCTGATGCATAACCTACTGCATCTCTGACTGCTGCATCTCCTGCTGTTGAATCTCCTGCTGCTGCATCTACTGGTGCTGCATATGCTACTGCATCTGCTGCAGGATCTTCTTCTTCTGCCTCTCATGCCACATCTCCCGCTGATGCATCTCCTGCTTCTGTATATCTTGCTCAATCTACTGCTGCTGCATCTCCAGCTGCATCGCCTCCTGCTGCATCTCTTGCATCTTTTGGTGCATCTGCTGTAGATTAATCTACTGCTGCATCTCCTCTTGCTTCATCTTCTGATTTTTTCATGTCCTTCTGCATCACCTGATGCTCCATCTGCTGCTGCTGCATACACTGCTGCATATTCTGCTGCTGAATTTACTTCTGCTGCATCTGCTGCTGCATCACCTTCTACTGAATCCCCTGCTGCTGCACCTCCTGCTGCTGCATCCACTGGTACATCTCCTAATGCTGCATCTCCTGCTGCTGCACCTCCTGATGCATCTCCTGCTCAATCTCCTCCTGCTGCTTCTCCTACTGCTTCATCTCCTGCATCTGCTGCTGCATGTGCTGCTGCATCTCCTGCTTCTCTATGTCCTCCTCCTGCATCTCCACCTGCATCGATTGCTGCTGCATCCTCTGCTGAACCTCCTGCTGCTGCATCTCATTCTGCAACTTCCTCTGATGCATCAGCAGATTCATCTGATGATGCATCTCCCCTGCTTCATCTCCTGCTGCTGAATCTCCTGCTCTTGCATACCCTGCTGCATCTACAGCTTCTTCTAAGCCTACTTCATCTACTGTTGCTGCATTACCTGCTGCTTCTGCTGCTGCATCTCCTCCTGAATTTCCTGCTGCTGCATCTCCTGCTGCTATATCTTTTGCTTATCAATCTCCTGCTGCTGCATCTCTTACGGAATCTGCTTTTGAATCTGCTCCTGCATCTACTGCGGCTGCATCTCCTGATGCTCTGTCTCCTGCTACTGCATCTCCTAATGCATCTCCTAATGCATCTCCTGTAGCTTAATCTCCTGCTTTTGATTCTCCTGCTTTATCTCCTTCTGATGCCTATCTTGCTGCTGCATTTACTGCTGCTTCGTCTGCTTCTATATCTCCCGCTGCATTTCCTGCTGCTGCATCTCAGGGTACATCTCTTCTTGCTCAGTCTCTTGCTGCATATCCTGCTGCTACATCTCCTGCTACTGCATCTCCTTCTGCATCTCCTGCTGCATCTCTTGCAGCGGCATCTCCTGCTCCATATCCTTCTGTTGCATCTGCGTATTCATCTTATGATGATGCTTTCTTGCTGGATCTTCTGCTTCTGCATCTCCTGCTTCTGCATCTCCTGCTGCATCTCCTGCTGCTGCATTTCCAGTTGCAGTTGCTGCTGCTGCATCTCCTGCGGCTGTGGCTGCTGATGCATTTCCTGATGCATTTCCTACTGCTGCATCTCCTTCTGCTGCAACTCCAGCTGCATCTCCTCTTCCTGAATTTCCTACTGCTGCATTTCATGCTCCTGCATCTGTTACTTCATCTCCTGCTGTTGCATCTGTTGGTGCTGCGTCTCCTGCTGCATCTGCTGCTGAATCTCCTGCTTCTGCATCTCATACCATATCTCCTGCTGCTGCATCTCCTGCTTCTGCATATCTCTCTGCATCTCCTGCTGCTGCATCACCTGCTGCATCACCTGCTGCATCACCTGCTGCTGAATCTCTTGCATCTTTTGCTGCATCTGCTGTACATTCGCCTCCTGGTGCATTTCCTGCTGCTGCATCTCCTGCTGATGGATGTCCTCGTGCATCTCCTGATGCTGCATCTGCTGCTGCATCTCCTGCAGCTGCATCTCCTGTGGCTTCTCTCACTGCTGAATCTCGTGCCGCTCCATTCTCTGCTGCATCTACTGCTGCTGCATAGCCTGCTGCGGAATCTCCTAATGCATCTCCTCTTGCTTAGTCTCCTGATGCTTCCTATCCTGCTTCATCTCCTTTTGCTACATATATTGCTGCTGCATCTACTGCTGCTTGGCCTGCTGCTGTATCTCCCGCTCCATCTCCTGGATGCTGGGGCATCTCCTGCTGCATCTCTTTCTGCATCTCCTGCTGCTCCAGCTGCTGAATCTGCATCATCAGATTATTCGGAAGGAGATGAAGGAACAGGAGATGCAGCAGCAGGAGATGCAACCACAGCACTGTGGCAGCAGATTCAGCTGCAGGAGATGCAGACATAGGAGATGCAGCAGATTTTCAGAAGGAGATTACAGCAGAAGGAGATGCAGCAGGAGATGCAGTAGCAGATGCAGCAGAAGGAAGTGTAGCAGCAGAAGATGTAGGAGGATATGCATCAGCAATAGATGAAACAGACCATAAAGCATCAGGATATGCAGAAGCAGGAGAATCAGCAGCAGGGGATGCAGCAGCAGATTCAGAGGCAAATTCAGCAGGAAATATAGCAACAGTAGATGCAGAAGAAGAATATGTAGCAGGAGATGCATCAGCAGGAAATGCACCAGCAGAGGCAGCAGCAGAAGATGCAGCGGGAGATATAGAAAAAAATGAGGAAGCAGGAGCAGCCCCTATTACTTGATGTCCTCTTGCATCTACTGATGCTGCATCTGCTGCTTCATCTCCTGCTTCTGTATCTCCTGCTTCTGTATCTCCTGCTGCTACATCTCCTGATGCATCCTCTGCTCATGCATCTGCAGATGCATCGCCTCATGCGTCATTTCCTGTTGCATCTGCTGCTGCATCTTTTTTCGCTCCATCTGGTGCATCTGCTGATGCATATGCTGCTGCTTCATCTACTGCTGCATCGCCTGTTAAATCTCCTGCTGCATCTCCTCTTGAAGATTCTGCTGAATCTACTGCTGAATATGCATCCCCTGCTGCATCTCCTGCTGCTGCATCTCCTGCTTCATATCCTACTGCATCTCCTCCTGCAGCATATCTTGCTGCATTTCCTTCTGCTGCTTAATCTGCTGCTCCATTTCCTGCTGCTTCATGTACTGCTGCATCTCCTGCTACATTTGCTGCTGCATCTCCTTCTACTTGAAGTCGTCCTGCATCTCCTGCTCCTGAATCTGCTGCAGCGTCTCCAGCTGGTGTATAGCCTGCTGCTTCATCTCTTGCTACATCCTCTGTGGATGCATCTGCGGTTGCATCTGCAGAAGCATCTCCATTTCCTGCTGCATCTGCTGCTCAGTCTTCTATGGATGCATCTAGTGCTTCTGCATTTCAGCTGCATATCCTGTTGAAGGCACCTGCGGCTGCATCTCCTGCTGCTACATCTCCTGCTGAATCTCCTGCTGCACTTCCTGCTGTAACTGTGGATACATATGTTGCTATTTCATCTCTTGCTGAATCTTCTACTGCATAATCTCCTGCTGCATCTCCTACTACATCCCTGATGCTGAATCTCCTTCTATATCTCCTGCTGCATCTCCTGCTGCATTTTCTACTGAATCTGCTTCTGCAGAATCTCCTACGGACTCTCCTGCTGCAGAATCTCCTACGGAATTTCCTACTGCAGAATCTGCTGATGCATTTCCTGCTGATGCTTCTCCTGCTGAATCTCCTGATGCTGCAACTCCTGCTGAATCTGCTGCTGCATCTGTTATGCCTGCATCTTCTTTTCCTGCATCTCCTGCTGCTGCATCTCCGGCTGATTTCCTGCTGCATGTCCTTCTGTTGAATCTGCTGCTGCATATCCTGGTGCATCACCTGCTGAATATGCATCTCCTGCTACATCTCCTGCTGATACACCTCATGCAGCTGCATCTGCTGCTGCGTATCCTGCTGCATCTGCTCTTGCCAAATCGCTTTCTGTTGCATATCCTACTGAATTTCCAGCAGAATCTCCTGCTGATGCAATTCTTGCTGCATCTCATCCTGCATCCTTTGCTGCTGCATCTGCTTATGCCTCTGGTGATGCTACATCTCCAGGTGCATCTGCTGCTTCATCTGCTGCTGTATCTCTTGCTGCATATCGTTCTGCATGTTGTGCTGCATATGATTCTGCATCTTCTGCTGCATATGGTGCTGCTTCTCCTGCTGCTGCATCAGTTCCTTCTGAATCCCCTGATGAATCTCCCGCAGCATCTCATGCTTCTACATATCATGCTGAATCTCCTGCTGCTGAATCTCCTGCTGCATCTCCTTCTGGATATGCATCTCCTGCTGCATCTCCACCTGCTGCCACTCCTACTGCTGCGTTTGCTTCTGCATCTCCTGTGGCATCTCCTGCTGCTGAATCTCCTGGTGCTGTTTTTGCTGCAGAATATCCTTTGTCTGCTGATGAATATCCTTTGTCTCCTGCTCAATCTCCTGCTGCTGAATCTCCTGCTGCTGAATCTCCTGCTGCATCTCTTACTGCTGCATTCATACTGCTACATCACATTCTACATGTGCTGCTGAGCATTTCCTGTTGCTGCATCTGCTGGTGCTGCACCTGCTGCAACATCTGCTTCTGCATCTCCTGCTGCTGCATCTCCTGCAGCAACTCTGTCTGAATATCTTGGTGCTGCATTTCCTACTGATGCATATTCTGCTTCAACTCCTGCTGATTCAACTCCTGCTGCTGCATCTTCTGCTGCTGCATCTGCTGCTTCATCTACTGCTACTGCATCTGCTGATGCTGCATGTGCTGCTGCATCTCCTGCTGCATCTCTTGGTGCTGCATCTTCTGGTGTTGCATCTCCTGCAGCATCTCCTGCTCCTGTATCTCCTGCTGCTACATCTCATGATGCATCCTCTGCTCATGCATCTGCTGCTCCATCCCCTGCTGTATCTCTTTCTGCTAAATCTGGTGCATCTGCTGTTGCATATGCTGCTGCTTCATCTACTGCTGCATCTCCTGCTAAATCTCGTGGTGCTGCATCTCCTTCTGAAGTTTCTGCTGAATCTACTACTGAATATGCATCCCCTGCTACATCTCCTGCTTCATATCCTACTGCATCTCCTCCTGCAGCATATCTTGCTGCATTTCCTTCTGCTGTATCTCTTGCTGCATATCCTGCTTCTGTATCTTCTGATTCATCTCATGCTGATGCATCTTCTGCTGCATCTCCTGCTTCTGCATCTACTGTTGCTACATTTCCTGCTGAATTTGCCTCTGAATCTGCTGCTGCATCCCCTGCTGCTGATTCTCCTGCTTCTGCATATCCTGATGCTTTATGGTCTGTTTCATCTACTGCTGCTGCATATCCTCCTACATCTTCTGCTGCTACACTTCCTTCTGCTCCATCTGCTACTGTATCTCCTGCTGTATCTCCTTCTGCTGTATCTCCTGCTGAAAATCCTGCTGCATCTCTTACGGCTGCATCTCCTGCAGCTAAATCTGCTGCCACAGTGCTGTGGTTGCATCTCCTGCTGCTGCATCTCCTGTTGCTTCATCTCCTTCCGAATATCCTGATGATGCAGATTCAGCAGCTGGAGCAGCAGGTGGTGCAGAAGGAGATGCAGCAGGAGATGCCCCAGCATCCAGGAGATGGAGCGGGAGATACAGCAGCAGGCCAAGCAGCAGTAGATGCAGCAGCAATATATGTAGCAAAAGGAGATGAAGCAGGATAGGAAGCATCAGGAGATAGGAAGCCGCAGGAGATGCAGCAGCAGCAACTGCAACTGGAAATACAGCAGCAGGAGATGCAGCTGAGTTTGCAGCAGCAGGAGATGCAGAAGCAGGAGATCCAGCAAGAAAGAACCATTATAAGATGAACATGCAGATGCAACGGAAGGATATGGAGCAGGAGATGCAGCCGCAAGAGATGGAGCAGGAGATGCAGCTGCAAGAGATGCAGCAGGAGATGCAGAAGGAGATGCAGTAGCAGGAGATGTAGCAGCAGGATATGCAGCAAGAGACTGAGCAAGAGGAGATGTACCCTGAGATGCAGCAGCAGGAAATGCAGCGGGAGATATAGAAGCAGACGAAGCAGCAGTAGATGCAGCAGCAAGATAGGCATCAGAAGGAGATAAAGCAGGAGATGCAAAAGCAGGAGATTAAGCTACAGGAGATGCATTAGGAGATGCAGTAGCAGGAGACAGAGCATCAGGAGATGCAGCCGCAGTAGATGCAGGAGCAGATTCAAAAGCAGATTCCGTAAGAGATGCAGCAGCAGGAGATTGATAAGCAAAAGATATAGCAGCAGGAGATGCAGCAGCAGGAAATTCAGGAGGAGATGTACCAGCAGAAGCACCAGTTAATGCAGCAACAGTAGATGAAGTAGGCTTAGAAGAAGCTGTAGATGCAGCAGGGTATGCAAGAGCAGGAGATTCAGCAGCAGGAGATGAAGCAGGGGAGATGCATCATCAGATGAATCTGCTGATGCATCAGAGGAAGTTGCAGAATGAGATGCAGCAGCAGGAGGTTCAGCAGATGATGCAGCAGCAATCGATGCAGGTGGAGATCCAGGAGGAAGACATAGAGAAGCAGGAGATGCAGCAGCACATGCAGCAGCAGATGCAGGAGATGAAGCAGTAGGAGAAGCAGCAGGAGGAGATTGAGCAGGAGATGCATCAGGAGGTGCAGCAGCAGGAGATGCAGCATTAGGAGATGTACCAGTGGATGCAGCAGCAGGAGGTGCAGCAGCAGGGGATTCAGTAGAAGGTGATGCAGCAGCAGATGCAGCAGAAGTAAATTCAGCAGCAGAAGATGCAGCAGTGTATGCAGCAGATGGAGCATCAGGTGATGCAGAAGGACATGAAAAAATCAGAAGATGAAGCAAGAGGAGATGCAGCAGTAGATTAATCTACAGCAGATGCACCAAAAGATGCAAGAGATGCAGCAGGAGGCGATGCAGCTGGAGATGCAGCAGCAGTAGATTGAGCAAGATATACAGAAGCAGGAGATGCATCAGCGGGAGATGTGGCATGAGAGGCAGAAGAAGAAGATCCTGCAGCAGATGCAGTAGCATATGCAGCACCAGTAGATGCAGCAGCAGGAGATTCAACAGCAGGAGATGCAGCAGTCAGAGATGCAGTAGGTTATGCATCAGCAGGAGATGCATCAGCAGGAGTTCAGCAGCAGACGATGCAGCAGGTGGAGATGCAGCATCAGGAGATACATCAGTCAATGCAGCTGCAGGAGCTGCAGCTGCAGGAGATGCAGCAGATTATGCAGCAGGAGGAGATGCAGCAGTAGATGTGGTAGGATTAGATTCAGCAGGAGCTGCAGCAGGAGATGCAGAAGGAGCTGCAGCAGGAGATGCAGTAGTAAGAGATGAAGCAGTATATGAAGTAGCAGCAGATGCAGCACGAAATACTGCAGATGCAGCAGTAGGAGATGAATCAGGAGATGCAGCAGGAGATTCAGCAGCAGGAGATGCAGTAGGAGATGATGCAGATGGAGCTGTAGCATCAGGAGTTGCAGAATGAGAAGCAGAAGGAGATGCAGCAGTAGGAGATGACTCAGGAGATGCAGCAGGAGATGATGCAGAAGCAAGAGATGCAGCAGCAGGAGATTTCTCAGGAGATGCATCAGTAGATGATGCAGCAGCAGCAGATGCAGCAGGAGATGCAGCGTCTGGAGTTGAAGCAATAGAAAATGCTGCAGAAGATGCAGCAGCAGATGCATCAGGAGAAGCAGGAGCAGGAAATGCAGCAGCAGGAGAAGCAGCAGCAGAGATGCAGGAGTAGGAGAGGCAGAAGCAGGAGATGTGGCAGCAAGACATGTAAAAGGATATGCAGAAGCAGGAGATGCGGCAGCAGGAGAGGCACCATGTGATTCAGCAGGAGATGCAGCAGAAGATAGAGAAGCAGGAGATGCACCAGCAGATGCAGCCGCAGGAGATGCAGGAAATGCATCAGCTGATGTAGGAGGAGATTTAGCAGGAGGAGATGCAGGAGCAGGAGGAGCAGCAGTAGATTCTGCTGCATCTCCTCTGCTGCCTCTCCTACTGCATGTCCTCCTGTTTTATTATTTGTTATTATTGCTGTATATCATGGTGCATATCCTCTTCCTACATCTGCTGCATCTCACACACACACACAGAATCACACAGAATGACCAGGTTGGAAGAGACCCACTGGATCGTCGAGTCCAACCATTGCCACCAATCCCTACATCATGCTCCTAAGCACCTCATCTACCCTAACCTTAAACACCTCCAGGGACGGTGACTCCTGCTGCATCTTCTGCTAGTGCATGTTCTGCTGCATATCCTGCTGACCATATCCTACTGCTGTATTTCCTGTACATCTCTTTCTGCTTTATCTTTTTCTGCATATCCTGCTGCATCTCTTCCTGCTGGATCTCCTGCTTACTCTCCTACTACTACATCTTCAGCATATGCTGCTGCATCTGGTGCTACTTCACATATTGCTGCATCTCCTGCTATTGCATCTGTTACTGCTACACTTGCTACTTCATCTGCTGCTGCATCTCCTGTTACTTCATCTGCTGCTGAATCTGCATCTCCTGCTGATGCATCTCCTCTTGCTGCATCTTCTGCTGCATTTCTGGCTACTGCATCTCCTTAATCTCCTGCTGCATCTGCTGCTGATTCATGTACTACTGCATCTCCTGCTACAATTCCTGCTGCTACATCTCCTGCCACTTGGTGTCCTCCAGCATCTCCTGCTGCTGCATCCTCTTCTCATGCATCTGCAGATGCATCTGCAGAAGCATCTCCATTTCCTGCTGCATCTGCTGCTCAATCTTCTACTGATGCATCTAGTGCTTCTGCATTTCCTCCTGAATGCATCTGCGGCTGCATCTCCTGCTGCTACATCACCTGCTGAATCTCCTGTTGCCCTTCCTGCTGTAACCTCTGATGCATATGTTGCTCCTTCATCTCCTGATGCATCTCCTACTGTATCTCCTGCTGAATCTTCTTCTGCAGAATCTCCTCCTGCAACTCCTGCTGATGTATCTCCTGCTGCATCTCCTACTACATCTCCTGCTGCTGAATGTCCTACTGCATCTTCTGCTGAATCTTCTGCTGAATCTCCTGCTGCAGACTCTCCTACGGTGTTTCCTGGTGCAGAATCTCCTGCTACATTTCCTGCTGATGCATCTCCTGCTGATTCTCCTGCCTCTTCATCTCCTGCTGCTGCTTCTCCTGCATCTGCATCTTCTTCTACTGCATCTCCTCCTGCTGCATCTCCTTCTGCATCTCCTGCTGATGCATCTCCTGCTAAATCTGCATCTCCTGCTAAATCTGCTTCTACATCTCCTGCTGATGCATCTCCTGCTCTTGCATCTCCTTCTGCTGAATCTCCTCCTCAATCTCCTGTGGCATCTCATGCTGCTACATATCCTGCTACATCTCCTGACGTATCTCCTTCTGAATATGCATCTCCTGCTGCTTTTTTGCTGTTGAATTTCCTGCTTCTTAATCTCCTGCTGCTGAATCTCCTGCTGCTGTGTCTGCTGCATCATCTCCTCTTTCTCCATAACCTGCTGTATCTCCTGTTGCTGCATCATATCATGCTGCTGCATATGTTGAAGAATCTCTTCATACTGCATCTTCTGCTGAATCTTCATTTCCTGCTGCATCTGCTTCTGCATCTCCTGCTGCTGCATCTCCTGCTGCTGAATCTCCTGATGAATCTCCTCCGGCATCTCCTTCTGAATATGCATCTCCTCAGGCATCTCCACCTGCTGACACTCCTACTGTTGCTTTTGCTTCTGCATCTCCTGCTGCACCTCCTGCTGCTGAATCTCCTGATGCCGTGTCTGCTGCTGAATCTGTTGCTGCTGAATCTCTTTCTGCATCTGCTGCTGCTGCATCTCCGACTGCTGCATCACCTTCTGCATGTGCTGCTGCAGCATCTCCTTCTGCTGCATTTTCTGTTGCTGCATCTGCTGCAACATCTGCTTCTGCATCTCCTGCTGCTGCACCTCCTGCTGCATCTTTGTCTGAATCTTTTGGTGCTCCATATCCTGCTGATGCATATTCTGCTTAAACTCCTGCTGCTGCATTACCTTCAGCTCCATTTTCTACTGAATCTCTTGCTGTGTTTTCTACTGAATCTCCTGCTGCAGAATCTGCTGATGCATTTCCTGCTGATGCATCTCCTGCTGAATCTCCTGATGCTGCATCTCCTGCTGCTGAATCTCCTGCCTCTGCATCTCCTGCTGCTGCAACTCCTGCTGATTTCCTGCTGCATTTCCTTCTGTTGAATCTCCTGCTGTATATCCTGGTGCATCACCTGCTGAATATGCATCTCCTGCTACATCTCCTGCTGATACACCTCATGTAGCTGCATCTGCTGCTGCATATCCTGCTGCATCTGCGGTTGCCATATTTCTTGCTGTTGCATATCCTACTGAATTTCCAGCAGCATCACCTGCTGATGCAATTCCTGCTGCATCTCATCCTGCATCCTTTGCTGCTGCATCTGCTGCTGCTTCTGATGATTCTACATCTCCAGCTTCATCTGCTGCTTCATCTGCTGCTGTATCTCCTGGTGCATATGGTTCTGCTTGTTCTGCTGCATATGGTTCTGCATCTTCTGCTGCATATGGTGCTGCATCTGCTGCTGCGTCTGCTGCTGGTGCATCTCCTGCCTCATATCCTGCTGCTGTGTCTCCTGCTGAAGTATGTTTTGCTGCATCTCCTGCTGATGCATATACTTCTTCTGCATCTCCGGCTCCAGCATCTACTGCTGCATCTCTTATTGATCTCCTCTGCTGCATCCCCTGCTGCATCTGGTGCTGCTCTACCTACTCCTACTGCATTTCCTGTTGCATCTCCTCCTGCTGCATCCCCTACTGAATCTTTTCCTACTGCATCTCCTGTTTTATCTCCTCCTGCTGCATGTCCTGCTGCATGTCCTGCTGCTGCATCTCCTGCTGCATCTCCTGCTGCTGCATCTCCTGCTGTATCTGCTGATTCTGCATCTCCTGATACATCCCCTGTAGATTCGTCTCATTCTAATGCATCTCATGCTGCATCTCCTGCTGCTATATCTCCTGCAGTTTCATATCCTGCTACTGCATCTCCTAATGAATCTCCTGCTGCTTCATCTCTTGATCCATGTCCTGCTGCTGCATCTCCTGTTTCTTCATCTCCTTTTGCTTCATCTGCTGCTGTGTCTCCTGCTGTATCTCATGTTGCACCTTCTATTGAAGCATCTCTTGCATGATATACTTCTGCTGCATCTCCTGTTTCTGCATCACCTTTTGCTTCGTTTGCTGCTGCATCTCCTGCTGTATCTCATGTTGCACCTTCTATTGAAGCATCTCCTGCATCATCTCCTTTTGCTGCATATCTTGCTGCTTCATCTCGTTCTTCATCTCCTGTTGCATCTCCTTGGGCGTCACCTGCAGATACATCTCCTGCTGTATCTCCTGCTGCATATTCATCTGCATTTCCTGCTGCAGCTCTTTATAAATCTACTACTGCTACATCTGCTGAATTTGCAGCTGCATGTGCTGCTGCTTCATCTACTGCTGCATCTCCTGATTAGATTTCCTGCTGCTGCATTTCCTGCTACTGCAACTCCTTCTGCATCTCATTTCTTGATGCATCTCCTTCTGCATTTCCTGCTGATACATCTCCTCTGCATCTCCTCCGTTATATCTTTCTGCATTTGATGCCTCATTTCCTCATGCACCTGTTGATGCCCCTCGTGCTGCTGCATCTCCTGCTTCATCTTCAGCTGATGCATCTGTGGCTTCATTACATGATATGTCATGTCCTGCTGCTTCTGCTGCAGTATTTCCTGCTGCAGTATCTGCTGATCCTGCATCTACTGCTGCATTTCCTACTGCATCTGCTGCTGCTCTGCTGCTGCTTCATCTCCTGCCAAATCTCCTGCTACATATCCTGCTGCTGCACCTCTTAATGCATCTCATGATAATGCTTCAACTCCTGCTGCTGCATTTCCTGCCACATCTTCTGCTGCTGCATCTCCTGCTGATGGGTCTGATGCTGCATCTCTTGCTCTTGCATCTCCTGCTGCATCTCCTGCTGCTGCATTACCTGCTCTATCTCCTCCTACTGCATCTCCTCCTGCTGCATATCCTGCTTCTGTATATAGTGCTGCCTTTCCTGCTGCTGCATCTCTTGCTGCTCAATCCCTTTCTGAATCTCCTGCTACTCTATTACCTTCTGCATCGACTCCCGCTGCATGTCCTCGTGCTGCATCTCCTCCTGCTGCATCTGCTTCTGCATCTCCTGCTGATGCATCTCCTGCAAAGCACGACTAACACAAAGTTTTAGAATAGGGTACAGAACAGTTACTTTACTTCGCCGAATAACGCGCTTTAGGAATAGTGAACATCGGCTGCAGGGAAGATGGCAGGGAATGCTGCTGCTTCTTAATGTCTTCTCTTATAGCACTTTCACTGCAAAGTACGACTTCTAGAAGTTTCATTCTAGTCTTCTGAAGTATATCATCAGCTAGTAAAGTGTCACTTCAAAATTTCAGAGCGTTTAGTACAAGTACCGCAGGTAAGCTTCTACCATCAAATGCTGGTTCTCGTTAGAGTCTTCTCTTATAGCACTTTCACTGCAATCTGTGAAGCACGACTAACACATTTTAGTTTAGGGTAATGAATTGTGACTTAACTGCGCCTGTTAACGCGCTTATGGAAAAGTAAATATTTTAGGCAGTGCAGATGCTGGCTTGAAACTACACCGCTTATTAATGTTTTCTCTTATAGCGCTGTTACTGCAAAAGACCACTTGTAGAACTTTCACTCTAGGCTTATGAGCTGTAAGATCAGAATGGCTATTAAAGCCTCATTTCAAGATTTGAAATCGTTCAGCACAAGTACCGCAGGGAAGCTGCTACCATCAAATTTTGCCTCTCTATAGGATCTTTTCATGAAGCGCTGTCACTGCCAGCCGCAAAGCACGAAAATCGCAATGTTTTCGTGTAGGCTAGTTATTAGCGACTTAATAACGCCTAATAACGCTTTTTAGGAAAAGTGAATATCTCCAGCAGGGAAGATGTTAGCATGGAATGCTTCTGCTTGTGGATGTATTCTCTTAGAGAGCTTTCATTGCAGAGCACAACTTGTAGAACGTTCAGTCTAGTCTTGTGTACTGTAAGACCAGAATGGCTACGAAGGCGTTACTTCAAAATTTCAGAGCGTTCAGCACAAGTAACGCAGGAAAGTTGTTACCATCAAAAGCTGGCTTTCATGAGTGTCTTCTATGGAAGTGGTTTCTCTGCAAGATGCAGAGAGAACGACTAAAAACGTTCTTGTGTTGGCAAATGAATAGAGACTTAATAGCGCCTAATAAGGCACTTTAGGAAAAGAGAATATCTCCAGCAGGGAAGATGTTAGCATGGAATGCTTCTGCTTCTGAATGTCTTCTCTTAGAGCTCAATCACTGCAAACCAAGATTTATCGAACTTTCCGTCTAGGCTAGTGAACTGTAACATCAGCAAAGCTAGTAAGGATTCACTTGAAGATTTTGAAAGCGTTCAACAGAAATACCCTCGGGAAGTTGCTAGCATCAAATGGTGTCTCTCGTTAGAATCTTCTCTGGAAGCACTTTCACTGAGAGGTGCAAAACACGATTAACAATGTGTTTAAGCGTAGGTTAAAGAATAGTGACATAATAGCGACTAATAACGAGCTTTAGGAAAAGTGAATCTCTCCAACAGCGAAGATGTTAGCACGGAATGCTGCTGCTTCTGAATGTCTTCTCTTAGAGCGCTTTCACTGCAAAGCAAAACTTGTAGATGTTTCAGTCTAAGCTTGTGAACTGTAACATCAGAATGGCTGTGAAGGCGTCACTTCCAAATTTCAGAGTGTTCAGCACAAGTACCACAGGTAAGATGCTACCATGAAATGCTGGCTCTCGTTAGAGTCTTCTGTAGATGCGCTTTCACTGCAAGGTGCAAAGCACGACTAACAGGATTTTTTAGTGTAAGAGAATAAATAGCATCTTAATATTCACAAATTACGGCACTTTAAAAAAAGTGAGCAACTGCCGGAGGGAAGATGCTAGCATGGAACGATGCCTCTTCTGAATGTCTTCTCTTAGAGTGCTTTTTCTGTAAAGCAAGACGTGTAGACCTTTCAGTCTAGTCTTGTATACTGTAACTTCAGAATTGCTATTAAGGCGTCACTTCAATATTTTCAGATCATTCAGACCAAGAACGGCAGGAAAGCTGCTGCCATCAAATTCTGGCTCTCATTTGAGTCTTCTCTTGAAGCGCTTTGACTGCAAGCTGCAAAGCACGACTAGTTGACCGTTTTAGTATAGGGTACGGAATGGTGATTTAACTGCGCCTTTTAAGACGCTTTGGGAAAAGTGAGTAAATTCCGCAGGAAAGAAGCTGGCAAGGAATGCTGCTGCTTCTGAATATGTTTTCTTAGAGCGCTTTCACTACAAAGGAAGAATTGTAGAACTATCAGTATAAGCTTGCGTACCATAACATATAAACGACAAATAAAGGGTCACTTCCAAAATTCAGATCGTTCAGCACAAGAACCGCAGGGAAGCTGCTATGATCAAATACTGACTCTCATCAGAGTCTTCTGTGGAAGCTCTTTCATTGCAACGTGGAAAGCACGACTAACAGTACGATTTAGTGTAGGGTACTGAATTGTGACTTAACTTCTCCTATTACGGCGCTTAAGGAAAATGGAAATACACCCGCAGGGAAGATGCTAGCATGGAAAGCTGCTTCTTCTGAAGGTCTTCTCTTAGAGCGCTTTTTCTCTAAAGCAAGACTTGTAGAGCTTTCAGTGTAGACTTGCGTACTGTAACATCAGAATTGCTATTCAAGCGTCACTTCAAAATTTCAGAGCATTTAACACACGCACCGGAGGGAAACATGCTACGATTAAATGCTGGCTCTCGTAAGAGACTTTTGTGGAGAGATTTCACTGCAAGCAGCAAAGCACGACTTAAGGACCATTTTAGTATAGGGTACTGAATAGTGACTTAACTGTGTCTATTAACCCGCTTTAGGAAAATTAAATTACGACCGCAGGGAAGTTGCTAGCGTGGAATGCTGCTACTTATGAATGTCCTCCCTCATAGCGCTTTTATTACAAAGCAAGACTTGTAGAAATTTCAGTCTGGGCTTGTATACTGTAACTTCAGAATTGCTATTAAGGCGTCACTTCAATATTTTCAGATCATTCAGAACGAGTAACGTAGAGAAGTTCCTACCATCAAATGCTGGCTTTAGTCAGAGTCTTCTCTGGAAGCGCTTTCACTGCAAGCGGCTAAGCAAGACTTATGGACCGTTTTAGTATAGGGTACTGAATTGTGACTTATCTTCGCCTATGAAGGCTCTTTAGGAAAAGTGAGTAATTCCCACATGGAAGATGCTAGAATGGAATGCTGATGCTTCTGAATGTGCTCACTTATAATGCTTTCACTGCAAAAGAAGACTTGTAGAGCTTTCAGTCTAGGCTTGTGTACTGCAACATTCATATGGCTATTAAAGCGTCACTTCCAAATTTCAGAGTGTTCAGAACAAGTAACGCAAGGAAGCTGTTACTATCAAATGCTGGCTCTCCTTAGAGTCTTCTGTGGAAACGATGTCAATACAAGCAGCAACGATTTATGGACGGTTTTAGTATAGGGTACTGAATTGTGTCTTTATTGCGCCTATTAAGGTGCTCTAGGAAAAGTGAGCAACTCCCGCAGGCAAGATGCTAGCATGGAATGCTGCTGTTGCTGAATCTTTTCTCTTATAGCTCTTTTGCTGCAAAGCAATACGTGTAGAACTTTCAGCCTAGTCATGTGTTCTGTAACATCAGAATGGCTATTAAAGCGTCACTACAACATTTAAGAGCCTACAGCATCTCCTGCTGCATTTTCTGCTCCTGCACCTCCTGCTGAATCTGCCTATGCGGCTCCATCTCCTGATGCTGAATCTGCTGCTGCATCTGCTGCTGAATCTCCTGCAGCTGTATCATATGCTGATTCTTTTTCTACTGCATCTCCTTCTGCTGAATCTCCTGCTGCATTTTTGCTGCTGCATCTCTTGCTGAGTCTCCTGCTACATCTCTGATGCTGCATATCCTGCTTCTTTTTTGTATGTTTCATTTACTTCTGCTGCATATCCTGCTACATCTTCTACTGCTACACTTCCTTCTGCTGCATCTGTTGCTGAATGTCCTACTGCTGCATGTCCTCCTGTTGCATCTCCTGCTGCATCTCCTGCTGTATCTCCTGCTGAAAATACTGCTGCATCTCTTACGGCTGCATCTCCTGCAGCTGAATCTGCTGCCGCAGTGCTGTGGTTGTATCTCCTGCTGCTCCATCTCCTGTTGCTGCATCTCCTTCAGAATATCCTGATGATGCAGATGGAGCAGCAGGAGAAGAAGATGCAGCAGGAGATGCCCCAGCAGGAGATGGAGCAGGAGATACAGCAGTGGGCCAAGCAGCAGTAGATGCAGCAGCAATATATGCAGCAAAAGGAGATGAAGCAGGATAGGAAGCATCAGGAGACTAAGCAAGAGGAGATGCATTAGGAGATTCTGCAGCAGGCTATGCAGCAGCAGCAGATGCAGCAGAGAATGAAGCCAGACTAGATTCAGCAGTAGGAGATGCCACAGGAGATGCAGCTGCAGGAGATGCAGCAGCAGATGCAGCAGCAGGAGATGCACGAGGACATCCATCAGAAGGAGATGCAGCAGCAGGAGATGCACCAGGGGGCGAATCTACAGCAGATGCAGCAAAAGATGCAGGAGATTCAGCAGCAGGTGATGCAGCAGGAGATGCAGCAGGATATGTAAAAGCAGGAGATGAATTAGCAGATGTGGTGTGAGATGCAGAAGCAGGAGATTCAGCATCAGATGCATTAGGAGATACCGCAGCAGGCTATGCAGCAGCAGTAGATGCAGCAGGGAATGCAGCAACACGAGATTCAGCAGTGAGATACGCCACAGTATATGCAGCTGCAGGAAATGCACCAGCAGATGCAGCATCAGGAGATGCACGAGGACATCCATCAGCAGGATATGCAGCAGAAGAGATGCACCAGAATCTACAGCAGATGCAGCAAAAGATGCAGGAGATTCAGCAGTAGGTGATGCAGCAGCAGGAGGTGCAGCGAGATATGCAGAAGCAGGAGATTCAGCAGCAGGAGATGTGGTATGAGATGCAGAAGCATGAGATTCAGCAGCAGATGCAGCAGGAGATGCAGCACCGGCAGATGCAGCAGCAAGAGATGAAGTATCAGATGCAGGAGCAGGAAATGCAGCAGTAGGAAATTCAGCAAGAGGAGATGCAGCAGGAGTTGCAGCAGAAAAAGATGCAGCAGTAGAAAATGCATTAGGAGATGCATAAGCAGCCGCAACCGCAGGAGATGCAGCTGCAGCAGCTGCAGCTGGAAATGCAGCAGCAGGAGATGCAGCAGAGTTTGCAGCAGCAGGAGATGCAGAAGCAGGAGATCCAGCAAGAAAGCACCATCATAAGATGAATCTGCAGGTGTATCAGAAGGATATGGAGCAGGAGATGCAGCAGCAAGATTTGCAGCAGCAAGATTTGCAGCCGCAGATGCAGCAGGAGGTGAAGCAGCAGGAGTTGCAACAGCAATTGAAGCAGTATCAGGAGATGCAGAGAAGAAGATGCAGAGAATGAGAAGCAGCAGAAGGAGATGCAGCAGGAAATGTAGCCCCAGTAGATGCAGCAAGAGATATAGCAGCAGCAGATGCAGCAGCAGGATATGTAGTAGGAGATGCAG
Organism: Clamator glandarius; assembly: GCA_033459285.1. Lineage (NCBI taxonomy): Eukaryota > Metazoa > Chordata > Aves > Cuculiformes > Cuculidae > Clamator > Clamator glandarius. Next base: position 2,956,014 of record JAUNZM010000032.1, read on the forward strand.
CAGTATGTGAAGCAGCAGTAGATGTAGCAGGAAATGCTGCAGATGCAGCAGTAAGTGACTGAGCAGGAAATGCAGCAAGAAGAGATTCCTCAGGAATCGCGGAAGATGCAGCAGAAAGAGATGCTTAAGGAGATCAATTAGGAGAAGATTCAGCAGCAGGAGATGTAGCCGCAGGAGATGTAGCAGGAGATGCAGCAGGAGACGCAATAGGAGTTGCAGTAGCAGGAGATGTAGCAGCAGGATATGCAGCAGGAGATTGAGCGAGAGGAGATGTACCCTGAGATGCAGCAGCAGGAGATGCATCATCAGGAGATGCAGCCGCAGCAGATGCAGCAGCAGATTCAGAAGCAGATTCCGTAAGAGATACAGCAGCAGGAGATTCATAAGCAAAATATAGCACCAGGAGATGCAGTAGCTGGAAATTGGGGAGGAGACAGAGCAGCAGCAAAGCAGGTAATGCAGCAGCAGTAGATGAAGTAGGCTTAGAAGCATCAGTAGATGCAGCAGGGTGTGCGAGAGCAGGAGATTCAGCAGCAGGAGATGAAGCAGTGGAGATGCATCATCAGATGAATCCAATGATGCATCAGAAGTAGTCACCGACGGAGGTTCAGCAGCAGGAGGTTCAGCAGAGGATGCAGCAGCAATAGATGTAGCAGAAGATCCAGGAGGAGGAGATAGAGCAGCAGGAGATGTAGCAGTAGATGCAGCAGCAGATGCAGGAGATGAAGCAGCAGGAGAAGCAGCAGGAGGAGATTCAGCAGGAGATGCATCAGGAGATGCATCAAGAGATGCAAGCATCAGGAAATGTATTAGGAGGTGCATCAGGGGATTCAATAGCAGGTGATGCAGTAGGAGGTGCAGCAGGAGATGCAGCAGCAGGGGTGCAGCAGGATGAAATGCAGCAGGAATGCAGCAGGGGATTCAGTAGCAGCAGATGCAGTAGCAGATGCAGCAGAAGTAAATTCAGCAGCAGAAGATGTAGCAGGACATGCAGCCGTACTAGATAAAAGAGAGGATGCAGAAGTAGGGGATACAGTAGCAGAAGATGCATATTCAGCAGGCGGTGCAGCAGGAGATGCAGCAGCATATTCAGCAGCACATTCAGCAGAAGATGCAGAAGCAGGAGATTCAGCAGCAGGAGATGAAGAATCAGCAGATGCCGCAGCAGATACAGAAACACATTCAGCAGGAGATGCAGTAGCAGGAGATGCAACAGTGCATGCATCAGCAGCAGCTGGAGCATCAGGTGATGCACGAGGACATCAAAAATCAGATAGTGAAATAACAGGATATGCAGCAGTAGATTAATCTACAGCAGATGCACCAAAAGTCGCAGGAGATGCAGCAGCAGGAGATGTAGCTGGAGATGCAGCAGAAGTAAATTGAGCAAGATATACAGAAGCAGGAGATGCATCAGTGGGAGATGTGGCATGAGAGGCAGAAGAAGGAGATCCTGCAACAGATGCAGTAGCATATACAGCAGCAGCAGATGCAGCAGCAGGAGATGAAACAGCAGATGCATCAGCAGGAGATTCAGTAGCAGGAGATGCAGCAGGTGGAGATGCAGCATCAGGAGATGCATTAGCAATTGAGGAAGGGATTCCGTAGGAGGTGCTGCAGCAGCAGATGCAGCAGCAGATGTAGGAGATGCAGCAGTGGGAGATGCAGTAGGAGGAGATGCATCAGGAGGAGATGCATCAGCAGGAGTTGTGGTAGGATTTGATTCGGCAAGAGATGCAGCAGGAGATGCAGCAGCTGGAGATGAAGCAGAAGATGCATCAGCAGAAGATGTAGTAGGAGATGCAGCAGCAGCAGATGCAGCAGCAGCAGATGCAGCAAAAGATAGAGCGTTAGACACTGCAGCAGGAGATGAAGTACCAGGAGATGCAGCAGGAGATGCTGCAGCAGATGCATCAGGAGGAGATGCATCAGGAGATGACTATTCAGAAGGAGATGCATCAGGAGATGTAACAGGTTATGTAGCAGCATGAGATGTCGCAGGAGATTCAGGAGGAGTTTCAGCAGCAGGAGATGCAAGAGCAGGAGATGCCACCGCAAAAGATCCAGCAGCAGATTCAGCAGCAGATGCAGCATATGCAGCAGTAGATAAAGCAGGAGATGCAACAGCAGGGGATGCAGCAGCAGATTCAGCAGCAAATTCCACAGGAAATGCAGCAAAATGAGATACAGAAGCAGATGCAGTAAGAGATGCAGATTAAGCAGTAGATGCAGCAGGAAAAGATGCTTCAGCTGATACAGCAGCAGGAGATGAGCAGGAGATTGAGCAGGAGATGCAGTAGGAGGCGAGGCAGGAGGTGATGATGCAGCAGAAACAGAAGCAGGAGATGCAGACGCAGAAGATGCAGCAGGAGATGCAGAAGCAGAAACAAAAGCAGGAGATGCATCTGTAGTAGATGCAGCAGGGGATTCGGCGGCAGGAGATGCGGCAGGAGATACAGCAGGAGATGCAGAGAAAAGAGATGAAGCATCAGGAGATGCAGCAGCAGGAGATGCAGCAGTAGATGCAGATTCAGCAGGAGATTCATCAGCAGAAGAATCTGCAGCAGATTCACAGTAGGACGTGCAGGAGCAGGAGATGCAGAAGGAGATGGGCAGAAATAGATGCAGCAGGAGAAGCCGCAGTAGGAGATGCAACAGAAGATGCAGGAGGAGGAGATGCAGCAGCAAATGCAGAAGGATATGCAGCAGGAAGAGATGCAGCAAGACATGCAGTAGCAGCAGATACGGCAGCAGAAGATGCAGCAAGATATATAGCAGCAGGAATTGCAGCAGGAGATGCAGTAGCAAGAGATGTAGCATTATCATAGGATGCACTAGAGGATGCAGCAGCAGGATGTGCAGCAGCAGGATGTGCAGCAGCAGGAGGTGCAGGAGGATATGCATGAACAGGAGAATCAGTATTAGGTACAGCAGGAAATGCAGCAGCAGGATATGTAGCTGGAGATTCAGCAGTAGATGAAGCAGCAGCAGAGCAGCAGCAGATGCATCAGGAAATGCAGCAGGAGATTCAGCAGCAGGAGATGCCGCAGCAGATGCAGAAGGAGATGAAATATCAGGAGATGAAGCTCCAGATGCATCAGCTGAAGATGAAGCAGGAGATGCAGCAGAACGAGATGCATCGGCAGATGCAGCAGGAGATGCAAGAGGAGGTGAGGCAGAGGATGTAGCAAGAAATACCATAGAAGATGCAGCAGGAAATATATTCAGGATATGCAGAAGAAGTAGATGAAGCAGGAGATGAAGTAGAAGGAGATGCAGCAGTAGGAGATGCATCAGCAGATGTAGAAGCAGATGCAGCAGGAGAAGCAGGAGGAGATGCAGCAGCAGGAGATGCTGCAGCAGATGTAGCAGGAGGAGATGCAGCACTAGGAGACACAGCAGGAGGTGATGCAGCAGGTAATACAGCAGCAGGAGATGCAGCAAAAGATATAGTTAGAGATACAGCAGCAAGAAATGCAGCAGTATATAAAGAAGCAGAGGATGCAGTAGCAGGAGATGCAGCAGGAGATTCAGCATGAGATTCAGCAGCAGGAGATGCAGCAGCAGGAGATGAGCAGCAGGAGATGTAGCAGCAGAAGATGCAGCAGCAGATTATCAGGAGGAGATGCAGCAGCAGGAGACTTAGCAGGAGGTTATGCAGCAGGAGATGCAGCAGGAGATTCTATAGCAGGATATGTAGTAGAATGAGATGCCGTCGGAGATACAGGAGGAGATAGAGCAGATAAAGACACAAGAGCAGGAGTTGAAGTAGCCGGAAATGCAGTCGCAGCAGATCCAGCAGCAGGTGATTCAGCAGGTTATGCAGCAGCAGGCACAGCAGCAGGAGATGCAGAAGGAGATTCAGCAACAGGAAATGCAGCAGGAGATAAAGCATCAGATAGAGCAGGTGGAGATGCAGCAGCAGATGCATATTCAGCAAGAGATTCAGAAGCAGGAGATGCTGCAGCAGATTTGCAATAGGAGATGCATCAGCAGGAGATGCAGCAGGAAATGCAGCAGTAGACGCAGAAGCAGAAGATAATGCAGCAGGAAATACTGCAGCAGATGCAGTAGGAGATGACATATCAGGTGATGAAGCCACAGATGCATCAGCTGAAGATGAAGCAGGAGATGCAGCAGCAGGAGGTGCATCAGCAGATGCATCAGGAGATGAGGCAGCAAATGTAGAAAGTTATAACATACATGTAGAAGCAGATGCAGCAGCAGCTAATTCAGTAGGAGATGCAGCAGCAGGAGATGCAAAAACAGATGCAGCAGGAAATGCAGATTCAGCAGGAGAAGCAATAGGAAGAGAATCTTCAGCAGATGCAGCAGGATGTGTCGCATGACAAGATGTAGCAGGACATATAGCAGCAGCAGATGCATCAGCAGATGAAGCAGGAAATGCAGCAAGAGATGCGGCAGCAGAGATGTAGCCGCAGATGCATCAGAAGCAGATGCAACAGGAGATGCAGCAGCAGACATGTAGCCGCAGATGGATCAGAAGCAGACTCAACAGGAGATGCAGCAGCAGCAGATTCCGCAGGAGATGCATCAGCAGAAGATGCAGAAGGAGTTGCAGCATCAGGAGATGAAGCAGGAAATGCAGCAGCAGGGGATGTAGTAGCAGGAGACACAGAAGGAGATGCAGAAGGAGCTGCAGCATCAGGAGATGCAGCAGGGAATGCAGCAGCAGCAGAAGTAACAGGAGATGCAGCAGCATCATATGCTGTAGGAGATGTAGCAGCAGGAGATGAAGAAGCAGGAGATGCTACAGGTGATTCAGCCGGAGATGCAGAAGGAAGAGATGCAGCAGCAGGAGGTGCAGAGTAGTAGATGAAGTGAAGAAGATGCAGCAGAAGGAAATATAGCAGGAGATGCAGCCGCAGTAAATGCAGCAAAAGAGAAAGTAGCATGAGATGCATCCTCAGATGCACCATCATGTGCAGAAGCAGGAGATGCACCAGAAGGAGATCTATCAGGAGATGCAGCAACAAATTCAGCAGATGCAGCAGTAGTAGATTCATAAAGAGCTGCAGCAGGAAATGCAGATGAATATCCAGCAGGAGATAAAGCAGGAGATGGAGCAGCACATGCAGTATCAGCAGATGCAGCAGCAGAAGATGAAGCAGCAGATGCAGCAGCAGGAGATGCAGCACCAAGAGTTTCAGATGGAGATGCAGCAGGAGGTGCAGCAGCAGGAGATGCAGAAGCAGACGTTTCAGCAGGTGCAGCACCAGCAGATGAAGCAACAAGAGATCCAGCAGAAGGAGATGCTGCAGCAGCACATGCACAAGGTGATGCAGCAGTAGGAGATTCAGCAGCAGGAGATTCAGCAGGAGATGAAGAAGCAAAAGCAGCAGCAACTGATGCATCAGGAGATGCATATTCAGAAGGAGATGAAGCAGGAGATTCAGCATGATATGTAGAAGGATGAGATGCCGCAGGAGATTGATCAGGAGATTCAGCAGTAACTGATGCAGCAGCAGGAGAAGCAGCAGGAGATGCAGCAGCAGCAGGAATACAGAAGCAGATGCAGCAGGAAATGAAGATTCAGCAGAAGATGCAGTAGGAAGAGAGTCTTCAACATATGCAGCAGCATGATATGATGCAGCAACAGGAGATACAGCAGGTTATGGAGAAAAAGGAGATGATGCAGAAGACGCAGCAGCAGGAGATTCAGCAGCAGGAGAAGCAGCATCAGGAGATTCAGCAGGAGATGCATCAGCAGGAAATGCATCAGCAGATTTTGCAGCAGGAGATTCAGTAGAAAATGCAGCAGAAGGTAATGCAGCAGCAGGAGTTGAAGCAGAATATGCATCAGCAGGAAATGCATCACCAAAAGATTCAGACGGAGATGCAGAAGGAGGTGCAGCAGCAGGATATGTAGAAGCATATGCTGCAGCAGGTGCAGCACATGCAGATGCACCAACAGGAGATGCAGCAGAAGGAGATAATACAGCAGCATATGCAGAAGGTGATGCAGCAGTAGGAGATGCAGGAGCAGCAGATGCAGCAGGAGATTCAGCAGCAGGAGATTCAGCATGATATGTAGAAGCATGAGACGCCGCAGGAGATTCATCAGGAGATTCAGCAGCAACTGATGCAGCAGCAGGAGAAGCAGCAGGAGATGCATATTCAGAAGGAGATATGTCAGGAGATGTAGCAGGATATGTAGGAGCATGAGATGCCACCAGAGGTTCAGGAGGAGATTCAGCAGAAGGAGATGCAAGAGCAGGAGATGAAGCAGCAGGAGATGCAGAAGCAGGCTATACAGCAGCAGGAGATCCAGCAGCAGATGAAGCAGCAGGAAATGCAGGATGACATCAAGTAGAAGGAGATGCAGCAGCAGCAAATGTAGCAGATGCAGAACCATATGCAGCAGAAGATGGAGAACAATATGCAGCAAGAGATACAGCAGCAGATGAAGCAGCAGATGCAGCTGGAGATGTAGCATCACCAGAAGCAGAAGCAGATGCAGCAGCAAAGGATTCAGGATGAGATGCATCAGGAATTGCATCAGAAGGAGATGCTGCTGGAAATTCAGTAGGATATGCAACAGCAAGAGATTTGGCAAGAGCAGATGCAGCAGGATATGCAGCAGCAGATGCAGCTGCATGAGGTGTATCAGCAGCAGATGTAGCAGGAGATGCATATTCAGCAGGTGATGCACCAGGATATGCAGCAGGAGATTCAAGAGAAGGAAATGCAGCAGGAAATCAGCCAGAGATGCAGCAGCAGGAGATGCAGGAAAAGAAAATGCAGCCGCACCAGAGGCAGCAGTAGATTCAGCAGGAGTTACAGCAGCAGAAGATGAAGAGGCAGGATATTCAGCAGCAGGAGATGGACCATCAGGAGTTTCAGCAGGAGATGCATCAGCAGGAAATGCAACAGCAGATTTTGCAGCAGGAAATTCCGTAGGAGATTCCACAGCAGGAGATTCAGTAGAAAAAACAGCAGGAGATTCAGTAGAAAATGTAGCAGGAGATGCATCAGGAAATATAGAAGGAGATTCAGCAGCAGGGGATGTAGTAGGAGATGTAGCAGGAGATACATCAGCAGGAATTGTAGCAGGAGATGCTGGAGGAGATTCTGCAGAAGAAGATTCAGCAGGAGATGCAGCAGGAGATGAAATAGCAACACAGGCATCAGCAGTTAGAGCAGGAAGTGCAGCAGGAGATTCAGCAGGAGATGTAGCAGCAGGACATGGATCCACAGATGCATCAACAGGATATGCAGCTGAAATGCAGAAGCACTAGATGCATCCGTAGAAGATTGAGCAGCAGATGCAGCAGGAAATGGAGATGCTTCTGCAGATGCATCCGCAGAGGAAGCAGCAAGAGATGAAGCAGCAGGCTATATAGCAGCAGGAGATGAAGCAGCAGATGCAGCAGCAGTAGATGCAGGAAGACATCAAGTAGAAGGTGATGCAGCAGAAGCAAATGTAGCAGGCGATGCAGCAGTACATGAAGCACCAGGAAATGGAGCAGCAGATTAAGCTGCAGCAGGAACTGCAGCAAATATGCAACAGGAGGTGATGCAGCTGCAGCTGCAAAGGCAGCAGATGCAGCAGCAATAGATGCAGTAGCAGATGCATCAGGAGATGCAGATTCAGTAGGAGATAATGCAGCAGAAGATGATGCAGCAGATGATGCAGCAGGAGATGCAGCAGAAGGAAATGCAGCAAGATATGCTGCAGGAGGAGATGCAGTAAGATATGAAGCAGGAGATGTAGCAGCAGGAGATGCAGCAGGGGATGCATATTCAGCAGTTGATTCAGCAGAAACTTCAGAAGGAGATGCAGCAGCAGGAGATTTAGCAGCATCAGTAGATGCAGAAGGACATCAAGTAATAGGGGCTGCTCCTGCTTCCTCATTTTTTCCTCTGTCTCCCGCTGCAACTTCTGCTGCTGCCTCTGCTGGTGCATTTCCTGCTGATGCATCTCCTGCTACATATCCTGATTCTCTATCTTCTGATTCATCTCATGCTGATGCATCTTCTGCTGCATTTCCTGCTTCTGCATCTGCTGTTGCTACATTTCCTGCTGAATTTGCTGCTGAATCTGCTGCTGCATCCCCTGCTGCTGATTCTCCTGCTTCTGCATATCCTGATGCTTTATGGTCTGTTTCATCTACTGCTGCTGCATATCCTCCTACATCTTCTGCTGCTACACCTACTTCTGCTCCATCTGCTACTGTATCTCCTGCTGTATCTCCTTCTGCTGTATCTCCTGCTGAAAATCCTGCTGCATCTCTTACGGCTGCATCTCCTGCAGCTGAATCTGCTGCCACAGTGCTGTGGTTGCATCTCCTGCTGCTGCATCTCCTGTTGCTGCATCTCCTTCAGAAGATCCTGATGATGCAGATGCAGCAGCTGGAGCAGCAGGAGATGCAGATAGAGATGCAGCAGGAGATGCCCCAGCATCCAGGAGATGGAGCAGGGGATACAGCAGCAGGCCAAGCAGCAGTAGATGCAGCAGCAATATATGCAGCAAAAGGAGATGAAGCAAGATAGGAAGCATAAGGAGACTAAGCAAGAGGAGATGCATTAGGAGATTCTGCAGCAGGCTATGCAGCAGAGTAGATGCAGCAGAGAATGGAGCGGCACGAGATTCAGCAGGAGGAGATGCTACAGGAAATGCAGCTGCAGGAGATGAGGCAGCAGATGCAGCATCAGGAGATGCACGAGGACATCCACTAGCAGGAGATGCAGCAGCAGGAGATGCACTAGGAGGCGAACCTAGAGCAGATGCAGCAAAAGATGCAGGTGATTTGGCAGCAGGTGATGCGGCAGCAGGTGATGCAGCAAGATATGCAGAAGCAGGAGATTCAGCATCAGATGCAGCAGGAGATGACGTATCAGATGCAGGAGCAGGAAATGCAGCAAGAGGGGATGCATCAGCAGAAAATTTATCAGCAAATGCATCAGCAGCCGCAGCCGCAGGAGATGCAGCTGCAGCAGCTGCAGCTGGAAATGCAGCAGCAGGAGATGCAGCTGAGTTTGCAGCAGCAGGAGATGCAGAAGCAGGAGATCCAGCAAGAAAGAACCATTATAAGATGAACATGCAGATGCAACAGAAGGATATGGAGCAGGAGATGCAGCCGCAAGAGATGCAGCAGGAGATGCAGAAGGAGATGCAGTAGCAGGAGATGTAGCAGCAGGATATGCAGCAAGAGACTGAGCAAGAGGAGATGTACCCTGAGATGCAGCAGCAGGAAATGCAGCGGGAGATGTAGAAGCAGACGAAGCAGCAGTAGATGCAGCAACAAGATAGGCATCAGAAGGAGATAAAGCAGGAGATGCAAAAGCAGGAGATTAAGCTACAGGAGATGCATTAGGAGATGCAGTAGCAGGACATAGAGCATCAGGAGATGCAGCCGCAGTAGGTGCAGGAGCAGATTCAGAAGCAGATTCCATAAGAGACGCATCAGCAGGAGATTGATAAGCAAAAGATATAGCAACAGGAGATGCAGCAGCAGGAGATTCAGGAGGAGATGCAGCAGCAGAAGCAGCAGGTAATGCAGCAGCAGTAGATGAAGTAGGCTTAGAAGAAGCTGTAGATGCAGCAGGGTATGCAAGAGCAGGAGATTCAGCATCAGGAGATGAAGCAGGGGAGATGCATCATCAGATGAATCTGCTGATGCATCAGAGGAAGTTGCAGAAGGAGATGCAGCAGCAGGAGGTTCAGCAGATGATGCAGCAGCAATAGATGCAGGTAGAGATCCAGGAGGAAGACATAGTAAAGCAGGAGATGCAGCAGCACATGCAGCAGCAGATGCAGGAGATGAAGCAGTAGGAGAAGCAGCAGGAGGAGATTCAGCAGGAGATGCATCAGGAGATGATGCAGCAGCAGGAGATGCAGCCGCTGCAGATGCAGACACATATTCGACAGCAGATTCAGTAGGAGCTGCAGCAGCAGGAGATGAAGCAGCAGCAGATGCATCAATAGATGCCTCTTCATCAGGAGATGCAGCAGGAAGAGATGCTTCAGCAGGTACAGCTTCGTGAGATGTAGCACGAGATACAGAAGGAGATCCTGTAGGAGAAGAGGCAGGAGGAGATGATGCAGCAGACCCAGTAGCAGGAGATGCAGAAGCAGAAGATGCAGCTGGAGATTCTGCAGCAGGAGATGCAGCAGCAGGAGATGCAGCAGGAGATACAGTCGCAAGAGATGAGCAGCTGATTCAGCAGGAGATTCTGCAGCATAAGATGAAGCCTCAGGATCTGCAGAGAAGAAGATGCAGCAGCAGGAGATGCAGCAGGAGATGCAACAGCAGACTCATCAGCAAGAGTTGCAGCAGCAGAAGATAGAGTAGCAGCAGCAGATGCACAAGAAAATGGAGCAGGAGATGTGGCAGGATAAGATGCAGTACCAGCAGATGCAGCAGGAGATGCAATGTCTGGATTTGAAGCAATAGAAGATGCTGCAGAAGATGCAGAAGCAGATGCATCAGGAGAAGCAGGAGCAGGAAATGCAGCAGAAGGAGATGCAGCAGCAGAGATGCAGGAGTAGGAGAGGCAGAAGCAGGAGATGTGGCAGCAAGACATGCTAAAGGATATGCAGAAGCAGGAGATGCGGCAGCAGGAGAGGCACCATGTGATTCAGCAGGAGATGCAGCAGAAGATAGAGAAGCAGGAGATGCACCAGCAGATGCAGCCGCAGGAGATGCAGGTAATGCATCAGCTGATGCAGGAGGAGCTTTAGCAGGAGGAGATTTAGCAGGAGGAGATGCAGCAGCAGGAGAAGCAGCAGTAGATTCTGCTGCATCTCTTCTGCTGCCTCTCCTACTGCATCTCTTCCTGTTTCATCTTTTGTTGCATCTCCTGCTGCTGTATATCATGGTGCATATCCTCTTGCTACATCTCCGGCTGCATCTCCTGCTGCATCTCCTGCCGCATCTTCTACTAGTGCATGTCCTGCTGCATTTCCTGCTGATGCATATCCTGCTGCTGTATTTCCTGCTGCATCTCTTTCTGATTTATCTTTTTCTGCATATCCTGCTGCATCTCTTCCTGCTGGATCTCCTGCTTACTCTCATCCTACTACATCTTCAGCATATGCTGCTGTATCATGTGCTGCTTCACCTATTGCTGCATCTCCTGCTATTGCATCTGTTGCTGCTACTCTTGCTACTTCATCGGCTGCTGAATCTACATCTCCTCTTTCGTCTGCTGCCTGCATCTCCTGCTGATGCATCTCGGGCTGATGCATCTCCTGCTACAACTCCTTCTGCGGCATCTACTTTTGCATCTCCTTCTTCTGCATCTCTTAAGGTATATTCTGCTGCTTTTCCTTCTGCATCTTCTGCTGCATCTTTTGTGGCTTCATCTCCTGCTGCTGTATTTCCTGCTGAAGAATCGCCTTTTGCTATATGTCCTGCTGCTGCATCTCCTTCTGCATGTGATGGTGAATCTACTGCTGAACATGCATCCCCTGCTGCTGCATTACCTGCTGCATCTCCTCCTGTAGCATATCTTGCTGCATTTCCTTCTGCTGCATCTCCTGCTGCATCTGCTTCTGCAGCATCTCCTGCTGTTTCATCTTCTGCTGCTGCATCTCCTACTGAATTTGCATCTCCTGATACATCTGCTGCTGCATCTATTGCTGCTGCATCTGCTGCCTCTGCAGCTGCAGCTGCATTTCCTGCTACTGCATCCCCTACTACTGCATCTCCTGCTGCTGCATCCTCTGCTCATTCATCTGCAGATGCATCTGCAGAAGTATCTCCATTTCCTGCTGCATCTGCTGCTCAATCTTTTACTGATGCATCTAATGCTTCTGCATTTCCTCCTGAATGCATCTGCGGCTGCATCTCCTGCTGCTACATCACCTGCTGAATCTCCTGTTGCACTTCCTGCTGTAACCTCTGATGCATATGTTGCTACTCCATCTCCTGATGCATCTCTTACTGTATCGTGCTGAATCTTCTTCTGCAGAATCTTCACCTGCCACTCCTGCTAATGTATCTGCTACTGAAACTCCTACTACATCTCCTGCTGCTGAAACTCCTTCTATATCTCCTGCTGCATGTTCTGCTGAATCTTCTGCTGAATATACTGCTGCATCTGATACTGCATGTGCTGCTGCATCTCCTTCTCCATCTCTTGGTGCTGCATCTTTTGGTGTTGCATCCCCTGCTGCATCTCTTTCTGCTCCATCTGGTGCATCTGCTGTTGCATATGCTGCTGCTTCATCTACTGCTGCATCTCCTGCTAAATCTCCTGCTGCTGCATCTCCTTCTGAAGTTTCTGCTGAATCTACTGCTGAATATGCATCCCCTGCTGCATCTCCTGCTGCTGCATCTCCTGATTCATATCCTGCTGCATCTCCTGCTGATGCATCTCCTGATTCATATCCTACTGCATCTCCTCCTGCAGCATATCTTGCTACATTTTCTTCTGCTGCATCTCCTGCTGCATCATCTGCTGCAGCATCTTCTGCTGCTACATCTCCTACGGAATGTGCATCTCCTGATGCATCTGCTGCTGCATCTATTGCTGCTGCCTCTGCATTCTCTGCAGTTGCAGCTGCATCACATGCTGCTGCATATTCTGCTGCATTTCCTGCTGCTGCTTAATCTGCTGCTCCATTTCCTGGTGCTTCCTGTACTGCTGCATCTCCTGCTACATTTGCTGCTGCTGCATTTCCTTCTACTTGATGTCCTCCTGCATCTCCTGCTGCTGTATATCCTGCTACTTCATCTCTTGCTGCATCCTCTGCGGATGCATCTGCGGATGCATCTGCAGAAGCATCTCCATTTCCTGCTTCATCTGCTGCTCAATCTTCTACGGATGCACCTAGTGCTTCTGCATTTCAGCTGCATATCCAGTTGAAGGCATCTGCGGCTCCATCTCCTGCTGCTACATCTCCTGCTGAATCTCCTACTGCACTTCCTGCTGTAAATGCTGATGATTATGTTGCTATTTCATCTGTTGCTGCATCTCCTGCTGAATCTTCTTCTGCAGAATCTCCTCCAGCATCTCCTGCTACAATTCCTGCTGATGTATCTCGTGCTGCATCTCCTGCTACATCTCCTGCTGCTGAATCTCTTACTATATCTCCGGCTGCATCTCCTGCTGCATCTGCTGCTGATTTATGTACTGCTGCATCTCCTGCTACAATTCCTGCTGCTACATCTCCTGCCACTTGGTGTCCTCCAGCATCTCCTGCTGCTGCATCCTCTGCTCATGCATCTGTGGATGCATCTGCAGAAGTATCTCCATTTCCTGCTGCATCTGCTGCTCAATCTTCTACTGATGCATCTAGTGCTTCTGCATTTCCTCCTGAATGCACCTGCGGCTGCATCTCCTGCTGCTACATCTCCTGCTGAATCTCCTGTTGCACTTCCTGCTGTAACCTCTGATGCATATGTTGCTCCTTCATCTCCTGATGCATCTCCTACTGTATCTCCTGCTGAATCTTCTTCTGCAGAATCTCCTCCTGCAACTCCTGCTGAATCTTCCGCTGAATCTCCTGCGGCAGACTCTCCTACGGTGTTTCCTGCTGCAGAATCTCCTGCTACATTTCCTGCTGAATCACCTGCCTCTTCATCTCCTGGTGCTGCTTCTCCTGCATCTGCTGCGCCTGCATCTTCTTCTACTGCGTCTCCTGTTACTGCATCTCCTTCTGCATCTCCTGCTGCTACATCTCCTTCTGCCTTTCCTGCTGCTAAATCTCTTGCTGCATTTCCTGCTGCAACGGCTGCTTCATCTACTGCTACTTCATCTACTGCTGCATCTCCTACATCTCTTACTGCCTAATATTTTTCTATATGTCCTGCTTCATCTACTGCTGCTGCCTCTGCTGGTGTATCTGCTGCTGATCTATCTCCTGTTCCATCTCTTCCTGCTGCATCCCCTGCTGCTGCATCTGCAGCATATGATGCTTCATCTAGTGCCGCTTCACCTACTGCTGCAAGCCCTGCAAAATTTCCTGCTGCAGCATGTGCTGCTGCATCACCTGCTGCAGCATCTCCAGTTTAATCTTCTGGTGCATCTCCTGCTGCATTTCCGGCTGGTGCATCTCCTGCCTCATATCCTGCTGCTGTGTCTCCTGCTGATGTATGTTTTGCTGCATCTCTTGCTGATGCATCTACTGCTGCATCTCCTGCTTCTGCATCTACTTCTTCTGCATCTACTTCTTCGGCATCTCTGGCTCCAGCATCTCCTGCTTCATCAATTGCTACTGCATCTCTTGTGCATCTCCTTCTGCTGCATCTGCTGCTGCATCTGCTGCTGCTGTACCTCCTCCTGCTTCATCTCCTGTTCCATCTCCTCCTGCTGCATCTCCTGCTTAATCTCTTCCTGCTGCATCTCCTGCTGCTGCTGCATCTCCTTTTGCATCTCCTGCTATGGCATCTCCTGCTGTATCTGCTGCTTCTGCATCTCCTGATACATCCCCTGCTGCTTCATCTCATACTGCTGCATCTCATGCTGCATGTCCTGCTGCTATATCTCCTGCTGCTTCATATCCTGCTACTGCATCTACTAATTAATCTCCAAAAGCTTCATCTCATACTGCTGCATCTCATGCTGCATGTCTTGCTGCTATATCTCCTGCTGCTTCATATCCTGCTACTGCATCTACTAATTAATCTCCAAAAGCTTCATCTCCTGCTGCTGCATCTCCTGTTTCTGCATCTCCTTCTGCTTCGTCTGCTGCTGCATCTTTATCTCTTGTATCTCATGTTGCACTTTCTATTGAAGCATATCCTGCGTCATCTCCTTCTGCTACATGTCCTGCTACTGCATCTCGTTCTGCATCTCCTGCTGCATCTCCTTGAGCGTCACCTGCTGCATCTCCTTCTGCATCATCTGCAGATGCATCTCCTGCTGCTGGATATTTATCTGCATTTCCTGCTGCAGCGCTTTATGAATCTCCTACTGCTGCATCTGCTGAATTTGCCGCTGCATCTCCTGATAGATCTCCTGCTGCTGCATCTCCTGCTGCTGCATCTGATGCTGCATCTAATGCTACTTTCTCTCTTGCTGCATTTACTGCGGCTGCATCTCCTGCTATATTTCTTTCTGCTGCATCTTCTTCACTTCATCTACTACTCTGCAACTCCTGCTGCTGCATCTCCTCCTTCTGCATCTCCAGCTGAATTGCCTGTAGCATCTCCTGCTTCTTAATCTCCTGCTGCTACATCTCCTAGTGCATATGATGCCGCTGCATCTCCTGTTACTTCTGCTGCTGCTGCATTCCCTGCTGCAGCTCCTGATGCTGCAGCTCCTTCTGCATCTCCTTCTGTGTCTCCTGCTACTACATCCCCTGCTGCTGCATTTCCTACTGAATCTCCTGATGCTGCAACTCCTTCTGCATCTTCTGCTGATGCATCTCCTGTGGAATCTGCTGCTGCTGCATCTCCTGTTGCATCTGCTTCTGATGCATCTGCGGATACATCTCTGCTGCTGCATCACTTGCTGCATTGCCTGCTTCATCTGCTTCTGCATCTCCTGCTGCTGCTATATGTCCTGCTACACCTCGTCATGCTGCACATCCTGCTGCATCTACTGAAGATTCTCTTCCTATTGCTTCTACTGCTGAATCTGCATTTCCTGCTGCATCTGCTTCTGCATCTCCTACTGCTGCATCACCTGCTGAATTAGCTGCTGCTGCATCTGCTTCTACATCTACGTTATAGCTTTCAACATTTGCTGCCTCATCTCCTGGTGCATCTGCTGATGCACCTCCTGCTGCTGCATCTCCTGCTTCATCTTCAGCTGCTGCATCTGTGGCTTCATCACCTGATATGTCATCTCCTGCTGCATCTGCTGCAGTATTTCCTGCTGCAGTATCTGTTGATCCTGCATCTACTACTGCATTTCCTGCTGGCTGGAGAACAAATCTTATGAGGAGTGGCTGAGAGAGCTGGGGTTGTTCAGCCTGAAGAAGAGGAGGCTGAGGGGAGACCTTATTACTCTCTACAACTACCTGAGGGGAGGTTGTGGAGAGGAGGGTGCTGGCCTCTTCTCTCAAGTGATAGGGGATGAGGTTCTTAGGAGCATGATTTAGGGATTGATGGGAATGGTTGGACTCGACGATCCAGTGGGTCTCTTCCAAACTGGTTATTCTGTGATTCTGTGATCTGCTGCTGCTCTGCTGCTGCTTCATCTCCTGCCATATCTCCTGCTACATATCCTGCTGCTGCACCTCTTAATGCATCTCATGATAATGCTTCATCTCCTCCTACTGCATCTCCTGCTGCATTTACTGCTGCTGCATTTCCTGCTGCATCTTCTGCTGCTGCATCTCCTGCTGATGGGTCTGATGCAGCATCTCTTGCTCTTGCATCTCCTGCTGTATCTCCTGCTGCTGCATTACCTGCTCTATCTCCTCCTACTGCATCTCCTCCTGCTGCATATCCTGCTTCTGTATATACTGCTGCCTTTCCTGCTGCTGCATCTCCTGCTGCAGAATCTCTTTCTACATCTCCTTCTTCTGAATCTCCTGCTGCTCTATTACCTTCTGCATCGACTTCTGCTGCATGTCCTGCTGCTGCATCGACTCCTGCTGCATCTGCTTCTGCATACCCTGCTGATGCGTTTCCTGCTAAATCTGCATCTCCTGCTGCATCTGTTTCTGATTCTCCTGCTGCTTCATCCTGTATTCTTGCATCTCCTTCTGCTGAATCTCCTCCTGAATCTCCGGCGGCATCTCATGCTGCTACATATCCTGCTACATCTCCTGACGTATCTCCTTCTGAATATGCATCTCCTGCTCTTTCTCCTGCTGCTGAATCTCCTGCTGATCTATAACCTTCTGCATTGACTCCTGCTGCATGTCCTGCTGCTGCATCGACTCCTGCTGCATCTGCTTCTGCATCTCCTGCTGATGCATCTCCTGCTAAATCTGCATCTCCTGCTGCATCTGCTTCTGCATCTCTTGCTGATGCATCTCCTGCTCTTGCATCTCCTTCTGCTGAATCTCATCCTGAATATCCGGCAGCATCTCATGCTGCTACATATTCTACTACATCTCCTGACGTATCTCCTTCTGAATATGCATCTCCTGCTACTTCTCCTCCCGCTGAATCTCCTGCTGCTGCATCTGCTGCATCATCTCCTCTTTCTCCATAACCTGCTGTATCTCCTGTTGCTGCAACATATCATGCTGCTGCATATGTTGAAGAATCTCTTCCTACTGCATCTTCTGCTGAATCTTCATTTCCTGCTGCATCTTCTTTTGCATCTCCTCCTGCATCTCCTGCTGCTTCTCCATCAGTTGCTGCTGAATCTCCTGATGAATCTCCTGCGGCATCTCATGCTTCTACATATCATGCTGAATCTCCTGCTGCTGAATCTCCTGCTGCATCTGCTGCTGCTGCATCTCCTACTGCTGCATCACCTTCTGCATGTGCTGCTACAGCATCTCCTTCTGCTGCATCTCCTGTTGCTGCATCTGGTGCTTAAACTCCTGCTGCTGCATTACCTTCTGCATATATTCCTGTTGTATTTACTGATGCTGCATCTCCTGCTGCTGCATCTGCTACTTGATCACCTGCTGCTGCATCTGCTGATACTGCATCTGCTGCTGCATCTCTTGCTGCATCTATTGCTGCTGCATCTTCTGGTGTTGCATCTCCTGCTGCATCTCCTGTGGCATCACCTGCTCCTGTATCTCCTGCTGCTACATCTCCTGCTGCATCTCCTTCTGCTCCATCTGGCACATCTGATGTTGCATATGCTGCTGCTTCATCTACTGCTGCATCTCCTGCTAAATCTCCTGCTGCTGCATCTCCTTCTGAGGTTTCTGCTGAATCTACTGCTGAATATGCATCCCCGGCTGCATCTCCTGTTGCTGCATTTCCTGATACATGTCGTACTGCATCTCCTCCTGCAGCATATCTTGCTGCATTTCCTTCTGCTGCATCTATTGCTGCAGCATCTATTGCTGCTACATCTATTGCTGCTGCATCTGCAGCCACATCACCTGCTGCATCACCTGCTGCAGTACCTCCTGCTGCATATTCTGCTGCATTTCTTACTGCTGCTTAATCTGCTGCTCCATTTCCTGATGCTTCATGGACTGCTGAATCTCCTGCTACATTTGCTGCTGCTGCATCTCCTTCTACTTGATGTCCTCCTGCATCTCATGCTGCTGCATCTGCTGCTTAATCTCCTGCTACATCCTCTGCGGATGCATCTGAGGATGCAACTGCAGAAGCATCTCCATTTCCTGCTGCATCTGCTGCTCAATCTTCTATGGATGCATCTAGTGCTTCTGCATTTCAGCTGCATATCCTGTTGAAGGCATCTGCGGCTGCATCTCCTCCTGCTACATCTCCTGCTGAATCTCCTGCTGCACTTCCTGCTCTAACTGCTGATGCCTATGTTGCTATTTCATCTTGTGCTCCATCTCCCCCTGAATCTTCTTCTGCAGAATCTCCTCCAGCATCTCCAGCTACAATTCCTTCTGATGTATCTCCTGCTGCATCTCCTACTACATCCCCTGCTGCTGAATCTCATTCTATATCTCCGGCTGATTCTCCTGCTGCATTTTCTACTGAATCTCCTGCTGCAATTCCTGCTGAATCTCCTGCCTCTGCATCTCCTGCTGCAACTCCTGCTGAATCTGCTGCTGCATTTCCTTCTGTTGAATCTGCTGCTGCATATTCTGGTACATCACCTGCTGAATATGCATCTCCTGCTACATCTCCTGCTGATACACCTCATGTAGCTGCATCTGCTGCTGCATATCCTGCTGCATCTGCTGTTTCCAAATCACTTGCTGTTGCATATCCTACTGAATTTCCAGCAGCATCTCCTGCTGATGCAATTCTTGCTGCATCTCATCCTGCACCCTTTGCTGCTGCATCTGCTGCTGCTTCTGCTGCTGGTGCATCTCCTGCCTCATATCCTGCTGCTGTGTCTCCTGCTGATGTATATTTTGTGCATCTCCTGCTGTTTCATCTCCTGCTGCATCTCCTGCTTCTGCATCTACTTCTTCTGCATCTCCGGCTCCAGCATCTCCTGCTGCATCAATTGCTGCTGCATCTCTTATTCATCTCTTCTGCTGCATATACTGCTGCATCTGGTGCTGCTGTACCTCTTCCTGCTGCATTTCCTGTTGCATCTCCTCCTGCTGCATCTCCTGCTGAATCTCATCCTACTGCATTTCCTGTTGCATCTCCTCCAGCTGCATCTCCTGTTCCATCTCCTGCTGATGCATCTCCTGCTAGAGCATCTCCTACTGAATCTCCTGCTGCATCTCCTGCTGCTGCATATCCTTTTCTTGCATCTCCTTCTGCTGAACCTCCTCCTGAATCTCCGGCGGCATCTCATGCTGCTACATATCCTTCTATATCTCCTGACGTATCTCCTTCTGAATATGCATCTCTTGCTGCTTCTCCTGCTGCTGAATTTCCTGCTGCTGCGTCTACTGCATCATCTCCTCTTTCTCCATAACCTGCTGTAACTCCTGTTTCTGCACCATATCATGCTGCTGCATATGTTGAAGAATCACTTCCTACTGCATCTTCTGCTGAATCTTCATTTCCTGCTGTATCTGCTACTGCATCTCCTGCTGCTGCTGCATCTCCTGCGGCATCTCTTCTGAATATGCATTTCCTCAGGCATCTCCACGTGCTGCCACTCCTACTGGTGCGTTTGCTTCTGCATCTCCTGCTGCACCTCCTGCTGCTGAATCTCCTGATGCCGTGTCTGCTGCTGAATATCCTTTGTCTGCTGCTGAATCTCCTGCTGCTGAATCTCCTGCTCTATCTGCTGCTGCTACATCTCCTACTGCTACATCACCTTCTGCATGTGATTCTGCAGCATCTCCTAATGCTGCATCTCCTGTTGCTTCATCTGCTGGTGCTGCTCCTGCTGCAATATCTGCTTCTGCATCTCCTGCTGCATCTCCTGCTTCTGAATCTCCTGATGCCGTTTCTGCTGCTAAATATCCTTTGTCTGCTGATGAATATCCTTTGTCTCCTGCTGAATCTTCTGCTGCTGAATCTCCTGCTGCATCTGCTGCTGCTGCACCTCCTACTGCTGCATCAGCTTCTACATGTGCTGCTGCTGCATCTCCTTCTGCTGCATCTCCTGCTGCTAGATCTGCTGATACTGCATGTGCTGCTGCGTCTCCTTCTGCATCTCCTGCTGCTGCACCTCCTGCTGCATCTCCGTCTTAATCTCTTGGTGCTGCATTTCCTGCTGATGCGTATTCTGCTTCAACTCCTGCTGCTGCATCTCGTGCTGCTGTATCTGCTGCTTCATCTCCTACTGCTGCATCTGCTGATACTGCATCTGCTGCTGCATCTCCTGCTGCATCTCTTGGTGCTGCATCTTCTGCGGTTGCAGCTCCTGCTTCATCTCATTATGACTTAACTGCCACTATTGAGGCTCTTTAGGGAAATTGAATAATGCCCACAAGGAAGATGATAGCATGGAATGCTGCTGCTTCTGAATATCTTCTCTTAAAGCGCTTTCACTGTAAAGCGAGACTTGTAGAAGTTTGAGTATACGCTTGTGTACTTTAACATCAGAACGGCTATTAAAGCGTCACTTGAAAATAGCAGAGCCTTCAGCACAAGTACCGCAGGGAAGAAGCTATGATGAAATACTGGCTCTCGTTAAAGTCTTCTCTGGAAACGCTTTCACTGCAAGCTGCAAAGCATGACTAACAGAACGTTTTAGTATAGGGTACTGAATTGTGACTTATGAAGGTGCTTTCTGCTGAGTAACTGACGCAGTGAAGATGCTAGCGTGGAATAGTGCTGCTACTGAATGTCTTCTCTTAGAGCACTTTCACTGCAAAGCAAAACTTGTAGAAGTTTCAGTCTAGGCTTGTACACTGCAACATCAGAATGGCTATTAAAGCATCACTTCAAAATCTTTAGCGCTTTCACTGCAAGGCAAGACTTGTTGAACTTTTAGTCTGGGCTTATGTACTGCAACATCAGAAAGGCTATTAAAGCGTCACTGCAAAATTTGAAAACGTTTAGAAAAAGTACCTCAAGGGCGCTGCTACGATCAAATGCTAGCTCTCGTTAGAATCTTCTCTTGAAGCTCTTTCACTGCAAGCTGCAAAGAACGACTAACAAAACGTTTAGTATTGATTACGTAATTGTGATTTAACTACTGAAGAGCTTTAGGAAAAGTGAGTAAAGCCCGTATGGAAGATGCTAGCATGGAATGCTGCTGCATCTGAATGTCAACTCTTATAGCGCTTTCACTGCAAAGAAAGACTTGTAGAACTTTCAGTCTAGGCTCGTGCCCTGTAACATCAGAATGGGTATTAAAGCCTCACTTCAAAGTTTCAAATCGTTCAGAACAAGTACGGCAGGGAAGCTGCTATGATCACATGCTGACTCTCGTTAGTCTTCTCTAGAAGCGCTTTCATTGCAAGCTGCAAAGAACGACGAACACAAAATTTTAGTATAGGGTACAGAACAGTTACTTTAGTTCACCGAATAACGCGCTTTAGGAATAGTGAACATCAGCTGCAGGGAAGATGGTAGTATGGAATGCTGCTGCTTCTTAATGTCTTCACTTATAGCACTTTCACTGCAAAGAACGACTTCTAGAAGTTTCATTCTAGTCTTCTGAAGTATATCATCAGCTAGTAAAGCATTACTTCAAAATTTCAGAGCGTTCAGCACAAGTACCGAAGGGAAGCTTCTACCATCAAATGCTGGTTCTCGTTAGAGTCTTCTCTTATAGCGCTTGCGCTGCAGGCTGTGAAGCACGACTAACACATTTTAGTTTAGGGTAATGAATTGTGACTTAACTGTGCCTGTTAACGTGCTTATGGAAAAGTGAATATTTCAGGCAGTGCAGATGTTGGCCTGAAAATACACTGCTTATTAATGTTTTCTCTTATAGCGCTGTTACTGCAAAAGACCACTTGTAGAACTTTCACTCTAGGCTTATGAGCTGAAAGATCAGAATGGCTATTAAAGCCTCATTTCAAGATTTGAGATCGTTCAGCACAAGTACCGCAGGGAAGCTGCTACCATCAAATTTTGCCTCTCTATAGGATCCTTTCATGAAGCGCTGTCACTGCCAGCCGCAAAGCACAAAAAACGCAACGTTTTCAGGTAGGCTAGTTATTAGCTACTTAATAAAGCCTAACAACGCTCTTTAGGAAAAGAGAATATCTCCAGCAGGGAAGATATTAGCCTGGAATGCTTCTGCTTGTGGATGTCTTCTCCTAGAGCGCAATCACTGCAAACCAGGATTTATCGAACTTTCCATCTAGGATAGTGAACATCAGCATGGCTAGTAAAGCTTCACTTGAAGATTTGAAAGCGTTTAGCAGAACTACCCCTGGGAAGTTCCTAGCATCAAATGGTGGTTCTCGTAAGAGTCTTCTCTGGAAGCGCTTTCACTGCAAGATGCAAACACGAAATTATTAGCATAGGCTAGTGAATAGGGACGTATTAGCGTAGGCTAGTGAATAGGGACTTAACACCGTCTATTACCGAGTTTTAGTACAAATTCATATCTCCAGCAAGGAAGATGCTATCATGGAATGCTTCTGCTTGTGGATGTATTCTCTTAGAGAGCTTTCATTGCAGAGCACGATTTGTAGAACTTTCAGTCTAGTCTTGTGTACTGTAAGGCCAGAATGGCTACGAAGGCGTTACTTCAAAATTTCAGAGCGTTCAGCACAAGTAAACAGGAAAGGTGTAACCATCAAAAGCTGGCTTTCGTTAGCGTCTTCTATGGAAGCGGTTTCTCTGCAAGATGCAGAGAACGACTAACGCAACATTCTTGTGTTGGCAAATGAATACAGACTTAATAGCGCCTAATAAGGCGCTTTAGGAAAAGAGAATATCTCCAGCAGGGAAGATGTTCGCATGGAATGCTTCTGCTTCTGAATGTCTTCTCTTAGAGCGCAATCACTGCAAACCAAGATTTATCGAACTTTCCATCTAGGCTAGTGAACTGTAACATCAGCAAGGCTAGTAACGCTTCATTGAAGATTTGAAAGCGTTCAACAGAAATGCCCCTGGGAAGTTGCTAGCATCAAATGGTGTCTCTCGTTAGAATCTTCTCTGGAAGCACTTTCACTGAGAGGTGAAAACACGATTAACAATGCGTTTAAGTGTAGGTTAAAGAATAGTGACATAACAGCGCCTAATAACGAGCTTTAGGAAAAGTGACTATCTCCAACAGCGAAGATGTTAGGACGGAATGCTGCTGCTTCTGAATGTCGTCTCTTATAGCACTTTCACTGGAAAGCGAGACTTGTCGAACTTTCGCTCTAGGCTAGTGAACGGTAACATCAGCATGGCTATTGAGGCATCACATCAAGATTTTAGAGATTTCTGCTCAAGTACCGCACGGAAGCTGCTACCATCAAATTCTGGCTCTTGTTAGGATCTTTTTATGAAGCGCTTTCACTGTCAGCCGCAAAGCAGGAAAAACGCAACGTTTTCGCAGAGGCTAGTTATTAGCGACTTAATAACGCCTAACAACGCTCTTTAGGAAAAGAGAATATCTCCTGCAGGGAACAGAGGTGCAGAACATGAGTTGTAGAACTTTCCTTCTACGCTAGTGAACAGTAACATCAGCATGGCTAGTAAGGCTTCACTTGAAGATTTGAAAGCGTTTAGCAGAAATACCCCTGAAAGTTCTACAATCATGCTCTGCAGTGAAAGTGCTCTAAGAGAATACATCCACAAGCAGAAGCATCCCATGCTAGCATCTTCCCTGCTGGAGATGTGAATTTTTACTAAATCTCCGTAATAGATGGTGTTAAGTCCCTATTCACTAGCCTATGCTAATACGTTCTTTTAGACGTGTTTGCATCTTGCAGTGAAAGCGCTTCCAGAGAAGATTCTAACGAGAGACACCATTTGATGGTTTCAGCATTCCCTCGGTAGTTGTGCTAAACGTTCTGAAATTTAAAGTGATGTCTTAGTAATCTTTCCGATCTGACAGTACACAAGACTAGACTGAACGTTCTACAAGTCATGCTCTGCAATGAAAGTGCTCTAAGAGAATACATCCACAAGCAGAAGCATTCCATGCTAGCATCTTCCCTGCTGCAGATATGAATTTTTACTAAAACGCCGTAATAGACGGTGCTATTTTCAAGTGACGCTTTAATAGCCGTTCTGATGTTAAAGTACACAAGCGTATACTCAAACTTCTACAAGTCTCGCTTTACAGTGAAAGCGCTTTAAGAGAAGATATTCAGAAGCAGCAGCATTCCATGCTATCATCTTCCCTGTGGGCGTTATTCGATTTCCATAAAGCGCCTCAATAGTGGCAGATAAGTCATGAGATTAAGAAGGAGCTACAACAGCAGAAGATGCAGCACCAAGAGATGCAGCAGGAGATGCAGCAGCAGGAGTTGAAGCAGCAGGGGTTGAAGCAGAATATGCATCAGCAAGAAATGCAGCACCATGAGATTAAGATGGAGATGCAGCAGGAGGTGCAGCAGCAGGAGATTAAGCAAAAGACAAAGGATATACAGCAGCAGACACGGCATCAGGAGATTCAGCAGCAGGAGATGCAGCAGGAAATGCAGAAGCAAACGCAGCAGTAGGAGTGGCAGCAGGTGGAAATGCATCAGAAGATGCATATTCAGAAGGAGAAGAAGCAGGAGCTGTAGCAGCAGCAAAAGATGCAGAAGCAGATGCAGCAGAAAATGAAGATTCAGCAGAAGATGCAGTAGAAAGAGATTCTTAAACATCTGCAGCAGCATGATATGATGCAGCACCAGGAGATACAGCAGTTTATGGAGAAAGAGGAGATGATGCAGCAGACGCAGCAGCAGGAGATTCAGCAGCAGGAGATGCAGCAGAAGGAGATTCAGCAGCAGGAGAAGCAGCAGGAGATGCATATTCAGAAGGAGATACGTCAGGAGATGTAGCAGGATATGTAACAACATGAGATGCCGCCGGAGATTCAGGAGGAGATCCAGCAGAAGGAGATGCAAGAGCAGGAGATGCATCGGCAGGACATGCAGCTGGAGTCGATGCAGATAATAATAGAGCAGTAGGAGATTCTGAAGAAGGAGATGTAGAAAGAGATTCAGCAGCAGGAGATGCAGCAGCAGGAAAGGCAGCAGTATATAGAGAAGCAGGATATGCAGCAGGAGGAGATGCAGTAGGAGGAGAT
The DNA here is from genome assembly GCA_033459285.1 of Clamator glandarius. Lineage (NCBI taxonomy): Eukaryota > Metazoa > Chordata > Aves > Cuculiformes > Cuculidae > Clamator > Clamator glandarius. Next base: position 2,981,091 of record JAUNZM010000032.1, read on the forward strand.
AGAGCAGGTAATGCAGCAGCAGGAGATGCAGCAGGAGATGCAAGAGCAAGAGATGCAGCATCAGACCCATCAGCAGTAGATGCAGCAGCAGAAGATGCCGCAGGAAAATCAGCAACAGGAGATGAAGCAATACTATGAGATGCCTTAAGAGATGCAACAGCAGGATATGTAACAGGAGATTTGGCAGGAGATGAAGCAGCAGCAGAGCAGCAGCAGATGCAGCAGGAAATGCAGCAGTAGATGCAGGATCAGCAGATACTGCAGCAGGAAATACTGCAGCAGATGCAGCAGGAGATGACATATCATGTGATGAAGCCACAGATGCATCAGTTGAAGATGAAGCAGGAGATGCAGCAGCACAAGGTGCATCAGCAGGTGCATGAGAAAATGAAGCAGCTAATGTAGAAAGGTATAACGGAGGAGATAGAGCAGGAGGCGTTTCAACAGGAAATGCAGCAGGAGATGCATTAAGAAATGAGATGCAGTAGGAGATGGAGAAGGAGTTGCAGCATCAGGAGATGTGGCAGGAAATGCAGCATCAGGAGATGTAGTAGGAGAAGATGCAGAAGCAGTTGCAGCATCAGGAGATTCAGCAGGAAATGCAGCAGCAGGGGATGTCGTAGCAGGAGATGCAGAAGAAGTTGCAGAATCAGGGAATGCAGCAGCAGCAGAAGTAACAGGAGATGCAGCATCATCATATGCACTAGGAGATGTAGCAGCAGGAGATGAAGAAGCAGGAGATGCTACAGGCAATTCAGCCGGAGATGCAGAAGAAGGAGATGCAGCAACAGGAGGTGCAGAGTAATAGATGACGTTAAGAAGATGCAGCAGAAAGAAATATAGCAGGAAATGCAGCAGCAGTAAATGCAGCAAGAGAAAGTAGCATCAGATGCAGCATCAGATGCAGCATCAGGAGATGCAGCAGCAGGAGATCTACCAGGAGATGCAGCAGTAGATGAAGCAGCAGCAGATGCAGCATCAAATTCAGCAGATGCAGCAGTAGGAGATTAATAAAGAGCTGTAGAAGGATGCAGCAGCAGGATATGTAGCAGGAGATTTGGAAGGAGATGAAGTAGCAGCAGAGCAGCAGTAGATGCAGCAGTAGATGCAGGATCAGCAGATACTGCAGCAGGAAATACTGCAGCAGATGCAGCAGGAGATGACATATCAGGTGATGAAGCCACAGATGCAGCAGCTGAAGATGAAGCAGGAGATGCAGCAGCAGGAGGTGCATCAGCAGATGCACTAGGAGTTGAGGCAGCAAATATAAGAAGTTATAACTTACATGTAGAAGCAGATGCCGCAGCACCTAATTCAGCAGGAGATGCAGCAGTAGGAGATGCAGAAGCAGATGCAGCAGAAAATGCAGATTCAGCAGTAGAAGCAATAGGAAGAGAATCTTCAGCAGATGCACCAGGATGTGCAGCAGGAAGAGATGTAGCAGGACATATAGCAGCAGAAGATGCATCAGCAGATGAAGCAGGCAATGCAGCAAGTGATGCAGCAGCAGAGGTGTAGCCACAGATGCATCAGAAGCAGATGCAACAGGAGATGCATCAGCAGCAGATTCCGCAGGAGATGCATCAGCAGAAGATGCAGAAGGAGTTGCAGCATCAGGAGATGAAGCAGGAAATGCAGCAGCAGGGGATGTAGTAGCAGGAGACACAGAAGGAGATGCAGAAGGAGCTGCGGCATCAGGAGATGCAGCAGGGAATGCAGCAGCAGAAGAAGTAACAGGAGATGCAGCAGCATCATATGCACTAGGAAATGTAGCAGCAGGAGATGAAGAAGCAGGAGATGCTACAGGCGATTCAGCCGGAGATGCAGAAGGAGGAGATGCAGCAGCAGGAGGTGCAGAGTAGTAGATGAAGTGAAGAAGATGCAGCAGAAAGAAATATAGCAGAAGATGCAGCCGCAGTAAATGCAGCAAGAGAGAAAGTAGCATTAGATGCAGCATCAGATGCAGCAGCAGGAGATGCAGCAGCAGGAGATCTATCAGGAGATGCAGCATCAAATTCAGCAGATGCAGCTGTAGTAGATTAATAAAGAGCTGCATCAGAAAATGCAAATGCGTATGCAGGAGCAGGAGCTGCATCTGCAGGTGATGCAGAAGGAGATGCAGCAGGTGACGCTCAAGGAGATGCAGCAGGAGATGCAGAACAAGATGAAGCAGCAAGATATGCAGCAAAACGAGATGACGCAGGACATGCTTCAATAGAACGTGCAACATGAGATACAGCAGGAGATGCAGCAGCAGTCAGATCACAGAATAACCAGGTTGGAAGAGACCCACCGGATCGTCGAGTCCAACCATTCCCACCAATCCTTAAAACATGCTCCTAAGCACCTCGTCTACCCTAACCTTAAACACCTCCAGGGACAGTGACTCAACCACTTCTCTTGGTAGACTGTTCCAATGCCTATCCACCCTCTCCTTGAAGACCTTTTTCCTAATCTCAAGCCTAAATCTCCCCTGGTGGAGCTTGAGGCCATTCCCTCTCGTCCTGTCCCCTGTCACTTGGGAGAAGAGGCCAGCTCCCTCCTCTCCACAACCTCCCTTCAGGTAGTTGTAGAGAGTAATAAGGTCTCCCCTCAGCCTCCTCTTCTCCAGGCTGAACAACCCCAGCTCTCTCAGCCGCTCCTCATAAGATTTGTTCTCCAGCCCCTTCACCAGCTTTGTTGCCCTTCTCTGGACTCGCTCCTGAGCCACAACATCCCTCTTGTGGTGAGGGGCCCAGAACTGAACACAGTACTTGAGGTGCGGTCTCACCAGTGCCGAGTACAGGGGGAGAATAACCTCCCTGGAATTGCTGGTTACACGGTTCCTGATACAAGCCAAGATGCCATTGGCCTTTTTGGCCACCTGGGCACACTGCTGGCTCATGTTCAGTCGGTTGTCAACCAGCACCCCTAGGTCCTTCTCCTCCTGGCAGATTTCCAGTCAGGTCTCTCCTAGTTTGTACCTCTGCTTAGGGTTGTTGTGCCCCATGTGCAGGACCCGGCATTTGGCCTTGTTAAACCTCATGCCATTGGTCTCAGCCCAGCAGTCCAGCCTGTTCAGGTCCCTTTGCAGAGCCTCCCTACCCTCCAGCAGATCGACACTTCCTCCCAGCTTGGTGTCATCTGCAAACTTGCTAAGGGAGGACTCAATGCCTTCATCCAGGATGAAGCAAAAGGAGATGCAGAAACAGGAGATGCAGCAGCAGGACATGGATCAAGAGATGAAGCAGCAGGAGATTCATTAGCAGATGCAGTAGCAGGATATGAAACAGCAGGAGATATAGCAGCAGGAGATGCAGCCTGAGATGCAGCAGGATGAGATGAAGCAGCAGGGGATGTATCAGGAGATGCAGAAGCAGCAGATACAGAAGGAGATGCTGTAGCAGGAGATGCAGAAGGAGATGTAGCAGAGATGCAGCAGCAGGAGATGCAGCAGCAGGAGATGCAGCAGGAGATGGAGCAGGAGATCCAGCAGGAGGAGATGGGACAGGAGATGCAGAAGGAGGAGATTCAGCAGGAGATGCAGCAGGAGGAGATGCAACAGGAGATGAAGCAGGAGGAGGTACATGAACACCAGATGCAGCAGTATATGCCGCAGAAGAAGATGACTAAGAGGTGCAGCAGCAATTGATGCAGCAGGAGATTCTGGAGCCGGAGATGCAGAAGAAGTAGATGCAGGAGATGCAGCAGGACATGCATCAGCAGGAGATGCAGCAAAATATACATCAGTAGGAGACACAGCAGCAGGATATGAGGCAGGAGATGCACCAGCAGCAGAAGCAGCAGCAGATGCAGCAGGATATGCAGCAGCAGATGCAGCTGCATGAGGTGTATCAGCAGGAGATGTAGCAAGAGATGCATATTCAGCAGGTGATGCAGCAGGATATGCATCAGGAGATTCAACAGAAGGAAATGCGGCAGGAAATCAGCCGGAGATGCAGCAGAAGGAGATGCAGGAAAAGAAGATGCAGCCACACCAGAGGCAGCAGTGGATTCAGCAGGAGTTGCAGCAGCAGGAGATGCATCAGAAGGAAATGGATCAGCAGATTCTGCAGCAGGAAATTCCGTAGGAGAGTCTGCAGCAGGAGATTCAGTATAAAATGCAGCAGGAGATGCAGCAGGAAATATAGAAGGAGATTCAGCAGCAAAGGATATAGTAGCTGATGCAGCAGGAGATACATCAGTAGGAATTGTAGCAGGAGATGCTGGAGGAGATTCTGCAGAAGATTCAGCAGGAGATGCAGCAGGAGATGAAATAGCCACATATGCATCAGCAGTTACAGCAGGAAGTACAGCAGGAGATTCAGCAGGAGGTGCAGCCTCAGATGACTTCTACAGGATATGAAGCTTAAAAGCAGAAGCACTAGATGCATCAGTAGAAGATTGAGCAGCATATGCAGCAGGAAATGGAGATACTTCTGCAGATGCATCTGCAGATGCATGAGAAGAGGATGCAGCAGCAGGAGATGCTGGAGGACACTAAGTGGCAGGAGATGTAGCAGCAGGAATTGTAGCAGGAGATGCAGCAGTACATGAATCAGCAGCAGATGCAGCAGATTAAGGAGATGCAGTAGCCAGAAATGCAGCAGAAGATGCAGCAAGAGGAGATGCATCAGCAGGAGATGCAGGCAGCAGACGAAAGAGGAGATGCAGATTCAGCAGCAGATGAAGTAACAGGAGATGGAGCAGCAAATGAAGCAGCAGGAGTTGCAGCAGCAGATGAACAGCATGAGATGCAGGAATATGTGACCAGCACCAGATGCAGCAGCATATGCTGAAGATGTAGTAGGAGGAGATTAAGCAGGAGATCCAGCAGGAAGAGATGCAGCAGGATATGCAGGAAAGGATAAAGCAGAAAGAGGTGCATCAGGAAATACAGCAGCAGGATATGCATCATCAGGAAATTCAGCAGAACATGCACTAGCAGAAGATGCAGCAGGAGATGAAATAGCAACATAGGCATCAGCAGTTACAGCAGGATTTGCAGCAGGAGATTCAGCAGGAGATATAGCAGCAGGAGATGCAGCTGCAGATGCCTTTATAGTTGATATGCAGATGAAATGCAGAAGCACTAGATGCATCCGTAGAAGATTGAGCAGCAGATGCAGCAGCAAATGGAGATGCTTCAGCAGAAACTTCAGAAGGAGATGCAGCAGCAGGAGATTTAGCAGGAGATGCAGCAGTAGATGAAGCAGCAGCATATGCAACAGCAGATGCACCAGATGGAGTAGAAGGAGATGCACCAGGGGATGGAGAAGCAGATGCAAAGGGAAATGGTGCATGGGGAGATGCATCCGCAGAGGCATCTGCAGAGGATGCAGCAGGAGATGAAGCAGCAGGCTATACAGCAGCAGGAGATGCAGGAGGACATCAAGTAGAAGGAGATGCAGCAGCAGCAAGTGTAGCAGGAGATGCAGCAGTACATGAAGCATCAGGAAATGGAGCAGCAGATTAAGAAGATGTAGCAGCAGGAAATGCAGCAGAATATGCAGCAGGAGCTAATGCAGCAGGTGATGCAGAAGGAGGTGATGAAGCTGCAGCTGAAGAGGCAGCAGATGCAGCAGGAATAGATGCAGCAGCAGATGCAGCAGCAGATGCAGATTCAGTAGAAGATGTAGCAGCAGATGATGCAGCGGGAGATTCCGTAGGAGATTCTGCAGCAGCAGGATTCAGTAGAAAAGGCAGCAGGAGATGCAGCAGGAGATACAGGAGATTCAGCAGCAGGGGATGTAGTAGGAGATGCAGCAGGAGATACATCAGCAGGAATTGTAGCAGGAGATGCAGCAGGAGATTCTGCAGAAGAAGATTCAGGGGGAGATGCAGCAGGAGATGAAGTAGCAACATATGCACCAGCAGTTACAGCAGGAAGTGCAGCAGGAGATTCAGCAGGTGATGTAGTAGCAGAAGGTGCAGCCGCAGATGCCTTCAACAGGATACGCAGCTGAAATGCAGAAGCACTAGATGAATCCGTAGAAGACTGAGCAGCAGATGCAGCAAGAAATGGAGATGCTTCTGCAGATGCATCCGCAGAGGATGCAGCAGGAGATGAAGCAGCAGGCTATACAGCAGCAGGAGATGAAGCAGCAGATGCAGCAGCAGGAAATGCAGGAGGACATCAAGTAGAAGGAGATGCAGCAGCAGCAAGTGTAGCAGGAGATGCAGCAGTACATGAAGCATCAGGAAATGGAACAGCAGATTAGGCAGCAGGAGGTAATGCAGCAGCTGATGCAGCAGCAGGTGATGCAGCTGCAGTTGCAGAGGCAGCAGATGCAGCAGCAAGAGATGCATCAGCAGATGCAGCAGGAGATGCTGATTCAGTAGGAGATGTAGCAGCAGAATATGCTGCAGCAGATGATGCAGCAGGAGATGCAGCAGAAGGAAATGCAGCAAGATATGCTGCAGGAGGAGATGCAGTAGGATATGAAGCAGGAGATGCAGCAGCAGGAGATGCAGCCGGGGATGCATATTCAGCAGTAGATTCAGCAGAAACTTCAGAAGGAGATGCAGCAGCAGGAGATTTAGCAGGAGATGCTGCAGTAGATGAAGCAGCAGCATATGCAACAGCAGATGCACCAGATGGAGCAGAAAGAGATGCAGCAGGGGATGGAGCAGCAGATGCAACGGGAAATGACGCAGGAGGTGATGCATCTGTAGATGCATGAGCAGAGGATGCATCAGGAGATGTAGCAGCAGGAGATACAGGATGCCGCAGGAGATGCAGCAGGAGATGCAACACCAGAAGATGCAGCACCAAGAGATGCAGAAGGAGATGCAGCAGCACATGCAGTATCAGCACATGCAGTATCAGCAGACGCAGCAGCAGGAAATACAAGAGGAATAGATGCAGAAGGTAATGCAGCAGCAGGAGTTGAATCAGAATATGCATCAGCAGGAAATGCTGCACCAAGAGGTTAATACGGAGATGCAGCAGGAGATGCAGAAGTAGGAGATGCAGCAGGTGAAGATGCTGCAGCAGCACATGCAGAAGGATATGCAGTAGTAGGAGATTCATCAGGAGATTTAGCAGCAAAAGATTCAGCAGCAAACAAATTCAGTAACAGACACGACATCAGGAGATTCACCAGCTGGAGGTGCAGCAGGAGATGCAGAAGCAAACATAGCAGTAGGAGTGGCAGCAGGTGGAGATGCATTAGGGAATTCAGCATGATGTGTAGCAGCATGAGATGCCACAGTAGATTCATCCGGAGATTCATCAGCAACTGATGCAGCAGCAGGAGAAGCAGCAGGAGATGCTGCAGCAGGTGGAGATTCAGAAAAAGATGCAGCAGGAAATGAAGATTCAGCAGAAGATGCAGTAGGAAGAGATTCTTCAACATATGCAGCAGCATGATATGATGTAGCAACAGGAGATACAGCAGGTTATGGAGAAAGAGGAGATGATGTAGCAGATGCAGCAGCAGAAGATTCAGCAGGAGAAGATGCAGCAGCAGGAGATTCAGCAGCAGGAGAAGCAGCAGGAGATACATAGTCAGAAAGAGATACGTTAGGCGATGTAGTAGGATATGTAGCAGCATGAGATGCCACAGGAGATTGAGGAGGAGATTCAGCAGAAGGAGATACAAGAGCAGGAGATGAAGCAGCAGGAGATGCAGAAGCAGGCTATACAGCAGCAGGAGATGAAGCAGCAGATGCAGCAGCAGGAAATGCAGGAGGACATCAAGTAGAAGGAGATGCAGCAGCAGCAAATATAGCAGGCGATGCAGCAGTACATGAAGCATCAGGAAATGGTGCAGCAGATTAAGGAGATGCAGCATCAGGAAATGCAGCAGAATATGCAGCAGAATGTAATGCAGCATGTGATGCAACAGCAGGTGATGCATCTGCAGATGCAGAGGCAGCAGATGCAGCAGCAATAGATGCAACAGCAGATGCATCATGAGATGCTGATTCAGTAGGAGATGTAGCAGCAGAAAATGCTGCAGCAGATGATGCAGCAGGAGATGCAGCAGAATGTAATGCAGCATGTGATGCAGCAGCAGGTGATGCATCTGCAGATGCAGAGGCAGCAGATGCAGCAGCAATAGATGCAACAGCAGATGCATCATGAGATGCTGATTCAGTAGGAGATGTAGCAGCAGAAAATGCTGCAGCAGATGATGCAGCAGGAGATGCAGCAGAAGGAAATGCAGCAAGATATGCTGCAGGAAGAGATGCAGTAGTATATGAAGCAGGAGATGCAGCAGCAGGGGATGCATATTCAGCAGTAGATTCAGCAGAAACGTCAGAAGGAGATGCAGCAGCAGGAGATTTAGCAGGAGATGCAGCAGTAGAAGAAGCAGCAGCAGATGCAGCAGCAAATTAAGCAGATGCAGCTGTAGTAGATTCATAAAGAGCTGCAGAAGGAAATGGAGATGAATATGAAGCAGCAGGAGATGTATCTGCAGGTGATGCAGAAGGAGATGAAACAGGTGACGCTCAAGGAGTTGCAGCAGGAGAAGCAGCAAGATATGCAGCAGAAGGAGATGACGCAGGAGATCCTTCAATAGAAGGTGCAACATGAGATACAGCAGGAGATGCAGCAGCAGACGAAGCAAAAGGAGATGAAGAAACAGGAGATGCAGCAACAGGACATGGATCAAGAGATGAAGCAGCAGGAGATTCATTAGGAGATGCAGCAGCAAAATATGAAACAGCAGGAGATATAGCAGCAGGAGATGCAGCAGGATGAGAAGAAGCAGCAGGGGATGTATCAGGAGATGCAGAAGCAGCAGATACAACAGGAAATGCTGTAGCATGAGATGCAGAAGGAGATGTAGCAGCAGGAGATGCAGCAGCAGGAGATGCAGCAGTAGGAGATGCAGCAGTAGGAGATGCAGCAGGAGATGCAGCCGGAGGAGATGCAACAGAAAATGCAGCAGGAGGAGGTACAGCAGCACCAGATGAAGCAGTATATGCAGCAGAAGGAGATGAATAAGAGATGCAGCAGCAATTGATGCAGCAGGAGATGCTGGAGCCGGAGATGCAGAAGATGTAGATGCAGAGCCAGGAGATGCAGGAGTAGATGCATCAGCAGGAGATGCAGCAAAACATACATCAGCAGGAGACACAGCAGCAGGATATGAGGCAGGAGATGCACCAGCAGCAGAAGCAGCAGTAAATGCAGCAACTTATGCAGCAGAAGATGCAGAATCATATGCAGCACAACATGCAGAACCATATGCAGCAATAGATACAGTAGCAGATGAAGCAGCAGATGCAGCTGGAGATATAGCATCACCAGAAACAGAAGCAGATGCAGCAGAAAAGATTCAGGATGAGATGCAGCAGGAATTGCATCAGCAAGAGATGCTGCTGGAAATTCAGTAGGATATGCAACAGCAAGAGATTTGGCAACAGCAGATGCAGCAGCAGATGCAGCAACAGATGCAGCTGCATGAGGTGTATCAGCAGCAGATGTAGCAGGAGATGCATATTCAGCAGGTGATGCACCAGGATATGCAGCAGGAGATTCAAGAGAAGGAAATGCAGCAGGAAATCAGCCAGAGATGCAGCAGCAGGAGATGCAGGAAAAAAAGATGCAGGTGCACCAGAGGCAGCAGCAGATTCAGCAGGAGTTGCAGCAGCAGGAGATGCAGAGGCAGGAGATTCAGCAGGAGGAGATGCAGCATCAGGAGATTCAGCAGGAGATGCACCAGCAGGAAATGCATCAGCAGATTGTATAGCAGGAAATTCCGTAGGAGATTCTGCAGCAGGATATTCAGTAGAAAAGGCAGCAGGAGATTGAATAGAAAATGTAGCAGGAGATATAGAAAGAGTTTCAGCAGCAGGGGATGTAGTAGGAGATGCAGCATAAGATACATCAGCAGGAATTTTAGCAGGAGATGCAGCAGGAAATTCTGCAGAAGAAGATTCAGCAGGAGATCAGCAGGAGATGTAGTAGCAGGAGATGCAGCCGCAGATGCCTTTAAGTTGATATGCAGCTGAAATGCAGAAGCACTAGATGCATCCGTAGAAGACGTAGCAGGAGATGCAGCAGCAAATGGAGATGCTTCTGCAGATGCATCTACAGAGGATGCAGCAGGAGATGAAGCAGCAGGCTATACAGCAGCAGCAGATGTAGCAGCAGATTCAGCAGGAGGAGATGCAGGAGGACATCAAGTAGAAGGAGATGCAGCAGCAGCAAGTGTAGCAGGAGATGCAGCAGTACATGAAGCATCAGGAAATGGAGCAGCAGATTAAGGAGATGCAACAGTACATGAAGCAGCAGGAAATGCAGCAGCAGATTAAGCAGCAGCAGGAAATGCAGCAGAATATATAGCAGGAGGTGATGCAGATGCATCTGCAGAGGCAGCAGATGTAGCAGCAATAGATGCAGCAGCAGATGCATCAGGAGATGCACATTCAGTAGGAGATGTAGTAGCAGAAGATGCTTCAGCAGATGCTGCCGCATGAGATGCAGCAGAAGGAAATTCAGCAATATATGCTGCAGGAGGAGATGCAGTAGTATATGAAGCAGGAGATGCAGCAGCAGGAGATGCAGCAGGGGATGCATATTCAGCAGTAGATTCAGCAGAAACTTCTTCTGAGTCATCTCATGCTGATGCATCTTCTGCTGCATTTCCTGCTTCTTTATCTACTCTTGCTACATTTCCTGCTGAATTTGCTGCTGAATCTGCTGCTGCATCCCCTGCTGCTGATTCTCCTGCTTCTGCATATCCTGCTGCTTTATGGTCTGTTTCATCTACTGCTGCTGCATATCCTCCTACATCTTGTGCTGCTACACTTCCTTCTGCTGCATCTGCTTCTGCATCTCCTGCTTCATCTCCTTCTGCTGTAATCTCCTTCTGAAAATCCTGCTGCATCTCCTACGGCTGCATCTATGGAAGCTGAATCTGCTGCTGCAGTGCTGTGGTTGCATCTCCTGCTGCTGCATCTCCTGTTGCTGCATTTCCTTCAGAATATCCTGATGATGCAGATGCAGTAGCTGGAGCAGCAGGAGATGCAGAAGGAGATGCAGCAGGAGATGCTCCAGCATCCAGGAGATGGAGCAGGGGATACAGCAGCATGACAAGCAGCAGTAAATACAGCAGCAATATATGCAGCAAAAGCAGATGAAGGAGGATAGGAAGCATCAGGAGACTAAGCAAGAGGAGATGCATTAGGAGATTCCGCAGCAGGCTATGCAGCAGCAGTAGATGCAGCAGAGACTGGAGCAGCACGAGATTCAACAGTAGGAGATGGCACAGGAGATGCAGCTGCAGGAGATGCAGCATCAGATGCAGCATCAGGAGATGCACGAGGACATTCACCAGCAGGTGATGCAGCAGCAGGAGATGCACCAGGAGGCGAATCTACAGCAGATGCAGCAAAAGATGCAGGTGATGCAGCAGCAGGAGATGCGGTATGAGATGCAGAAGCAGGAGATTCAGCAGGAGATTCAGCAGCAGATGCAGCAGGAGATGCAGCACCAGCAGATGCAGAGGCAGGAGATGAAGTATCCGATGTAAAAGCAGGAAATGCAGCAGAAGGAAATTCAGAAAGAGGAGATGCAGCAGGAGTTGCAGCAGCAGAAGGAGATGCAGCAGTAGAAAATGAATCAGGAAATGCATCAGCAGCTTCAGTTGCAGGAGATACAGAAGCAGCAGCTACAGCTGGAAATGCAGCAGAGTTTGCAGCAGCAGGAGATGCAGAAGGAGGAGATCCAGCAAGAAAGCACCATCATAAGATGAATACACAGATGCAACAGAAGGATATGGAGCAGGAAGATGCAGCTGCAAGAGATGCAGCAGGAGATGCAGAAGATGATGCAGTAGTAGGAGATGTAGCAGCAGGTATATGCAGCAAGAGACTGAGCAGGAGGAGATGTACCCTGAGATGCAGCAGCAGGAAATGCAGCGGGAGATATAGAAGCAGACAAAGCAGCAGTAGATGCAGCAGCAAGATAGGCATCAGAAGGAGATAAAGCAGGAGATGCAAAAGCAGGAGATTAAGCTACAGGAGATGCATTAGGAGATGCAGTAGCAGGAGACAGAGCATCAGGAGATACAGCCGCAGTAGGTGCAGGAGCAGATTCAGAAGCAGATTCCGTAAGAGATACAGCAGCAGGAGATTGATAAGCAAAAGATATAGCAACAGGAGATGCAGCAGCAGGAAATTCAGGAGGAGATGTAGCAGCAGAAGCAGCAGGTAATGCAGCAGCAGTAGATGAAGTAGGATTAGAAGAAGCTATAGATGCAGCAGGGTATGCAAGAGCAGGAGATTCAGCAGCAGGAGATGAAGCAGGGGAGATGCATCATCAGATGAATCTGCTGATGCATCAGAGGAAGTTGCAGAAGGAGATGCAGCAGCAGGAGGTTCAGCAGAGGATGCAGCAGCAATCGATGCAGGTGGAGATCCAGGAGGAAGACATAGAGAAGCAGGAGATGCAGCAGCACATGCAGCAGCAGATGCAGGAGATGAAGCAGTAGGAGAAGCAGCAGGAGGAGATTGAGCAAGAGATGCATCAGGAGGTGCAGCAGCAGGAGATGCAGCATTAGGAGATGTACTAGTGGATGCAGCAGCAGGAGATGCAGCAGGGGATTCAGCAGAAGGTGATGCAGCAGCAGATACAGCAGAAGTGAATTCAGCAGCAGAAGATGCAGCAGTGTATGCAGCAGCAGCAGATGGAGCATCAGGTGGTGCAGAGGGACATGAAAAAATCAGAAGATGAAGCAAGAGGAGATGCAGCAGTAGATTAATCTACAGCAGATGCACCAAAAGATGCAGGAGATGCAGCAGCCGGAGATGCAGCTGGAGATGCAGCTGGAGATGCAGCAGCAGTAAAATAAGCAAGATATACAGAAGCAGGAGATGCATCAGCGGGAGATGTGGCATGAGAGGCAGAAGAAGAAGATCCTGCAGCAGATGCAGTAGCATATGCAGCACCAGCAGATGCATCAGAAGGAGATTTAGCAGCAGGAGATGCAGCAGGTTATGCATCAGCAGAAGATGCATCAGCAAGAGTTCAGCAGCAGGAGATGCAGCAAGTGGAGATGTAGCATCAGGAGATATATCAGTAAATGCAGCGACAGGAGATGCAGCAAGAGGAGATGCAACAGACTATGCAGCAGCAAGAGATGCAGCAGGAGATGCATCAGGAGATGATGCAGAAGCAGGAGATGCAGCCGCTGCAGATGCAGGAAGATATTCGACAGCAGATTCAGTAGGAGCTACAGCAGGAGGAGATGAAGCAGCAGCAGATGCATCAATAGATGCCTATTCATCAAGAGATGCTTCAACAGGTACAGCTTCATGAGTTGTAGCACGGTAGGCGAAGAGGCAGGAGGAGATGATGCAGCAGACCAAGTAGCAGGAGATGCAGCAGCAGGAGATGCAGCAGGAGATACAGTCGCAAGAGATGAGCAGCGGATTCAGCAGGAGATTCTGCAGCAAGAGATGAAGCATCAGGATCTGCAGAGAGGAAGATGCAGCAGCAGGAGATAGAGCAGCAGCAGCAGATGCACAAGAAAATGGAGCAGGAGATGCGGCAGGATAAGATGCAGTACCAGCAGATGCAGCAGGAGGTGCAGCGTCTGGAGTTGAAGCACTAGAAAATGCTGCTGAAGATGCAGCAGCAGATGCATCAGGAGAAGCAGGAGCAGGAAATGCAGCAGCAGGAGATGCAGCAGAAGAGATGCAGGAGTAGGAGAGGCAGAAGCAAGAGATGCGGCAGCAGGAGAGGCACCATGTGATTCAGCAGGAGATGCAGCAGAAGATAGAGAAGCAGGAGATGCAGCAGGAGATGCAGCCGCAGGAGATGCAGGTAATGCATCAGCTAATGCAGGAGGAGCTTTAGCAGGAGGAGATTTAGCAGGAGGAGATGCAGCAGCAGGAGAAGCAGCAGTAGATTCTGCTGCATCTCTTCTGCTGCCTCTCCTACTGCATCTCCTCCTGTTTCATCTTTTGTTGCATCTCCTGCTGCTGTATATCATGGTTCATATCCTCTTGCTACATCTCCGGCTGCATCTCCTGCTGCATCTCCTGCTGCATCTTCTGCTAGTGCATGTTCTGCTGCATTTCCTGCTGATGCATATCCTGCTGCTGTATTTCCTGATGCATCTCTTTCTGCTTTATCTTTTTCTGCATATCCTGCTGCATCTCTTCCTGCTGGATCTCCTGCTTACTCTCCTACTACTACATCTTCAGCATATGCTGCTGCATCTGGTGCTGCTTCACCTATTGCTGCATCTCCTGCTATTGCATCTGTTGCTGCTACTCTTGCTACTTCATCTGCTGCTCCATCTCCTGTTACTTCATCTGCTGCTGAATCTGCATCTCCTCTTTCGTCTGCTGCCTGCATCTCCTGCTACTGCATCTCCTCTTGCTGCATCTTCTGCTGCATTTCCACGATTAACAATGCGTTTAAGTGTAGGTTAAAGAATAGTGACATAATAGCGACTAATAACGAGCTTTAGGAAAAGTGAATCTCTCCAACAGCGAAGATGTTAGCACGGAATGCTGCTGCTTCTGAATGTCTTCTCTTAGAGCGCTTTCACTGCAAAGCAAAACTTGTAGATGTTTCAGTCTAAGCTTGTGAACTGTAACATCAGAATGGCTGTGAAGGCGTCACTTCCAAATTTCAGAGTGTTCAGCACAAGTACCACAGGTAAGATGCTACCATGAAATGCTGGCTCTCGTTAGAGTCTTCTGTAGATGCGCTTTCACTGCAAGGTGCAACGCACGACTAACAGGATTTTTTAGTGTAAGAGAATAAATAGCATCTTAATATTCACAAATTACGGCACTTTAAAAAAAGTGAGCAACTGCCGGAGGGAAGATGCTAGCATGGAACGATGCCTCTTCTGAATGTCTTCTCTTAGAGTGCTTTTTCTGTAAAGCAAGACGTGTAGACCTTTCAGTCTAGTCTTGTATACTGTAACTTCAGAATTGCTATTAAGGCGTCACTTCAATATTTTCAGATCATTCAGACCAAGAACGGCAGGAAAGCTGCTGCCATCAAATTCTGGCTCTCATTTGAGTCTTCTCTTGAAGCGCTTTGACTGCAAGCTGCAAAGCACGACTAGTTGACCGTTTTAGTATAGGGTACGGAATGGTGATTTAACTGCGCCTTTTAAGACGCTTTGGGAAAAGTGAGTAAATTCCGCAGGAAAGAAGCTGGCAAGGAATGCTGCTGCTTCTGAATATGTTTTCTTAGAGCGCTTTCACTACAAAGGAAGAATTGTAGAACTATCAGTATAAGCTTGCGTACCATAACATATAAACGACAAATAAAGGGTCACTTCCAAAATTCAGATCGTTCAGCACAAGAACCGCAGGGAAGCTGCTATGATCAAATACTGACTCTCATCAGAGTCTTCTGTGGAAGCTCTTTCATTGCAACGTGGAAAGCACGACTAACAATACGATTTAGTGTAGGGTACTGAATTGTGACTTAACTTCTCCTATTACGGCGCTTAAGGAAAATGGAAATACACCCGCAGGGAAGATGCTAGCATGGAAAGCTGCTTCTTCTGAAGGTCTTCTCTTAGAGCGCTTTTTCTCTAAAGCAAGACTTGTAGAGCTTTCAGTGTAGACTTGCGTACTGTAACATCAGAATTGCAATTCAAGCGTCACTTCAAAATTTCAGAGCATTTAACACACGCACCGGAGGGAAACATGCTACGATTAAATGCTGGCTCTCGTAAGAGACTTTTGTGGAGAGATTTCACTGCAAGCAGCAAAGCACGACTTAAGGACCGTTTTAGTATAGAGTACTGAATAGTGACTTAACTGTGTCTATTAACCCGCTTTAGGAAAATTAAATTACGACCGCAGGGAAGTTGCTAGCGTGGAATGTCCTCCCTCATAGCGCTTTTATTACAAAGCAAGACTTGTAGAAATTTCATTCTGGGCTTGTACACTGTAACTTCAGAATTGCTATTAAGGCGTCACTTCAATATTTTCAGATCATTCAGAACGAGTAACGTAGAGAAGTTGCTACCATCAAATGCTGGCTTTAGTCAGAGTCTTCTCTGGAAGCGCTTTCACTGCAAGCGGCTAAGCAAGACTTATGGACCGTTTTAGTATAGGGTACTGAATTGTGACTTATCTTCACCTATGAAGGCTCTTTAGGAAAAGTGAGTAATTCCCACATGGAAGATGCTAGAATGGAATGCTGATACTTCTGAATGTGCTCGCTTATAGTGCTTTCACTGCAAAAGAAGACTTGTAGAGCTTTCAGTCTAGGCTTGTGTACTGCAACATTCATATGGCTATTAAAGCGTCACTTCCAAATTTCAGAGTGTTCAGAACAAGTAACGCAAGGAAGCTGTTACGATCAAATGCTGGCGCTCCTTAGAGTCTTCTGTGGAAACGATTTCAATAGAAGCAGCAACGATTTATGGACCGTTTTAGTATAGGGTACTGAATTGTGTCTTTATTGCACCTATTAAGGTGCTCTAGGAAAAGTGAGCAACTCCCGCAAGCAAGATGCTAGCATGGAATGCTGCTGTTGCTGAATCTTTTCTCTTATAGCTCTTTTGCTGCAAAGCAATACGTGTAGAACTTTCAGTCTAGTCTTGTGTTCTGTAACATCAGAATGGCTATTAAAGCGTCACTTAAAATTTAAGAGCCTACAGCATCTCCTGCTGCATCTCCAGCTCTTGTATATCCAGTACCATCTTCTGCTGCATTTTCTGCTCCTGCACCTCCTGCTGAATCTGCCTATGCGGCTCCATCTCCTGATGCTGAATCTGCTGCTGCATCTGCTGCTGAATCTCCTGCAGCTGTATCATATGCTGATTCTCCTTCTACTGCATCTCCTTCTGCTGCATCTCCTGCTGCATTTTTGCTGCTGCATCTCCTGCTGAATCTCCTGCTGCTGCATCCCCTGCTGCTGCTTCCTCTGCTGCTGCATAACCTGTTGCTTTATCGTCTGTTTCATCTACTTCTGCTGCATATCCTCCTACATCTTCTGCTGCCACAATTCCTTCTGCTGCATCTGCTACTCCATCTCCTACTGCTGCATGTCCTCCTGTTGCATCTCCTGCTGCATCTCCTTCTGCTGGATCTCCTGCTGAAAATCCTACGGCTGCATCTCCTGCAGCTGAATCTGCTGCCGCAGTGCTGTGGTTGCATCTCCTGCTGCTGCATCTCCTGTTGCTGCATCTCCTTCAGAATATCCTGATGATGCAGATGCAGCAGCTGGAGCAGCAGGAGATGCAGAAGTAGATGCAGCAGGAGATGCCCCAGAAGGAGATGGAGCAGGAGATACAGCAGCAGGCCAAGCAGCAGTAGATGCAGCAGCAATATATGCAGCAAAAGGAGGTGAAGCAGGATAGGAAGCATCAGGAGACTAAGCAAGAGGAGATGCATTAGGAGATTCCACAGCAGGCTATGCAGCAGCAGTAGATGCAGCACAGTGTTAAGCAGCACGAGATTCAGCATTAGGAGATGCCAAAGGAGATGCAGCTGCAGGAAATGCAGCAGCAGATGCAGCATCAGGAGATGCACGAGGACATCCATCAGCAGGAGATACAGCAGCAGGAGATGCAACACTAGGTGAATCTACAGCAGATGCAGCAAAAGATGCAGGAGATTCAGCAGCAGGTGATGCAGCGGTATATGCTGCAGCAGCTGCAGCTGGAAATGCAGCAGCAGGAGATGCAGCAGAGTTTGCAGCAGCAGGAGATGCAGAAGCAGGAGAACCAGCAAGAAAGCACCATCATAAGATGAATCCGCAGATGTATCAGAAGGATATGGAGCAGGAGATGCAGCAGTAAGATTTGCAGCAGCAAGATTTGCAGCAGCAAGATTTGCAGCCGCAGAAGCAGCAGGAGGTGAAGCAGCAGGAGTTGCAACAGCAGTTGAAGCAGTATCAGGAGATGCAGAGAAGAAGATGCAGAGAATGAGAAGCAGCAGAAGGAGATGCAGCAGGAGATGTAGCCCCAGTAGATGCAGCAAGAGATACAGCAGCAGCAGATGCAGCAGCAGGATATGTAGTAAGAGATGCAGCAGTATGTGAAGCAGCAGTAGATGAAGCAGCAAATGCTGCAGATGCAGCAGTAAGTGATTCAGCAGGAAATGCAGCAAGAAGAGATTCCTCAGGAATCGCAGAAGATGCAGCAGAAAGAGATGCTTAAGGAGATCGATTAGGAGAAGATTCAGCATCTGGAGACATAACAGGAGATGCAGCCGCAAGAGATGTAGCAGGAGATGCAGCAGGAGACGCAATAGAAGTTGCAGTAGCAGGAGATGTAGCAGCAGGATATGCAGCAGGAGATTGAGCGAGAGGAGATGTACCCTGAGATGCAGCAGCAGGAGATGCATCATCAGGAGATGCAGCCGCAGCAGATGCAGCAGCAGATTCAGAAGCAGATTCTGTAAGAGATACAGCAGCAGGAGATTCATAAGCAAAATATAGCACCAGGAGATGCAGTAGCTGGAAACTGAGGAGGAGACGGAGCAGCAGTAGAAGCAGCAGGTAATGCAGCAGCAGTAGATGAAGTAGGGTATGAAGCAGCAGTAGATGCAGCAGGGTATGCAAGAGCAGGAGATTCAGCAGCAGGAGATGAAGCAGTGGAGATGCATCATCAGATGAATCCAATGATGCATCAGAGGTAGTTGCCGACGGAGGTGCAGCAGCAGGAGGTTCAGCAGAGGATGCAGCAGCAATAGATGTAGGAGGAGATCCAGGAGGAGGAGATAGAGCAGCAGGAGATGTAGCAGTAGATGCAGCAGCAGATGCAGGAGATGAAGCAGCAGGTGAAGCAGCAGCAGGAGATTCAGCAGGAGATGCATCAGGAGATGCAGCAGCAGGAGATGCATCAGCGGGAGATGTGGCATGAGAGGCAGAAGAAGGAAATCCTGCAGCAGATGCAGT
This sequence comes from Clamator glandarius, assembly GCA_033459285.1. Taxonomy (NCBI): domain Eukaryota; kingdom Metazoa; phylum Chordata; class Aves; order Cuculiformes; family Cuculidae; genus Clamator; species Clamator glandarius. Next base: position 2,999,911 of record JAUNZM010000032.1, read on the forward strand.
AGCATATACAGCACCAGCAGATGCAGCAGAGGGAGATGAAACAGCAGATGCATCAGCAGGAGATTCAGCAGCAGGACATGCAGAAGTCAG